>CM053409.1:6539765-6555811 GCA_028644305.1 Xerus rutilus
CAAACTAAAAAGCTTCTTCTCAGCAAAAGAAATAATCAATGAAGTGAATAGAGAGCCGACATTCTGGGAACAAATCTTTGCCACACACACATCCGATAGAGCACTCATCTCCAGAATATATAAAGAACTCAAAAAACTTAACACCAAAAAAACTAACAACCCAATCAATAAATGGGCCAAAGAGCTGAACACAAACTTCACAGAAGAAGATATACAATCCCTCAACAGATATATGAAAAAATGTTCAACATCTCTAGCAATTAGAGAAATGCAAATCAAAACTACCCTAAGATTTCATCTCACGCCAGTCAGAATGGCAACTATCAAGAATACAAACAACAATAAGTGTTGGCGAGGTTGTGGGGAAAAAGGCACGCTCATACATTGGTTGTACCAATTTGCAGTTCCACCAGCAATCTGGAAAGCATTATGGAGATTCCTTAGAAAACTTAGAATGGAACCACCATTTGAACCTGCTATCCCACTCCTAGGTCTATATCCAGAAGACTTAAAAACAGCATACTATAGTGACACAGCCACTTCAATGTTTGTAGCAGCTCAATTCACAATAGCTAATCTGTGGAACCAACCAAGATGCCCTTCAATAGATGACTGGTTAAAGAAACTGTGGTATATATACACAATGGAATATTACTCAGCAATAGGAGAGAATAAAATTATGGCATTTGTAGGTAAATAGATGGAGTTGGAGAATATCATACTAAGTGAAGTAAGCCAATCTCAGAAAACCAAATGCCGAATGTACTCATTGATAAGCCGATGCTGATCCATAATGTGGGGAAGGACATGGGAACAATGGTGGATCTCTGTTCACAGGGGTGTAAGGAGGGAGGGGGCATGAGGACATTAAAGGTGGTAGAATATGATGGTCATCATAGCCCTAACTTTATGTATGACTGCATATATGTTGTGATTCTATACAACTTACAACTAGAGAATTGATATGTTATCCTCTATCTAGGTACAATGAATCAAATTGCACACTGTTAACATGTAAGCCTAAATAGAACAAATAAATAAAATATGAAAAAAAAAATAAATAAAATAATCCTTCAATTTTATTTTCTCTTAGATACAGTTAGCTTCAATAATTTTCCGATAACTTTTTAAAATTTTCCATTGGTGTTAACCCAAGTCAGTATTATTTACAATTAGAAAAAACAGCCAATTCTAACTGATGAAAGCCTTCTTTTAATAAATAGCTTGATATATCTAGACTAATATTCTGTACTTCAAAAACTCTGTGTAACTAAATAGGATTCAACTCTCCATTAAGTCAGATTTTGTTGCTTAACAAGAGTATTTTTTTTCTCTGCATATGTGCTTTTTCCAGTCATAAACCCCAAGGCCAGAATAAAGTGATTCATCTTTCAACTTAAAAAAAAAAAAAAAGTATTAAATGTTTTCTTCTCTTACCACTAAAAGAAGTTATCCATTCACTTAGGAGAAAAGAATGCTATTTTCTTGCCTAAGGAATATTATTTCTGACCTAAGGCAAACTGTCACTTTCCGGATTCCAGGAAGCTAGCCAGGAGACAGGCTGCTTGAGCAAGTGCATACTGGTAAACCTCTCCTGCAGTTTTCAGGCCCCCTTGGGCTCTCCAAGGCATCACACCGCCCCCTGGTGTTCAACTTGCTAAAATGCAATACTGACTCAAATAGCCCCTTATATTGTACTTATTTTTTGAACACTCAAGGTGATGTTTTTTTAAAAAGAAAAAAATAATACTGCAGAATATTTTGAAATCTTATAAACTTGTGAATTTTGTATGGTGGCCAATATTTTCTAATTTTTACTATATTTAGAATGTTACTCGCTTTGCGCCCTTGGTGGGAATGTCCACTGACTTGAAGTGCCCTGAAGGGCAGGACCCCTCAGCTGAACCCTGGGGAACCCCAAAGTCTCAGGCATGTGGTACCACCCAGAGCTACCCAAACAGTGCTACTCTCTGACAAACAGGTCCCGCAAAACAGTGCAGGTCCCAACCCTAGGCAGGTGATCTTGCAACATCTTATTTGAGATTCTGTTTAAAATCTTTATATCAAAGAAGAGTAAGTAAGCACTATATAATAAACAGCCCACACGCAATTCCAAGCAGAGCCAGAGCCTTCTTTCCCAGGACCTGAGGAAAGTGACTTGGGCCCTTACAAAACTACCTGTGCAATTTTACACAAACCGTGGAGAAGACTCATAGGTCTCAGCAGAGGCACCTAGGTCCAGCTAATATCCCTGAAGCTCAAGATTCATGGCATCAAAAATTGGCCTGGGACCTCACGGCTTTGTTCCCCCTGCAGCCTCTGGAATTTTTCTCCAGGTCTATAGCTCACAGAGCCTTTTTTTTTTTTTTTTTTGGTACTGGGGATTGAACTTGGGGCACTTGAACACTGAGCCACATCCCCAGCCTTATTTTGTGTTTTATGTAGAGACAGGGTCTCACTGAGTTGCTTAGTGCCTCGCCATTGCTGAGGCTGGCTTTGAACTTACGATTCTCCTGTCTCAGCCTCCCAAAGTGCTGGGATTACAGGCGAGCACCACCATGCCCGGCTTGCTCACAAAGCCTTGATGTGTTACAGAAGCCATAGGGTCAACAATGCCACAGCATTTTTGTGTTTCTTATTTCATCTGATTTTGAGAATGGATGATCTTTGAACAATTCCAGCCAAATGAAAACACACCAGTTTGTTTATAGGGAAATAGTTTTAGTGACTTAGATCACTAAAGGTATAGATGCTCCTGGGAGTCTAGAAGAGACAGTGATGGGATTAATACACGATGCTGACCATAGTTCATGTCTAGCTAACCCCAGGAGAAGTCAGATGGTGTTCGTTGTCACCTGTGAAAGCCTGGGTGTCAAAAGCAAAGACCAGGAGCCAGGAAGTGAGGAAAGGAAGGGGTTCCTGTCACTAAGAGCAGAATAGGACTTTCTGGATACGAATCAGAGGAAGTGACAAACTTCCAGGGCTGACAACTCAAGCAGTCACCTAATAGAAGATGGCTTCAGTTTTAGGAACAAAATGCAACATTTTCAGATATTTCTTTATTGCACGTCTCCTGTTTCCTCTCAAGCATGTGGAATCTGTTCTGCATCATCTCTGCCTGTCTTGTGCCCAGACTACTCTGCTTAGTGCCACAGACACCTGCCCATCACCTGGAAGTGTGTGCAAGTGACACCCTGAGGTGTGTGCTGCAGGGCTATGTCCAGAGCTTTGGGCTGACCCTGGTGCAGGACACACCCTAGATGACCACATGTTGAATGAGCCTCATCGTCAGCCTGTGTACTGCTCTCATTGGAAATGTGAGATGAGAAATTGAAAGATTCTGTGTCTCCTAAGTCCAGGTACATTTGTGTGTGCAAACCAGTCTGACTTTGATGACATTCTCTTAGTTGACTCTTGTAGGCTACTTTGCCTAGTCCAGTCTGTGAGAGTCAATCCAGTGAAACCAAGAGACATCTCAGGTGCCAAAGTGGAGGTAGAGCCCAGGTCTTCTGATTCCTCAAGCACATTCCGTGTGATACACTTCTCTGTCCCTATAACCAATGGCTCCAGGCTCCCTGGGCTTTTCTGAGTCTGCATGTAGTGGCCCAGGAGTGACAGTGTGGTTCTTCCTGCAGCATCCAGCGGGCATGGCGCGAGCATCTGCAGCGGCAGGAGCCCCTGGAGAAGAGAAGCCCGTCGCCACCCTCAGTGTCCTCCGGCAGGCTGAGCAGCTCCAGCAGCATGAACACCTTCTCCGACGGCTGCACACCGGTGAGTGCACATTCTGTTCTCCTGTTATCGCCACTTGTGCGTCGCTGGGGCTCTGGATCCAGGCTGGATGTTGGGGGTATGAGCAGGTGGCTTGTGATAATGAGGCTCTGTGCTGCTCAGGTGCTACCTGGGACCTGTGGTGGGGGTTTTGCCCTCTCAGAACAGACCAATTTGCAACTTGAAGTGAGCTTCATTCAGTCTGGAGAAAGTGTCGTATTTGGAATCGGCCTCAGTGGCTCATTTCCCCTTTTCTCTACAGACGTGTGTGTCAGTTAGTGCCTCTAGAAGCCTTGGGTGACTCTAGTGTGACAGAAGGTTAGCTTGTCTGTTGGTATGAGAAAGAGAACTTTCACAGAGAGAACTGGAAGCAGTCACAAGCTCAGGGCCCAGGTAGGCCACCCACGTGACCAGTGTGGGCTGAGTCACTGTGGCCAGATGGGGCCACTGACCCCACCTGATGGGCAGCCACTTGGAAAGGTGGCCATGAAAGGACACAGGCCAGACATTGTCAAACACAGCTCCTTTCTTCAGGAGTTGCCCCAAATCCAGAGTTTGAAATGTGGCCACAATGAAGAGGGCGTGGAAGGTAAGCTGGAGACCACAGTTGGGCCACAGGCCACCAGCATATGACTCTCAGATGTAGGTTAAAGAATAAAGGAATTATTGATGTCTGTGTGTTAAGAGAATGATAGATGTTTATGTCGGGTGCCTAGAAACTGGTTGCTGTGGATCCAGCCACTGAAATGCTGAAAAATAAAAAGAAATGGATTAATTACACAAAGTATATTATTTTCAAAAAATATCCCTTTGCCACTTGGCTCTAATGTTTATTCAGTTGTGAAAAAAGTTTTCTCAAGATGCAGGATGGTGTATTCCTATTGGGATCGAGCCAATGCTACTTTGAGATGTGTTTTAATGATGGATTTGCACATTCTTTGGTAACTGGTTTTATCTAGATATGGACTTCTAAAGGAGGGAGAGTGTTGATTTCATAGACGTGAAATGAAAGCGAGAGATCTGCTTTTAACTGAGAGCAGAAATGGAATGTTTGGGGAAGCTTCATTTCTTAGGACAGTGTCTTGGAGGATGGCTTGTGTCTGAGCTCACTGTCACTAGAGGGTGCCAGTGGACCACAGTGGGAAATGCCAGGCCTAGGGTCGCAGACAATTTGTGGTTTGGGAGTGAAAAATAGAGTGTTTTGGATGGCTTGGCTGTAAATGCCATGGGAAGGGAAAATCCAGTGGCTTTGACGATTGGACTTCCGTGATGGGGATACAGTGTGAGAAGTTGATGCCGCAGGTCCAAGGTTTGGATTTCCTGCTTTTGTGACTTCTTGTGGTCCTGCTTCGGGGGTGAGCATGGCTGCTGGGCCATGTGGGGTGGTGTGAGGTTGCCTCGGGCGCTTAACCCTTTGGTTGATGGAGACTCTGGAAAAGGACACCTGGCCTCTCCACAGGCCACACCACTCATGCCAGTAGCTCAGGCTAACAACACGCTCTTCCCCGACCTGGCCTCCATGTTCAAGCCTCCACACACTGTCACCGGCAGTCCCACCTTCTCTAATTCATCCTGGCTTCTCAGTCCCTGCTGCTTTCAATAGAGATTTCCTGTTTCAAATGTCCCTAGCAACTGGGTCTGCCCAATGTGTGTCAGCCAGTGGGCATGACATCCAGCTGTCCCCTGTGTCGCCTTCCTTTAGTTCTGAGGTCATGGGACAAGGATGATGGTGTAGGTGTGTGGAAATCTGCCTCGCCCCTGAGTGCCTGCAGAAAATGAGAGTCAGGAGGATTTTCAAAAAAAAAGCATTATTGGAACCAGTTATCGGAGAACGATCAGAGACCCTGCCTGGAATTCTAATAGAGGATACTGATTATCATGATGACTTTGATGTCAGTGATGGCCGTGAAGTGCCACTCAATATACAAAGTAAAACAAAAGCTTAAGATGTCAGGATGCTTCCAGTCTTGTTGGTCAGGCAGGTAAAATATCCAAGATATAAATTTTAAAAACCGTGTGCCTAGTTGTGTGGGTGGATGTAGCTTTGACCACTTTTCTCCCATGATTGGTTGTCACTATGCCTGAGCCCCTCCAGGGGACTCCCTCTTATCCCCTCTGGGCTTGTGGCCTTTCTGGAGAAGAGGTGGGAAGGTGATCCTGCCCTTCCCGTGGGAGCTACAGGCTGGAAGACATGGTTCTTCCATCCGCCGGTGAGTGGACCTCATTTATGGAGGGAATAGTTTCACACTGGCCCGCGCTGAAGCCATGATGAAATCACATGGTTATTTGTAAACTTGAAGTCCCTATGTTAAGTGGAATGCCGTCTGCCAGGGAGGCTCTCCCTGGCTTGATCTCTACTAGCTGGCGGACTCTCAGCTCTCTTTCTGTGAGTTGAGCTATTGCAGTTGCCTCCAGACCAAAGGCAGTCTTCTCAAATCTGATCAACTGCTGCTGTCTTGTCTAGAGTTCCAACCTTCCCTCAGCTAGCCTCCAACACAGCCTCCATCAGAGGCAGGCCTTCCCTTGCCTACATCCCGAGCCTGGTCAGTGCTACCACCCCGAGGCCTGCAGTCACCGTAACCACTGCCTGTCTTCCAGGTCTGCCCCAGACACAGGCCATATGGGAAACCAACTCCCAGATTTGATTAAATCCATGTGCTGAGCCAAGAGAGCTGCTTCTGTGTGCTTCCACTCTAATCCTTGTGGCTAAATGTAGTGGTTAATATAGCTCTCAGGATATTTCTGCTTTAAAATATGTAATGACAGCACTAAGTCTGAGCTTCAGATTCATCATAATAAGAGCTGAGCCCTTGTTGGGTGCTGGGCTGTCTGCTGATACTTCTTGTGGATTATCTCATTTAATCCTCTCAATAGCCATATGAGGGTGGCTTTGTTATTATCTCCACTTAACAGATGATGAAAATGAGACTTGGATAGATAACTGACCTGCCTTGCGCTGCATGTTGGGCGGAGCTGGCGAGTGTCATTCTTGCTGGATTTAGGCCTGGTCAAGCTGTTGCGGTAGCAATCAGTTTCTGCATTTCTAAGACGGTTTTACAATTTGATAACTATAAACTGTGACTAAGACACTAGAAAAATTTCATTTGGTTTTATGAATTGCCTTGATCAATGCTCTTTGGTTCAATCTCACACCTCAGCTATTTAACACCAAGTTAAAGAGCAACAGGAGAGAAGAGGATACTAAGTTACGTTAGCTGAGTGCTCTCCCACCACAATGTATCATATGGTAGCCCCAAAAAGTTGTTTTAGCAGTGGGAATTTTGCATAGCCACAGTTACTGGGCAGTGGAAATTGTGGTGTCACAATGGAAAAGCAAGAGTTGACTTTTTATCGCCGGGCACATTGGCACACGCCTGTCATACCAGCGGCTGGGGAGGCTGAGGCAGGAGGATCACAAGTTCAAAGACAGCCTCAGCAACAGCGAGGTGCTAAGCAACTCAGTGAGACCCTGTCTCTACATAAAACACAAAATAGGGCTGGAGATGTGGCTCAGTGGCCGAGTGCCCCTGAGCTCAATCTCCCATATATCACCCCACCAAAAGAGTTCTTATCTTAAAATATCAGTTATTGCATAAAGGACAACAGAAAATGCTCCCTGAATTTTTATTGGTCAATTTTGCATGCTAGGATACACTCAGTTACCTGCTCTGAGAGACCTTTAATTTGTCTAATAGGATATGATAGAAAGAAAACATGGAATGTGTATCATAAACTGAGATTGATAACTTTTCCAAGTCAGTTTTGCCTAATTTTGCAAACAGATCCAGAAGATCTCTGCGATGGCCTGCAGAGGTTCTGTCTCATTGGCTTGGGTGGAGTCTGGGACCTGAGCTCCTTGTGGCTTCACCCCTGTACAAGTGTAAAACCTCACAGAGCCTGGGACCCAGAAGGTGTGTTAGTTGAATCTGCTCTTGATCTTATCCAGCGTAAACTCAAAATGCTGTGGGAAGTGTGTGGAGATCAGAGACGGGCGTGTTAACTTGATATGGATTGTGGGGTGGGGCACAGGGCCTGTTCTCCAAGTGAATCCCTGAGAACTGACGTGTGCCCCACAAGTTGTATTCCTAAGCCAAGACTGAGCTGTACACTGTAAAGTAAGGTATTCAGCATTTATTTTAGTGTTGCTCTAATTAAGGATGAGTTTTCAAGTTCTGAAGATGAACCCAGGGTTATGTCCTTTGCCTCTGAATGAGTGGGGGGTCTTCTCAGAGGACACACCCTCAGGGTCATGAAGGCAAGGATAACTCACTAAACTCCCAGACCCCAGGGAAGAGGAATGGGAGGACCCTCTGCATCCTGGGAAACAGGTCCCAGCCCCACCCAGCCTGCCCCACTTCCTGCAGTGGGAGGAGTTATAGTTCTGAGCAGTTCAAGAGCAGGGATCTGGGAGGGCTGGGAATCTGTGACTTCAGTGGTCCTGGAGAGAACCTGGGAGCCCCCAGACTGATGATGCTGTTTGAGTGCTCCTGGCATTTAACAAGAGTGGATAGGTGTTCCCCAATGAGTGACCAGGTGATCTGGCAAGCTTTCCAGTCCAGTCAGTGCTGCTCCTGCAGCCAGACATGTGTACCCCGTCTTCAACCTGAATGGCCCTTTTAGATCTCCAGCCTCAGGCTCTAAACACATAGGGGGATCTGGTGAGAAGAAGCCCTGTCACATCGTACCCACCTGGAGGAACCCTTTTAGGGTCCTTTCTGGTGCTCTTCCAATGTGATCCTGAGAGCTGTGAAATTATGGTGCCTGTAAACCTCATGCTGCTTAATAATTGAATGGCCTAGATTTTCCAGGTCAGGGGCAAGTTGCAGTCTTAGCCCAGCTGTTGTCAATCTAGGTCCTCTGAGTTCTGCTGTTTCAGTGTCCAGACTGTCTTCCAATCTGCCTCTCAGATCCCCCAGGTCCCCCAAGGGCATAAATTCTTTGTGTGTCCCAAAACTCAGGTCAGGGAATATGGTGGCTGCATATGAAAAACACTGTATTTACATAGCAGCAAATGTCTTTCTCTTTACTTCAAACCCGAGCCTTAGGAAATAAATGCTTTCTTCCCAAGTTTTAGGAATTATATTGCTAATCTGTAAGCATGATTGACAGTGTGCAACATGTATTTTTGTAACAAAATAATACCTTCACACCTTCCCTTTCATGTCTTTGAATATTGGTTGATTAGATCTATAGGTTGACAGATCCCTTCCCCAGATTATCTTTTCACTTCATGCTTCGAGGATGCTTTTTCTTGATAGGTTTTAAAGTGAGCATGTGGTTTTGGGTTGAGGATTAAATGTTTCAGGGACTGCTAACATTGAACATCACCTGAATGACAGAAAAGGGGACAATTCCTTGATCCTCAACCCACTTGCCCTTGGTAATGTAATAAATCCTGTTTTGCAAGTTCAAAACATTGGAGCAGAGCCTAGGAATCAAGTACCCACTTTGATAAACACTGTGGAGGAAAACTCATTTTTTTTTTTTGTGGTTGATTCGGCTTTGAGGCTTGGCCTTTGTCCAGGTGAACTTTGTCCTTGTTTGACAGTCTAGGGAAATAAAGGATGGGGTCTTTGATTCAGACCCAGAATTTTACTGTTGTTTTTTTACATGATTGAATGCTTGTAGTCATGCTAATTATTGCAGTGTTCTCTAAATAAGAATCAATCTGGGTACTTTTATTAAAAAAAGTTTCCAGAACCTCAATAAATCTATTCTGTTAGAGTATCTAAAAGAAGGGGTCTGGGACTTTGTATTTAAAAAATGTCCCAGATAATCTTCATCATTGTTAAAGTATAGAAAGTACTGAGTTATAAAAATCAACTTAAAAAATCAATTTTATTTAGGAAACTGGCTATGTGCTCAATTTTTTCCTTGATTTTCTTTGGAGCATGTGCCACATGCCCTGGGTGGTGCTGGAGTGGTCTTTCCTGAATTGATACCCATAGTCCCCACATGTAGTTGAGTTCTGCCCAGTGGCTCCTGTCCTTCAAATCCCTTTCCCCTTGGACTCATGGCTGTTCTTCAATGTATGACAGAATGCCCTGGTCTTCAAGAGAAGTTTCTGGTGTTTGAGCTGTTGTGGTTTTATCAAAAGAGGGACTGCATTAAGCACAGATTAGTTTCAGACTACTCTGGCCTTTGGCTATGAGAATTGCTTAGTCTCCGTGAAGTAGAAGAAACAATTTAGCCACCAGTGGACAGTAAGGTCAATTGTGGCTGAAAACCCTAAGCTAGGGCACGTGGCCACTCAGAGGAGAGAAACCTGGCAGAGTGGCGGTGGGCGTCTCTGCGTGTGTTCTTTACGATGATGCCTGTTCATTCCCAGTTAAGTATGTGGGTTCATTATGATGTGGTTGAAATCCTAATTGCTACTTTACTTGGAGCAGTATAAATCTAAAATAATGAATTTAGAAAGTTTCCTATGACATTTGAAAACATTAATATCCTTTCAGAGACAGTGTTATTAATATGATTTTTGTTTTCAAAATTTTTTTTAGTTCTAAGAAATAAATGTTGTTAGCAGTTAAGGACACATGCCTTGATTTTTATTTTGCAACCATTATGGCTTGATCCTCAAGACACTATCTTTGTTAATATGCTAAAAATTCTGAGGGTTTTAGAAGTAGATTCCCCTCCCTTTGGCAGTGGCTTGTGGAGGAGGCTAATCCTGGCCACACTCCCTAGAGTGATCACAAGTGTTGGTTTCCTAAAGCAGCAGCAGACTCGGATCCCAAGCAAGGAGAGGCTGCTCCTTGTGTGAGCTTGCCTTCCCTCCCAGGCTACATGACTGGGGTTCAGCATGTTGGTCTTAGGTCATGCTGTTTAATGCAGATGGATTTTCAAGAGCATCACCATGCTAAGTGCTTAGAAGAAGGACTTCATCTGCATACAGCAGTGACTGTGACCTGCCTTGGAATGACATCATCCGGTGTCATGTGGCTCTTCACACGTCTCAGCCTCAGAAGAGAGACTCTGTAGAAGGAAGGCACAGGCGTGATTTCTGGTCTTCAGCAGACAGAGGCTGGGGTTGGAGAGAGGCAGACTGGCTTCCTCAGTGTGTGCAGCACCTGGCAGGATTCTCAGCTTTGCTTTATTGTTAAAAACATAGGTGCAGTGATGGACCCCTTGGACTTGGGGGCGTGCTTTCTGCATCAGGATCAAGAACTTCCCTGGAGTCCTTCTCTGTTCTCTGAATAGCCTGTCTTTGCATACTTCTTTCCAATTTGAATAACACAGGTAAAAATCTGTGAACTTCTTCCCAGATAGTTCTGCCTTTTTGGTCAGTATTTGAAGATTTCTGGTCCAAAATATGTTCTGAGCTGCCTGCAGGTGGCTGGCCACTGAGGGGAAGCCCCTGCTGGGGTCACACTGTAGAGGCGCTCCAGGTAGTTTCACCTGCTAACACGGGTGGCCCTCCATGGACTCCTTTCTAAGCCAGTTGGCATAAATGACTGTTTCCTTTCAAATGGGCAAGAGTAGCTCTTCAGCACCATGGACAGCTTCAATCAGCCAGTGATGACACCGTGGGATGGTGACCAGGACAAGCATTCTGACACTGTAAGTTTTCCAAACACCTGTCATCTATTTTAGATCCATCAGAGTCTAGACATACAGAGGGAGGAAACTGAAATGTAAGCTGTAAAAGTTTTGAATTCAGGATCAACCGTTTAAATATCATCTTAGAGAATGTTTATGTGTCTACTTAAATTAACTTTATTATTTTATTAGTTGATATTTGAGTGTTCAGTGTTTTGCATTTTGAGAATCTTAAACTTTTAAAAAATCCACTGCAAACTAATTGTGTTGCAATTAGACAAACCAAGTTCTTTGGAAATAGCATGTTATACACACATGTAAATAGTTCCAAAAGTACAATTCATTGTCCTATGTGAACACAGGGTTCCCTTTGTGCAGTACTTTCTTGTTTATACTAGCTTGGAAGAACAGTTAAACCTTTGATTATAGAGTACACTTCCAATCGCCAAAAAAGCAAATGTCTAGGTGTCCTAATGTTGAGACACATGGGTGTTTGATGATGACTTATAGAATTTAAATTCATGAAAATCAAGTATATACAGTGAAAACCTATTTTAAGTGGAAAGGATGGATCATTTCATAAAATGAGTAGATTTGAGCCCTTGAAGTGGTATTTTAGCATTGTTAAGAATCGTTTAATTGCTTTGAAAATAGTCCAATTTAATTGTTCAAATAAAGCAAAAAAGTAGTTTTTTAAAGCACTTTTGACTACATCTTAAAACCATCCAAGTATGATACTATAACATTATGATATCATACAACCCACAAAGAAATGATACTTTGAATTACTGCTGAGAATGACCCTAATGGATATTTTCATTAACTCTTCAAATTTGTCTAAGAGAACATGAGGCCATAAAAAGTAACTTAACAAATAACTCTTTTCTCAGAGTAATTAAGGGTAGTTGCAGTTTGTGATATTATTTTATGCTGAAACTTTTATTTTAAGGTCTAATAAAGCTATATTTTTATGTTTTTACAGTACAGAAGTTATTTCCCTTGATAGCTTTTAGATTTAGGTAGTAAGTGCAATTTACTTAGCTAAACCTCTAATTCAGATGTAACCAATTCTTTCTGTTGTGGGTAATTTTCACGTGAATCCCTGTTGCTTCTTAACTCTTCTGTCACTTGGCATTTGATTTTTGGATAAATAGAAGTTACATTCAACAGTATGCACAGTGCATAATTTTAAAGGCTGCAACTTTGTTTCCCATTAAAGAGATGTTGTTATGCCTTCTGTCAGCTTTGCTTAATAGATCCTCTGATGATTTCCTTGGTCGCTGTCAACATTTCAAATAACTCTGCTTTTTGAAGAGTGGAAGGTAGATTTATAATTCCAGTTCTTTCGTTTCATTTCCCTGAATTTGATAATCTTACTTGGATTTTCCAGGTAAGTAGTGTTTCTCCTGCAAGTGTGCCTTGGGTGGTGTAGACTTGGAAGGCTCCTTACTATGAGCCATGTCCTTCCCTGGCAGTGAACCTGAACTAGCCAGTCTGGCTGGCTGGATCCTTCAGTCTGTTATAGAGGACTCAAGACTGGGGTCAGGACATGGAGAGGAGGCTGAATCAGTCAGTTATTTATCAGTCTTTGTCTTTCAAGGATATGAGTCACTTACCACAGTGTCAGAAGTGTAGCATTTTGTAGTTGCTTTTTTTTTTCTTTGTAAATCTTTTAGTGATATATTTATAACCATATACATTTTGTCTATGTATTTATTTAACTGGAAATTGTTGCTCTATGATGAGCCAAAAATATGCCACCTTCTGCTTTGGTAGCCTTTCAGTCATTGTTGACAGAGTGCAAGTCACCTGAATAGTAGGAAAATGTCCGGAGCTAATGAGACTATGAGCTGCTCACATTTCTTTTTCTTCCTTTTTTCTTTTTCTTTTGCAACTTCTGGTAGTGGCAGATGTGTGAGAACAATCTTAAATTTAGTTGACTGACATTTTGTTTTTCTTGCCAGTGTAAAAATATGCTCACAGATCTTCTGGTCCCCCCTCCCTCTCATGGCTTTGTTGCGACTGGCACAGAGGGTTTACGGTGTGCTTGCTTGGTGAGATCCACTCAGTTTTCAGGCCTTGCATGGTGGCTGAACATGGAGCAAGGTAGTGGATGTGGTTCCTGATGCTGGTTTCAGCTCTTTTCAGTACCCAGAGGAGCTGACCTTGGACATGGCCCTTATGTCCACACTGCTATCAGGTGTCTCCTTTGCATGGGTCTCTATCACAGCTTATTCCAGAGGCAGTGCCTCCAGCTCTAGTCCTCCTGGAGCCAGCTGGAGATCCTGAGATCAGTCTGGGTTGCAAGAAGCTCTCAGAGGGTGGCTTTTTCAAGGAATATGTGTTCCTGGTATTGTTTTAGTCTATAGGACGCCGCTGGTTCCAAATGGGTTTGAGGCTTGTTTCAGAATGTGTCCAACATGATGGACTGGGTTTAGACGACAGCAGAGGTCCAAGGCAGTATTCCAGTTTCCCAGAGAATCACCCTGTTCTGATGCTTCTGCCTTGCTTCCTACAAGTGGAGAATCTGTTATCTGAAATGCTTGGGACCAGCAGTGTTTTGAATTTTGGACTTTTCAAATTTTGGAATATTTGCATCTACACAATGAGATATCTTGGGGGATGGGATCCAATTCTAAACACAAAGTTTGTTTCATATATAAAAATAAACATAGCCCCAAGGTGACTTTTTACAATATATTTAGTGATTTTGTGCTTGAAACAAAGTTTCATAGAGTGCAACTTTCTACTTGTGGAATCCTGTCAGCATTCAAAAAGTTTCCTGTGTGGGGCATTTTGGACTTTGGAGTTTTGGATTGTGGATGCTCAAGCTGTATCAAGTTTTTCATCCTTGATCACCACCTTTTACTGCTGGCCGTCCTCCCCTGTCCTGGTTATGCTCTTGAGGCATCCCTGCTTGATGGTGCATGATGAGCCTGGGAAAATATGACTGGACCCATTTGAGGCTTGTATGAAATGTTATCAGAAGTAGTAGAGAAGTCTGAATGGTTTGGGACAAGGAACTAAAAAGAGCTTAGAAACTTTGCATAGACACCATCCACACAGCTGAAAGACCAGAAACAGCCTCCTGGGGACACCATTCTGGCTATCATATTCTTCGCATTTTCATCTGTCTTTGCAGCCCCAGCACCTCTAGGTTAATCTGGTTTCCTCCCATAAATAAACTCACAGCAGAGCCCGGACGAACAGGCACATGCCCAGGCAGGCAGCCACAGGGAGGGACGTAGGTTGTTGCCATTTGAGATCTCTCCTCACTTGGAGTTCTGCAGGGTTCCTCTTGTCTGCTTTTCTGAGCTTGACATGCCATGTCACACAGGCCTGACAAATAATACAAGTGTATCCATGTTTGACTGCTGTTGGGATCACTAGGAATACCAATGCAGGCATTGTATCTGCATGTCAGCATGATGAGGATTTTTCCTATGCCTTTGTGAATGCAATAATACAAATGGATGCATTTTGGCTGGCTAGATAGTCTCAGCAAGGTAGCGTGAACTAATGAATCCGAGCTAGCTTGAAGCAAAGTCTCTCAAGGTGTGCAAGGGCTTCATTATAGACACCTTTATCCAATATTAAATATAATCTTCCCCCAATGTCTCACATCCTAGTTGCAGAATCTTATTCAGAAGAGAAGGAACTTTCCTAAAGGCAGAGAGCTTGTCCATTTCTGAGGCAGAGGTAGGAGGCTTTACTGACTCCCAAGTAGGGAGTTTCTACTGGGAGTTGTGATCTCCAAGGGACCCCAACATTGAGATGTATGGAAATTTTAAAACATAAGTACAGCTGTTTAGCCCCTGGGGCTTCCCATCAACCATGTGGGCTTCCTCAGAAAGCAGAGCTTTCCATCCCTAGGAACATGAGAGCACAGAGGGTCAGCCCTCAGAGGGCGAGCCCTAGCATGCATGTGTGTACAGTGCTTGAGCACTGCAGCTGGACTGAACCATTCCTGAGGTCCCCTCCAACTTGAGCAGGGAGAGGAGGCACCAGTGCAGGGTCATCTCATTAGAAAGAGAAAACAAACCTTTGGTCACCGAGCTCTACTGTGCACATGCCCCAGGCCTGTGTGAATCTACCACTGGATATGGTTGCCCTGTTCTTCCTGAGACCCCCAGGAAAACACTCCCCTGAGAAGGAGAAAGAAAACGGGAGACCTTGAGGGTGTAGATGATACCCCAGGAGGTAGAAAGCCCAGGCGTGTGAATAAGATGCTTCACTTGGAGCTATTTAGGAGGAAAGACAGATTGAAGGGGAAAGCAGACATGTTCCCTTGTCATTATCTCTAGCATGGAGACACGGAATGCATGGAAAGGAAACAAAAGTGCAGAATTTATCGATTCCTAAGAAGTTCCGCGATGCTACTCAGGGTTGCGACTCTGCAGTGAGCCAGTTTGCTCTTGGACCTGATCCTTCCCAGCTCTGCAGCTGCGGCTCACCAGCACATTGTAGCGAGCCCACCTGGTTGTTCTTCTTCTGATGGGAGGGATTCTGTTTTTTTGTTTTGTTTTTTTTGTTTTTGGTTTTTTTTTGGTACTGGGGATTGAACTCAGGGGCACTCGACCCCTGAGCCACATCCCCAGCCCTATTTTGTGTTTTATGTAGAGACAGGGTCTCACTGAGTTGCTTAGTGCCTCACCATTGCTGAGGTTGGCTTTGAACTCGCGATTCTCCTGTCTCAGCCTCCCTAAGTGCTGGGATTACAAGCGTGAGCCACCGCGCCC
>CM053409.1:6556311-6606206 GCA_028644305.1 Xerus rutilus
TTTGGTACTGGGGATTGAACTCAGGGGCACTCGACCCCTGAGCCACATCCCCAGCCCTATTTTGTGTTTTATGTAGAGACAGGGTCTCACTGAGTTGCTTAGTGCCTCACCATTGCTGAGGTTGGCTTTGAACTCGCGATTCTCCTGTCTCAGCCTCCCTAAGTGCTGGGATTACAAGCGTGAGCCACCGCGCCCGGCTTGATGGGAGGGATTCTGAAAGGTGGACCATCCACCACCTCCAGGGCTCAGCCTCCAGTCAGCCTCATGTTGAATCTGAATCTTTACTTATCAACTGGATTTGAACCACATGTGACTGTGCTCCAATAGACACCCAAAGTGTAATAGCTCAAACCAGCAGAACAAGTTTATTCTGCTGTAGGTGTTAGTACTGAACAGGTGAGCAGTTCAGTGTGTGTGTGTGTGTGTGTGTGTGCGTGTGCACGGGGTGTCCTCCTTTACATGACTGTTCAGAGAACTCAGGATGGTGGGCTTCCAAGGCCATGAGCCTGTCATCTCCCTTCCAGCAAATCAGAAGGGGAGAGGGGCATGAAGCAGCACTTGTGGGAGGCCTGAGTGGGCCGGGTCTGAGAGGCACACGCCACTCAGTTTGCGTCCTTTTGACCTAACTGCAAGGAAAACTGGGGACATGGATTCTACAGCACTAGTGCTTCCTGCCATGACCTGGGCTCTGGTTGTTCGGAAGGCTCCGTCCCAGCCAACCTGGCATAAATGCTGACATCAGCCTGATGTTAGCTTCTCGGCAGCCTTTGCCATGGCTTGTTTCAATCTTCCAGGTTGCAAACTGCAGAACCTGTCCCCAGTTAATTTCAGATAAAAAATAATTTGTTAGCAACATGCTAGGTAGCGTAGCAAATGGACACAAGTCCAGGGAATCAGGCTCAGAAATCAAGGAAGAACTAAGAGAAATTGGTTAGCCTGAACCCTAGGCAAGGGACAATATTGTTGGATGGTACTGGCCTCACTGGACATTGGATGCGGTGGCCACATGGTTCTGAAATAGCCCTTGCTTCTCTGAGACACTTTCTCCAGAGGAAAGGATCTGAGCTGTGCCATCCTACTGACTGGCTGGCTCTTGTGCTTGTGTGATTGCTGGAGTCAGGGAGGAGAGGCTGCTCCTGGTCAGGGCCTGGAGTCCTGCTCCTACCAGGACTGCCTAGGCCTGGGCTGGGTGATTATGGAGTGGGGCTTAGGAGCACCCACACCCCACACACCCCCACACACCATGCTGGTCCTCGCTGACTCTAGCAGCCACACGCCCAGCCGGGCCTTGCTGTCACACTGCACAGAGCCTGCCCCTCCTGAGTGGTGTGGCCACTCTCACTACTCCTCACCCTAGTCCACCCTGCATCCTCGGAGTCCTGATCTGGCCCTTACCTACATGCTTCCCTTGTTTGGGAACCTGATTTGGACCTGGGACTTCAGTGCCAGGTTGACTTGACACAGCCCAGATGTCGGGCCCATCCTCTGGGGCTGTTCCTCTGTGCAGGGCGAGCATCGGCACTGGTGTTGGTCTCTGAGGACATGAGCCTAACAGGATGGTGCTTGGAGATACCGGGGGCACAGGGTGGCATTAGCACTTTATTATTTTCACAGCTGTTAACCCAAAGGGGGAAATAAAGAGTGGAAATTTAATGCTGGAGAGGCTTTGGCACTTTGTCAATTTGACATTAGCTTTGAGGGCTTTTGGAATTTTGCCTGAGAATTTCAGCACCGGGCAGCTAAAAGCCTTGTTTCTCTGGCTCTTGGTTCTCCTGTCCCTGGGGACAGCATTAACACTTGTGAGGGCTGTGCCATGTCAGCGGCTTTCCAGTACCCACGGCAGCCACAGACAAATGAGGCCCCCAGGACCATCACTCGACCCTCCCCGTGCAATCCATGGCACCCGCGACGTGTGCCAGGGGAGGACGGGAAGCCGAGATCCGTGCTCCTGGCTAGGGTGCTGCCATGCGGGGTGTTGGTAGCTGGGTGGCTTCTGAGTGGGCAGATGGACCCTATTGGTAGTCACAAGACCTTTCACACCTTTCCAAATGTCACCTTTGCCAACAAAACAGAAGAATGAGCTAACAGGAGAGACACACGCCATTATGAAACTCCATTATGACCATTTAGAAAGAAGGAGAAAGGCAGGATGCTGCTCTGGGGCCACGGGTGTGTGTGTTCTAGTGGCCTGATGGCTTCCTCCACCTGTGTACCACGGATCATGGGATTGGGTTCTCTGTCTGTGGATTTGAAGAATAAAATCCACAGACACAAGGGTGAGAGCAAAGTAACAGGATTTACTAGAGTAATAGAAAGACAGCAGAGCTCCTGAAGATGGAGGGGTCCCACGAGAGGGGTACTGAAGAGTGGCTATTGTCTGGGGATTTATATAGGTTTAAAGAAGTCAGCCCCCTCCCAACCCAGGGAAGGCATTCAGTGTCCAGGAGGTGTTCATTCAGCCTTAGTCCAATCAAAATACCAACGAGGCATTTTTCCTTCTTTGGAGAGGCATGGACCCCAGTCACGTAGGTCCTGAGTTTAAAGGAGCCTTTTTTTGTAAATTTATTAGCAAATATCTACAGATTCTGTTTGTGCTCCACTGCCCAGGAGGTGACCCAGGGGCCCATCTCCTATCCTCCCAGCCTTGCCTCTTCCTCCTGATGTCACCTGGATGAGGTTCATTTTCAGGTATGCAGGAACTCATGCTGTGCCTAAAACACCTCCCACACATGGTTAGAAGACCATAGTGTGTGTAACTGTCGGGGCCAAGGGCTTGGTCAGCGCTCTTCAGCGTCAGGAGCTGAAGCAGTCTTGAGCTACTTGCTCTGACATCAGTAACACCAATGTGAAGACCCACAGATCTGAACTGGGTCGACTGAGAAAGAGCCATTACCATTCTATAGCTAACTCCAGTGATCACAGATGTATCTACCAGTACGGGGAAATGAGGCTTCTACATAGCTGAGACCCCTGGGTGATGGCAGGCCACCGTCTCCATCAACACATTTTCAACACCATTTCTTTTTTTTTTTTTTGCTTTAAGTTTTAATGTTTTATTTCCCCAAGATAGCCTAGCTCTCTACCTGGATAAATTTTACAAGCTTGTTTTCTGCTGCTACTAGTTTTAAACTTTAACCCTGTTTCTGATGGCAAGGAATGCTACAAAAATACTCCAGTTTAACAAAGAGTTATGATCACAAAATAATTTTTATTCTACAGTGTTTCAGAATTAATGATGGCTAATCTGGATGTTTCTTATAGCAAACTGTTGTTCATGCAACACTTGTGCTCAAAGGGGAAGGTACAGGATTTCCTACAGAGATGTGTTTGTACAAATTAATTTCTATAACAGTTCGTGCATAACCTCAAACTGAGGCATGCTTCTACTTTATAAAACCACTTGCATAACTTTCATGCATGTCAAATACCCTTTCTAAATTAGATTATTAAATTCCTGTCACTGTAACACAATGCTTACTTATTCCTATTTATAATATGTACCTTTGTTCATTTTAGAAAATATGGACAAAACTTGAAAGTATCATCTCACTCTGTTTTTTAAAAAATATTTATTTTTTAGTTGTAGGTGACAGAATATCTTTATTTTATTTTAATGTGGTGCTGAGGATCAAACCCAGTGCCTTATGCGCGCTAGGCAAGCACGCAACCACTGCTCCATAATCCCAGCCCTCATCTCACTCTTAATTCAACAGAGACCACCACTGTTAATATTTTATTGTGGTCTCTGTTGAACTGAGTTTTATTTCCTTGGAAACACACAAACATTAGGAAAAAGTATGTATGTATACACACACATGCTCCCTAAGAAATATTTTCAATATTTTTAACATTGCTTTTAAAAACTTGGTATTTAAGGATGGATTACACTGATTACAGGTGGTGCACTCCTGTATTCTCAGCTACTTAGGAGGCTAAGGCAGGAGGATTGCAAGTTCAAGGTCAGCCTGGGCAGCCTAGGGAGAATTTTTCTCAAAATAAAAGGTAAAAACATCTGGGATGTGACTCAGTGGTGGAACACTGGCATGTGTGAGGCTCTGGGCTCTAGCACCAAAGACACACACACACACCCTCCATGTTTAAGTATTACATAACGTATGCAAGTGCCTAGACATTACATGGTACCCCATTAATATGGACAATTTTTATGTTTTGATGTATCAATTTAAAAATTAATTTAAAAAGGAGTAAAAAATATAAAAACTCAATTTTAAAATTTCTGTTGTTGAGATTTCTCAGTCCTATAGTTTAATGTGAATGTTTGCATAATATGAGTTGCACAGGTACATATAATACCATCCAGTGAAGTATGCTACTGGTATTATCAATGTCAACATCATGGGGTGTTTCTGTATTTTTACATTTCTGTTTCCTTATGAGATCACTGTAAATAGAATAATATTTATATGAAGATTTGTAAAGATATTGGTTCATGTGGCTGTATCTCTGGAACTATTCCACCAGTACTATTAATTTGTCAGATTGAGAGTAGCCTGTTTTTAAATGATTTTTTAAAAAATTATTGAAATTTAATTATTTTGCCAGTTTTATGGCTATTTTGTGACTTGTCTGATCACATTGTCTCTTACTTTGTTTTTATCAATTTCTTGTATAAGTGCTTTAAATATTATATATATTAGGCTTTTGCCTTCATATTTGTGGGTACTATTTTCCTAGATTATACATTTATTTATGTTTATGCTATTTCAAAATACAGGGTTTTATTTTATTTTTTTATTGAGACATAATATTTATATATCTTTCTGAGATACATTATGGTAATTCAACAATCTATAGAATTTTAAATCATCATATTTATAAAAATCTACTCAGTATGTCTTCTAACCTACATATTTTTAAGGGCTTTTAAAAATAGCTTCATTGTTAACATTTGCCTTAAATGCATTTGGAATTTGATGGATGGCATGAAGAGAAGCAGCAGTCTTACTCCAGCCTGAAGCTCCATGTACTGCCCAGTACTCTGTTGTCTTTAGTTTGCGATGTGGTGCTCGTCACATGTCAAAAGTCCACTAGAACATCCTCTGAGCCACGCTCCGGTGCTGCCTGTCAATCCCTGGATCTCACTTTCTTGAGGTCCACATTTTATGATGGATTTTAATATCTGGTGGGGAAGTTCTACATTTCATTTTTTTTTGTGTGGATTAGACATTCGTTTCCAATAAACTTTAAAGAAATACTTTGGAAACTTTAATTGGAATTGTACTACATTCATAAACTGACAAGAATTGATATATATATAATATATTTATATTTTATATTTTGGTACCGAGGACTGAACTCAGGAACACTCAACCACTGAGCCACATCCCCAGCCCTATTTTGTGTTTTATTTAAAGACAGCAGGGTCTCACTGAGTTGCTTAGTGCTTCGCTGTTGCTGAGGCTGGCTTTGAACTCGAGATTCTCCTGTCTCAGCCTCCCTAAGTGCTGGTATTATAGGTGTGCGCCACCGTGCCTGGCTAAGAATTGATATTTTTACAATAGTTTTTCTTCCCATCCATGAACATGTATAGACAGATAGATACAGACACAGCATGGATATGGATATAGACATCAGGAAGTATTTTGAACTTTATTTTATGTGTGCTAAGGTTAATCTTATACAAGGTTAATAAGGTTAATCTTATACAAGTGGACATTTCCCTCTTCTGCCTCTGCCTGTCATTAGGATCTAGCAAGCAATGACTATGTCATGTTGATTTGTACCTTTTCACCTTCTCCAAATCTCTTCGGACCACCTAAGGCTTTTTAGTTGACTCTTGGGTTTCTGGACTCGTCATTTCTTCGACTGCAGATAGCAACACTGGTGTCTGCTCCTTTCCAACAGTCCTGCTACACTGCTGGGACATCCAGCTTGGACAGTGTGGCTGCCCTGCTGTCCCCACCTGGTCCGTCACCTCCCAGACACTCAACATTCTCGCAGGGTGGTGAATCGCTCCCTGGCTTTAACGGGTAGTTTCTTAGTATGTTCTTTACTACTTGTATTTTATATATTTGAATTTTCACATTTCTGCTTGTAAAATCAAGTGACTCTCGTGATGAATCTCAGTTTGTGCCATTTTTCTCATGCTGTGCATCAGGGCTTGGCCAGCTTCAAAATCTTCATGCACGGCACACTAATCCTGTGTTTCTTGAAAGTCTGAAATCCTTTTAAATAAACCTGTTCAACCAAAAAGTCTTACAGGTGTTTTAAGTAAGGTTTTGTTTCTTCTGTAATTATTAGATACTCATGTTTCTTACATTATCATAAGTTAATAATTCTGGTGCTTTTTAAAAAGATGTATCAGGAAATGCATTGAGGTTAACAAGTATATCATTATTTTATTCTAAAATTTCCTCTACATATGTTCCTTTATTGCTTTTAATTCTATAATTTTGTTCATTTAACTTTTTTATAACAATCATCTACCATATGAGCCAATTTTGCTGTGTTCTTTAATAACATATTTTAATATTTATATTTAACACTTGCTTTGCCTGTTAAGTTTATTTGTATTTTGTTTATACACTTGTTATTTCTTCAGTTTAATATGTAGTTAAGTTTGCTTATGTTAATCAGTTCTTTAAGATTAGGATCTGGAATCTATTTCTAGTTCTGCTTTATGCTTGAAGTGCCAAGCGGTACCCTCATTTTCTTAATCTTCTAAAGATTTTATAATGGCATATTTTTTCCCCTGAATTCAATTACTATTAAGTTATTATTGTTATTATAAGTATGGCTTTTTGATGCTGGGGTTGAACCTTAGGCATGCTAAACACACACTTTCCATCTCTTGTTTTAGGTAGTGAGAATTCTAAACATGTTAACAATTAAAGCAATAATTTCTCTGTTAAATGGAGGCCATAAAGTATAACCTCGAATTTTTGCTTCAGGGTATTTGCTTAAGGTGATTCTTTGGTGTCATATGTAAATTTTTTTGTCAATATTCCACGAATACTTATAAAGAAGTTGTGCTCTTTATTTTTAGGGTACAAAAAGTTACTACTTAGTGAATTACTTCATACTTTTATTCCTACTTTACTTTTATGTTTCCCTGATAAGTTATAAATTTTTTTTCTCAGAGTTTGAATCGTTCATTTTAAGTGATCATTTAATAATCAGTATGTGGCTAAATTTTATTGTAAACCAAAGCACTTCTTTCTTTTTTTAAGGACTCATAGTAACTATACTAATAATTACTCAGTTTTATTTTCCTCTTTAGCTTTCACATATGAGAGAAAACATACAACCCTTGATCTGAGTTTGACTTATTTCACTTAACATAATAGTTTCTCGTTTCTTCTATTTTCCTGCAATTGCCATAATTTAGTTTTCCTTATTGCTGAATAAAACTCCATTGTGTATACAGACCACATTTTCTTTATCCATTCATCCGTTGATGGACACCTAGACTGGTTCCATAGGTTGGCAGAGTGGGCAGGGATGAAATCAGCCTCCGTGAGCACACTGTTCTAAAGGCTTGAACTTGGAATCACATAAATATGTTCAGAGAATAAATTCAAATAAAAGAAAACAACACAATCCCCCAAACTTGAAAGTTAGTGGAAATGCATCTGGTTGTATGTGCCATAATCACAAAGAGAAAATAATCATTTCAAATGATTTTAGGACCTGACATTTATCTTTAAGAGAACATCTAAGAACATCTACAGATCCAGAGAAGGATTGAGCTTCACCATCTGTGATACTGCCATTATTACTTTGGAGGAATGTCACAGCATCTTGATTCGTAGTTATTCACAATTCACAGATCATTGTCATCTTGGTGTAAGTTATTGGGAATTTCAGATATGGTAAAATAGATTCAGTATAAAGCCAAGTGAATGAGATGAACTCTTGCATTGTTAAGTGTAAATGAAAGTAGCAATATAACTTAAAATTTTATTTTTATTTAAATGTGTATTTTCTAGGTCTGTGTAGATAACCCAATACAAAGGGGCATAAATAGTGGTGGTTTCCAGATACCAAGCCACTATCAGAGGACCAGGTCACTTAGAAGAGAGTAGCTGGCCCAGGTTTGGGCAGAAAGAACATGAACTACACAAGGAAGACTCCCAGGCCAACAGAGCCAGGTGAAAGACACTAAGTCTCTCTGGCCAAAGATGCAAAAATTTGAGAATGAAAAGATAACAAATGCAATTATTAGAAATAACAAACATATACAGACCTCTGAGTTGACAATAAAGCAGTAAAAAGAGAAAAAAAATAGTGGGATACCACTAAGTAGAGGAACAATTCAGTACTTTAAAAGTGGGTAATTAATATGAAAGAACTAAGCAAGTAGTCTGTTTTTTCCAGTATGTACCACATTTGGGGCAATCAAATAAACCTAGTTATTGTAAATTTCTTTACAAAATCCTAAACAATATGTGCGGGAACAATGATAGAATTAGAAAACCACAGTTTGCAAACTCAGTGAAATAGATAATGAGCTAATACGATGGTGTATGGGTGAAGCCACAGTGAGAGGCTAATGGGAAGCCATCCAAGGCATCATCTTGTGGGTCAGATCGTCAGTCCCCACGTGGGACTGTGGCCTCTTGATTTCACTCAACTTAGGTACACACTGCCACCCACGGCCTGTCCCTGTGGAGGAGTAAAGTCCAGATCTAACTCCTGTGGCAGGTGAAGGACTGAGTTAAATGACCTCAACAGAGGCACCAACAGGAAAACTGCAAGTGTGTGATATTCAGCGAGACAACAGACCAGGCTCTTTCTAAATCGATGCACAAAAAGATATTAGTTAAAACAAGAAGGATCTACTTAAGTGGGATTCTAAAGAACAATCAAATACCACGTGTGGGCTTCATTTGACTGCAGACTCAAATAAACCAATTGAGGCAATCAGGAAAATTTGGTGAGAAACAGGTATTAGATCATACTAAAATATTATTAAGTTTGATGATGGCATTATGGTTAGGTCACAATTATTGGTAAAAATTTCCATGTGTTAGAGATGCATATTAATATTCTATGCACATTAAAGTTCTAGAGGAGAAATGACTGATATCTGGGATTGTCCATAAAATAATCTGGTGGGGTGGGGGTAGAAAGGGAGAGAAACAGGGACGAGAGAAGGAGGCTGCTGGAAAAGACACATGAACTGTGGGAAAATGCGGATTGTATTTAAATCTGGGTAATGGATTTTTGTTGTGATATTCTCCCTGATTTTGTGTGCCTGACAATTTTTTGGAAAAGTAAAAGCATGGAGTTTACAGCTTGGTGAGCTCATCTGGGCTTGCAGGCTAGTCAATGAGACAGATATTTTTTTTCCTTATTACAAGTGATACATGGCCCCTTGCATTTTCTAGCCATTTGCTACAGAGACATCAGGACTGTGGTGCTTTAAAAAGAGTGAAATCCCTCCCCAGAAATGGAGGAATTACTTTGATGAGGTCCAGGGAGTGAGTGGAGGGCAGCGCTCAGTGCCTTCAGTCAGCGTGACGCCTGGGGACGTCTAGAAGACTAGCCTGGCATGAGCAGTGCTGGGTGAATGACAGGGGAGCAAACCATTTTCCCATTTGCTCCAACTACTCTACTATAGTCTGCATATTTTTGGTTTTGCTTTATCCTTAATTTTGTTCGTCGGCGTGTGCATCATCAGACAGTGCACAGAGGTCTTGAGCATCGGCACTGGGTGCCAGTTTCGCTTGTCTGGGGAATCGTGGGTGTGTAAGAGTCTCTGCTGGAGGAGCACCCATATTCCTGGGCTGTGCCGACTTCCTCATTCATCTGGACCTTCCCCCTTGTATTCTTTCTGGCCAATAAGGGGCAGCTCCCAAATGACCGTCTCATTGGATGGTCATCTCAATGCCATGAGATGATGATGTCTGTAATGGGCACCCCTTGATGAAAGCTGAAACCATAACAACTAAGCAGCCTTTCCCAGGGCCACAAGAAGGCCAGGGATTAAAACGACTTCTTCTGACCGACTGGTTTATTTTGTGGATATCCCCATAGGCTGGAACAGATGCTAGCATCACCTTTGGAGTCCCTTGTTAGAGCATTTGCTGCACATACTTCATTGGAGAGAATGACCTTGGGTCACTGTCCAGCCCTGCTTCTGGGGACGTGGGGCCTTGAGTGTCTGTCTTTGAAGCGGCTAATGGAGTCCCCAGGCCTTGGTGAGCTTATCTGGCAGCCGAGCCTGCTTCGTTTGTTTGTCCTGAGGAGCAAGGTTGGAGCAGTGAGAAGGTGACATGGAAGCCACAGCTTGGTTCCTCTTTCCTTCCCTGTTCTGGTCTAGAGCAGGGCTGTGGTTCTGATGGGCCCTCACGGAAATGACAGGGAGCAGTCCTTCTGGGAGGATCCCAAGTGAGACAAAGAGCAGCAGTGAGTGCCCAAGACCCCTCAGGCAAGTTGGAGCCACTTTCCCCAATGTGAGAGTGTTTATTGTCACTGATATCAAATGCATGTGCCATAATCACAATTGATTATGATTATGCCAATGCTTATTGTCCTGATATCAAATTAGCTGCTGGGGCTTGAAAACCCATTATTCTCAGGATGTCCTTCACACTAGCTATTTTCTCTCTCTCTCTCTCTCTCTCTGAGGGAGTTACGAGGGAAGAAGTGAGGAAAGTATGTAAGAAATAGAGATAATCATTCTTTTTCATATACTTATTTTCTCTAGAGGAAAATTAAAGCAGCACAGGGGATTCCCAAGAGCCAAGAGGCCCAGTGATCAGTAGCAGATGCGTGCTTAGCAACCAGGCCTCAGACTACAGGGAGAGGTGACTACAGACTACAGGGAGAGGTGACCAGGGGCCCAGACTCACCCGAGAGCTGCCACTCTGTGGGCACTGTGTCTTCAGGGCTGTGTGGCCTGACTGCTGCTAGAAGTGTGGACAAGCTCCCTGACCCCTTCAGGACTCAGATTCCAATTCCATTTGTGAGGAGTTTGGATTAGTTCCTCCTTAGGATCTTTGACAGCAGGTGGCCTGCTTCCAAACCTTGAAACCTTTGCTTTAGCAGAAGAAGGAAAAGGCAGAAACCTTTCATCTTATTAGTATCATGTATCTGTATTAGTATCAGTGTCTGTGCGGTTGCGTCTCTGCTTCGACGCTAAGTGACACTCACCTTGCTGGGTTAATTCAGGTTCTTCAGTGAGTGCTCACAGCTGGAGCTTAGAATGAGGCCCTTTAAACATGTCCCCTTTTGTATGCTGAGACTATTTCAGAAACTGCCACTTGAGAATCCTTTGGCACTCATTCACAGCCCACCTTCTGGCTGAGACATGGAGTGACATTTTTTTTGACGTAACTCTGGAGTGTCACACCAGGATTTATGATTTTGTGTGGCAGTTGTCTGCACATGCTGCAGAAAGTTGAAAAAACTATTCAAATCCTGCCAAGTGCATTTATAGTTGTTTTTCAGATTCCCTCCTCAAAACATTTTAAATCTTCAGCTAGAATCAAAACTCGACTTTTCAAGAAAGGGCGAAAGCGAATGACAGGCTGAGTTTTCCTCTTCTCTAGAGAAATGGGAAATAGGCCTTGGGGTCTCAGGCTGCAAGGAGGGCCTGGCTGGCAACACATGTCTATTCAGAGCTATTCCATGCCCTGTGTCTGGCCTATAGCAATTAGGATGCTCTTTCTAAGCACCTTAGAAAGGGTTGGAAACCAGACCATTAGCAGAGGGGTAAAGAGTTTTCTCCTGGGTCCTTGGTTTATGAAGCTTGACTTGTCAGCTGATCTGAGTTCAGGTTATGAAGATAGAGATGCCACAGAGCAACGTGGTATGTACTCCATAGCTCATCACCTTAAGGGTCAAGGTGAACTCGAACTCTTTGAAGTGCAGAGAGACCAGTGAGGGTGCCTCCAACCTCATCCAGAACCATTCTTCTCATCCCATTCAGTCTCTGATCTCAAAATAGCTGGGAGGCTTTGACCATCTGGCAGCACCCTCCTTCAGACCCTTCCTCGGGCTGGGCTGCTCTGGATTTGTTTCTACCTCTTACAGGGACACTCTCACCCTTGTTGACATCCACCCATAAGACTCACCCCTTCAAGTGTGGCCCCTTCTAGTTCCACCTCTCAGAATCTGAGAGAGCCTTCGGCCCCGCCACCTGGTGGCATCTCCTGTACAGACAGAGTTCACGTCTGCCACCTGGATCGGAACTGCACATGCTTCAGCCTCTTGCCAGACTATAAGCTCGACAGGCAGGTGTTGACACTGGTGCTTATGTCATGAAAACCAAAGGCACTGGGGGTACTGCATATGTTTCAAAGGGAATTCACTCATATTTAGTCTTTCCTCATTTGTAATGATGATGTGCCTGTGTGTCAAGCACAGGAGAAGTTAAGTGAAGTTAGCTGTGAGGAGGTGCCAAGGGGCAGAAACCAAGCGGTCGTCAGTGTTTGCCTTTGTGCCAGATGACGTTGTCTTTTGCTGCCCAAATCTAGCTTTAATAGCTGGTGCCTTTCCTGAGAGGAGGGAGGAGAAATCAGACCTTGGAGGCAGCCACTGTTCTTGGTGCCCTTTTTCTCCACCCCCCCGAAAGTAAAAAATCTTTGAAACTATTTGAACCAAATAGTTTTATCAACACAGAAAATAGAACTAAGAATATCTATCCTCCATTTTAGAGAATTTGCTCTGTAATTTGCTTTCCCAGTTCTCCAGAACCTGTTGAGAGAGTAATTAAAGCCTCCAAACCTTGCCACACTGGCCCTTAATAAGCACCCACAGTGTATCTATCACCACAGACAAATTAACCCAAACCTCTGCTACCAAGCACAGAGAACATCTCGTGTGTCAAAGTGACCAGGACACCTTAACTGTTCTATTAGGTTCAGGCAAGCAACACAGTGTTGCTAACCATCAGGTGAGCTGGCCAGGGAATGCCTGGGGCTGCAGTCCTGTGACCATGTCTTAGCCCCACAGTCTGTCTTTACTCACCTGCCCATGGACAGGGAGTCCCCTGCAAGTGCTGCTTTGAGTAAAGGAATCCCCAAGGGACCCAGCTTCTGTTCTATCAAATTAAGGGAAAGATCCAGATGGTCTTAAACAAAACAAAAATCTGAGGCAAAGAGGACTTGAGGGATACCCATGAGAGCATGGGAGCCGTTCCTTGTGGGCACACAGTGTGTCAAGAAGAGAGATCCTGTGGACCAGTCACAGGAGCCCAGACACATGCCGCTGCCTCTGGCTGCTGAGGTCTTTGCTGAGACACCTGTTTACACTGCAGTGTGGCCTAACACACCCCTTTTTGGCTCTAGGCTTGGCCCTCCATGAGGGACAGAGGGCCTCACAAAGATCCCAAGCATCTACAGGCCACTTCGAGCCTTCTGCACTGAGTTTCTGAAGCCCACGGATGGCCATGGGCTGGCTCCTTCCCTGAGCCTCAGCTACCTGATAGGAGTAAGATCACACATGCTCACATGTGTGTTCCAGGGCCTCCGTGGTAATGCACACCCACAGCAAGGCAAGGAGATGCCAGGTGCCTGGCCCGGCTGTGCCATGCCCTTGTCCTGCACAGAGAGGGCCAGGTGGAGGTGGAGGCAGGGGCTGCAGAGGGCGGCTCCCAGGTGCTCTCTGTCCATCTGTTTCAGTATTCCTCTCACTTTAATCTCTAAACCCTGCCCACGTAAGAAATGGACATTTTAAATCATATCTTGGAAGGTCCAAGCAGAGACTTGAGAAGGTGACACAGTACGGTGAGGGACACTGGCTCCCACAGCAAAGCTGGGTTCCTGAGGTGGAGTGCAGGCCTTCCTGGCAGCCAGCCGGGCTTCTTCCTCTGCTCTCGCTCACCCCCATGCCACTGAGCCCATGCAGATGCCATCTGGTAATGCTGTGGCCTTACCATTTTCTCTAGCACACAGAGCTGCGTCCAACTCCAGAGCTTTGCCCTGGCTGCAGTGGCCAGCTGCCTCCCTCAGGCCTGACCAGTCCTGTGGACACTGAGAGAGCCCTTTGCCTGAAGTCCTGGGGCCTCCGTTGCTCTGTTACCCCAGCTCCTCTTCAGGCCACAGGGTTCCCCTCTGTCGTGTGGGTGCCTCTGCCCTGGGTCTGTGTCCCCAGCTGTCCTCATCCTCGCCTCCTGCTCGAGTTTCCCCTACTTCCTCAGAGGAGCCCCCTTCTTTAATAGCCATGGCATGTCTCCTAGCCTGCCTGTCTCCTGCCACACACCTTCTTCAGCTGACAACAGGACACATGTGTAGCCCTTGCTGTGCGCGAGGCCCTGTCTAAAGCTCTTCACGGGAACTAGCTCACTGGGGCCTCACAGCAGCCTGGGGAGAGGGTGCTGCTGTCAACCCCATTTCAGAGAGGAGGGTGTGCAAGTCAGAAGGGCTCACTGACTCACCAGTCACACCACCATCAGTGGCCAAGCCATGTTCACGAGGTCTTTGGCACAAGTCCGTGGCCTGAGATGACATTGCCTTCTCTATGTGTTGTATATTTTGTAGCTATTGATGTGCTTGTCTTATGCTGTTTTCTCCTGCCGTGGCGTGCTTGTGGCTGCTAGCACAGGGCAGATGTCCCCAGGCACTGAGGATGGGGTGATGGGGGGCCTTGTCCCCACGAGTCACAGGGTTCTAACCACTAGGAGGAAACGTCCATTTATGGAGAGTGAAGTTGTGCTGGAGAAGGGCGCAGCGTGGACCCCAGGCAGCCAGCTCTGTGCACAGCTGCTACTCCCTCACACACCTTTCTAAGTAGCTTTCATTTTCATTTGTTTTGCATTTTCTTAAAATATGTTCACACTTTTATTTTAAACGGTGGAAATGGAAAGATCACTTGCAAATGCCAACTGGGAAGTATTTATTTTAAACAATGCCATTCGGTGCACCGGCTGTGTTGCTAGGCCTCCTGCGGGTTGCTAGGCGCAGGCAGGATGCTGTGGTGTGAGATGATGAGCCAATTCGATCCCACGTTCCCTGGGCCAGGGCTCTTCCAGGAGAAGGAATCCTCGGCTCCAAGCAACCAGAAGGCACCAGCTTTCAACATGCAGAAATAACTCGTACTACAGAGATAATTAAAATCTAGGCCTTTTCAAAGGTTGGAAGAAAATCTGGCACTTACGATATCTGTGAGTTTAGAAATCAGAATTTGGTCAGGAATATTTTTAAAGTTTCTATCTCCCTAAAGGTGACTAAATAATTAACAGAAGGTGAAGGTCAAGGTGGTCTCTCCATGGGAGCTCCATAGGCCCCTCCAAAGGTGATTTAACCCCGTGATTTAACCATCATGGAAGGTGAAGGTTAGGGTGGTCACTACCTTGGGAGCTCCACAGTCCTCTCCAAAGGTGGTTAAACCTTCATGGAAGGTGGTCTCTACCATGGGTGCTCCAGAGTCCCCTCTAAATGTCCCCCAGCCAGCTGTGTCCTCAGGACTGCTCATAGTCCTTCCCTCCAGGGAACCCCTCAGTCTCCCACATCCCATGTCCACCTTCCTCCCTGACTCCTGACCCTTAAAAGACAGCTCTGTGATTGCATCACGGGGAAGCAGAGGCTATCACGTGAGAACGTGACCTTCCCATTCCATATCTTTAAGTTTATTTCAATCTTGCCTTATTTCTTCCTCTCTTTTCTCAGAGGAGACATTATTCTTCTTCACATGCAAAGCTAATCTTCCCACCTTGCCCTGACACTGGCCCATCCAGAGACCCCTGAAGCCATGTCCATTACTAATGGGTTTTTGTTCATTTTTCCAACGTGGAAATACTCCTCAGACTCCTCTCAAGAGGGAAAACAAAACAGGATGTATCAAGTGCCTTTTTATGTTGATTGCTTGAGAAAACTACCTTATTTAGTCCTCATAGCCATTTTAGGAGTTGGGTGCTACAATTCCATCTTCTTCAGGTAAGAAGACCAAAATGAAGAGAAGCTCAGTGGACTAAGGTCTTCAGTTAGTAAGTAGCAGAGCCATGACTGAGATTGGCTTGGTCTAGTGACACAACCATGGATGTCCTGCAAAGCCCCTACCAAGTCCCTTCTCTTCCCCCTTCACACCCATGTTTCTTAAGCAACAAATTGCTGAAATTCTGCATCAGCCTGGCTGATTGGCAGCTGCCTGTACAGGGATTGTGGTGATGCAGGCAGCAGCTTCCATGTGACCAGAGCACCCTGGGTTACCAGGCAGGCTGCCAGCCATGCAGAGGGACCCAGCAGACCCTGTTCTGCAGCAATCACTGGGCATGTGGGTGTGGGCACTGCAGTGCCATCTTCCACGGGATTGGCAGTAATAATGCACGTGAGAGAGATGATGGGCAGTGGCAGGCTGGCGAGCCTAACAATTGATCTGAACCAGAGCCTCCATTAGTCACATGTGCTGGGTTGTGTGGTGTGAAAACCCCTATGGTGAGGATGTCCACTGGCTCTTTTAAAGGGTCCCTGAAAATTTGGAAGTCACAGGTCTTTCTGAACTGCCTCCAGCTCCCTGTTGGATGAGCTAACAGTCATGGAGCCCTCACCAGGTGCTGGGTGCCATCCTGAGTGCTAAGAATCATCATCTTGGCCTTTTGACACGTGCCCCTCTATTTCACAGACCAGGGGACAGCGATTAGGTAAATTTCTCTAGATGTGCCCAAAGTGTGGGAGTTGGGATTGCCCTAGGCTTCGAAAAATTCTACCTTCCTTCTAGAGAAATACACAAACACGTCACCACTGTAGCACTTTGTTTCTAATCATTGAGAAGGATCTGGCTTGAATTTTGTTATATCATTTAGGAAGAAAGTGTGGGTCAACAAAATAATTGTCCCTGCCACTCAAATTCTCTGACTGGTTTGAATAATTTGCCCCTGTGAGTCATGGCTTGCAAGTTGACCAATACTGTGGTACCACGCCACAAAATTTAGTATCATTGTAACCGTGAGTCATGGGAAATGTGGGCATGTGGGTCTTGTAGACACGGCTCCTCAACCAGCTACTGGTTATTTGGACATGGTTGTGACTGTTCCCCAAACCTTGCTGGCTAGTTTGCAACACGGGTCAGCCTGGTGCCCGCATCCCAGATCGTGTGGAATCACTCTCAGTCTCTCCTGCTCAGGTGAACCACATGATCCTGGCCCCCTTCCTGTCACGTCTGGGTGTACAAACCCTAGCACGGAGCCTGTTGGAGCAAGTGTATAGTGAAGTGTGACCATAAGAATTTGTCACAATACCCTAGACTTTGGCTGAAGTTACATGGCATCATGAATTTGGAAATAATATTTTCAATTCACCCTTTTTGGGAGGATCCTAGGGGTACTCTAACAACTAAGCTACATCCCCAGCCCATTTTATTTTTTTATTTTGAGACAAAGTCTTGCTAAGTTGCTCAGGCACTAAGTGGCCTTGAACTTGGCAATCATCCTGCATAATTATCCCCAGTAGCTGAGATCACAGCCTGTGCCACCGCATGTGGTTCTCAATTCCCCTTTACAGGACACATCGGAACAATTTCCTGTTAACTAACATGATGCTTTGACTTTTGGTTTTAGTACAAATATCCAGGGACAGATTCAATAGAATATATCTGAAAGACAAATTGCTTGGTAGGTCTGAAAATGTACACTTAAATAAGTAATCTCCTGCCTTAGTGGAACTGAGTGCCAGGGAGGCAGATGTCTGGTCTTCTGGTGTGCTTGCACACCCAGTGTGTAGCTCAGTGCCCAGCTCATAGCAGGAGCTCTTTGGAATACTTCAGGAATGTGATAGAGTAATTCTCAGCCCTTTATTAAAAGTTCTTGGAACATCTATAAGATCTGTGTAAATGTTCAAAATCATTAAATATTTTATGTGTATGTCCCTTGACAAAATAATACCAGTTCTGAGAATTTATCCTTAGGAACTAATTCTAAAGGAGAAAGACCAAAGGATTATGCAAGTATACACTCATTTCAGGGTTAGCTGTGAAGCTGAGACGTGGGAAGTCTGTACATCTCCCAGAACAGTGGAACAGTTATATCACACATATCCCTTTAAATGAATCTTGAACAGCCAATAAGAAAGATAAGAAGTTTGTTTAGTAAGATGAAAAAGTGAAAGCAGGACATAGAAGTCCATGCATGGCTTGATTGTGTAAGACGGGGGCCTATGATACAGAGCAACCAAGAGAGACGACTTTGGGTTTGAACCAACCAGAGCTCTATTTGGGATCTCTCGATTTGTTTTGCAACCCAGGCAGGCTGCTTAACTTTCCTACATCAGTCTCCCCTTCAACATGGCAGGACACTCTGAGAGTCACTGTGGGGATGGAACCAGCAAGGTGGACAGGGCTCAGGACAGCATGAGCTAAATGTTAGGAACAAGCGTGTCAACAGGCTGGACTGACATGTCAATCTGTTGTGGCCACAGGGTGAGGCTGGGCAGGAGCAAGGACAAGACAAAATAATGGGCACTTCTGGGTGGGTGGATTTGTGGGTTAGTTTTTTAAAAGGTTTCATATTATTCAGTGGGTATGAAGTAAATAGCAACCAGTTGGAGAAGAAAATCACTTTCCGACTATCCTCCAAATTAGGTTCAGCTCTAGTTGAGGCAGACACCAGCCCGCTGCAGGGAGGGCACCATTAGGGCACCAAGGTTCCCAAGGGTGGTCCTGGGCTTTTGCTTCCTATGGGCCATGGACCCATGAACTCCACCACCACCCACAGGCTCGCCTGTCTCCAAAGGGGATTCAGGGTTAGACCTGCCTTTATGTTTTTATGGATGAGATGCCTCGGGTCCTGCCTGTGTCAGGTGGTGGTGGTCTTGCCTGGTCCTTCAATCTCTGCTCGTGTGTGGCAAGCACCCTTTAACCCCCTGTAGTCATCAGACCACACGCTGCTGGCTACCTTCCCCTGGTTCAGCTTCGCTTTATCAGACAGATTGCTAAAGATGGGTTAGAAGCACGGGCATCACAGTCCCTCTCTTCCTATAGATGTCATTCAGCTGAACACTTGGTGAGATCCACGGTGCATTGTTGGGAAAAATTTAACCAAAAGCAAAACCACTGGGTATTTAATATATCTGAAGTCAGTACAATACAGTTCCATGTAGTGAGAATCAATAATAATTGTCTTGGTGTAAATTATTTTCCTTCTTAAGACTCGGAGAAATTTTTAGGAAGAATGGTTTCCTGAGTCTTCAGCTCAAGCAGATAATAAAACCCAGAGTTCAATGGAAGTCCAAGGCTGGTCACCACCTGCTCAGACCTGTCAGGGTACTCTGGGAAGGCTACGTCCACTTGAGTCCTCTCATTAGTAGGGTATTTAATGAACCAAGATAGTTGTCCTGCCTGACCAGGGCAACTGCTGATGAGAATAAAATTGATGGGAGATGAATGGTTAACAGCAGGAGATTCATGGGAAAGGGAAATAAAAGAGCCGTAGTCACACTGGAGAATATTGTGGTCGTATATCACAGCTGACGTTCACTGCTGTGTCTAGAAGGCATCCCTCACTCCAGCAGCCATACTGCTTCATTATTTTAAATTTTGGAGGCTTTTGTTTTTGAAAAATGACACAACTCTCACTTCTCCATTCCTCATTAGGGTGCATATTTAATCGTTTTCTCTGTTCCTTGTATCTGCATGTTGCCATTTGACCAGGGACACACTGGCAAAAGTCATGCAGATGGCTATGCCTGGCATTCAAGGTACTTAAGAGTCTATCGTTGTTTCCACAAGCCACAGACAGTGGGTTATTTTTCATGGACAGACAGTGCATTCTTCTCTTGGGGTTTTATGGACAGACTGTATAAAATGATCACACAGTGGATGGAGACCAGCTCTACTATATCAAGGGCTTAAATCAGCTGTTTCAGACAGAAACTCAATGTGTAGGGCACCTTTCAAACAGGTTTGCAGATACAAGCTGTGACACAAATTTCAGCACCTTTTGTGATTGATTCTCATGAGTGGATGATGACGTCTGTTACAATAAATTAGAGCTAAGGGGAGGGAGATTTCAGTCATGCAGATTCAGAGGGCAACCTCAATACAATCGGTAAGATTTGCACACAACTAAAATGGAGTTGTGATCTGTCTTCAGAATGGCACGGGTGCAGAGCACGGTGGACAGCAGAGGTCTTGCCCACATGCCTATGCAGGGTCCCTCTGGGCCACGGGAGGGTCTGTGATTTCATGAGACACATGCACTGACTCTTGTTTCCCCATTCCCATGGTCTCTTCCTGAGAGGGAGTTTCTTCACTGTAATCATTTCAAAGAAGCGGTTTTGTGTCCATGTCCATTTCTTCTGACACCATAATCATTAGTGCTTCCTTTGTTGTTTCTTTTCTTTCCTACTCTGGAAAAATAATCTAAACTAAAGTGTATTCCTAAAACTATCTAGGGAGTATGCAGACATGTCTGTTTGCAATTAATAATTCAGAAAATCAAGAATGCCTTGGCTTGCCAATAATATATATTTTTATCATTTGAAATTCTTTTTAATGCACCAGAGTCACTTGGAATTAATTTTTATGCATAGTCTCTACTATATATTTAAATTCCAGCTACCCAGGTGTGATATGTAATTCGTATCTCCTTTCTAGTGATGTTTCTCATGAGAATCCCAAGTTTGTATATAAATTTTCTTTCCCCCAAACTACTATGGTCACAATTTTTTAACTATAGCATTTAATAACCAGTTTATAACTCTTTATATTGGAAGAAGGGATCAAATAATATACATTAAAACAATTTGTTCTAAATCACTGAAAGAATTTCAGCATTATATTTTACGGGTGTCCCATTTAATCTTTTCCTAATCATTGTGATTGATATACTTGTGAAGAAATGATGTGTACAATACACTAGAAAGGAAGTACCATTTTGTGCTATCTAAAGAAAAAAATAATGAGAGAAAAATGGTAACTTCAAATGCTTATGAGGTGTGGTGCTTCATGACAGGTTTATTTTATTCTTTCTCTTTTAAATATCTCCCCAGGATATAAGTGGCCTATTATTAGGGTAACCATATAATTTAATATCCAAACTTTTGGAAGTGAAAGGTTAGTATTAACCCTCATACTGGGGCAACTAGCACTGTCCCAGGAAGGCTGGAACACCCAGTCACTCCACTTACCAAATCCCAAATGCAATAAATCCAGAGCTTAGACAACCTGAGACAAAAGGACCAAGAAGGAAGAGGTAGTAGACAAATATCCTAGCGTGTCTCCCTGGCTTTGACCTATCTAGATGCAGCACTCATGAGTGACACATGTCACTCAGCAGACTGAGAGGCAGGAAGCTCCCTTTTCACTGTGTCCTAAGTCATAAGGCTATTGTACTAGTCAGGTCGGCTAGCGCTGTGTTGATGAACTCCAAACCCTCAGTGGCCTGAGACAACAGGTATTTGCTTCTCAGCCATCGCATCCATCCCAGGTGGTCAGGGAGTGCTGACTGATGGGCCATGACTCAGAGGCCTTGGCAGACCAGGTGCCTTTCTCCTGAACTTGGCATAAGCAAGGCAGCCTGCAGTGGAGCATCCAGGTGGGAGAGGGAGGAGAAAGGCTGTAGAAGACTGTGTCGAACTTCGGTCATGTGCAATGCTGCGGGTGAATGCATTGATTCCTTGCGTATTCCAAGGCCCAAACTCAGTTCCATGGCCTCTCCTAACCATAAGGCAGAGAGGGCCCTGGCTGTCCACTCAATAGGAAGTAGAAGTGAGGTTGGATACACGCACAGCAATCTGTCACTCGCCTCCGTTGTGGTCACCAAATGCTCACTGCATTCTTGCTCCTACACAAAAAATAAGAAAATCTGAATCCCTGCATGAACTTCCACATCTAGGACCCCTGGGAGGTGCCCAGTCCTCACAGCTAAGACATGGCTCCTGTGATCTGCTGAGCTAGAAAGGCAGATTAGCAACCCTGTACCCTCCTCCACATTGGCAAGCAGTGGCAGAACAGGGCTGTACGCCACAGGTGACATTTTCTGCAGGGAAAAACAAATGATCAGTAGTCAACTAGAAAGCATTTTTCTTACCCTGGTTTTTGCAGAAACTTACATTATACTTTAGCTTCAATCACAAATGTCATCTCTCCTTTTCGCTGTTATTCCTCTTGAGAAATTGCCAAAGTATTTGTATCATATTAAGAACCTATTAAGTCTGTTTGCTCTCTTGTAGCTCAGATTAGCAACGTTAAAGCTACTTAGTCAAATCCTCTACACTCCTTATTATTTAAAGCACATAATGGAGTTAACAAAAAAAGGAGCTTCTTTATCAGTGATTATAAGGATTATGGAAGAACACTTATGAGTCTCAGAGTCGAGAAAATTCCTTCTGGAGCGAGATATACAGGACAGGAGGAAGCAATGTGAGCACAGTTATTTGGATTTCCACTGGTGCCTGCCTCTGCCTCCCTGCATTTGGGAGCCTTGTATTGGCCCGTTTTTAAATTAGTCTGGGCGCCATGATTTTCATTTCATTTCATTGGCACAAAGGCCACTGCTGTAGAAAACCAGGAAAATACATAAAAGATGGATACTATTTATCAAAGATTTCAAGTCCTGAAATACTTAGCAGTTGCATGTCAAAATCTTGAATCTAGAATGATTAGAATTGGTTGGTCACAACCTCAGAGCTCCTGTCTGCCCTTCTCCGGCGTCTCCTCATGGCACACCTAACGTGGAACAAAGAGCAAAACCACTCAATGGCATTAGGCTGTCCCAGACCACAGCTTCCGCTTCTGTCATATCTCCCACTGATGTCCTCTCTGGGGCCTAGCTACTGAGCCAGACTCACACTGCATTCAGTAGTCATGCTCTTTCTCTGCTCAGGTCCATGCCGTTCTCTGCCATTTCTTCATTTCGTCGTCTTCCACACATTGACTGCTCAGATGAATGCTTCTGGGTATTTATTAGAGTGCACTCAGTCCTGGTGTGCCTGGAATGTCCCAGGGCGAGACCAGGCTTGTGGTCCTGGGGAAGATCAGCAGAGGGGTGGTGTCTCCTCCCTGCCTCCCAAGGAGCACCCAGCAGCCCTCTGGTGTTTCCTGTGATCACTTGGCCAAGGCAGTACCTGCCAGTTCTCTGTGTGGAATTCATCTTTATAATCCAGAGATGTTTGGGGCAGACCTTCTTGGGTCAGTGCATGCATCTCAGCTTCCAGCAGGAAGAACTTGGTTTCTCTAGATTCTGGAAGTTGGTCATGCTGCCAGCTCAGCACTTTGAGTAAGAGAAGATGTGTGAACTTGCTACTTGTCTAGTCATTCTGGTGTGTGGAACAGCATGGTCCTCTATCTCTATGGGAATGAAATATCCAGTATTTGGGTTTAAGTAAGTGTTCTTCGTGTTAGCTGTAGGGAGTCTCCCATTGGTCACTCTTCGGTCGGGATGCTTCCCCTACCAGTGATGGGCTCTGGAACAGGGGTGAGAGGGTGACTGACTTTTGGTCAGTGAGATGGATCATTGTGTTCTATTGTCCTCCAAAGCAAAAGTTCTTTTCCCTTAATGAGGGAAAGTAAGTAAGAGAGAGTCCACCTCCTTCTCTCTCAGGACCTGGCCACGCCTGATCGATAGCCACTGTAGTCTCCAACATGTGATGAAGCCAAATGTGAGGGGGCAGGAGACCCGGATGAACCTGGATGCCTGGAAGAATTGCTGAGCTGCTGTCTGGCCAGCTCTGGAGCTGAGCCTGTCTACAGCTTTCTGTTATGTACAGTAGTAAATTTCTTTACTATTTAAACTAATTTGAGCCTGGTGCTTCAATTACTTGGATCTACAGGCTTATAACGGATGTTAGCCACTTTAAAGGAAGTGAGATTTTTGTGCAGATGTATTACCATCTGCTTATCATCCTGTTGTTGATGGCATTTGAGTTGTTTCCAGGTTTAGGTTTTGGGAAGAGAGTTGCTGTGAAGATTTGGATACGTGTCTGGGGGACTATGCCCACATTTCTTTGGTGTGTAAACCCAAGAGTGAAATTGCTGTTGTAAACTGTGCTTATATTCAACTTTGGTAGACACTACCAAATGCTTTTCTAACGGGGTTCTCTCACTTCCCACTCTCACCAGCAAAGTGTAAGAGTCACACTGCTCCATGTCCTTGACAACACTGGGCATTGCCAGGGTTTCTGTGTAGGCCCCTGGTATGTGTGTGTGCAGGATGGACCACACTGTGACTTGGGGCATTTGCGCATGCACTTATCTTCCTGCCCACAGCCATTCCAGGTCAATCTCTATGTGTTCCTATCACTTTTAGAATCACAGTCTATATGGAAACTGTTGGAAAACCAATGGAGATAGTCAATATTTCTGCAAATGGAAGGCCTTCATGCTGCAGTTGAAAGCAGGAGGGAGAAGGGAAGGAGGTTAAATCTGAGTGTGCTCTTCCATGGGGAAGCTTTAGGCCATGTGTTTAAGGAGATCGATGGCTTTGGGAAGCGGAGCAGCAAGCCCTGAGACAAATCAGAGGCCAGGAGGCTTTGAGCCTGGAGCTCTTGTCTGTGACCCCTGGAGCACAGGTGCCCTGAGGCAGGACGTGGTCTACATCTGAATGTTGTGGGTGGTGTGAGAGGCAGGCACCTTTCTGGAGGAAAGGCTGGTGTTCCGTTATGCAGAAGCCAGGCCAGCAATCACATGGGTCATGTTACGCAGGTGGAGGCATGGAAGGCTCAAGTTCTTGATTTTGAGAAGAGAGTTTTAGGGGCCCAAATGCTCCTGGCAGTCCCTTATGTAGGTGACCAACACCTGCTACAAACCTCCATGTGATCTGCAAGTTTATTTAGGGTCAGCTGTTAAGACCACAGGTTCTGGCTGGAACCTACCAGTGAGCAGATTAAAGTCCTGTCAAGGGTCAACAGGAGCAGCATTTTCTGGGCACTACATCAATATTTAAAGTCTATCTGAACAAGCAAATACTTTCTCTGACATGAACCTTCCTTTTCTCTTTGCTTTAAAATTTGTTGCTCTTTTTTCTGGAAATGCCCATCCTGTGTTGGGCTCTGGTCTTCATGGATGCCTAGGGCAAAAGCCTGTCCCTCTTCTATAACCATCATGTACTCTTCATGTATCTGCCAAGCAATATTTAAGTCATCATCTACTCAGATAAAATAAAAGGGACATCTTAGAGGTGTTCTAGACAATGGCATGCATCCTAAACATTGTTATCGAATAATGAAGATTGTGGAAGATTGTGGAATCCTCTTGACTCACCGAGGTGTGACTTCAACATCATACCCAGTAACTCTTGACAGTTGGGATATGTATTTCTTGAGTTTTTGTTTCCTAAGCAGCATTTTAGTCAGAGAATACATCAGCATCTTTTGCTTTAAATCGATTTGATCTATGTAGAAAGCATTACTCTGGACTACATCTTGGCCAGCAGTCCATACAGCTGGCTTGTCTCACTAGTCGAGTGGCCATAGCACAGCAGACACTATTTGGTGTTTCAGCAATACCATTTAACAGAATGGACCCGGACCCCTCTTCTGCATAGCCTGCGTTCTCTAGTAGAGGCTGCAACTTACACTTACAGTGAGCCTAAATCCAGAATTGGGTAGAAACAATTCTTGACATCTTAATAATGTCGGTTTCTGGATTCTTGGAACTTACTGGAAGCAGCAGACTGGTCCAGTGTGCCACTCTGGTGGGAGTCCAGGAAATCATCCTGAGTGCTGAATGTCACTGCTGCCACAGTCACAGGGGCGGGTGGAGTGTGTGCGCCCAGGGACACATGCTCCAGGCCACATAGGAGAGCTTATCCTCAGCCCTGCTAGGGAACTCAGGCTGAAGGGTCTGCGTGGGGGTCCTGTTCACTAGCATAAAGATTGTTACACGTGCAGTCTAGGGCAGGAATCTGGGCTTCTATCTGAACAAGCACATCCTTCCCTAGCCCCAGTGATGCAGGATGTAGGCATCCAGCTGTGAGCTTGGCTCTGAGGTGGCAAGAGGCTGGGAGATGACCGAGTTCTTATGATCCTGTAGTTTCTACTCATCAGAAGTGATGCCTGAGGAATCCGTTCTAAAGTAAGACTGGGGAATACCCAAGGCTTCTGTCTGTGACCCTTGTACTCAGAGACCACCAAAGACAATTTGGTCAATTCCCCTTGCTTCCCATGGCTCCAGCTGGAACAGCTATTGTAAGGGCTGTATTCCTGACAATTCGGTGCTAGAAGATGTACTGGATTTGATCAGCTCAGTTTTCCTACCGAAAGGATTAGTATTAAAATTATTTTTGTAATGTTGCTATGTTTTTAAGGCAAAAACTTACATACTGACTTGAGTGAGTATCTTAGTGGGGAAAACAGCCCCTCTCCTATTATCTGTGATTGCAAAAGTTAGATTTTTAAATAATTAGTTTTACTTATTTTTAATAACAGATAACTATATACATAATACAGAATTCCATAGAAACAAAAGGCTATGTGGCATAGCAATTTTGCACTCCATCTTTATTTTTCAGTCTTTCAGTTCGTCTCCCATGAAGAGCATTCTTACAATTTCCTGTGAGTTGATTTAAAGATGTTTAGGCAGATAAGGTCGCATGCCCTTCATACTGCTGTGCACCTATTTTAGATTTGATTTCTAAACACACTTAGCCTGGATTGTGTAGTGGTGTATCCATGAGAGTGTTCAGGAGAGCACATTAGCTTTCTCTGGTCCTAAGTTGAAAGGGGACAAAAACTAGGGAAGCTGCCAGTTCATCATACCTGGGGACAATGTGACAGAAGTTATAGCTTAACTCCTGGGGCGACTGTCCAGCTCCGGTGAGCCTGGCTCAGCTCCCAGCTTCTTGATTGTGTAGGAGAGGAGGAGTTAGCCTCCCGGACAGATGGCTGCAGGCCATGGAGCAGGTCTGTTTTTACATGTGCTCCAGCCACTGTCCACTTCTATCTCTAGTCTCTCAACACACATATGTGTGTTGTATAATATATTTATATTTCATATATTTGTATGATAAATTCCTTAAAGAGGAATTACTGTGTCAAAGGTATATGTCATTTAGTATTTATGTATTTTATCAGATTTCTTTCCACAAAGTTTGATGAATTTAGAGTCCCTGTGGCCTTGTGGGGGTAAAGCAGGGTATATTACCAACATTTCTACCTTTGCCCATGCATGAGGTAAGAAAATAGCATCTCAGTGTACTTAGTTTGCATTTGCAGTTGAGAGCTGTGTGTGAAACCCTGTCTTCTTGTGGGTGGTCTGCTCAAGCTCTGGATATTAGAACATTTTTAAGTGCTCCCAGGAAGTGTACACACTGACCGGAGAGTAGGTCTCTGAAATTTGGTGTTATCTTTTTAAGAACTCCACCTAAAATCAGGTGGGGCATGTCTGAAATACTGGAGATCATGATTATTAGAAAAACCAAAGAACTTCCCCCAGACATCTCCAAACAGCACCCATCTAGAAAATGCCACTTAATATTTATGTATTTTACCAGATTTCTTCTATAGCACTGGCCTCCTTCAGAGGACTGATACAGAGGGGCAAGGTGTTGGTGGTGGAGGCGGAGTTTAAGGTTGGAATTACAGCTCACCTCTGCATGTACTTTCCAACCAAGGCAGCTTGAGAAATCCAGCTATTACATAAGAAATAGAACTACAGCTTATCACTCAGCTTACCTGAGTGGTCTAGAATAAAGAATGGAACCGAGGATATTGTCCTGGACAATATCCTTGCAATATAATCTCAGCTACTCCCAATCTAGTGCATGTGTGGTTGGAAAAGCTTCTATCTTCACAAGGTCATGTGTAAAGGTCAAATGATACTTGCTGATTGATTAAGGTTCTCTGGGTTTGAGAATTGCCTGGTACCTGTGGATTCATGTGTCCATGGGGTGGGGAACATGCCCATCACTGGGCCAGCCTTCACAGAGGAATGGAACCACCATCTTTCCCAGTCACTTTAACTGTTGAGACACGCATAGGCAATATTCTCCAGTACAGTCCGTACCTTCTCCTAAACTCTGCTTTGATCATTCTGGAGGTATTCTTTTAACGTCCCCACACTTGCACTTTGGAAGTAACCTTGATAACCCATAAGTATGCATGGCAGTCTGGAAGTGCCTGGGAATGTGTGTGGCTGGTTCCTCCCCCAAGTGCTCGTCAGCAGAACTGCAGGCTGGGCGGCCCTGTGTACCTAGCAGACCTGACCACATTCTCCCATGAAGCACCATCCCTGAGGTGGTGTGGGGATCCTGGAGAAGTCCACAAAACGAGAGGCTTGAAGAGAAGTGAGAGGAATTAAGATTAATGTGCACACAAAGAAACCAAAGGATAGCTTCAGAAACACAACTTATGGTGACAAAGAGTTTTATATGGAGGGAAAATTATTACCCTTAAAATTTTGCTAGTAAATAAAACCACCTGCTTTGGAGGCTGACTGTGAGGCTGGTGGCTAGAGACCTCGGGCAGAGCTGGAGGATGTGGCTTTGGAGAGGACAGTCGCACCATGTCCCCAGGTCAGTAGCTCCTGCCTGTGGGGAGCAATGGCTTTGCTCCTTCTCTTGCTCCTCAGGCAGGTGGAAATATCAGAACTCCTGAGAATGCTTGGGTGCTCCTGGGACCTGGAATGTTGTCAGGGCCCAGGGATTGTGACTCAGTTCCTCCTCTTGGTGTCTGGAGGACTTTCTGTCCACCTAGAAATCTGGGCCCGACTGAGATTATCAGCAAGGATTCCAAGTCAAGCCCTCCTGAACACAAGCCCCAGACCCCACAATCCGTGTCAGCAGGATTCTTATAAACAATCCTAGTGGCATGGTAGTGAGGTGGGAGTCGCAGTGTGTGTGTGACATAATTTCATTGCAAATGCAAATGAGTTTTGCTGTCATTTGCTGGCAAGCCCGCTGTTTATAATAACTGTTCATAATGAATCAGGCTGATATTTTGTACATATATCTTCCCTTGAGGCTTTAATAACACTGCTTCTATGTTTTACGGTTACACATTGTAGAATGAGACTCTGGTGGAAATACAATCCTGTTTTATAGCCTCTGTGGAGAGGAGAAGCCAAAAAAAAGCAAATTAGTGGTCAGAAGGGTTCCAAGTCAGAGTGGGATGCCTCCAGCAAGCTTGGAGGGCCTATGTGGAGGAGGGAGGATGACCGGAGGGTCTTCCATGAGGCGGCTGGCACAGTAAAGGGCCCCACAAAGACCCTCGCTGGTAAGGGGGAGCCTTGGGTGCTGGACTGAAGGAGTCCAGCTCTGCACCTTCTGCACCTAATATGTTCCAGACCCTGCACGAGCCCTGGAGCCCACCAGCCAACATGGCAGCCACTATTCACCTCTTCAGATCCAAATGACTTAAAATTAAAGGCAGTTGAAAATCCAACTCATCTGCTGCATTAATCACAGCTCAACTTCTCAAGCCACAAAATGTGTGGCTAGTGGTGATGGTGCTGGACAGCAAAAAGTAGCATTTCCTCCATTACAGAACATTCTATCAGATAGTGGTGCCCAAGAGGTGTATGGGTGGTGAGATAGGACTCCCATCCCTGAGGAATTTGTAGTCTTGGAAGACAGAGGAATGTGAGAAGCATGAATTAGTTACTGTGACTGTGAAGGAAGGTTTCAACACACTGACATGTGTGTGGGGACAGGGTGAGGAGGCTCTGGAGAGAGACTGCTCAGATACGAGGATAAGGAAGGCTAGCTTTCCAGAAAATGCTACTCGGACACTGGGGACATGACCTGAGATGTCAAAGTGAGAGGTTTTCCCAGGGAGGGCCAACTTCCAGCAGAAGCAGGAACAGCAGAACCCAGGTGGTGCAGCATGGCCTGTCCAGTGTGCCCCGGCGCCTGTGGCTGGAGTGCACCCCAGCTGACCAGGCAGCTGCAGCCAGAGGAGAAGTCTTGGGCACACAACGGGGGCCAGGCTGTTTCGAGAGTGGGGAATCAATGAAGGATCTTAGGCAGGAGGCTGAGTCCATCATCAGATTTATGTACTTGGAGTTGGCCTTTGGTGTTGGGGGTGTGGCTTCAAAGGCTACACATGCTTGGCTGAAGTTTTCACCTGTGTGACCTCATCTGTAAAGTAAGACTGTGTCCTCTTGTAGGGACAGGAAAGATAGCGTGCCATGGGGAAACCAGCCAGCACAGCCCCTGCATCCCAGCTGTACCTTCCTGCCTTCCTGCTCTGCTGCAGGGAAAGGACCTGGCTCTAGAGTTAGGTTCCTAGGTACTTATGTAGAAGCCTCTGTGTTGAGGCTCATGTATTCTCAGTATTAAATAAAACTGGCTAGAGCTGTCATGGAGCCAGAGTGGCTGCACATTTATGTCCTGTTCATCCAAACTCTGAGTAGCATCTGTTGATGTCCTGTTAGTGAAACGTTGGAAAACCTATGGTCAGTCTGTGTGGTCAATGCTCAGAGTCTTTCAAGAGCCCTGGTCTATGGAGGGGAGTGAAAGAGACATGGAGGAAGAGGGGACGGAGCCAGTGCCTCAGCAGTGTGGCAGTGAAAGCCAGCGCTCGGGCACCAAGGGCAAGCTCAGCCACATATAGTGGGCTGTGGCTAGCGTGCAGGTCAGCAATTCCTTTTCTACATGTTGCCTGGACCTGTCACTGGAGAGGTGGCATCTTGTGAGATTGAACACTAGTGTGGGAATTATCTGTCACGAGAATGGCAGATGGAGGTCTGGAAAAATGTAAGGCCTTCTGTGGTCCCAGAATCCCAGAGATAAATTTTCTCATCCAAATTAATATTTTGTTTCTGTTTTTTCCTCTGGTGCAGTTGAGGTATTTTAATAAATATTCAACTTAGAACATTCCACTTAAAATTTTTAATCTTTCTAGATTTATAGTATTGCAATTCCATTGTCAAAATGACAGATACTGATATGTGTTTTAAGGTAATCTTACATGATTATTTTTTGGTGCACTGTTATCAATCAATGCTCTGACAGGCCATGAAGTGTTATAGCTCATAAAGAGCCAGTAAATACTCAGTTTTCAAGATACTGCAGAAGAACTATATATTAAACTGATTACATAGCTACAAAATAATTAGACAACTTTGGGAACTTCCCTGCCACAGACTATCATGTGAAAGGGATCTGGAACCTGGTATCCACACTATGCTTGAGTTATTTTTGTTTTAACTTCGCCCCAAAGAGGAGCTCCCCTCCACTCCCCTCTCCAGGGGGCCGGTCCCCTTCTCTGTCTTCTACTACCTCCTGTTTGTGGAGTTTCTGCATTTACTTCTCCTCTCCAGACCTCTTTCAAGACCCAGGGCTGTGTGCTGCAAAGCCTCCTGGGAATGTCAGGCTGCGATTTCCCTAAGCAGACTAAGGCAAGGGCTGCAGTGGAAGCTGTTGATTAGGTATCTCAGAAAGTTCTAGCAAGGCTATTAGGAAGCCCTGTGGAAAGCAGGGGTGTGTTGTGAAGCACAGCTCCACTGTGGGCACTGGGGCTTGCTTCTGCCGGGCACAGTAAGAAGACACCTTAGACATGTCCTCCCCATTGGGAACCCACCAGAAGGACAAAAACTGGAATGTTTGCCCTTAACTCTGTCTATTACTGCCCAAGGTGCTTCTGAGGGCGTTGACACACCTTCACTTTCATTTGGATGCCCCTTGCAAAAAGAAGCAAAAGACCACAGGTGGAAAAGTCATAAGTGTGCACACTGAGCAGGTGGAAAAGTCCCAGGTGTGTGCACTATTCAGGCAATAAGGAGTGAGTCACAGATGATTACACTGGCTGGTCAAAAGTCCCAGGCGCATGCACTGAGCAGGTGAGTCAGGTGTGTGCACAGAGCAGGTGAAGGCACCTATAACATCCTTTCAACATCACGTGGATTCTTGTAGGTCTGCATACCCAAACCTGGCTTCTTAACTTGTTCTTCCTCCACATCCCTGGTGAAGATGCTACAGTGGACACATTGGTCCAGGAATCCCCACATCACAGGACCAAGTCTTGCACCTTTTTCCTGCTCAATAAATCTTGACTCTATTTTCTCTCTCCATGTGCACCATGGGCACCACATTATTTTAGACTCTATTGTCCCCACACTTTCCCATATCCACCTCCTCACCTGCCTCCTGCAGAGGGAGTCCTGTAGCACACAGACCTGGCCATGACCTTTTCTGCTTAATCATCCACAGCCACAAAGAGCTAGCATATGGAGCCCTGTGGCAGTGGGGACCTGTGCCACTGCCCCTGCCTCACTGTCCACTGTACCAGTAGTCCAGCATCTTTGCACAGGCTCTGCTGGTCCCAGTCCTCAGTGTGGCTGTAGCTCAGGCACCACCTCTTCAAGCCATCCCCTCCCAAGATAGCCCGCTGCCCTGGCTGTGCTGTACCTGTCCACACCACTCAGCACATGCCAGTGAGGTCACCTCCCCGTCTGTTCATCACAATGCAGCTGTAAAGGTCTGAAATCAGAGACTCTGTCTGGACCTCCAGCTCCTGGCCCAGTTCCTGTTCATAAGAGGTGCTCATTAAAGGCCGTTCATTTAACTGTATACGTTACCTCCCTTAGTCCTTAGAGCAGTTCTATAAGTATTCTTATCTTTATGGTCAAAAATGTTGAGGTCAAGGAAGCTCAAGATCACAAAGCTAATCCATGACCAAGTTGGGGTCTGACCTCCAGTCTGTCTCCACAGCCATGTTCTTCCCCTTCAGTCTGTGAGTTTTGACCTTGTAAAACACTGAATGGTTCATTCTTTGTGGAGTTAAAGAAAATGGCCCGGATCTTTGCACTGTTTCAGATAGGCATGTTCACATGTCCACAGGTAGCTTGTCCTGGGTAGGTGGAGCAGAGTGCAGGAGTCAGGCCTGTGAGGCTGGCCAGGGCTTGTTGGAGCTGTGATGGTTGTGTAGAGGGACTTCCCTGGTGTGAGGACTGTCCATGGCAGGTTACGATGTGACTGAGCTCCTGGGATTTAAATAAGTGCCCTCTGAGTGACCAAGAGGGTTTATACGCAGGCCTGGGGTGAGGAAGTGGGCACACAAGAAATGTCTCCACGCGCTCCTGACCACATGCTCCTCACAGTAGGCACGCAGGCGCCTTCCAGGCTGGACTTCCCACTTGCTCAATTGCAATTCTTGTTTGGTATCTGTGTCCACTCAGTGTGTGCTGGAAACAAAACATAGAGCCCCCAAAATTGCCACTCCTGCAAGAGAGCATGTCCCTCAGACATTTCAAGGAAATAGTTTCCCAAGATAAAATTACATCAGCCTCAAAGGAGTTACTTTGACTTTGACTTTTTTGTGTGTACGTGTGTGTGTGCGCGCACACACCAGGGATTGAACTCAGGGGCACTCGACCACTGAGCCACATCCTCAGCCCTATTTTTGTATTTTATTTAGAGACAGGGTCTCACTGAGTTGCTTAGCGCCTTGTCATTGCTGAGGCTGGCGTTGAACTCATCACGATCCTCCTGCCTCAGCCTCCCAAGCCGCTGGGATTATAAGCATGTGCCACTGTGTCCAGCTTACTTTTTCTTTTTATGCTGTGGAACTTAAAAAAATATATATCAATTTGCTTATATACAAAGATTACTAAATTGTCTATAAATCCAAAGTGGAAAGGCATTTTTTAAATATTAATTTAAGCTCTGGAATAATTGATTCCTGATGCAAAATGTAAGATGGGAAATCCAAGCATTGTGTGAGAATTTAGGGGAGGAATAGATGAGAAAATGAATGTAAATCAAAATAGTACCTGGAGTGTAATAAACGGTCAGGAAATGTTTTCTATGATTGTCATTAATATTTTAAAAAGACAATAGTATTCCTGAATCATATCTTTTTCTTCTATGTTGAAATTAATTCATATCCAGTTATTAGCATCCCCTGGTACTCTACTCTCCCTGAGAATGAAGTTAAGACTACACATGCATCACGTGCTCACAATTCCATCAAAGAGAAGACATCAAAGCCTATTGCTTCATATACTGGCCTTCTTGCAATCCCTGTTTCAAAAGTGCTTGTTTGAAGTCACCTTTGTGTGAGTTCTGATATCAGCAAAATATGATAGGATCTCTTTTCCTCTAACTCTATGGGGAAAAATTTCATATTAAACTGGAGATAGAGATGCTGATATTCATGTGTTTTTTCAAGTAAACATCAGGATCTAGGGGGTGCTTAATTGGCCTTTAGTCTTGAGGGGCTGAATCCATGGTCCATATACTTAATTATGAATTCTAGGAATGAACAATATCTCTTCCTCTGTTGAGCCAAAAAAGATAATAGAAAAGGAAGCAGGAATTAAACACAGATCTACCAGTTTTGGTACATGCAGCTCAACAGCTTAGCCAAATACATCACGAGGATCTTGTGATGATCTTGTTGTGTGTAAAGAGAGGAAACTAAAGCCAGGTTACATACTCTTGAACTTGTAAAGCCATAGAAAGGTTTCATTGAAGAATGAACTTCATCATGTGGAAATACTGGTTGGTAGTAGTTACTCTTCCTAACCTGGCCTTCAGGGTCATCTGGACATGATGAAACCTTGTGGGTGAGACTCTTGCCAGTTGCCTTTGCACATGGTGCAGGGAGAGGGAGCAAAGAAAGGACAGCTGGTCAGCAACATGGATCTACAGGGGCAACTGTACGTTGGTTTGATAGGCACCCCCAGCCCTCAGGCTCTCCCCACCACCCATGCTAGCAAATCTTGCCCTTTCATTTTTTTTAATGCTGAGACTTTTTAAAGTTAAATGAAGGTTTTCTGTTTTCTGTGAACTTCGGAGTCTTGGCACACATAGATCCTGGCAGCCACCATCGCAGTAAGGGTGCAAACAATCCTGCCTTCTCCCCAAAGTTTTCTCAGGCTGGTTCTTTATAGTCAGATTATCCTCCAGCCCTGGGCCATGGCAACCGCTCATCTCTTCTCTATCCAGCACCTTCCTGACAGGACACACACAGACTTAGACTTACCTAGTGTGCAGGCCCAGCTTCTTTCACTTACGCGGGCTTCTCAGTCATTTGCCTTGTTGCAAGTATCAGCAGTGGGTTCCTTTACATGGCTGAGTAGTATCAGGGCATGGTTGTGCCTCCGTTCATTTATCTGTCCTCTTATGGAAGGATGTTTGTGTTGTTTCCAATTGATGTGTAACACACTGTACACATCCAGGTACAGGTTTTTGTGTAAATGTAAGTTTTCATTTCTTTTGGGTAAATAACTAGGAGTAGGTTTGCTGGGCTAAATGATATAAGAAATTGCCCTGTGATTTTCCAGAGGGGCTGTACTATTTCATGGCCCTCCATCCTTGCTGGCCTTGGTATAGACAGTCACACTCACTTTGGACATTACAGAAGGTGCCTCGCCTTTAAATGACCATGTTTCTATTCTTTGTACCAATGAAGGCCACCAGTGTAGCTTTCTGCACAAATCATTCTGCCAAGAATTCTTGGGCACCACCCCCTGATTTATAATATAAGCCTTGTTTCAACACAGAATAGCGTCTGGTGGCTCAAGACACACCCAAACACCATGAAGCCTGTAAAATCACCTCATCCCCCTCCCATGACATGCGGAGATCTCAGAGCTAGCTGTTGAACATGCCCTGTCAATACCATATGGCACTGGTCTTTATTTCCATTGTGTCTGGCTGATGTGTTTCGACTGAAAACTGTCAAAAGCTCTCAGTACACATCACATCTCCTTTGGTGATAGTTTCGTTATCGCTGGTGATAAAGCAGAGGTATGGTTGCCCTGTCTAGCAACCTTGCATTGCACAAGTGCCCAGAGGCATTCTCCATGTGCTGACCCCTCTGATGGGTGCTTCCAGTCTATGTCATTCAAACTAGTGACACGCAAAGACTTTCCATGTAGTCTGAGGGCATGGATGGAATTTATGGACAAAAGTTCACAGAATTCCTGTGCTTGAAAACACACTTTCTGCTATTTCTCCTTTCCCACTTCCTCATTCACAACCACCCTTCTTACTTAGAATTAAGGTCATTTTCTCATTCACCCAAATTTAGTGTACTATATTCAGCAATCTGTAAAAGCTTCCAAGACATGAAATACTGATGCTGATTTTGAGAAAGGAACTGATTCTCATCACTTGGCAACAAGTAGTTTTCCATGTAGAAAATTTTTGCTTCTTTGTTTTCAATGAAATTGAAGAGGACCCAATTCAACTGTCAGCTGATAGATCAATGAAAAGAATGCTTGATCAAGGATGTTGAGATTTCAAGGGTATAACTGGAGTTTAGAGACTTGAGCAGCAACTGAAGTCTTATGCACTCTCATATGTGTGTGTATATGTTAAATTTTCTCAGGTTTATTTAAAAAGATAAATAGGAGTAGAATCAATGGAAAAACTCTCTCTCATTCTGTTAATAGGAAATACTTATTTAAGGATAGATGAACTAAGAAAAAAATGACTTGATTTATCTCATTAAATGATGCAATTCCAATAATTTAAACTTTAATGATTATCAAAATTTATATTATATTTATGTTGTTTTAATCAATTACATACTACCAATAATTATGATGATAATTAAAATGGTAAAATGGAAATTTAAAATCCTGAAAGTTTTATAATCATAGGAAATAAACTTCAAAAATATATACACATTTTATGCAGAGAAATATGACTGAGGAATTAACAAAGGACTTCCAAGCACAGCATTTGCATGAAATTCATAGTACTCTACAGGTGAGGTGAAGTATCAGATTCTTCATCCTTTCACTCTGTGTCATCTTTACTCTAGAGCTCTCAGCATTTCCATCACAGTTATTTCCACCTCTCTTGGAAAGCTCCATCTGCTGGGCATCTTGGAGTCTATTTCTGTTGACTATTTGCTCTCTTGATCATGAGTTATATTTTGTTGCTCTTTTTCATGCATTGCAACCTTTTATAGGATAACCATTTTTAAGAGATTGGTAGTTTGGAGTAAGTAATATATGCCTGAGGAGTTTTCCATCTAGCTTCCAGAGTGGGACCCAGTCAGTCTGAGCCATGTGTGACCTGTGGGGTTCCTTTTGCACCTGTAGGATTTTTGTTCATCACTGGCTTCAAATACTTCAAGGGCATGACCCAGACTTTCCTCTCCATGGGGCCTCATACCAAAGCACTAGAAAATTCCAGAAACCTCTCTGAGCTTTAAGGTTCAGCTGCTAAATTCTAGAACCATGGGCAATAGCCCCCAGCTCATGCTATGGAGACCTGGAAGCTCTGGGTGCATTCTCCCAGCTCTCCTGCTGTTCCCCCCAACACCCTCCACCTTTCCAAGGGATTTTACCCTTTGGAAAAAGGGTACCTCAAAGAGAAATATGTCTCAGCTTTCCTTCTCTAGCCTCTTGTTTTGTGAAAATTGTCCTCTGTACTTAGTCAAGGCCAGTGAGTGGACATGCACAGGAGAAGCCTATTCACAGGCTAGTGGGGATCCTCAGGATGTATCCATCCTGCCAGCATCAATGCAGCTGGTCAGTATGTGCTCAGTGCCAGGCTGGATTCTTTGCATCCCTTCATGGGAGCAGCCATGGATCTCTTCTTTCTCGCAAAGAGCTTGCTACTTTCTGAGATTAGTTTATTTGGGCATCTTCACATTCTACCTGGCTTCTATTTTGGGAGCTTGCTTATTTATTCAACTGAAGTTTTGCTTTTAAGAGTGATGGTGGTGATAGCTGGGCACTGTGGCGGATGCTTGTAATCCCAGCAGCTTGGGAGGCTGAAATAGGAGGATCACAAGTTCAGAGCCAGCCTGAACAACTCAGTGAGACCCTGTATCTAAATAAAATATAAAAAGGGCTGGAGATGTGGCTCAGTGGTTAAGCACCTGGGTTCAATCCCTGGTTAAGAAAAAAAAAAAAAAAAGCGAGGGTGGTCATCTTCTGTGACTTTCTATACCCAGACCAAAAGTCCTGTTCAAATCTACATTAAAATCAATGGTTGTGGACATCAGATCATTCAGTATTTATATCCATTAGTTCCACATAAAAATGATGCTTCCACTTGATAGAATTAATATATACTCTATGCCAAAAATTATATCCTTCGGAACTGCTTAAACTCATGTCAGAAACATTTAAATACCCACTAAAATGTGAAAGGGAACACAAGTGTCTTCAGCGTTCTCTGGGAGCTGCAACTGAGCTCAGGGACAGGCCACACTGTTAGGATGTCCCAGTGACACCATGTGAGGAGGTGGCACTTGTTGTCTGTGACGTCCTCCTCAAACATGCAGCCCTGATACATTGCCCCCAAGGGATATGTGACAACACACCAAACCAGTGCTTTTCCAGAAATGTCAAGGTCATCAAAAGCAAGGGAAGCTGGAGAAAACCGCCACAGCCAAGAGGAGCCGAGAAGAGAGTGTCAAGCTGCATCTTGGACGGAAGCTGGACTACAAAGGCCTGGGTAAAATGCAGACCAGGCTAAGAATCTGACATCAGTTTTGGTTTATTGACTTTGACAAACGTCAATGTCACACCAAGGGGAGACATTGACAGCATGGGACATATGTGGCTCCATGAGAACTTTGTGCTACATTCTCAATAGCTAATGGAACTCCTAGAATTAAAAGAAAATAGTATACTATAGCGATATAAAGCAAAGAGGAATGATTCAAACACACTAAGAGACAAAATGAAATGCTAAGGATTTTTTCACACTAGATCTTTATGTTGCCCAGCTGGTCCCAAACTCCTGGGCTCACACTATCCCTCTGTCTCAGCCTCCCCAGGAGCCAGGGCTATGGGTATGCACCACCCTGCCTGGCTGGTAAGAACTTTAAAGAAAGAAAATTCTGGTAATACTAAATGTTTGTGGCAGCTAAGAAAACCAAATCAGAAACTCTGTGACTATTGCTAAGTGTGTCTCATCTTGATCACTGTTTGGCCTCGAAATATTTAGAGTTGGGGGCGCTGGCAAAATTGGCTGGGGCTGCCCAGGACCATGCTCAGAAAACTCAGATGTGGTCCTCAGGATGTATCCTCAGGGAAGGGAGCCTCAGTGCACTTCATAGCACTCTCTCCTCCCTCTTCCTCCCTCCCTCTCTGTCACCACATTGATTGAGGTGCCACCTGTCCTTACTGCAGCTTCTGGTTTTCTCCTGTTGTCTGTACCTCTCACCCTCGCCCTGCTCTGTTCTCCCTGTTGCTTCTGAGACAGGAGCAGGGACAGGAAGGGGCTCTCAGGGGAGCCTGGCAGGGAGAGCGGAGACCTCAGTCCTAGGAGGAGACTGGCTGGAACATTGGAGAAATCTCCTCCACCATTGAAAGAAGGGTATGAATGAAAGTCCCATTAGCTGCATTGAAAAATGAGTAGTAAACATCCTTTCAAGTTTTTTAAAGCCATAAAACATTAGAGAAAAGATTTGGTTGGGTTTTGACGGAGCTGAAATGGCTGCCAGCGGCAACCCTCCCTTTCTCTGCTCTATATTTCACTGTTTCTCTTGAGAGAAATCACGACATCCCATTTCTGGTTCATATGCTTTAGGAAAAAAAAATGAAAGCATATTGTCAGTCATGTAATTGATTTACAGAGTTTCTTGACATGTCTATTTTTAATTAAAACATGTTTTAATTAAAAAAGGAGGGAGCAATTTTAAGAAGAAAAGTGCTCTGCCAGATGGAGGTTCCTAATTTGCCTCCAATGTGCGGGAGCTACACGATCCATTCTGGGTAAGCCCAGGTCTGTGCAGTGTAGAGAGCCGGCACTTTATCATGTGGAATGGTCACCCACAGCGCCCTCTAGTGACGTAAGCAGGGTGTGAGGGCCTCTGCACGAGTGGGCATATCCCAGGGATGTTCCTGTGCGGTTCCAACAGCACGAAGGAGGCCTTCACTAGGGCTCCAATGCAAGCCTCTTAGAGAAAAAGGGAGTGTGCATCTTGTCAATAAATACAACCTCAGGGACATTGGCTCAGGTTCACTATGCAGGACTTCCTTGAGTGCTGGGTACACAAGAGGGGCACCACTGGAGGGGCCTGCTGGGTGGGGCCTGCTGGGTGCGGGTGCTAGAGGGGGCCTGCTGGGTGGGGGTGCTGGATGGCGCCTGCTGGAGGGGCCTGCTGGGTGGGGCCTGCTGGTGAGGCCTGCTGTGTAGGGGTGCTGGAGAGGCCTGTTAGAGGGGTCTGCTGGATGGGGGTGCTGGAGGGGCGTGCTGGGTGGGGTGTGCTGGGTGGGGCGTGCTGGGTGGGGCCTGCTAGGTGGGGGTGCTGGAGGGGCCTGCTGGAGGAACCTGGTTGGGGGGCAGCTGGGGGTAGCTGCTGGAGGGCCAGCGGGGTGCTTCTGAAGGGACCTGGTGGGAGGGCCTGCTGGACCAGGCCCACTCTTAGTGGAGGTCAGGACCTCCAAGAAGGGATTCTACTGTCCTGCCTTGCTTTTGCCATGGCTGCACATGTCACAAGCCTCATGACCAAGCCAGAATTCCTCACAAACTCTGCCCTGCTCCATGCCCTGCCTTAACTCTCCACAAATGCAGGCCGTGGAAAGGGGTGCTGGAGCTGCCGTGCACACGTCTCAGGTGTGATCCAATGTATATGGACCACAGAAAGAGAAAGAGGGGACAGAGGATGACACAGATGCTGAGACTTCTAGCCACAGCCCTGATGTTAACGTCCAGGCTTAAGCACCACTGGGGAACCAGCGCCCCCTGGATGTGGACTGGAACAAGCTGCCTGGCACCCAGGGAGGAGAGGACAACACCGGCCTGCTGCTGCAGCCGCTGCTGGAGCAATGCTTGAAATGCAATGCACATTATTAGTGGGCATTTTATTTTGTTAACAGAGAATTCAGCAAGGCTGTTTTTCAATCAGTTCTACTGTGTTTGAATCTTCTGTTGTCTGCAAAACACCCAGTGGCACTGGCGGTATGGTTTCTGCTTCTCTTTAATGTCTTCTTTGAGCCTGAGAAGGAATGGGGCAAGAAGAAGTTGCTCCAGATCCTTTTAGAGCCTCGAACAAACCTGAATGCTTATTTCAACCAGCTTCAGGGTTACACTCCAGACATTCACCAGCAGCCTGTAGTTTCCTTGCTCGTGCCCAGACTTGATCCCTGAGTCATGATTGGTATTAAAATAGTTCTAAAAAGGTGAATATAAATGGAAAGCACTGTTGAGAGCAATCATGCCTTTCCAAATAGTGCCATTTTATTCAAAACCCTGGGATGAAATATATCCCAATTTAAAAAGAGGAAATAGCTCAGTGAGCTCCACGAAAAGGTTGTGCTTTCTGGTGTCTTTTAAGAATGTTTTAGTGTTTAAATGCTGAGCTTCTGAGCATAGGTTTAAGGAATGACAGGGTTGGGGTATGGTGTAGATACTTAGTTATTTTAATGCATGAAAATAAAGTTGACTTGATAAAATGTAAGAGCAAAGTTCAGACCTGATGATCTTTTATAATAATACAATTTTAATCCTCTTGTAGCTCCAGCTCATTTGTAACACACACCTCAGATTTTTCATTCAGATTTGGATGCAGCAAAAATATCACTTGCCCTACATCAGAGAATTTATCAATGCTGAAAATTAGGTTAAGGAAGTGGAGTAAGAGAGTTAGCTACTTGCCAGATGTCATATCCATCTTGAGGTTAGTTAATGTTAATCTTGCCAACACCATTTTACTTCTAAATATTAAAGTGTATTTACACAAAGGTTATAAAGACACAGCTCAAATGCAGTTGATATGGTGATATGGCACTACTATAATGTATCTATCTGACTCCTACTTTTTATATTAGTTTATTTGCATCGGCATGATTTCTAAAGTGTTCAGATCTTTCAAATTTGCATTTCAAAGTACCTATAAAATATGTATTCCATTGCAAAACATTAGCATAAAGCGATTTGATATTATACATTCTGTCGGAAATGCCAGGAAGAATTCCACAACTATTGCATTTCCATCTGGTAGCATCTTCCCACACTGAATATTTGCATAAATATTTCAGCAATAAAGTAAAATTATGAAGCATAAACTCTTTAGGTTATATTCCAAATTGATAACCTCTTCAAAATTTAATAAGCAAGAGAACTGTGCAATTGCAAGGAAATTACTATAGTGCTGGCTCCCATCTTGAAGTGTCCTGGGGAAATCACTTGTCCTCCGGACGTATTTCACTCAGCTCTCACCTCTGCAATCCATGAGGAATGAGTGGTTGAAACAATGAGCTCCGCTCTCTATAAGGTGAATGCTTAAGGGATGTGGCTGACATTCCCAGCTTCTTAGCTGGCCTAAAGGAACAAGTTGGGAGCTGAGTCAAGGACAAGGTCTGTCCTGGATTGTGGATGCTGTCTTTTTTAGTGCAAAGACGGCCTTCCTCTGCAGAGCTGGGTTTCCAAGGTTGCTGAGGCTGGCGTGCTCCCCAGGCTTCCAGAGGTGAAGGAGGGGGGGAGGCGCGTTGTCACCCTGCTCTGGGCGCAGGTTCATAGTTACAGGTGAGGGTGAGGATGGAGAGGAGAGCGGACCTCGTGAGCCGCTTTATGAAGCATTCACACTCTGCAAGCGTCCTACCCATCAGCGGGTGGTGATCTGTCACTCAGCCAGACAGAAGGGGATTTGCATTCAGCTCTGCCTCTTATTAATTCTGCAACCTTGGACCAATTCCTTAAAACCCTTTTATCCTTTTGCTCATCTTCTGAGTGGTGGCAATAGTATCAGTCATTGGGTTCTTTTGTGAATTAAGGGAGATGATGTACATCAAGTGTCACCCCCAGGCCATCATGGGCAAAGGTCCAGAAAAGAGGATATTACTAGTAATCACTCCTGTTGTGACCCATCAGCCTAAACTCCACTGAGCAACCTCTCCCAAACGGCATTGCACGTGATTTAATAGAGAAAGTCAGGGAAACCCAAAGACAGGACCTGGGTTCTGTCCAGATCCCTCAGCCTCTGGCCTCCAGGTAGGGATTCATGTGGCTGAACCTCATCCCTCATAGTTAAAGGAAGGCCAGGCCTGAGATGCAAGCGCTCTGCCCAGTTCTTTTTTTTTTGGTACCAGGGATTGAACTCAGGGGCACTCGACTACTGAGCCACATCCCCAGCCCTGTTTTATATTTTATGTAGAGACAGGGTCTCACTGAGTTGCTTAGTGCCTCGCCATTGCTGAGGCTTTGAACTTGCAATTCTCCTGTCTCAGCCTCCCACAGTGCTGGGATTATGGGTGTGAGCCACCATACTCAGCTCTGTCCAGTTCTAACTCCCTGGAGCTGGCTCCTCCCAGGTAAGTGCAGGTGTGGGAGCCCAAGCTTTCCTGCTCCTGTGGAGCATTTGGCAGCCTGCTTTTCCTGGCCCCCTGGTCCAGTGTGACTAAGCCAGGGAATGGTACTCAGCACTCAGGAGAGGCACTTGGGAAGCAGGGACTTCAGTGTCACCCTGATGCTGAGGGGGGCTAGCTTCCTGGGGGCAGAGACACACAAGCTCTCACATCAAAAGTGAAATGACTTCAACTTTCCTTGCTGGCAGCCGTGCCTGCAGACCAGGCAGCCTGAACCAAGGAGCCATTTCCGAGCTCAGCCAACCAGTGTGGGCACAGGCTGTGGGGTCACTGCTGTCTAAAGTTCACACATCCCCCAATAGGACACTTCCTTGCGTCCTAGGGAGAGAGTTGGGTCTGCTTTTATTCACCTATTACCACCCTTGTTGCTTTAGATCACCAGGTTGCTTTAGACATCAGGGCTGTGGCACTATCCGCACATGGGTGAGACCAGGTCATCCTCGTCCTCACCAAGTGTTGGCAGTTTGCTGGGTCAAGTGCTTTTACGGCGTTATCAGTCAAGGAGATCTGACCTCACTATAAATTACACTGCTATCATTTAATGATCACCTTCTGTATGCTGTGGCTGTGCACGGAGCTTATAAGAGCTGTGGTTTACATGCTATTATTATTTAACAATATTCAAAACTCTGCCATTGATCCGTTTTATGACCGGCAAGTGGAACTCTTTTGTAAAAAATCAGAGATGATTGTGCAGTAAAAAGGGGTTATTTTGTAAATATTTATCTAAAATGTGAAAGTAGAGTTATTAAACTTAATAGTCTCAAAATCATTAGGCAACATTTTTATCTTTTTCTCACTTTTAATTGGAGCTAGTAAAAATAGGAACTGGAGAAAATAAGTGTTTTCAGTGAACTTAGTGGGTTTTTTTTTTTCCCCACCAGGATTGAACACAGGGGTGCTTAACCACTGAGCAACATGTCTCATTCTTTTTATTATTTTACTTTGAGACAGGATCTTGCTAAATTGCTTAGGGCCTCTCTGATGCTGGCCTCAAACTTGTGATTCTCCTGCCTCAGCCTTCTGAGCTGAGGGTTTACAGGTGTGCACAATTGCACCTGGCCAAACATAGTATTTTTAATGTTTATTTTTAAAAAGTAAGCATAAGATTGCCCAAAATTTTTATCTGGAGTTTTAGGGAAAATAGACAAATACTTTTAAGATTCTTTTCATTTTTTAAAAAACAAAATTTATAAGTTGTACTGCTCCTAATAGTGATTAGGAGAAATTACCTAATATAAAGATATAAACAACTTGAAAACACACTTGTTGGTTATTCCAAACTTAGTTCTCCAGGTGAGTGCAGTCATGTTTCATCTCCTGGAAGTCCTGACAGGAACCCTCAGAGGCCACCAGAAGGAATGGAGTGTCAGCTCCTGCCCTGGACAGCTTCTCAGGCCTTCCTGGTCTGGTCCCAGAGCTCAGGACATTGGTTTGTGGTAGTCATGCCTCCTGTTCTGGTCCTGCAGATCTGGGGACACTGGGTTTGTGGTGGCTATGTGTCCCATTTGCTGCAACTTCCCAGCAAGTCAGCACCGTGGGTGAACATACCCATTTTACAGGCCAGGAAGGCAGTGTCAGGAGGGGCAAGTGAACACTGGAATTCTTTGAGGCTGTAAGTGACAGGGCCAGAATCAGATCCAGATCTTTTGGATCCAACTCCAGCCTTCCCTGCACATGCCTCTTAGCCTTGCAGGAATCCACCATGATTTTCTTCTTGCATCTCCAGAAAGGGGGAGGAGAATCATCAGCATTGCGTGTGCTTGAGAGCTCTGGTACCAGAGTACCTGCAGGGCCTGCTGCCGTATGAGCTGTTGCATTCCCACGGTGCCTGGGATGTGGAATTGCAAGATAATTTCTTGCACTGTTATGCTCCAGTATCCCCCAGTGGCTTAGCCCTGGTCTATGGTCAATTGTACATTGGGTACAGAGTAGGGTAGGTAGAGAAGCCATAGTCCATGGGTGCTGGAAGGAACTTTAGAGTCTTTCAAATCCTTTGCTTTACAAAAGGGGTGACCAACCTCAGATATAAAAGAAAGGGCCCTGGAAATGCAGCATGTCTAGGGCACAGTGAGGCAAGGGCTCCTGGTCGACTCCAACAGTGCCCGAATGCAGACCACTACTGATACCTGCGTAACTCAGGTGATACTGCAATGAGAATATTTTAAAAATTTCTTGGGGTACCTGTTTTTTAGTCTTTCTATTGGGAAACACATGGAAGAATCACAGGTGGTTTGAGGTTGTTGGACAAGCAGTGCCTCATCTGAGTCTGAGCAGCTCTCTTGCTTTAAGGGTCATTGAGGAACTCTATGTTCCAGACCTGGGCCCCAGCAGACATGACAGAGGTTGGATCCCTGACCTCACTGGGGCATGCCAAAGGAGTCCCAAGTGCCCACAGCTCCCACCTGTTGTTCTCCAATCTGCTTTCAAGGATGCACCAGGTCCCCAGGTACACCAAGTGCTCCTCCTGCCCCAGATCCTGTGCACATGTGATTTTTCTTTGCCTGCAGTGCTCTTACATAGCTAGATTATTCTCCCAATTCAGGTCTTATGTTAAATGTATGGTTGTCACATAATATATGATGTTCAGCCAGACTCGAATCCAAGTAAACAGATTTCTCTTTGGAATAAGTATATCCCAAATATTGCATGGAACATACTTATACTAAAAAGCTGCTCATTTCTTATCTGAAACTCAAATTTTACTGAGAACCCTTTTCTTTTTTTGAACTTTTTATTTTGACATAATTGTAGATGCACAAGTAATTGTAAGAAATACAGAAATCCTACATGCCTTTTACCTAGTTACCTGCAATGACATCATCTTCTGTAAATACAGCACAATGGTATTGAGGCCAGGAGAAGCAAACACGTACTCCACCCACTTTACGCAGTTTCACCAACCTTACATACTGCATGTGTGTAGTTGATGCAGTTTTCCCACCTGCAAATCTGTTAGTGCCACAGCCGAGATACAGGACAGGTCTGTCACCTGGCTGCCCCATGACCTGCCTCTCCAGTTCCCTGTTCTCTCTCTTGCCCACACCCTGTCAGTCAGGACTATGCTCATCTCTATGACCTTGTTAACAGATGAACATTTGTAATGACTGTGTTTTGACTTTAACACATACTAGAAAAAATAGTTCTTTAAGACTGTGATCAAAGGAACTTGGATATTTGAGTTTTCTTTTAAAGAAAAATATAAGTAAACTATAGTTTGGGTGGTGCACAGGTTTCACCAAAATTGTAAAGGTAGAAGATGATGCCTTTGGGAGGCAAGCGTGATCACCCCTTCTCCCCCTAGCAGAAGCCATGCAGGTGACTGGCAGCACAAGCCAATTTCTAGTTGGCTTTTCAGGCTCAATTATCTGGTCCAGATGAATGTCAGCAGCATCTCCACCAAATTCCACCTCTGCAGCCCTGTGCGCTGCAGCTCTGTAGGAACTGCTGCTGCATCTGGTGCAGGGTAACCTGCAAGTCACAGATCGTTTCCTTTCCCAGAAAGACCCAAATTGCGTTTTAGGAAAAAGAAAAATTATTCCCACAGGAGTTGTTTTAAGCTTCTATTTATGTATCCATTTCCCAGGAAGTCCTAAACAGAAACAGCAAAACCGAATGAAAACTTTTGTTACACTGACTTGCAACACTGAAAACAAATCTGTCCTTTCGACTCCATCCACTCCATGATTTCATTCCATTCTCAAAAGTAGATGTTGGCTCTCACTGAAAGTGCCTGGCGGGAGGGGCTGAACTGGAGTTGGCATCCTTAATACAGCTGTTCTAATCCATCTCTTAACCTACAGAAGCACTTGTGCTTGAGAATCTGGCTGCACCCAAGTTAGAAGCACCACAGTGCTCCATGCAGAGGGCAGAAGCTGCAAGGATGGTTGCTGTGTTAATTCACAGGAGTCACCCGTGCGGGATGACAGTCCCTGCAAACTCATGCAGAAGGATGTATCTGGAGCTTCTTGACTGTTATTTGGGGACAGAAGAAATCTCCATTTCATATTCTAAATTTTATAAGCCACTCTTGTTTAATATTCTTATGGAACTTTGAGAGAGTACAAGTGAAGCCGGGCGTGGTGGCGCACCCTATAATCCCAGCTACACGGGAGCCCAAGGCAGGAGGATCGTGAGTTCAAAGCCAGCCTCAGCAGCCACAGCAACTTATCGAGGCCCTAAGCAACTTAGCCCAGACTCTGCCCCTGGGCTCCATCCTCAGTGCCAAAAAAGACGAAAGAGTAGGAGTAAAACTGTCCTCTTGGCGATTATCTCAATGAATGATAATCTATTTTAATGAATAAAATTATCTCAATAAAGAGGAACTGGAGATGCCAGAGTAAGTCCTACTTCTAAATCTGGCCAGTGCTCAGAAGGAGAACCACACACACAGAACTATAAAATTAGTGTTTCTAAAAAAACCTTTGTGTGCTAAATATAACAGATATGCATAAGAAACAAACTTGTAGCATTTGTTTTCACGTCTAGAACCAGAACTGTCAGGTAGGAAAGTGCACATGGTATTCTAATTTAACTTTTCATGGCAGCGTTAAAAGAAAGGAAACCCAAAAAGAAATGGGCTTTGCTGGAAGGATTTCTTGCCTAGCCTATTATGCTCAGAGAGTGACGTGGGTGAATCCATCACTTCTCATGGGGGGGTAACTCTGTGGTGATGAACAGAGTATCTGCCAGGGCTACTAGAAGATGCTCCAGCACTGTGCCCAGATTACAGGTAGGAGAGACCCTGAGTCAGGGCAGTAGCTCCCTGGAGTGTTAGATATAGAAAATGAAAAAACCCAAGATAGTGTGGCCTGGGAAAGGGGAGTGAAAAGGAAAGCCACACATTAACAACTTTCATCTCTTTCAAGATAAATCCTTTTCCGATGCTGGCCACAGGTGGGGAGAAGGGATTTCATCAAACCTACAATGATGGTCTCTGGGAAGGTTTAATCTCTTTCCAGTAACTCCTCTCCAGGTGCTGGCCACAGACCCCCAACCCCCAAAACCCAAATTCTTGAGTGCTCAAACTGACATGCTCACTAAATCATCTCTCAGCGTAACCTATATAAGCCCAAACTCTTCCTTTGGTGGGTGGCTCATTTTCCACCAGGAAAGTGGGCCCATCAGAAGTGTCACCTCGTTCCTGCATGGGACCTCATTCCTGAATAAAAAGCTGAGATGATCCGTGAAGTTTGCATCTGGCCTGTTCCTTTTGTGCTAACAGTTACCCCGTGGGCACTGCAGCACCCAGGCTGGACAGTCTACACAGTCCATGCTTCCTTCCCCCAGGTGTGCTCACACACATGCTTGCACACTCATGGGTGAACCTACCACCACCAAAGATGCTGGGAAGGGAGTGGGAGACAGGACAAGTCCTCCAGAAGCATGAAGAGGAGTCTGATAATCCTCTGGACGCCCGTAGAGGATACATGTTAGCAACATCCTTCTTAACACAGTGTGTCTTGCACTAAACCCCCGACACTGTGACTGTGGCAGAGCGAATGCAGTGGAAGGGAGGGTCAGAACAGCCAGGGCTGAGCACCTTTATCTTAGTCACTAGAGCATGAGAAGGTGACTCTGTAGCAGATCAGATAACTGTGAAGCCAGAGATCTGAGGACAATGTCCTTGGATGCACAGAATAGAAACTCGATAAGCATCTACTGCGTTCCTGCTGCTCAGTATTCACCCTGGGTTCCAACTTGCCTCCAGTTCCTGGGGAGAGAGCTTCTTCCGTTTGTCCCTCCCTGCCCCAGCCCCTCCTCTCTGCACCTCTCCACCCACCCCTCAGACCTCACCCCACAGCGACAGACCCCTGCTGCATCTCATCTTTCTATGTTTTTCCTAATGAGGGTGAATTTGACCTGCATGATTTAAATCTGAATTTCTTCTGGGGGATTCTGTTCTTTTGACTACTCCTTTCAGTGCTTCAGGAAGCCTTTTTTTTTTTTTTTAACAACTTTCTATTAGAAATTGGGAGGAGTAATTTAATCCAAAACTTTGTCCCAAAGGCCTGTTCCGTCTGTCTCAGGGTGGGTGCTGTGGTTCAACCCTCGCTAGACCCCGAATTCCCTCCCACAGCCCGGAGCACGCTCTCGCTGGTGTCCCAATGTCTTTCCTCCCTCAGTGCTGAAAGCAGGTTGCCTCTCTGTGGCAGGTCATGTGCAGGCTTTGGTGAGGACTTTGGTTTTGTTTTGGAGGTGAAAGTCTGCTATTTAGCAAGTCTCTGGCAAAAATTTTGACTTTGTTTTTAGCATCTGAATTAGGCATTTTAGTAAGAAAAACAACAACAACAAAAAACAGTCTAGGGAGATTCTGAGATGAACTGCTCCTCATTAGCCAATTAAACAACTTTGACAATGGAATCAAGTTTCTTGAATCATGAGTAACTTTCAAAAATGTGTCTTAGGGTCTGAAAGAGTGAAGCTTGAAAAGATGTCTAATTTACTCCCCAGGACTGGTGTAGGCCAGGGAAAATTTAGACTCATTATAGTTTTTCACTTTCTGTCTGAAGGAGGCAGACGGACAGAGCAGAGCCCTCATGATGGCAGACACTCACCCCCGAGCCCCTTTCTGTCTTGCAGGGGCCACCGTGCCAAGAGAGCAGCTCTAACGACACTCCTCATGCTGTTTCCCTAAGAGGACATGGCAGATGGATCCCGTTCCTTTATAGAAAATTAATATCTGAAGAAACGTAAATCCAGATGACCAGCTAGTTTTACATGTTCCTTTCCTGTAATTTCACTGCCTTCCCACTGTTTGAATCAGGTTAGATCAAATTTAGGATAAAACAAAATTTAGTAGAATGAGTTTCTTAGAGAGACAGAGACTTGATTCGGGA
>CM053409.1:6606706-6632083 GCA_028644305.1 Xerus rutilus
ACTTGGAATGGAACCACCATTTGATCCGACTATCCCACTCCTTGTTCTATACTCAAAGGACTTAAAAACAGCATACTATAGTGACACAGCCATTTCAATGTTTATAGCACCTCAATTCACAATAGCTAAACTGTGGAACCAACCTAGATGCCCTTTGATAGATGAATGGATAAAGAAACTGTGGTATATATACACAATGAAATATTACTCAGCAATAAAAGAGAATAAAATTATGGCATTTGCAGGCAAATGGATGGAGTTGGAGAATATCATGCTAAGTGAAGTAAGCCAATCTCAAAAAACCAAATGACGAATGTTCTCTCTGATTAGTGAATGCTGATTCAAAATGTGGGGGAGGACATGGGAAGAATGGAGGAATTTGGTTACAGAGGTGGAAGGGGGAGGGGCAGGGGAACAGTAAAGATGGTGGAATATGATGGACAACATAGCCCTAGCTTTATGAATGACTGCATGTATGTTGTGATTCTACATCACGTACAACCAGAGAAATGAAAAGTTGTGCTCCATCTGTGTACAATGAATCAAAATGCATGCTGCTATCATGTAAACCTAACTAGAATAAATAAATAAATAAAATTAAATAAAAAAAGAAAGAATGTGACGTGCATGATTCTGATATCCAAGCACTTATGAGACACAGACAGCTCATCTATGCACACCAGTTACTGGCCTGGTTTCCATGGGAACCTGCTACACAACATTATCCTGCCACCAAAGAGCCAGTGTCCAGTCCAGCTCCTCTGTCACAGAGCACAGCCTGACCGGTGGCTGTCCTCCACTACCTTCTTCCTGTGATGCCCTGGGTTGCCCAAGCTCCCCCCAGGCAAACGCTGGGTCTGCTTCTCTTCTACATATCCCTGGTGTAACCTCAGACCTGTGAAACCCCTGCTTGCCCAGATGGGCTGGCAGGCAGGCAGTATCTCTAGATGGCAATCATTTGAGTTGCTGCCTGACTGGCTTAGGAAGTGTCTGGTTTTGGCGATGGGAAGAAGTAGCTCTTCTGGGGATCATGAATCTATGTTGCATGACTTTCCTTTTCCATTTATAACTAAACAATGCAAACTTAATCTTGTATGCTAGCCTTTCATCATCCTGTGTTATTTAAACACTTTTTTAAAAGCATGATATTAGCAAGCCTGCCTCCTAAGTGAAACCGAACTGGTTTAGAGTTTAAAGACCAAGGCAAGGGCTGTGTGACCTGATCACAGCGTGGCTACTGGCCGTGGGCTCCCTGGACACCCTACATGAAGGACAGGGCTTGGGAAGGAGCAAGAGCAGCCAGTGTCACTGAAATCCCTTGAAAGCAGGAACTGTCCCTAGTAAGGAAGACTCTTTAAATGAAGAATCACTTTCTTAGCTGAAGGGCTTATCCAGGCTAAGAATGCCGCCTGCTGAAGCCTCCCTGAACCTGATCTTGTTGCCTACCTTGTGGTGGAGGGGCAGCCCTGGGCAGCGCTGCGGTCAGCTGGGGTCCCTGGGCCTCAGCAGCTCACTGGGCTCTGTTCGGGTCTGCAGGCTCACCATCAGCTCTGGCCATAACAAGGCAGCACACACAGGTCTGGGAAAGGAAGAACGTACTCTTGGGCCATTGATTTTCAAGCATCTTTCCTGGAGGTGAAACATCAAATGGATCCTTGATTCTTGGGATGTTACTAGTTCTTGTTTAGTTTGTTTTAAACTTTACAAAGCACCTGGGAATGGTTACCTCTCATCTCTGAGGCCTATAGGAACAGATGCTGTCTGAGGAAGAGGAGGTGGCAAACCTATAGCCCTCTGCCCTGTGCCTGTTGGGTTGGTCCAGGCTGTGTGGCTCATGGCCCCATGCTCCTGTGGAACTCTCACCACACTGTCTAAGCTCCTGGATCCACCTTCAGCTCAGAGCTTTCCCAGACACAAAGCAGGAAACTGAGGCAACCTGCTGGCTGGATCTGTCCACACCCAGGTGCCATCACCAGACCACACAGCTGGGGTGAACCTTTGCATCTGTGATGGCTGCCTCTGAAGTCATGGTGGCAATTAATCACGTACCCATATCAGAATTCCTAGCTCCACTCAATGGTAACACAAGATTTTTCTTGTCTCTTTCATAAATTAGTTGATGTCTCCGTTTCTCTTTGGAGTGAAAGGATTTTAATGACACGGTGCTCAGGAGCAGAGCCCCATCTCCAGGGCAGCAGATGGTGGCAGCCTGTGATGCAGCCCATGAAGCCGTCATGGAGGTTGTTTACAGGTTTGCAGCGTGGCTATGGCTGCCTCTGATAGCGAGACCGTAAATCAAACCCCAGGATGTTCTTTTCATTAGCCAGTGATTTTATAGCCTGTGGTGGCTTTTTAACTATTCGTGAATAAAATGGGGTGATATAATTTGTAATTACTGGAAATGGCTAGTTTGAATTCCCCCAACAGAGCTTTCCCGCTATTCTGAAGGCCCACGTGTACTTCCGGAGTGCCCTACAGCTCCACTGTGTGCCCCACGTGTGGCCTTGGGATTGCGCTGATCCTGCCCAGCCTCAGTTTCCCCACTTGGTGGAATGTGACACTGCCTTGTCCAGATGGATGGGATGGCCTCTGGACGATGCTGTGTGCGGTGCCTGGTCTGAGTCCAGACTCCTCTGTGCACACCGCAGCCTGGCAGGCACAGGGTCTGCCTTGTCCTGATGTCCTCGAGAGAACTGCGAGACAGACCAGGAGTGTGGGGCCCTTTCACCTCAAACATCTTCCTTTGGCTTCCAGCAAGGAGTCACAGATAAAATTTCGCATTTCAGAGCCCTGAGTTGATGCTGGGACAAGGGTGTAACTTGAACTCAGATCCCAGTCTAGTGGGCAGTGTTAGAGAAAACGCGGCAGGAAGGAACACTTCTGGTTGGAGATGCCAAGGGACAGCCCTCAGCCTCAGGTTTCCTGGGAATACTTGCAAAGCTCTCTCCTGAAAACGGTGTGGCTTCCCTAAATACAGGCAGCCCGGGAGTCCTTTCTTTGGTGGCCTTGGGCAGGACGAGCACCTCCCCTCCCAGCTCCTGCAGTGTCACCCACGTCAGGGTAGCCACCCATCGTCCATGTGTCCAGGGCTGATGTGCCTTCAGCTCCTGCCTCCTTTGCACCAAGACAACTGGGGAGAAACTACAGAGCCAGCATGGCTGGTCTGTTCTAATAAACATGATTAACTCTGCCCTGATCTGCCTTTTGCCATTGCACATTGTCACCGTTATGATCACATTAGCGTGTAGAATGTGTTCACATGCTCATGTCAATGTTGAAATAGGACTTCGCCAGACAGCACGGAGCCTTCATGAACACGAGCCTTCTGCGCGCTATCATGGGGTCCCTACTCGCCTGCACCTGCCAAGTGGCGGGCTTTATGCTCACTGCCGAAATCCTCCCCACAGACAAGCAGCGTGGAGATAGTTGTCCCGAGGTTATGGATATGGACACTGAGCAAGGCTCAGAGAGGTTTAGCAACTCTGTAATGCCACATAACTGGCAATTAGCAAGACCCGGGCTCAAGTGCAGTCTGGTCTGAATCCAAAACCCACGTAGTTTTCCCTGTGCCTTTCCCGAGCAGTGGCCGCTCTGAAGACGTGCTGTGCTGGGAGGGGACAGTCTGCAGCAGTCTGTGACAAAGCTTGAGGAGTGGTAGCTACTTTAGTCTCTGTTAATGCTATAAATATGCCAGACAATGTAGCTTCCACGTGGGCAGATTTTTAACGACCTCATGAACCAGATTTACAAGGAGGTGCCTAATTTACTAGTTTGCTCGTGAGTGCTCTTGTGTGAAGGGGATCGCTTAGGGCAGTTTATTTTCAGAGTTACACGGGGAGTGGATTAATAGAATACAAATTGGAATTTCAAGCAAACTATGCTGGCACATGGTGGACAGCGGTCAGTGCTGAGTTGGCCTTGAACTTCAGAGAGCCCCATTTCTGTCTGAGGCCCGGCTCGAGCAGCACAGATGATCTTTCTCATGAATGTGAGGCTCTTCAGCAAGTCTGAGTTGAGCCTTACTTACCATAGGGCTTCTTTCTTCCAAGGTATTTTTAAGTATTTAGGCCAGAAACCTTGGAGTCACCCTTGGCCCTTGCCCCATACCTGTACCTGACCCACCCAGGGGCCCTGGTGCATGGGGATTCTGAACACTTCTCCCCACCTCTGTAGCTAGAGTCTGGACTCCTCCCTTGCTCGCTCTGAGTTCCTGTGGCAGTCTCTGAACTTACCTCTCTGCTCCTCTGTTCCGTGGTCCATGCTCAGCACAGCAGTCAGATGGACCCTTCAAGCCATCAGCTAGCCACGGCCCTGCTCAGAACATCCACTGGTTCCCAGCCCTCTCAGCGCAAACCTGCAGCCTGACCTTCTCTCCCCCACCTTCTTCTGCCTCAGCTTCTGCCCCCTTGCTGTTCTCTGAATGCCCAGGCACCTGAACCAGAGGGCCTTTGCACTGGCTGCTCCTCCTGCCCGGAAGACTTCTCCAAGTCTGCTTCCCCAGTGACAGTCTCTTTCAAGCTTTGGCTGGACATCACCTTCTCCGGAAGGCTCTTTCTCACTGAATATTGCAACCTGCCCCCCTGACCTGCACCTTCCGATGCTGCACACACCTAGTGACCTCTCCTGCTAGTACGCAGCCTGTGTGAGAACAACCAACCTTGTCACTGATTGCCTGGGGGCCTGGAGAAGTGCCTGGGGCACAGCTTTTCTAAAGGGAGGAAAGTAAGAGCCCAGCAATAAAGGGCTATCCAGCTTCTAGTGAAGCTCCAGAGCTCAAAGTGCGACTCTCCCCAAGTAGGTTTGTGAATTCCTTGTGAGCATATGCAAAGTCCCTTGCTGGCCTTGCATGAGCCAGGTGCTGTTTAAGTCACCAAGGGTGCAATGGGAAGGTGAACTAAGGCAATGAGGAGAGGGACACCAAGGGCCACTCGCCTCTGCAAGTATCAGAACTTCTACAAAGCCAAGGTAATTGAACAGTGTTCTGTGGGAATGAGAAATAGGCACTGGGCCTGTTTCTGTGATGCGATTCTAGGCAGAAGGTAACTTAAGGGTAAGCTCAGGCAAAACCAGGGCAGCCAAGCTAGCACTGCAGATTGGTGTGAGCAGACCACTGACTAAGGCTTATCCATCCCAAACCATGCAGGCGTGGCTCGTTATCTTTCTCACACGGTGCTGAAATAAATTCCAGATGTACAAAGAGCACTGAAGTATTATCATGAGCTTCACTTAAGACATCATAAAGCCCTGACCTAGGAAGGAAAATATTGAGCTATTTGACCTAGATGTGTAGTACATGTGTTGTATTTTATATATATGTTACATATGGCAGTACATATTTTGGACAAAGGTTTACTAGCCCTAATATAAAAATTGCTGCTCAAACGAACTAAAATTTAGAAATAATTTTAAAGGAAAATGAACAAAATCTACATATAGTGAATTTACAGGACTTTTTTTTTTACAGGAATTTAAAGGACTTTTTTAAAGAGCTCTATTTATGTAATTCTTAGAATAAATTTATTATATAGATAAAGATATTGATATTCTCTCAACATTACTACAATCATGGAAAGGCATGTTAACAAGCATTTTCCTCCATGTGATCAATGAAATTGTCAAATATTTATAACTTTAAGCGTCAGCTGTGTCTGGGGACATGGTCCCCCCACTTGTGTTTTACTGGTGATAAAACTAGCACGGCATTTTTGGAGGTAGCTGGGCTGTCTGGTCCCTCTTGGGAGTGGCCGTGCCTTTGACAGCAATCCTGCTTGCAGGAGACTCTGGTGTGAGTACCACACAGACGTCTGAGAATACACACGGCAATGCTCAGCTGTGCACCGCTCCTCCCAGGAAGCAGTCTACAGGAGAGGGAAGAGTAGGCTCTCTACCTCAGTGTCCTGAGAATCTTCCCCAGAGTTGCAAACAGCCAAGGGATTACTGGGTGGCTTTTTTTCACATGTCACATATATACAATGTCGTGGACTCTGGATCATCTTATCTCTTAAGGTGTTGCATGCACGGTCGTATCTCTATTGACGTGGCTCTTTCATCATACTGAAAGGGAAAAAGTTAAGTTGTAGAAAATGAATATTAATGCAAATGACTCTTTTTAATTGTTTTTAGTTGTGGATGTACACAGTACCTTTGTTTTTTAATTGTTATTTATTTTTATGTGGTGCTGAGGATCAAACCCAGTGTCTTACATATGCCAGGCAAGCGCTCTACCCCTGAGCCACAACCCCAGCCCCTGCAAATGACTCTTGTCCATAGAAAAGCAAGTGAATTGTGTCCCACTGACTTCCACCTAACATAAAGAGGACCTCCAATAGTACATTTGATTGCCCCATGGATTAGTAGCCAATATTCATCTTAAGAAATCCATCGTGCTGTTTTTGATTGCCTATATGTATCATGTCTATTTTCAAGTCCTACGTCAAACTGTTCTTCAAATGTTGCTGATTCTCTCATTAATTTATGAATTGAGAACACTTTGACATGGTCATTTTATATTTGCCCAAGAGTTGGGATTGTGCTGCACAGTTGCAAAGGCTTCAACCATTTGTTTTATTCAGAATCAAAATGAGCTTTACTGTGGCTGCACAGGGCCCGAGTTTTTTTCGTGAGTTTTGTTTTGCTGTCTTAGGGGACAGGCACATGGGAAAGAGTAGGCTGGAGGTGCCACCCTCTGAAGTTCCTCCAACACAGACTTAGGATGACATCTACAGTCTCGGAGAAGGGATAGCCAACACCAAAAATCCAAGGCACCATTAAATTAGTGAACTAATCTAAAAAATGAAACAAACATCTCCTTCAGCTCCTATGAAAAGTAGCATATGGGGAACATTCCCTGAGCGATGAAGACCTCCTCCTCACCTCTGTCTCGTTTGCCAGACACGGTATGTCACAGGCGTTTCATCTCAGCAGAACAGTTGTGCCAATGACAGTTCCTTCAGCACAGGTGGGTTATTCCTTGAAGCAGAAGCAGGCCCAGCAGTGTAGACTGCCAGGAGCCAGCAGCTTCTTTCCCTGAAGTGGCGTCTCCTAGAGGGAGGCCATGTGCATAGGAGGGAGATGGCCAGAGTGGTTCCACCTGCAGGGCATGGCGAGGCACCTGACCCCTTCCCACACCATCCGTGAGCCCCTCACAAAACGCTGGAATCATCAGAGCCCCAGCTGGAACAGCAAGTTCCATTTTTTTTGGTCCCCTTTAAATGTCTCCTTTTCAGTTGTAGAGTATTTTATGAAAAATAGGTGGCTTGCTAGTCAGCATGATGAATGTCGGCGCACCCAGGGAACAGTTGAAGGAGTTTTTTTTAACAGTTAGGCATTTAGATGGTCCCATTATGGTGGATGTGTTTCTGGTGCCAACAGAGCATCGTTCCTCAGGGCTGCGCTCCCCTGGGACGGCCCTGCTGCCTCCATCGTGTGGGAAGCAATCCTGATCCATTCGTAAACGAAGACTGTTTCTTGCAGAGGTTGGATTTCAGGGTGGCAGCTCAGGCCTCCTTTGCTGTACGGCAGGGCTTTCACGCCTAGTGTCAAGGACACAGAGCAAGGAAGTGGGACGCCTTCGGGAAAGAGAACCGCCAGAGGTCAGGGCTCAGTCTGAGGCACGTCTGGAAGCGGTGAAGTTGTGGTGTCTGTCAGAAGCCACTTCTGCAGTGTGGTGTCCTCTTGCTCGGGTCGGGCTCCTGAGCCCAGGTCTGAGTTGCAGACCTCGCTCATGCCAGAAGCACCGGAAGTTTCTCCTGAGTGAGTGGCACTGGAAATGTCATCCCCTCTCTATTCCCTTCCATTCCCTAAAAGGTTTCTTATTTTCCCTATGCACCCCCAAATCATACACGTGTGGCATCACATCTGGACCTTCAGAGCCACCAACGCCAAGGGCTACGTTTTAGGGACAGAGCGCCTGAGGCTGGGGTGCTGAGGCAGAGGGCAGGGCCAGGCCTTCCCACTGCGAACACAGCACCACCACCGTGCTGGGAGGCCTTCAGGGTCTTCCCGAGCAGGAAAGGCCACCTGTCCAGGGCTTGTCTTCTTCCCGTCTGGGGGACAGAGAGGTCTCAAAAGAGCTGTTTTTCTCCTTAGCTGCCCATGACCCTGGAAGCATAAGACCCTCCCAAGGCCTGTGTGGCTGCCCATCATGGCTCACAGCGAGCCTGTCACCCCAGAGCCTCAGTGGAACAGCCCCACAGCAAGCCCAGAGCCCAAGGCACTGCTCCAGCATAGGTGTGCCAGAGTGAGGACTCCAGATGTGCCCTGGCAGGCTCTTCCTGTGGAGGCCTCAGATCTGAGCAAGGGAGTGGAGGCTTGAGAGCCACAGGGAAGGTTCTGGCAGTCGAGGGGCAGTTTTCACTTGGGAATGAAAATCATCTGATGCGCTCCTTTAGAAAATAACTTTGTAAGAGTCTTCGTGAGAGTTGAGTGGTGATTAAGACCAGAGGCGAGGAGGGGGCGGGCAGAGGCTGTGGTGCTGGGGGCTCTGGAGGCCACTGGAGCTGAGGCCCAGGAAATGCAGAAAAGTGGGAAGGCTTGGGAGAGCTTTGGAATAGACTCTCCGGGCTTGATGACTGAACGTGGTGCAGGGCGTGAGATCAGGAGACTTGGGTGGGTCCCAGGCCTCTGGCTTGGTTCAGGTAGGTGCAGCATCAGGATGGATGGAATGAACAGGTTTTGGGGGGAGTATGTTGTGCTTGTGCTCATCTTTAGGTGGTGTGCCTTAGGGCACCACAGATAGTCAGATAGACCACCTGTAACTCAGACACCCAGAGATTATTCAAACAAGGGCATATGGTACAATCCAGCCATAAAACAGCCCAGAGAGCTGTTCCCTCTCATTTTCCTAGCCCAGCGCCCACCTGGCATTCACCCACTCCAGCTATGTGGCTTTGCTGCTGTGGGTGGCCCCAGCAGTGCCCTCCATCCTGGTACATCCCCAAATCTGCATGCAGCAGCTCTCTGCCTGGAATGTTCTCTTCCTTGGCTCCATCACACCTTCAAAGCTCTGCTCACAAGTAGAGCTTGTTTGTTCACAAGTAGCAATCTGTCCTTTCTATGGCTTCACTGAGACCCCACTATCTAAGAGTGTGATTCCCATCCCTCCCCAGCACCTTGCTTACTGATCTTCCTTTCCCTACTCTATCCAACCTTTATTATATAATTCTTGTCATCTGGCATCACACAAATTATGTATTTATTCATTATACCTAGCCTTCATCATCTCTTCCCCCTTGCAGGAATGGAACAAGGGCAAGGACAAGGGCCTTTGTTCATTGATCAATCTCAAGTGCTCAGAATGTGCTTGGTGCTCAGGGTTGCTCAAGAAGTGAGTATTGAGTGAATTTCAGCTGAGCACTTAAAGCCACATTTTATTTCCTTTCTGTAGCATCATGATTTCCATATGGGAGCCCCCAGTACCACTAATCCCCCATCACAGTAGCCCAATAACAGATCCTCAGGGTACCAATTCTCAACTTAGACTAGCACAAAAATTGAAAATTGCCTGGGGTCTCGGAAATGCAGATCACAACCTGGTAGTGAATGAGGCTGGAGATTCTGTGATTTTGTCAAATTTCTAATAACACCAAAGTTTCTGGGGTCCAAGGGACATGCATCAACACTTGGCACATTGACACAAAGCATAAACTCCTGGGCAGAGTTGCTAGGCAGAGAAGCACATGCATTTCAGACTGCTGGTAACGTCACAGAAACTTGCTACTAAGGAGTCTGCACTGGGTGTGACTTCAAGGATGAGAAAGCCTTTCACTCTCCCGGGACCTAGGACCATGCCCTTCTTGAAGCAGTGCTACAGGAACTTGATAAACTTGATAAATTGAGTTCTAAATTGTATGCACTTTATTAGATTTTTCCTTTAAGTTGTACAAAATACTGACCATGGCCATTCGTGTTTGTTGTTTGATATACAGAGCCCTATACTTGTTGGCTTTATATTTATTATTTATTTGTTTGTTTTTGAAAACAAGAAGTTATGGGTCGGACTTGCTCAGCAGGTTCCTGGCAAACCCCTGAAGGGCCGAGAACCTCAGCTTAGATTCTAGATCCAGTGCTCACTTGAGCTCAGGGGCATGGGTGGACCTCTGTGACTGCCAGCTCTCTCTTTCTCCTAAAGCTGCTCAGGGTTAGGCGAAGGACAGGAGGAGGATTCCAAGCTCCTGGAGAGCAGGTGCCCAGGTTGTGCTCTAGCATATTGTGTGAACCTGGGTGTGCTCTGTGTATCCAGGGGCCTCACTTTCCTACCTGTAGGGGAGGTGATAAAGGAGGTGACTGCCCAGCTATTCATCACCTGTTGAAATACAGTTCTCTTCCCAAGGCTATCTCTACTTGTGAACAAACAAAAACCAGAGGCAGCCAGAGGCAATGTGTAGCCAGCCCAGGCGTGCTAAAGAGGGCTGAGGCCCTAGCCCTGAACCTTATGCTCCAGGCCTCCTGCTGGCTCAGGATTTTTTCATAGGGCCAGGGGGTCCCCTGTATTCTGACTCCTTAGAAACAGGTGGGGGGAGACTGTAGGCACCATGTGGGAAGCACCTGGCCCCAGGCCTGGTGTGCTGTAGGAGGCAGGCAGGTGCTTAGCAGGTGTGGCTCTGAGGCCACAGGAGTGGCTGTCCCTTTACCCTCTGCTTCCTCCCATACTACTGTATCTCTTTCAGGGAGCACCCCTCTCCCGCATTCCACACCTCTGAAGGTGGTCTACACTGTGATATCGTGCATCTTATCATGTTAGCCAGGTTGCAGACACAGCACCAGGTTGCAGCCTGTGCTGGAGGGATAGGGGGCCTCTCGAAGTCTCCATGCTCAGACCATCAGAAGTCCACTTACAGAAGTGACTCCAGCTCGTTGTCCAAAATTGGCTGTTTCCTCGATTGCCATTTCTTTACCATCAGTTAAGTTCTGAGGTGATGGCGTCTACCTAAGACCTAGAAATGCAAAGCCCTGAGGGTCTTGCCCCATCCCCAGGAAAAGGCGGCAGAGGAGTATGACAATCACATAGAGCTGTCTGTGGCTGGTGCCCAGAAAAGGTGCAAATGCTTCAGGAGGCCAAGGAAAGAGGAGTGGCTGGGAGGGGGCCTCCCGCACCTGAGAGTCAAGACTTGGCGAGGCTTTGGAGGGAGATGAGCTTGGAAGAAAGGGCTGCCTTTCTGGGATGCGATCATACAACAAGAGCAACGGGAAGACAGCTAACAGGAACAGAAAGCCATGAGTGGCCTCTGCAGACCAGCACCACAGGCCACCTGGCAAAGGTTGTGGGCATGGTGGGAGAGGCAGGTGCAGGACGCGATGTGACCTTGGAGTGGCACACATGTCCCTCTTTATTTATAATTCATAGCTGAGCCCTGGATGCTCATAGATGATCGTCCTGTGGGCCACTGAGAACAGGAGGAAGCTTTCTGCATGGATGACTTGATCGGGCTGCTCAGAACTGGAAGAGGTCTCAAAGACAGCCTGTCCTGCTCTATGACTGTCGTTGGAAATGATGGCATAATCACCAACCCCTCGAAATGAGCATTATTTTTGGCAGACGTTCCATAAATGTAATTGGTTCCATTTGATAACCCCAGGAAGCAAGTGGATGTGTTCAGTTACCAAAAAGCTTTGCTGAAATGTTTCTATGCTGGCAGTGATTGGTGACACTGCTCTGAAGGTCACACCAGCAGGAGACACAAGCATATTCCTGTGTCTCTGATTTGCCACATTGTTCTTCACCACTGGAGTTGGGACTGGACCGGGGCTGTAATTCTGGCAGGTCAGATACAAAGTTCAGGTAATGACTAAGCTTCCACGGGGGTCCCTTATCCCCACCACTCACCTGTTCTCATGGGCCTGTTCTCTCTCCCAAACCCTCACGGGCACTGCTAAATCATGGTGTAGTTTTTTCAGTACCATGAACCTCAGACAGAGGCTGGGAAAGACAGACAAGGTTTTCCAGTGTTACCTTCAGAGAGTGAAGTCCCAAGCTAAATGAGAGTTCCTTTAAATTTTGTTGCTTGGTTGCTGGATTCAGTCTCTAAGAGCCACTTAGCATTTCCTCTACAGGACAAAGGGCCCTGACTTGTCCAGGTGGCTGTCCCTTGGCATTTCTGGTGATAACACATCCTGTAGGAATCTGAGGACCCACATTTTACCACCAAGCTGTGGGAGAGCAAAGGGCATGTGGGGACATGCTACCTCCTCATCCTGACTCACAGTTCTTTGGAAGACTCTTTGAATTCCACCTAAAATGCCCCAATTCATTTATCGCTTCTGGCGGCTATGGCTAGCAAATGCTTCCCTATGCTTTAAGTTATAGACTAGAAACAAGGGGCTCACAGCACCTTCAACTAAGCTAACCCAGTGCTGGGGAATATCAGTGCTGCTGTTTTTCTCAAAGCTTTTCTTGGCATTTGCCATTTGAAAAGCCTGTGAGTGACCTATGAAGAGCCACAGTACAAGCACACCTGTGTAACCACCCAGAACCTGGACCATGCGGCCCCAGCCACCCTCCTGGCTAACAGATCAATCACTCAGCCTTTCTGTTCTTCATGTGATTGGGTCACGTGGTACACACCCTTTCCCAGAGTGACTTCCTTCCAGTTTTTTGTCTGTGAGATGTGCCCTTTGTACTGGATTTGGTCATGGATCAGTCCTTCCTAGAGCTGCACAGTGTTCTGCTGTGTGACAGCCACAACTTCCCTCTCAACTTTTGATGGGCATTGGGACACCTCCATGTGGTCTGATTGTGAAGACACTGCCAGAATGTTCCAGAGCGTGGAGGGGTGGTGGGAATGTGGGGGCAACTGTCGATGCACACCCAGGAGTGGAGCACACTCACGGCTCTCCTGAAGGGAAAACACACATGTGCACAGAGGGACAGAGAATGTGCGAGGCTGCAGAGCCCAGGGTGTCCCAAGGGGACCCCAGCGCTTCCCCATGTCCTCGCCCCTGATGCCATCAGAATCCTAATTCTTCATCTTTCTCACGGGAGAGTGGGATGAGGAGTAAACTTGGCTCTCCAGGATCAAAGCAGCTCAACGAGGAGTTGGACCACTGCTTTCCCTTACAAGCCACTGTCACTCAGACCTGCCTGTCCAGCAGGAGCCATGGAGATCAAAGCCACAGGGAAGACACCTTGGCACATCATGCGCCATCTGCAAAGCACTTCAGATACCACTAATTAACCTTGCACTTCCCTCCTGCCCTCCCACCTCAGGAGCAGGTGGCATCTGCATATTACAGCTGCTTACAGAGAGAGAGAGACAAGAACATCCTCAATGAGGTCCAGGACTGCAAAACAAATAGATTCCACCTGGGGCCTGTGTGGGATCAAATTACCACGTATGAACACATTGGAAGAGCTGTCGTCACACTGGCAGGAAGGCTGGCTGAGCTCCTGGATATCAGAGAGGAGGCAGCTCCTGGAAGGTAGTGGTAGTGCCACCGGAGGAAGAGATGACTGCGCTTCCCAACGTGGGGTCCAGGGCCGGAGCAAGGGCTGTCGAGGAGGTTCCTCGGGGCTCCCTGCTCCAATCCAAGGAGAAGTTTTAAAATTTTGCTTAATAGAGAAAGCACGGATGAAAGACAGAGGCTTGTAAACACAGGGACAGTAAAGGCGTCTGTCTCCCATGTGTCTGTGAGCAAAAACGTTTGTTACGAATTTCTCCTGCAGGTTTAGGAAGTGACGACATTCCTGTTAGTTCAGGTTGTCTATATTCCGCGAGTAGCTGCTGAACTAGTTTGGTTTGAACTATTGATTTTAACAAGAGAAAGCCCAGGCCTGTGGAAAATTGCCATTATTTCATATTTACAATTTATCAAAATGGATTTAATTTTAGATAGGACCTGCTTTAATTTTAGATACAACTTACATTTGTAAAGCCAAGAACCAGGAAAGTAATCAGACCCAGTGATTACAACCGATGGAAAGGAGTCCTTCCTGGGGCTACGTGCTGCTCTGGTCCTGAGCTCCCAGTGCTCTCGTTTCCCGGGGATTTTGTGTGAGTGAGGGCACTGAAGGCTCCGTGAGGTCCTGGTGAAAGCAAGAGGAGGATTGTAAATGGCTGTTAGGCTGGACGAGTTTGTTCAAAGGAGAAGTCACGATACTTTTCTGTCCATCTGGGCCTTTTGGGGTGGAAAACTTCTTAGAGAAACCTCTAAGGAAGGCTAAGCCACAGCCCCTGCCCCCCAGGACTGCACAGACAGTGTGGGGGAGTCAGGTAGGCACACGGTTACATACAAGATAGGCCAAAAGAAGTGTCCTGACACAGTGGACCACTCAGACACAGCTGTGTCCCTGTCCCCACGTGCACGGGCAGGCCCTAGTAGTGGCACCTTTCACAGGAACACAGAGCAGGGCTCCTGGCAAGCAAGGGCTGTGCTGAAGCCCTGGAGCCAAGAGGGAGCCCCAGGCTGGTGCAGGAAGCGGGGCTGCAGCCACAGGCCCCAGGGAGAAATCCCCCTGGTAACCTGACCTCAGCCCCAGTGTGCAGGTGGCTGGAGCAGCTCCCACGGAAAAAGAGCAGGTTTTAGGAGGGTCAAGTAACAGAGCATCGAATTCAAGAGTGACAAAACCAGACCGAAGAGCCACAGTGGTGGAGCAGGGAGCACAGAGGAGGCTGACTGTGGGCACAGCAGGTGGGCAGGGCAGGGGCTGGGCCGCTGGAGGGGCTGGGGAGCTTGCTGTGGCAGGACCATGTGCAGCTGAGGACGGGGATAAAGGGAGGCAAAAGGAAACTGAGGGCCATGGCCAAAACGAAGAGTTCCATTTGTTGGGTGGTCTCTGGGGATGACAGAGAGCTTTGTAGGTACACACACACACACATACACACACACACACACACACACACACACACACACACACAGAGGGGTCTTAAATGCAAATGGCAGCAACAGAGCGAAAACCAAGAGGCACAGAGGAGGGTTTCAGTCAGCTTTTTCACCACTGTGACCAAAAGACATGACAAGAACAAACTTAGAGGAGGAAGTTTATTTCAGGGCTCACAGTTTCAGAGGTCTCAGTTTATAGACAGCCAGGGTCATTCCTTGGGGCGCAAAGTGAGGCAGAATGTCATGGCAGAAGGGTGTGGCGGAGGAAAGCAGTTCAGGACATGGCACCAGGAAGCAGAGAGAGCGCCACTCAACAAGGACAAAATAGGGACCTGAAGGACATGCCTGCAGGGACCCACCTCCTCCAGCCACACCTACCTGCCTACAGTGACCACCCAGTTAATCCCTAACAGGTGAGTGACGCTGATTAGGTTAAGGCTCTCATCACTCAATCAGTGCACCTCTAAACTCATGCGTTGTCTCACCCATGAGCTTTGGGGACACCTCACATCTCAACCATGACAAGGACTCTCTGAAGAATGCATCAGGTGTTTCAGCAGGTGTCCTTGTCATCTCATTGCCACTGCTGATGTGATGTCAGCCTTTAATGTTTAGGTCATCTGCCTCTGACCAGCAGTCTGTTGTCACTTGATGCTTTACAGATGATTCTGGAGCACAGTAGCTCAGCCCAGTAAACACTTACCCTCTTACACTGTCACTGGGCCAGAGCCCAGGGTCAGCTTGGCCAGGTGGCTTTGGCTCAGGGTCCCCCAGAGTGCTGCCTGGGACTGTGGATTTACTGGGCTGGGGATCCACCTCCTGTACTCGCTACTGCAGACCTAGGAAGTCAGCATCCTTGTTGGCAGGAGGACTTAGGGATACTACCTGGACCGCCCCATGCTCCGACATGGCAGCTGCCTCCCTAGAATCAGTGATGGGCTATGGTGGTAGTGGGGATCTGAGAGGGGAAGGGAGGCAGGAGGGAATGAGAGTAGAAAAGGGAGCTAGAGGGGGTCTTTATTGACCTGGTCTGGAAGTCAGGCACCTTCACAGCACCGCATCCTGTTAGTTAGAAGCAGGGCCCTGAGCAGAGCCCACTCTCAGAAGGAAGGCAGCCGGCCTCTGCCTTTTCAAGTGAGGAGCATAAGGTGCTTGTAGGAAGTTTGGGGTCTCCCATTGGAGATATGTGCAGATGACCTGAGAAGCAGGTGTGGTTCTGGGCGCATCATCTGTGTCTGTATCTATAATGGCTCCTGAGGTAGTTTAGGCAACTGCTAGTGCTGCTGAAGCCCCGGTAGAGGAAGGGTGGCTTCTCATGGCTCATGTGTCCCTGTTTCTTTGCAGATCTCCATGCTATTTGGTGGAGCACTTGCCAGGAGAAGCGGCTGTTGCTCTCACGGTCTCTGTATGTCCCAACTTCCCTCATGCAGCTGGTCAGAGCAGGGCAGCCCTTGGAAGAATGAAAAGAGCCAGGTTTGAGGGGAAGCTTCTAGCAAGGGTTCACTAAAGTCAAGTGAATGTGTTCCCCACTTTTTACCATGTTCCTCCAGTGAGCCGTGGAGGAAGGAGGGATTAACCAGGCTCATTGTGCATGCAGGGTAGGCCCAGCCTGAGTTGCGCTAAGCATAGCAGAAGCTGAAAACGCATATCTGGCACAGCTAAGTAATTAGACTTCTCATTTTGTAAAAAAATGATCTTTAGTGGAAAGTGTCTATAACCCATTTTTCATAGGCAGAAAAGACTTCCTCGCCCCAACCTGAGGCTTGGTCCTTTGTTGACTATATTTAAAATGAAGTGGAAATCAGTGTGGTCATGTTGAAGGTTATTCATATTCTCTGCAAAAAGCTGTAAATACCTAGAAAACTGTGAGCGTGTCTCCACAGACTGCTTACAATATGGCCTTTGCAGCCAGATCCTCTAGGTCTGCTCTGCCTCTGCCACACCCTAGCTGAGAGCTCAGCAAATTAGCATTAGCTTTGTGTGTCTCAGTTTTCCCCTCCAGGCTGGGAGTGTAGCTGTGGGTTAGGGAACTTGTGTGGCACGTGCAAGACCCTGGGTTCCACTCCCAGTACCTCCCAAAAGAGTTTTCCTATCTCTAGAATAGAGACAATGACCGTTCCTACCGCCAAGGGCTGTTGTGCATAACATACGTCCCTAAGCCACAGAACTGTGATGTGCATCGTCAGCACTGGGAAGTTAGCTATTTATGATGATCATTAATCATTGCCAAGAATAATGTGCACAGAGTAGGTGAAGAAACACATCACTGAACCCCAGCACCACGCCTACCTGGGCCTGCTGTGCATTAGTGATCTGCCCCGCCCCCTTCCAGTAATACCTCTCTGTTCTCCTTGGGACAGCATTTCTCACTCTGCATCATAGCTGTGAGATTTGCCGCCCAGCTGCACACACACCATGGATGGGGTGCATTCCTTGCTTATCTCGGTACCACTAGTGTCTGTCTCAGTGCCTGCACATGCTTTGCTTTCACTAGAAAGGAGAACCAGAGTCAGCAGAGTGCACAGTGTGTGTGAATAGAGTGTTGGATTAATTACCTAATTAAAATCAATCAGCAGTCATGTGTTAAGTACCTACTAGGTGCAGGAATATAGGCAGGACCAAGACAGACTCAGTCCTTGCTCTCATGGAGCAATCCGGCAGAGCTGTTTGCAGAACCCTGGTGGAAAGGACAGGCAGGTGGGCATGCTGCTCCTGCCCAATGCAGTCAGTCTGGATGTCAGAAAACACAGCCACTTGGATACAGCTGTCCAAGCAGCACAAGTCTGGAAGTGGATGGCTATGAAGACTGTTCACCAGCTCACTGGTGTCAGGGTGATGGGTGAATATTAGAAGATCCACAGCTTCCCCTCAAGTGGCCAGAGGGCTAACAAAGCACCAGCATCATGAACCATCTCCTCCAAGATGGAAGTAGGAGGGATTTCCACATGCCCCTCCTCGGCTTAGATCTTCCCTTATATGCCATTGTGCAAGATGGGGTCACAGGGCACCCTACCTGTGGGTGCTGGGGACTGAGCTTCCATCTGCTCAGCCTAGGTGAAAAGCAGGCAGATGAGTGGTGGTGGCAGTGGCCTCTGCGGTCAGACAGTAGCAGGTGCCACCCTGGCCTATCCTGCTCTTTTCATGATGGTCAGCACAGGGAAGTGTAGCAGACCTGTGACTTTGTGCTCTGTTCACACTTGTGGGATGAGGAGGAAGAGGGGCACAAGATTCGCTCTGCTTTGGCTTCCTAGAATCTGTTAAACAGGGCGGCAGGTGGCAGGACCTGATCCCAACCAGCCTGCATTTCCTGGAGTAACCCCTAGGGGGTGGGGACGGAGCATGCTTTGCTTTCACTAGAAAGGAGAACCAGAGTCAGCAGGTCAGGGCTCCTTGGGGGCCTGGGTTTCGACAAGTCACACTTCTTCAGTGTTTCTGATAAGTGTTAGTGTGAGTGCTTCGGCATGTCCCCTTGGACTTCAGGTGTTTTCCGAATGACCAGGTGTGAACTGGGAAAGGCAGGGAAGAGCCTGCTCCAGGTGCCCTGCCATTACAAGCTGCATTCACAAGGAAGGGACCTTCTTTCAGATACTGTGCATGTGAATGCAGTTTTGATCTTGTAAGCACCTGAAGCAGGTTAAGGAGAAGGCATGTCTGTGTTCGGTTAGGTTCATGGAAGCCCCCAGACCCGGCGTGTGACTATCCTCACACCAAACAGGTGCAAGTTTCTCTCCTGCCAGACTCACATCCTTGGAGGCATTTGAGGGGACTTGAGGGTGTAATAATTTGCTAAAACCCAGCTCAACATCTCTGAGAGCCAAGTGCATTAAATCCTATCACCTGGCAGCAGAGATAGGCCAGAGGGAAGGGAAGCAGATTGGCCCTGTTTGCATGGTAAGAAGCTCCCGAGTGCAGTTACACCCGATGGGACCTGGAAGATGGTAAGCCATGAGCTGCTGAAAGTGCTCCGTGGTACAGCCGCCTGGGGATGGCCTGCGATGTGATAAGTGCTTTAATCAGCGCTGGCATCTCATAATCACACCAGAACTTTCCACACAGCCATGCACACTCTATCACATGGTTTCTTTAACCTTTTCTAACTTTGAAGATGAGCCATGTGTGAGAATAGAAGCGCAGGCTCTGCTGTGAGCAGAGCTGATCTTGGATCTGTCAGCACCTACTGGCTCCACGACATTCACGTCTGCACTTTGGTTTGCTCATCTACAGTGACAAGAAGGCCTGCCTTGCCTGGTTGCTTTGAGGATGGAGAAATGCTAACTCCCAGAGAGATTAGAAAACCCTGTCTCCATGGTGGGTGGCCAATGCTGGTCCCCTCCTCTCCCTTCTCTCCCATCCCAGAGGAGCTAGGTACTTTTTCTTGGCCAGGCTTGCTTTATTTTTCCAAATACTAATGGCTAACTAATACTTAGCAAGGCTGATAAGCACCCCAGTTTCTCCATGGAGCTTGAGGGGTGGAATCTATTCTGACCACATTACAGAAGATACAGAATGACCAGATTGGAGCTTACCTGGCAAGTGTTACCTGAATGCAGAATGACTGGACCCAAATTTACCTGACAGGTGCCACCTGGATACACAATGGCCAGACTTGAGCTTACCTGGCATGCTTTTGCAAAGGGAATCCTTGCTGAGAGGCAAGGATATTCACTACCTGAGCAGTGGTGCCTCCAGATGCAGGTAAACTTGGGTGAGAATGAGGCTTCCTGCCTGGATGTGTTTGCCTCCTGCTCTGTGGCATGTGCCAGGTGGAGCCATCCATCCCCGAGGACCCCTGCTTGTCCTCTAGGCAGTGTGAGGAGCTGTCGTGCCTTATCTATCTGGGGACATCCTTCTCTATCCATCCTATTCTGCCTCTGGGATCCTTATCTCTCACCATCAAGGCCCTTTGGCTCTTTGACTCTTTGTTGGCACGCCACCCTTGCCTGTGGCCACCTGGGACATGTCCTGTGCAGTGTAGATACACCTTCTACTCTGGACTCTGAGGGCTCCAGTCTCAGGATGGTGACGCCCACCCCTCATCTTGGCTTGGTTTGGTTCCTGGCCTAAACAGTCAGTGAATGTGAAAGGAAGGGAGGAGGAATATCCATGCCTCAGAACTCTGGTTTCTGCTGAGGAAATCCAGTCAAGCTCTTGCCCACCTTGGCTGAAAGGCAATAAGCTGGAACTTGTTCAGAGAGAGCCTTGTAAGGGGCACCAGTGTGGATGCCAAGGTTGGTTTTATGACACCAGGTTTATGTTTAAGATGAGACCAAGTTTCCCATGTTGAAATCATGGGGCCTTTGGGAAGGAAAGACACCGGTGGGGTGGAACAGAGCCCAGAACACCACACAAGGGCCAGGCGTCCATGGCTGGAGGCCCAACTTGTCGCCTATCAGTCTGGGCAAGACGCCCAGCAGCCCAGTTTCTTCCACTGTAAAATGAGGGGATAGCTATACTGCTCCTCAGGAGTTGCCGCGGGGATGAAGACTTGGATACATGTAAAGCGTCTAAAAAATGACCTGTGTGTGGTGAGAAAAATGAGTGCTCATTCTCAGCATGACTGTCCAGACCAAGAGCTTCCTGAACATCTACCTATGGCCTTCCAGACAGGTCCTCCCCTCCAAGCAGCAAAGAATGCCCTAGGACCCAGGTCAGCCGATCTCAACCCAGATCAGTCTCCCTCCACAACCTCCTCCCCCAGCAGGGACTCAGGGTCAGGATGGGCTCACCAGCACTGGGCTCGTGTTCCCCCAGTGTAGTCAATCCTGAGTGGCCCCTCAACAATCTTGCTTAGTGATGGGATGAACCCCTTCACCCTCTGTCCAGTGGGACCGTGTGACTACAGACTCTAGGACCTCTGTCTCAAAGTCCTAAAGTGAGGGTGACAGTAAGTGAAGATGTGATTTTTACTGCGTGACTTGTCCTGTCCTTTTTGGTAAAATTAGAACTGGAATTCACTCTTTTGCTGAATATTTTAAGAATTTCCCACCTTTAACTTTTTACCAAGAATACTTTTTATTCCTAATTTACTATCATTTGAAATTGTCCCCAAACAAGCTATGGCCAGACTACCTACACTGATATTAAATCAGAATTTTTGTCTTATTGTATCATTGGATACACTGGTGAACTGCCCCAGCCTCACCGGGGGGCTCCCTCTGTTCACTTGACTGACATGGCCAGAGGGTGCTCAGAGCAGTGGGCACAGCCATGCAGCTAGAGGGAAGCCTGGGGGGCAGGAGTAATGCACCTGTTTCCCGCAGCACTACCCTCTGGCTACAGCACACTGGAGAATGTGAGCTGTTTTCTCCTTTGTGTAACTGAGTCTGGAGAACCAGGGTCGCATGCAGTGAGGGCAGGCACTTCCAGCTTCCTGGTTGTGTGTGAGAGCAGGTGATTGTCACAGAAAGCTAGTCTTTCCCTTTGGTCCATCTTCCCTGACTTTGACCAAAAGACTGGCCTTGACACAGATGCTTGTGTGCACAGGCATTTGTTCTGGGGAGTAGGTACCACTCCCTGAAAGACTCTGTGCACTTCTCGTGTGGATTGCTTGGGTTATCGGACCCTCGAGGAAGCCAAGCCCCATTGGCTGTCTTTCAACAACACTCACTGAGCCAGTGTGGCCGGGTCTCTGGGCTCTACGTGGCCTTATGCTGGGATCCCCACTTTTCAGGAGAGAAGCAGAAAGACAAGCCTCTGACCAGCAGTGTATTAGTCAGGGTTCTCTAGAGAAACAGAACCAACAGGAAGCATAATTATAAAAGGGGGACTTCTTAGGTTGGCTTACGCACCCAGAAGCTGGATGGTCCACAATGGCCGTCTGCAGGCTGGAGAGCTGGGAGAACCAGTAGCTGTGCAGTCCAAGATGCTGAAGCCCCAGAACAAGAGGGATCAATGGTGCTGCCCTAGTCTGAGACCAAAGGCTTCTGGAGAATCACTGGCAGAGTCTGCTTTGGAAAAGTGAAGAAGTGAGAGTCCAATATCCTCAGATGATCACAGCAGCAATCAAGAACCCATTCAAGAAGAATTGAGCTGGTCTGCTGTTGCTTCCTTGTTCTTCCAACTTTTATTCCATCATCCTATTGGTTGGTGATGCCCACGCTTAGGGGAGGGTCTCCATTTCAGTTGGCTTTCCCACCTGCCAATCAGTCCTACACACACCCTCACCGGCACACCCATAATCCTTGGCATCTCTTAATCCAATCAAGTTGACAATTCAAATTAACCATTAGGAGCAGGGAGGTGAGGGGAGATCTGGGGCTGAACGCAGACATGAGGAGCCAAACAAGCCCTCTGGACCAGCACAGCACAGGGAGCCCCAGGCATGGCACACCATGACAAAGATGAAGATGCAGAGATCCTGCGTTTAGAAACCTCATGTACACAATACTGATAATGGCGGGTGTGGGCTGGGGAAGCATGGACCTGCCTGGAGGGAGGTTTGAGGGAGCCTTTGACACTACGTACAGGGCAAAGGTACCTGGGGTAAGGCTGGTCTTGGAGAGGAAAGGCATGAACTGTCCAGGGGTGTTGGGTAGGCTGGTGTGGCTGGATGGTGAGCAAGGATGGGAACCACAGGAGCTGAGACTGCCTGACCCATCCTGAAGGCCATCGTGAGTCCAGTGGCCAGGGCTCCTTGTTTGGCAGAAACAGACTCTGCATCAAGATGAAGGAAACTCCCAGGAGTACATAGGGGGCTCAGAGTAGCACCTCCAGGCGCCAGGAAAGAGGAATGTCAGAAAAGGTCCCTTAGGAAGCACCTATCAGGTCCAGCTCCACCCTTTGTTTCTAGTCCCCATGACTGATGAGCCCAAGAGCCAGAGTCTGGTTGGGCTGAGGTCTGCTGCCCTCCCTGGGCCTGAGAGGAAAGGCTGCAGGAGAGCGTTGTAAGAAAGGAGGGGTCTTGCTGTGCTAGGAGGGCAGCAGGCGCAGCTGGATTAGAAATTCCCTGACAGAAGCTGCCAGGGGTTTCAGGGCAGGGTGACCATGGGCCTTTTTCTCTGCACTGGATGCCCTGACCACACAGGGGTGGTGGAGAGGTCAGTGGGGGAGGCAGGGGTCTGCTGGAGACTGCTGCCCCAGTCCAGGTAAGATGGGCTGTCTCTGGAGTGAATGTGGAGGGGGAGATGAGAGGACTCAGGGAGTGGTGGGAACAGCGCTCATGGCCACGGTGGTGACATCCCTCACTTGGACAGTGCCACACTCGTTCATGAGAACATTATTGATCTAATGATTGATTACCCCAAGGCTTATGATTTTATAAATGGGAAAACAGTACACTCTCCAGGGAGACCATTAATAGGGAAATCCAGCAGGACCAAGGCTTGGAAGCCACGCTCTGCAGGAACCAGAATGAGAGGACTGATCAGAGCCTAGACACTTCCAGAATAATTTCCCATAAACCTGGCTCCTTTAGTTCAAAAATAATTTCATGCCTAAGACTGTGATGTTCTCTGACAGTCTAGGATAGGAGGAACAGAAGTTGGAAAAGCAAATCGCTCTTTTTGAACAGTGAGAATGTCATCACTGTGAAGAACATTAATCGTTCAGGTCAGGTATTGTATCTCCAGCTGAGGTTCCAGCTATGTAATCCCCAGCCTTATAAGCAAGTATGTTTGGAACCCCCTAAATATATGACAAGTATTTCATTTATTTTGTTATCCAAATAGCAACAGGCATGTTTTTTTTTTTCAAGTCATTCAACATAGCCAATCAGTTTTCTGAATGCTGAAACTGCCGCCATTTCAAGGTGAATCCCCTGTGGTAAACTTGGGTTGCGGGCACACCCTCTCTGCCGGCTCCTAAGAGCCTCATCCCCAGCTCTGCACCCTCCTTGTAGGAGCTGCTCCTGGGTTTACTGCTTCACTGTTCCAATCCAGAACATTCGAGAACCACCAGAAGATGTAGGAGAGTAGAATTTGTCTTAATTTGGGTTTCCCAACTACAGACCCCCAAGAGAGAATTAGGGAGCAGTAGTTCATTAGGGAGCATTGGGGGGTGGTGAGAGGAGGAAGAAGGGGGACACATAAATTATACCAGTTAAGGAATGTTCTCAAACAGCATGGAGCAGCTGTGGGGATTGCACAACGACCCCTCTGAAGTGGACAGTCCCTGGAATCCACCCCCGACACACATGCACTGCACACCTGGCTCAGCAGCACACAATGGGCGTGGGTCCTTCATCTGGGATCTGTGGCTCACCAGGAGCTGTAGAGGAGCTTCCTACCACCTCTCACTAGCCCAGGGAAAGATCAAAACAAAAATGCAGTGTAAGATTTCAACTGAACGTGCACTGTATTTGCACCATCTTGAAGTAGAAAACCCTACATGGTGCCTCCCTAAGTCAAGAACTGTCTGTGTCATGGTTGTTTAGGAGAGGAAGAGATCAGCCTCCACAGAAAGGGTCAAGAATGCTCCCAGAGGATGCAGGACAGCTGTTGGGCTGATGGGAAACGAGGCTGTAAAGGTGGTGTCTCACCCCAGCAGGATGTGGCCCATACCCAGTAACCTGGCCTGTGGGTTGCAATCACCATACAAGTTCCAGGTGTCCAAGAGCAAGAAACTGGGGCGGTAGAGACTGTGGGGAGTATAAAGATCTTCAAATTCAGAAATATTTGAAACACTGATCTGTCCAAACTCAACGGCCTCCAGGCCAAACATCCACCAGACCCTGGATTTTAGCTTCAACAGCAAAGCGTGATTGACAGGCACCAGCACTCAAGCAGATGAGTAGCTCCTGCAGGGCTGAGTGCAAGCTGAAGTTTCCTTCTCTACATCAGTCAGGAGCATCAGCTTTCTGTGGACTGCCCTGCCCCCAGGCTCAGCTTCACCCACAGCAGGTTGGGGTTCGCCCTGAACAGGCTTGCCCAAGATTAGCATCTGAGCAGTGGGGGTTCTTATTGTCCACACCTGCAGTTTCTTGGTTCTCCCTTCTAATCTCCAACTGCCCATGTTCAAACTTGTCCCTCACATTCATTTTCAAATACATATCAAGTCGACACACTCAGGTCTTGGGGTTATCAGGTCACCCTCCCCTTTTGGGGGTCAAGGTCGTATAGTCCTGTGGAAGGAGGGGCACAGGGATCCCAGCAAGAGCAGACAGGAAACTTGGGCTGTTTAGGGAGCAGGAGTCCAATTACAGGCTCCTTTGCTGACTGGCATGAGCAATTTACCTCCTCTGAATCCCAGTTTCCTGTTTTCAGAGAGGGTGCTCACCCCTCCTGGCAACTCGATGGTGCCATTGTAAGGATCAGATAAGCCCCTGAACATGTGTTTGGCAAACTGTTGACATTATTCTGTCTAGTACTTTCATGCACAAGTTGCAAGAGAATTGTGCAGGGAGTGCAGGGTGGGCATACGTGTCTAACGAGCCTGCTGTGCTCTGGTTAGGTTGTGTCATTTCAAGATCTGCACACAGTGTGGGTTTTAAAGGGTGTTCAGGACGCCAGTGGAGCTGCTGCCCAAAACCATGTTTGGTTTTAATAAGCTCAAGCAGCAGAACTGAAGCAAAACACGAGTGTCCGTTTTGCAGGTCACGTGTGCCGTCCAGTGCTGAGCTCTCCT
>CM053409.1:6632583-6649940 GCA_028644305.1 Xerus rutilus
AAGAAAAGCAGATTGTCACCTTGTCATCTCAATATAAAGTCTGCTTCTCTTTTGGCAGAAAAGCCAGCGATTCCTGTAATAAACGTTACCTAGAGGATATGTATGAATAAGCTCAGAAAACATGAATAAAAGAAGTCATAAGAATTACTTGGTGCTATAGTTATTGATCATAAGGATTAGGTCTGACAGCAAAATACATCCTTTGGGAAATCATATTAATTCTTAAAAGCAAATTTTGCTTCATCCTGTGCAATTGCAGTGTCTGGTGCTGAAACCTATTTTCATTGAATTTGAGACACTGGAGTTTCTAATGCTTCAAAGTCTGCTCTATAGAAAAGGCAACCAGAGGATTCCAAACATGCAGACAAACTAAGAAATAAAAGGAAGGAAGGACAGAAGGAGGGAAAGAAGGGTAGAAGGAATGATAGATAAACCTGAAACACACGCGAACACACAAACCCACCTATGCACTGAATCTAAAAACATATAAGCACTGGATAGATAAACCATTGCATTTACAGATTTAATTTTACCCACATACTGAATTACTAGAAGAAAATTTTCAAATCAAGAAACAACAGGTATGGCCAGTGCTTTAAGTTTCAAATGGTTTGTAGAACTATTTGGAAAGATCCTCTTCTTTGTGGACTACGTGGTTCTCTCCTCTCCTATTTCACTTTCAGTCTTTACATAAATGGAATCTCATTCCACAATAAGGTGAATTAGCCTCTAAATAGAGTCTGGCCCCTAAGGGACACTGGTCCATTCTGAGAACAGGCTCTTTCTCCTTTCTGTGTTATATGCATTGATCCTTGAAAGCACTGGCAGTCACTGGCATTCTGCACTGTCTAGTGTCTTAGAGTACTACTGCCACGGATGCAAAGCACAGCACCCCCATGTGTAAAGCACTTCTAAAGCAGCAGAGTTGTTTGGTCCTGTGACTGTGATCTCAACTGTTCCTATTTCTGAGCATTTCACAGAATCAGTGAGACCATGGAGACTTTAAGTAAACGTCAAGTTTTCTAACAGCAACAGCATGTGTTGCAAAGTCTGCCTCTGTGGGCTCACAGGTTGCTTTGGCAACCCTAAAATGATGTGTCAGAACCTGCTATGATTGAAGAACCAATGTTGAGGTCCTGATTCAAGAGAATATTCATTAGCCAATTGTGTGTTGGTCAGCTTTCCCTCGCCGTGACCAGAATTCCCAACAAGAACAACTTAGAGGAGCAAAGATTTGGGCTCACAATTTCTGTAGTCTCAGTCCCTAGTTGGCCAGCTCCATCCCTCTGGGCCTGAGGTGTGGCAAAGCATTACCATGAAGAGCAGCATGTGAGGGAGGAAAGCTGCTCAGCTCATGGCCACCAGGAAGCTGAGACAGGCAGAGAGGAGACCAGCCAGGACCCACCTGCCAGTAGTCACCTCGTCATCAGTGCATTAGTCCATGACAAGGTCTGCGATGAGGTCCCAGCCCTCGGGATCGCATCACTGCCTAAAAAGCCCGTCTCTGACCCTTGTTGTGCTGGGGACCAGCTTTCAACCTGAGAGCCATGGGGGCACGTCCCAGACCCCAACCACAGCAATTGGCTGTTAAGTTTTGCATTATAGATACCTTAATCCCCAAAACTCAGTATTTCAAAACCTTTCCAAGCGATGTCTTGAGTCTTTGTTTTTAATAATAGTGGAATAAAGATACTCAGATACAGAATAGAAGGTTAGGTAGATAGATGGGAGCCAGATGGGAAAAGGAGGTAGTGAGTCCAGCCAGGAACGGCAAGTGCCATGGCACCTGAGGAGTTGGGGAATCATGGCCAAGCAAGACTCTCCTGCTGATCACGTCTGGCTCCAGAGGAACCAGAGACCTTCGATGCCCATAATCAACCTGGGGGTGTCCTGTACCCACCTGGGGATGTTGTGACCATTGCTTTATAAACAGTAGAACTGTTTATAAACAGTAGCTTTATAAAGCAAGCCTTGACCACAGTGGGATACCCCTCCACACCCACCAGGATGGCTAGAGAATCAGGAACTAAGCCAAGAGTCAACTCAGGGCTTGGCAGTCATATAGTGACAAGTTGGGAGAAAGAGGGAGCAGAGAGAAGGCACCTGGGCACAGATGTGTCCCCAGGAAGCCAATGCTGAGCTGTGGGACTATCATCCCCCTGTGGGACAGCAGATCTCAAAATGCATTTCACCTGAATCTCTGAAACTTTGTGCCTTTTGACCAACCACTCCTGTTTCTCCCTTCCCAGCCAGCCTCTGGAGACTATCATTCCATGACACCTCTGCTTCTGTGAGTTCAGCTTTTTCAATTCCACACATAAACGCACTCACGCAGTACCTGTCTTTCTGTGCCTGGCTTATTTCACTCAGTGTGATATCTTCCGGGTTCATGCACATCTTCTCAAATGATAGAATTTCCTTTTTGTTTTCTTAAATCTGAGTAGTATTCAACTGTATATACATACCACATTGTTTTCTTTATCCATCCATCTGTTGACAGACAGTTCGGATCCCATATCTTGGTCATTGTGAATAAGGCTTCAATGAACATGGGTATACGGTTATCACTTTGACATGTTGACGAGGCAATGCTGTTGGATACACACCTGGAGATAGGATTGTTGGGTCATATGAGATCTCTACTCCTACCCTTTTTTTTGGTACCAGGGATTAAACTCAGGGACACTTGACCACTGAGCCACATCCCCAGCCCTATTTTGTATTTTATGTAGAGACAGGGTCTCACTGAGTTGCTTAGCACCTCGCCATTGCTGAACTTGCTTTGAACTCGCAATTCTCCTGTCTCAGCCTCCCAAAAGTTCTGGGATTACAAGCGTGAGCCACCATGCCCAGCTCTCTACTCCTATTTTTAAGTGTGAGCCACCATGCCCGGCTCTCTACTCCTACTTTTAAGGAATCTCTAATGCACCTCTTGATAAGGGGTTGTATTAGTTTACTTTCCCATCAACTACACAGAAGAGTTCCCATTTTTCCACACTCACCAATCCTCATCTTTCTGACAGAAGACATTTTAGCAGGTGCCAGGTGATATTTCCTTGTCATTTTAATTTGCAGTTCTCTAATGACTAATGACACTGAGCTTTGTTTTCATGTGTTGTTGGCCACTTGCATGTCTTCTGCTGAGAAATGTCTCTTTGGGTCTCCATTTTTAAACCAAGTTGTCTTCATTTCATGATTGTCAAACGTTTCCTTCTAGCCTATGGGCTCGCTGCACCTTGCTGACTGCTTCCTTTGTATGCAGAGACATTTTAGCTTGATGTCCAGTTTTGTCCCTGTTACCTGTACTTTCAGGTTACATCTACAAAATCCTCAATATCACAGAGCTTCTTTGACATATGTCATAGTACTTCTCGGTCACAGGTCTGGTAGTTTTGCAGTTTCTGCCCCATATTAGTCTTCAGTCCATTTTGAGTTACTTTGTGTGTGGCATGTGAAAGAGATTCACTTGCATTCTCCTGCATATGAATCTGCAGTTTCCCCAACCTTGTTGAAGAGACTGTCCCTCTCAATATGAGTTCTTGGTACTTTTGTCCAAGACGAGTTCAGCATAAATGTGTAGGTTTATTTATTTTGGGGCTCTGTCCTTTTCCATGAGTCAACATGTCTGTTTTCAGGCCAGTGTCAGCTATTTTGATCACTCTATAATATATTTTGAAAGCAGGGACTGTGATGCCCCCAGCTTTATTCTTTTTGCTCAATATAATTTTGGCTACTTGGGGTCTTCAATGGTTCCATGCTGACTCAAAGACTATTTTTACCTCTTTCTGTCAAAAATGGCATTGGAATTTTGATAGGAATGGTAGTAAATCTGTACATAACTTTGGGCAGTAAGGACATTTCCACAATATTAATTACTCCCTTCCATGAACATGGGATGCATTTCCATTTCTTTGTGTCTTCTTCAATTTCTTTCAACAGTGTTTTACAGTTTCCAGTAAACAAGCCTTTCACCTCCTTGGTTATATTCACACTGGGGTGTATTACTTTGTTTGCTGTTGGCATTGTGGTGGCATTGTTTTATTCATTTCTTTTCTGGGCAGTTGGGCATTAGTATGCAGAAGTACTACTGATTTTTATGTTGATTTTGTATCCTACAACTTAACTGAACTTGTTTATCAATCCTAGCACTTATTTTGGGGTAAGGTAGTGTCATCGGGCTTTCTCTATATAAGATGCATCATCAGGAAATAGAGACAATTTCACTTCTTCCTTTCCTATTGGAGTATTTTTTAAATTATTTATTTATCTTTCCTGGTGCACATCAATATTTTAAATGGCGTCTAAAAATGTTTTTTGTTGTTTATTTGTTTGTTTTGGTACTGGAGATTGAACCCAGGGGTTCTTAACCACTGAGCAACCTTCCCAGCCCTTTTTATTTTTTTGTTTTGAGACAGAGTCTTGCTAAGTTACCTGGGGCCTCATTATGTTGCTGAGGCTGGCTTTGAACTCACAATCTTCTTGCCTCAGCTTCCCGAGTCCCTGGAGTTACTGGTATGCTCCATCACACTCAGCTATGATGTCTACAAATGTTTTAAAATGCTTATGGCAATCCATAAAATATCATATTGAGATAGAAAAATAGAATGGCAAATACTATATATCTTGTGATATTAATATGAAAATATTGACAATAAAGACTAACATTTTATGTTAATATTTTAACAGTGACTATTTCTAGACAGAGGGATTTCTAATAACCATTGTGTTCCCATTAATCTATTTCTGAAACTTTTCAAGTTTTCTTGTCTTAATTTTTAATTTAAGAAAAAAATGTTTAATAAAATAAAGTTCACAAAATTTAACAGTGGGTCTTGGCATGCTGATTTTCCCAGGTGTCACTCCACATGGTAGGATATGTATAAGTGGGACATGCAGCGTGGTTCTGCATTCAGGATGTGGAGCAGCTTTTACATCATGAGCTTTGCGATATTCTAAGAAGGCTGCCACATTTTTCACCTACCTGAGAAAACTGAAACTTTATATGGGGAGAGAAGTCATTTTAGTTTCATAAGTCATTTATTTTTTAAATAGCAGAAAACTGGTTGGCTATGGTTTTTATTGTTTCTTTTATTGTTTGTTTGTCTTATTGATTCAGTCCCATTTTATGCCAGGTGTGGTGGCACATGCCTGTAATCCCACCTACTTAGGAGGCTGAGCCTGGAGGGTTGCAAGTTTGAGGTTAGCCTCGGCAACTTAGCAAGACCCTGTCTTATAGTTTTTATAAAAAGATTTGGGGGTGTAGCTCTGTGGTAGAGTGACCCTGGATTTAACCCCAGTACCACAAAATAAATAAGTAAATTAATAATAATAATAATAATAATAATAATAATATCCATATCCATTTTATGCTGGAAATTTGGTCACGTGAACCATAATTTAAAAGGATATCCCTGAATGGAAAATCAATTCTTCAGATCTCCACCCCAATTTTGCCAATGACAAAACTGAGACCCAAAGAAGTTAGTAAATTGGCTCAGGGGCAAAATCTGATTAAGAATGAAAACCAGGACCCAGGAGTCCTAAGCTGGCAGATGGCAGGATCTATACAGCAAAAGATGATGAAAGGTAAGAAGTGAGGAACACAATTTTAAAGTTAGCTTTTCTATGCATTGAAGATTATTTGAAGTAAATTTCAGTTTTCTGATAATTAAGAAAAAATACATATAAAAAAGGCATGTCATTTCAAACTGCTTAAGGGAATTATACATCAACAAGACATAACACTTATGAATATTTATGCCCCAAACCATACATCAAACAAACCTTCTCAATTTCAAGAATCAAATAGAACACAACACTATAATACTGGATGACTTTAACACATCTCTCTCACTACTGGAGAGATCCTTCAAATAAAAACTCAACAAAGAAGCTATAGAATTAAAAAATACAATTGATAATTTAGACTTAACAGACATATCTAGACTATTTCATCCATCAATGACTGAATATGCCTTCCTCTCAGCAGCACATGGACCTTTCTCTAATATATACCATGTTATGTAAGCTATCACATATGCTGTCATACAATTGTAAAATTGCCTTAATATATTTTTAGCATTTGTAGGGTTACTTTGATAGCTCCCTTTCCATTGATATTAATTTTTGTGTTCTTGCTTTTTTTCTTGATTAGACAATTTTTTAATCAAATTTTAGCTATATTATTTCTTCTCTATTTCATATATTTCTGCTCCTACTCTTATTTTTTCTTCCTACTACATAATTTAAAAATAATTGGATTGTTATTTTTGATTCTTTCTGATACAAGTATTTTAAGTTATAAATGTTCATTTAGGTACTGTTTCTTCCCAGAGATCCTAATATTTTAAGCTTTTATTATCACTTAGTTCAAAGCACTTCTTCTTTTTCTTTTCTTTTTTCTTTTTCTTTTTTTGTACCAGAGATTGAATTCAGGGGCACTCGACCACTGAGCCACATCCCCAGCCCTATTTTGTATTTTATTTAGAGATAGGATCTCATTGAGTTGCCTAGTGCCTCGCTTTTGCTGAGGCTGGCTTTGAACTCTATCCTCCTGCCTCAGCCTCCTGAGCCACTGGGATTATAGGCATGTGCCACCACGCCCGGCCAAAGCACTTTTTATTTACTGTTCTTGTGCTTTCTTCCTTGACCTGTGAGATATTTATAAGTGTGCCATTTAATTTTGAAGTAGTTGACATGTGGGGGTGGGGTTCTATATATCTTAAATGATTGATTTCTAATGTAATAATTCATGTAAGAAACACAGTCTGCAAGATTTCAAATTTTTTTTAAAAAGTAATGGAAATTCTTTCTATATTGATTGTATTGGTTACATATATGACAAAATTGATCCAATTGCATACTTCAAATATGTGCATTTTAGTATACTTCAATTTTACCTCAATAAAACTATGGAAAAATAAAAAAGGCATGTGTGTTTGGTTGGAGAAGATAGAGGAGACACAGAAACATGGGCGTGTGTGTGTAGACTGACATGACCACAGGTTTCCATGATGCATACCCAAAGTGCTCCCAGTGGGTCCTGTGGACTGCCCCTCATCGATCCCTGTGAAGCCTTTGGTCAGGCTGCAGGAAGGTGCTATTTCCAACTACACCTCTGTGCCAGGGAACTGACTGGGCCCCGGGGCTAGGGAACACCTTAGTCACCCAGCTTACAAGTAGCCACATCAGCATTCTTACACAGACCATGTAACTCTGCAGCCCGCCACCCTTCTGAACAGAGAGATTGGCCCGGCGGCCAAGCTCCTGACTTTCCACCAATAAAACCTCCATGTGGCTCACTTTGCCATTTGCTCCTCTTGGAACAACTTGGGACAGTCATGGTCAAAATCCATTTTCCTTTTATGTTAGAAATAATAAATTATTTTGAGAGAGATAAGGAAAAAAAGGTGTTTTCTGTGTGGCACAGACTATGTGTGTATAATCATCTCTTATCTTGCTTTGCTCAAAGATTTCTAGGAATGGCTCTCTCAGAAGGTGCACTCTCGGGTGTGGTCCTAAGAATTGACTCAGTAATACTTGCACAAGCTCTCTGAGTAACAAAATATAATGAGACAAATTTTCGTATTCTATTCAACATTAACTTTGATTTCAATCATGGCTTTTTGAGAACAGATAAAGTGGTTGATGATTTGGGAAAAATTAATATTATATTACCTCATGCACAGAATTTGTCATTATAGGCACCTTCCCTAGGGTAAAATGTTAAGGTCTGTACATTTAAGAGGACCTGCCTTAAATGTTGCCCTCTTCCCCTTTACCATCACCATTTTTGGCCAAATCAAGATTTTCAGCTGTGGAAGATTAATGTGTGAAACCTGTACATAGTTCCCCAGGATGTCCATTACCATGTCCATCACCACACATCCATGGTTACCTGGACACAGTTCCCCTGGTCATCTATCACTATAGTAGCCATTGGCGCAGGGTGACCTTGGCACCATTCACTTGGACATCCCCTTTGACAGCATTAGCTCCACCTCAGGTCTTATTAGAATTGCAGTTTTCAGGCCCCATTACAGACCTTCTGATTCAGAAATTGTAGAGAGGTTAATTATAGTTAACTGTGTTTGAAAAGCCCTGCAGATGACTTTGACCTATGCTGTGTTTTAGTCAGATTTTTTATTGCTGTAACCAAAACACCTGACAAGAACAATTAGAGGAGGAAAAGTTTATTTGGTTCCTGGTTTCAGAGGTTTAGTTCACAGTTGGCCAACTCCACAGCTCTGGGCCTAAGATGAGGCAGAACGTAATGGCAGAAGGGCATGACAACAGGGAGCAGAGAGAGTTCCACTTATGAAGAATAAAGTATATACTCCAAAGGCACCCCAGTGACCTGCCTTCTCCAGTCACACACTGCGTGCCAAAGATTACCTCCCACTTAGGCCCTATCAGTGTGTTTGTGCACTAATGACATCACCCCACTCATAACCTCACCATTTCACTTCTGAAAATTATTGTTACATTGTCTCACACGTGAGCTTTCAGGAGACATCTCATATCTAAACAATAACACTAAATTTGAAAGGCACTTATATCTGATTTTCTTTAAAAACTAAATTAAAAAACTTTTTTTCCCTCTTTCCACAATTTTTATTGGTACATTATAGTTGTAAAACTGATGGAAATTATTGTTACATATTCACACACACACACAACATAACAATATAATTTGGCCAGTATCACTTCTTGGTATTTCCCCTTTCCCTCCCCTCCTCCTTCCCACTAGTCCCTTTCCTCTACTGATCTCCTTTTGATTTTTATGAGATCCCTACCTTCACCTTTCTTTTTCTTTTTCCTCTTTAGCTTCCACATATGAGTAAAACATACAACCCTTAACCTTCTGAGTTTGGCTTGTTTCACTTAACATAATCTTCTCAAGTTCCATCCATTTTCCTGCAAATGACGTAATTTCACTCCTTTTTATGGCTGCATAAAACTCCATGGTGTACATATACCTCATTTTCTTTATCCATTCATCCACTGATGGATACCTAGGGTGGTCTTATAGTTTGGCTATTTTGGATTGCGCTGCTATAAACATAGGTATGCATGTATATATGTGCACTATAGTATGGTGACTTTAATTCTTCAAGATAAATACTGAGGAGTGGTATACCTCAGTCATATGGTGTTTCCTTGCCTAGTCTTTTGAGGAACCTCCATATTAATTTCCCTAGTGGTTGTACGAATTTACAATCCCACCAATATGTAAAATTTTTCCTTTTTCTCCATATCCTTTCCAGCATTTATTATTATTTGTATTCTTAATGACTGCCATTTTGACTGGTGTGAGATGAAATCTCAGTGTAGTTTTGATTTGCATTTACCTAATTGCTAATGATGTTGAACATTTTTTCATTTATTTATTGCCCCTTTGCATTTCTTCTTTGGAGAAGGGTCTGTTTAATTCATTCACCCTTTTATTAATGGGGTTATTTGATTTTTGTAGTTTTTTGAGTTCTTGATATATTCTAGATATTAACCCTCTGTCATAAGAGTAGCTAGCAAAGATTTTCCCCCGTTCTGTGGGTTGTCTCTTCACATTCATGATTGTTTCCTTAACAACATAAAATTTTGATGTGGTTTAGACCTAAGCTCTAAAGAGTTCACTGAAACAGAGTGACCTGGCTGTCTAGTTCTTTTTTTTTTCCTGAGCCACATTTTAAAAAATTTTGTTTATTAATTTTTAATTATCCAATAGTCTATTTATATTGTTTAAGAAAGAATGGGTAGAAATAATATAATGTAGATCTGATAAACTATATTCTATTCAATATATAAAACTACTCAGTATATAAAAATTATATAAACAATTCTATATAAAGAAATTAAAACCAGTCTACAGAAGATATAGGAATAAGATTAAAGACATGAAATAGAATTAATCACATTGGTTTTCTGTATTCAACAAAAGCATTTCCCAAATAAAATGGATGACAAAATGGGAAGAAAATCAGAGAAGGAAAAAAAAGTAAAGAAATGAAAAGAATGAATTAAATTAAACAAGTTTTTAAGCATTGTTTCAAAATTAAGAAACCGACTTCATGTTTCATCTCTGATATGTTAAGTAATCACAAAAGTCATCAATCTTATCCTTATAGTAACAAAAATGTCTGAAAATCAAATTACATTTCTTGAACCCAAAAATGTACTGCTAGAGCTGTCAACTGGTATATATAACCTTGAAGAATGGCTGGAGATAAAATATGGGCTAATTTGAGATTAAGGAAACTTTGGGGTCCTGTAGACTTATGGAAACTCTCACAGTTCCACAGTTTTCCTTCCAAATACCCTACCAGTTTTCCACTGAAGATTCCAAAAAGACCTTATGTCTCTGATAGGATTAGGTTGTTAATTAAAAATAAATCCAATTAAGGACAAAGTTTCAAAGAAAAATATTGGGAATATTGCAGTCAGAGAGGGGAGTAAGGATGTAAGTGGGGTTGGTACACATTGATGAAACACTTGTGAAAGTCATAGTCCTCAGACATAGACCCACTTAAAGATTGCATAAGATTAGAAAAAACTCCTTTGTCCCAGATCTGACCTGCACAACAGCAAGGATCTGGTATAATAATAATCAATTACAGCTGAAAGAGTTGTAATACACAGATTCTTTCTCCCTGAAATAGTGTTTAAGGAAACTCAAACAATGAGATTTTAAAAAAGTACAGGATGAAAACTTAAAGCCTCTGATACTTTTAGCTGCAAGCAAGCATTAAACACCAGACAAGTCCTCACCAGATAAAATAAATATTCCTATCAGTGGCCTATTTACCTCATTTTTTATTATTCAATAAAACATGTCTGGCTTTCAACAAAAAATACAAGACAGGCCAGAAGACATGCTAAAATGTAGTCTGAAGATAAAAATCAGATTCAAACATTTCATACATGTTTGAATTGCCAAGTTAAAAAAACTAATTATGATTAATATGTTAAATACTCTAATGGGAAAAAAGTATATAGCATGCAAAACCTTATAAACTATGTTAGGGAAAATGGAAACTTTAAGAATCAAAACAAAATTCTAGAAATCAAACATGCTGAAATAGAAAGAAAGAATGCCTTCTGATGCCACCAATTAAAGTATGACCAAGGAAAGAAACCATGATCTTGATGGTAAGTTAATTAAAAATTTCTCAAACAAAAATACAAAGCAAATAAAAGCAACCCAAGAACTGTGCAACAGTATCAAAGAATAAAGCATGCATAATTAGAATGCAAAAAGAAGAAAGGAAAACAGTGGAAAAAATATTTGAAGTAAAACTATCTGAAAATTTTTCAAAAACTAAGATGAGATAAAAAGCATAGATTTTGAGAAAATATCAAGTAGGATAAGTACAAAATATAAACAGGTGAATATATAAAGTAATACGTAGTCATCTCATATCCAAATTACAGAAAACTAAAAGCAATGAAAAAATTTTTGAAGGAAGAAAGAAAAATAATTGCCGTACTTACATAGCTATTGAGGAATAAGGATAAGAAATTCATTGGATATCACAATAACCAATTTTTATCTTCAGCTGATGTTCCTAACACAGTCCTTTTCTCCACTGGAGGCATAGCCCTGAACCAACATCCACGTGAATTCCACAATTTGAGTCTTTTTGAAATTCAATCTGCCAGTCTATGTCTTTTAATTGATGAGTTTAGGCCATTAATGTTCAGTTATTATTGAAATATGGCTTGTATTCCTGTTCATTTTAGTTTGGTTTTTAACTTGACTTTGTTTCTCCTTTGATTGGCTTTTCCTTTAGTGTAGTTCTTCCCTTTGCCAATTTTTATTGTTTTTCATTTCCTTCTCATGGAATATTTTTCCAAGAACACTCTCTAGTGCAGGCTTTCTCACTGTAAATTCTTTTAACTTTTGTTTATCATGAAAAGTTTTTATTTTATCATCAAATCTGAAGCTTAATTTTGCTGGATATAAGATTCTTGATTGGCACCCATTTTCTTTCAGAGCTTGGTATATGATGTTCCAGGATCTCCTGGCTTTGAGGGTCTGGGTTGAGAAATCTGCTGAAATACAAATTGGTTTCCCCTTGTATGTAATCTGCTCTTTCTTTCTTGGAACTTTTAAAATTCTATCCTTATTGTGTATGGTACACATTTTCATTATAATGTGCTTGATGTGGATCTGTTGTAGTTTTGTACATCTGGTGTCCTGTAAGCCTCTTGTATTTGATTTTCCAATTCATTCTTCATGTTTGAGAAATTTTCTCATATTATTTCATTGAAGAGATTGTGCATTCCTTTGGTTTGTACCTCTGTGCCTTCTTCTTTCCCAATAATTCTTAGATCAGGTGTTTTCATGTTATCTCATAGTTCTTGGATATTCTGTTCATAGTTTCTTAGTATCTTCATTGTGTGGTTGACTTTATTTTCAAGATTTTATATTTTGTCTTTATTGTTTGAGGTTTTATCTTCCAAGTTCTCTAGTCTGTTGGTGATGCTTTCTATTGAATTTTTTATTTGATTTATTGTTTTCTTCATTTCAAGGATTTCTGCTTGGTTCTTTTTCAACGTCTTTATCTGTTTCTTGAAGCAATTTTTTGCACCCTGAATTTGCCCTTTTATGTCTTTGTTGGAGTGATCAATTTTTGCCTGTATCTGCTCTCTTATCTCTTTTTTGGAGTGATCAATTGTTGTATGTATTTGCTCTCTTATATTATTCTGTGCTTCACAGATCATTTTAATTACGTACGGTCTGCACTCCTTCTCTGACATTTTATCTACTGTGCTGTCAATGGATTCTGTTGTTGTAGCATCCTGGTTTGTTTTGGGCATCTTCTTCCCTTGTTTTTTCATGTTGTTCATGTGTCTTCCTCTCTAGCAGTGCTGATCTGAAGTATTACAATTTCTGCCCTATAATCTTGTAGTGTCCCTACAAGTTACCAATACCTCACCTCTGGTGTAATGGGCCTGCAGGGACCTCGGGGATGATCTTCCTGGTCCTGGCTTTTGACTCTAGATGGATGTAGGCAGGCACAGCCACCGGTTGGTAGATGGGAGGCCACTGCATGGTCAGTCTCCTTTTCCGTGCGTGCATGGTCCCTGACTGTCTAGTTTATGTATGTTCACTTATTAGGGTTGGCAGATAAAATCCAAGATGCTCAGTTCAACTGGAATTTCCAGTAAACATATAAAATGTTGGTAAAAGTGTATCCTATAGATACTCAGAAACTGCTGCTGATCGAAATTCCAACTTAACTGCACTCACTGTATTTTTGCTAGTTAAATATGGCAAGCCTACCACCAGCCCCTTCCTGGGTGAGTGCTGAGGGCAAGTGGCCCCTCTTCTGCATTTGCAGTAAGGTGTAGGGAGAAAGCATGTGGAATCCAAGCCTTTGCCTTTTGTAAGCACTTTGCTACATGCTGTGATTTGGGAAAACAGCAATTACTATACTTAATGTTGCTTGTTTATTTTGTGTCATGAAAAAAAGAATGTGTTCCCCCCTTTTAACCTTGATAGGAAAACACAACATGCCTTCCTCATTAGTGCCTCCTGAGAATCCCAGAAAACCAGGCAGAGTGAGACAAAAGAGGACGGGGATGAGGAGAGGGATCTGTAAAGATCAGAGTGGCAGCCAGCAAGCTGGAGTTTGTCAGGGGCTGTGCCCACGTGTGATGAAGAGGCATACACGGGCATGCTGGCGTGCAGGGATCCATGCAAGATGGGGACACATGCCCCATTGCTTTTGGTGTGGGGATTATCATGCCCCTGTGCTTTAGGTGCACTTCGCCTTGGTGCTACTTCAATGCCATCTCCTTCTTTTTTTGGTACCAGGGAATGAACCCAGGGTGCTTAATCACTGAATTACATCTGCAGCCCTTTTTTTGAATGTATATATTTTATTTTGAGGCAGGGTCTCGCTAGATTGTTTACAGCCTCACTAAGTTGCTGAGGCTGGCTTTGAACTTGTGGTCCTCCTGCCTCAGCCTCCTGAATTGCTGGGATTACAGTCATGGGCCACCATGCCTAGCTTGCAATACTGTCTTGAGATGTGTGCTGAGATAAGAAAGTGGAGCATGCAAATCAGTATTGCCCTTCCCAGTGGACCCTCTCCTGCCTTTCCTATTCTGTTTTTTCTCTGCCCTGCTCCTGGCATGTGCTCATTCCTCATTCAACAAAAACATACTGCTCACTGTGGGACACTGCCGAGACTTGCTGGGGCACCCTGCCCTCAGACCTGCCCCACAGTGGAGGAGGAGTCTCACCTGCCTACATGATAGAATGCACCCACCCAGAGCTCTCCTTCCAGGACACATGAATACCTTCAGAAAAGGGGGGAACCTGTCCTAACCTGCAAAGGTTGAGCTCTGAGGCTGCCTTGAAAAGGTGCCTTCTAACCACATTCTAAGGCTTCAGATGACTCCATGACATGCAATGTGAGTCCCAAGAGACTCAGCAGAAAGTGCTTCATGAATTTGCTCATCTTGTGTAGGACTCTGACCTGCAGGTGCTAATGATCCAGCACAGGGAAGATGACCACAAATGCACCTCGTATGAATTGGCTTACATAAGGACATATTTCTTAACGAGGAATAGAAATGGTTGATGTTTTGAATTTGCTTTACTTGTGTATGTACACTTTGGCGTCTTAAGGATTAAAGAGAGAGATGTGCACTGCCATATGCCCATCCCATCCCCCATCTCTGACATGCTGGGGGATTTATGACCGGAAAGAGACTCATGAGTAACCACTGGGCCTCCCTGTCCACCCACACTGCCGGGCAGGCATGAGGTGAGGAGCCCCATCACATTCCTGGCAGTGACAGATGGTGCACAGCGCATTTTTGTTGAATGGTAAATGAGCGGTGGCTGGGGAGTGGGACCAGGGCAATGAGACCTGGGCGGTGGGAGGACAGAGATGGGAAACTGGGGTTTCTGTGCTTTGGGTCCAGACCTCCAGGGGCTCTGGTTCACAGAGGGCCAGGTCAGTCTCCTGAAACCCCTGGCCATCATCCATAAAATGTAAACAGCATGTTTTATTTGTCTTCAAAGCAGCTTCCCAAGCAATTAGTTTAGCTGCAATTTGGGGTTTGCTGACACAGCTCCTGGTCTCTCTCCAGCCATTAACCACACAGCTGTTTGGGGGATTGTTCTTTTTTGTTTCCAAAACTAATTCAAACTTAGGAATCACTTTCATGGGCACTCAAATTGCTTTGCTGTTTCCCCTTTCCCAGCTAAGAGGCTGTTTATGTGATTTCTAACCCAGACAGACAAAGGATTGCCTGACATAATGGTTCTCTTTCCTCAACTAGGTGTAGATAATAATTCAGTTTCATCTTCAGAAAGCAGTAAGGGCAATCTGAGGGTCCAGAAAGTGTGTCCACCTCTGCAGACATCCCCTGGCCTGCCACAGCATGTGTGGTCAGGAGGTCAGGGCTGCCCCTTCTGAGGAAAGCAGCACAAGCCCCTCTGGGATTCCCCAGAAAGCTGAGAAAGCCTACATCCCTTTTCAACTTCCTGCACTTTGCCAAGTCAAGGGTACTTGGTATTAGAATTAATTGGAAATTAAAGTCATGATAGAAGTGATAACATCTGGCTACTTACATATTTGCCTCTGTATCAGTGATGCCTTGAAGGACCACACAGGCATGTGAATGTGTAAGTATCTGTTCCTGGTGTTCAGCAGCGTGGCAGTTGCTTGGCCAACAGTGACAGTCACTGTTTCTGACACAGTGGGACCCCCATCATGGTGTGGAAAGTAGAGGTCAAGAAACCCTAATGAGGGGTCACTTTGCTGTGTAATGAATTAAAAAAGCAAAACAATGTTTTCATCAGATCTGTTATGTTCTCAGAAAGCCCATAGAACAAAATATAAAGAGTGAAACTTCTAGACCTTAACATAAACTGGGGCAGATCTAAAGAGGCAGAGCCCCTTCCTCAGCTTAAACATGAGTGCGGGGAGGACCAAGCCAGCCACATCACCTGTGAGCAGGTATGACCATATTTATGTTGAATTCTGATTAGCTGAGGATTATGACTCCTGCGTGTCACAGGTCAGCAGATGGACCAGACCACCCAGCTTCATTTCTCAGACATTTAGTGCCAATGTTTAGTATCAATGCAAAAATTCCTCCGATTTTATTGAGAGTATATCCTAAGTGGCACAAATGAGGATATCAAAATGACATCACTCAAACTGGATGAAAAGTAAAGAATTTCACTTACAAGAAAAACAGAACATCAGGAAGTCGGTGTAATTAGAGCCACCATGATAGTGATCATGGCGGAGCTGAATTTCTCATAGTTGTAGAGTCTCCTGACGTGCTGGAGAGTCTCTGTGGCATAAAGGACAGTGACCAGTTGACACCAGGAAGGTTTTCTAATCCAGAGTTGAGTGGGTGTGCCACTGTGACACTCTGTGATTCCAGGGGATGCCGCTATGCCAGTGACATGTCCCCCCCCCCCAAAGGTTCTGTTTTCTTAAATGTAGGCATTTAATTTGAAAAATTGGTTGAAAGGCTCCACTTGAATATCACCACATCACAGCTTCTAGGAGTCGCCCAGTGGTTAAAGCCATTATCCCATAGAATTAAAGCCACAGCCTGGCTGGAAGGACCACCACAGAGCTCCACAGCACACAGGAGAGAGCTCCATCATCCTCTGCCAGGTCAGGGCATGATGACCCCTTATATTCCTACAGAATCTTAATTCCCATGCTGGGTTATTAAGGACCATAATCTTTAGCTTTCAACTTGTTGGCTTCTCCTGTCCTGGTTGTTTTCAAAAAGTAAATGGACATTTTACATCCAGGAACTGGTAGAGTGATTTCACACCTCTGCCTTTACTGCTTGTGTGCTTGACTTGAGGACCAAGAAGCAGAGTCCTCAAAGGCAACTTTGAACTCCCAGGAACTGTGGGGAACCCTCTCTTCCCTGCTCCCTCATGCTTCCTGAGTGGTCAACCTTTGCCTGCGCTATCTCAGAGTGGCTTCAGGGCACCTGCCTGGCCTGCAGCTGGAGGTGGGCCAGGAGCCAGCTGGCTGGTCAGGTCCCGGGCACCCACTCACTCTTCTGAGTCTCTGCAACAGATACTCCCTCTGAGGTTTAGTTCCCTCGTCTGTAAATTAAGAACAACACACAGTACTAGGCACCTAGCAAGCACTTATGCACTTAATAATTTTGGGGTGGGGGCTTCCAGAAATCTCTGAAGGGCTGCACATTGGCAGAAAGAGCCACGCGTTGGAACCTAAAGATATGGGTTGGGAGATACTGAGCCATGAAGCAAACGACTCTGAGTGCTCACTTTCTCCTAGACTAATGGCAAATGTAAATCCCTCAGGGGCTTGCTATGAAGTGGAAATAAAATAGCATACTTC
>CM053409.1:6650040-6670175 GCA_028644305.1 Xerus rutilus
ACTTACATTCCCTCAAATAGTATGCAAGACCTGAGTTTTTTCCATGTTCTCACTGAAACTGACCTTCTGGCTTTTGATGATGGTCATCCTGAGGGGTGAGAGGTGATTTGTCACTGCAGATCGATACTCAATTCCCTAGTCATTGGTGGTCTGAGAACCTTCCACACACCTGCTGGTCATTCCCCTTCCTTCCCCTGGCCATGGGTGATCTGAGCACATTTCACCCTATTCCTATGTCTTCTTTGGGAACATGTCTACTCAAATCCTTTGCCCAGTTTTAATTGGGTTATTTGGATTTCTGCTGTTGAGTGACATGAGCTGCCTACGTGCGTTGGACACCAACCTCTCATCAGGCATGTGGTTAGCACCTTATTCTCCACTCTGAAGGTGGGCTTCCGTTTTATTGGTTGTTTCCTGGGTGTGTAGCAGCATTTAGTTTGAACCAATCCCCTCTTGTGTCTTTGCCCTTTATACCTGTGCTTTAGGGGTCATACCCAGAAATCACTGGGAGCTCTATCCTGTACTTTTTCCTGGGAGTTCCATGGTTTGGGGTCTTTTGATGTTTGGACTCTCAAGCACAGCGCTTTCTGGTGCCGAGAGAAGACATCGCTTGGAAAGTGGTTGTGTCAGAGACTTGCTTTCTGCAGCAAGTGCCAGAAACGCAGACTGGACACCTGGGTTTGTGTCACATAGGAGAAGACGTGGGGAGCTGATGGCCACTCAGCAGCCCCAGCAGAGGCACAGCCCTCTCCACCTGTTGCTGCTTCCTTAGCATGACTCGGTCTTCACAGCTTCTGTGCAGATTCCAGCTGGGGAAGGTGATGGCAGTGGCTTCAGCTGGCATCTCACAGGCCAGATCTGGGCCACATAGTCACCCCAACTGCAAGGGAGTCTGGAGGAAAAGTTTCCCTGGACATATTGATGCTCCAGTGAAATGAATTCCAGTGGCAAGGACAGAGGGACGTGGAGTCAATTCTTGGCGACTGGCACTGAGACCACAGCAGTCTGGACTCCTGAAGAGTAGGCCAGGGACACAGCTGTCATGTGCAGCCCCCTCCAGGGCTCTCTCTTGCACTGTGTGGAAATCCCGCAGGGCAGAGCACAGCAGGCAGAGCCCCCGCAGCTCACAGCTCACCTTCTGTGCTGCTTCTTCCTTCAGTGTGAAGAGGGGACTCTTGACTGAGATGTGAGTCCTGTTCTGAGGAGCTTGTCCTGCTGTGCACAGGTGCTGCCATGAATTCTCCATCTGTGAAGGGACGATAAATCAATACACGAAATCAAGATTGGAGCTGTAAATACAAGAGTACGTTTACTGTCCCAAGCAGGCCAGTATGATAGTGATATAAGTCCACCTAAGAAAATTGTCTGCTCTTGCTTCCTAGAGGGGACTGTTAAGGGAGGGTAGAGTCACCTTCCTGGTATGAAAGTACCCTCACCTCTAGGACAACAGGAGTTGTTCAGCACTGAGCTGGACCCTATGGTTGACATCTTAGTCCTTTAAAGACCCTGCTGAATTACAGATACTATATAGGATACATGACAAATTAATTCGACTTTACTTTCCGTAACACTTGATCAACAGTAAGTTGAACAACTTACTTAAATCAACGCTAGAACATTCCACCAAATTGAAATTTCCTAGAAGCAGGAATTGTGCTTTCTTCCTGCATCAAGGGCGTGATGATGGGAACAGGGTGGGTGTCAGCTGGTGCTGGCTGGAGATGGTGGAGGGCATGGGGCATGGAAGGAAGAGGGTGGAGATGGAGAGGCAGGCGGCTCTTCTGGGCATGGAGGAGGGCACTGGCAGCTGAGCAGAGGGACCCTGAGGGACAGAAACCTGGAGAAAGCTGGCATTTGGCAAGAATCGTGCTGTCCCTGGGCCCCACCAATGCACAGACCAGAAGCCAACTGTGCAGTGCCGTGGGAAATGCTCATGAGGACCCGTGTGGGTTCAGGTCTGGTTCTGACATCCACTTTGAATCTATTTTTAAACAAAGCAGGTCTCGTGGAAGCAATTAGCCTCACTCTGAGAGGGCTGGCCTGACCTGGCATCCGAAGTAGTAGACGCCACTGGGCCCCCTGCTCCCCTCCGATCCCCTCCCAGCCCTGCATTGCAGGCTTCCTGACGGGGAGCTGATGCGATGTGGGGACAGCTGCTGCTGCTCGGGGTGCAGGGACAGAAGGCAAGCACAGCCAGCCCAGTCACTGCTTGATCGAGGGATACAGAAGTCCTTTCCCTTCTCTGTTTTAACCATGCAACACTTTTAGAGTATGTTCTTTTGAACTTTGGACTAACACCAGCTGCTCACGGTGTGTCCTGGCGAACAGTGAAACATTCTCCCTCCTGACAGTGCAGTCCCCTCGCCTTTGCGAACCTGTCCTCCCACGTGAGACCCCTGAGTCAGACACGTGAGTTTAGCCATGGAGACTCTCAATGCCAGTATGCTGGAAAGGCCCCGACACCCTATGCAGCTCACCTACTCCTCACAAGCGCTCAGTCACCATTGGGAGGGGAGGTGAAGCCCCTCGTCCTCCCTGAATGGGAAAGCCTACCTGGGACTTCCTGGAGCATCGTGGGCGATACTACAGACAATGAGGGATGCCTTCGGGAAACAGTTGAAGCATGTGCTGTTTCCAGCACTACCTCTGGGAATGTCCTACTGAAATGCTCACATGAATAGCACGGACACTTACTACTGCAACATGGCTAACACAGGGGAAGATACAAGTACTTATCAAGAGCTAAGTGATCAAATGAACTACAAGAGAGCCTTATAATAATACTTTGGATTATTCTATGCCATTTAAAAAGGTGGTCAAGGTGTATGGATACAGTAGAAGGAGTTCCGAGGAACAGTGAAGGACTATAGTGAGGTGTATTTTACTTTAAAAGCTGGCACATCTGCATGTGTTTATATGTGTAGGTAATTTTGTAGGGAAAATATCGGAAGGATGCTCACTAAATTGTCAGCTCTTTCTGGGGAACAGAGGAGTTGAATATGAAAAGCATCTTGAGGATGTGGCTGAGATATTATATAAATCAAACCTTTTGCAAAGAGACAGCATTTACGCATGTTAGTTCCTTGCACCCCCAGCACTGGGATTGAACCCAGGACCTCACATGCTAGGCAACTACTTTGCCCTTGAGCTATACCCCAGCCCTTTATAATTTTCATTTTGAGACAAGCTCTTGCTGAGGTTGGCCTTGAACATGAAATTCATTTCCCCACCAACATCTTTTTATTGGTGCATTACAGTTTTACATAGTGATAGGGTTTGTTGTTACATATTTGTCCATGCATACAATATAACAGTGTAGCTCAGCCAGAATCACTTCCCCATTCCTCCCACTCCCTGATTCCTTTCCTGAAATGCACACCCATGTTTCTTTTTCTTTTTCCTCACTAACTTCCACATAGGAGAGAAAATATATGGCGCTTGACCTTCTGAGTTTAACTTATTTCACTTAATATAATGGCCTCTAGTTCCATCCATTTTCCTGCAAGGGACATGAAAAAATGAAAAAATTTCATTTTTCTTTATGGTTGAATAAAACTCCGTTGTGTATATATGCTTCATTTCCTTTATTCATTCGCCCATTGATGGACACCTAGACTGGTTCCATAGTTTGGCTATTGTGAATTGTGCTGCTGTAAACATGGGTATGCATGTATCACCATAGTATGGTGATTTAATTCTTCAGGATAAATACCGAGGGTGGTATAATTGGGTCATAGAGTGTTTCTTTTGAGAAACCTCCACACTGATTTCCATAGTGATTGTAATAATTTGCAACCCCACCAATAGTATAAAAGTCTTCCTTTTTCTCCACATCCTCTCTAGCATTTGTTATTATTTGTATTCTTGATGGCTGCCACTCTGAGTGAAGTAAGATAAAATCTCAGTGTAGTTTTGATTTGCATTTTCCTAATTGCTAATGATGCTGAACAATTTTTCATGTAGTTGTTGGCCATTTGTATTTTTCTTCTTTTCAGAAGTATCTGTTTAGTTTGTTTATTTATTACTTGGGTTACTAGAGTTTTTTGAGTTCTTCATATATTCTAGATATTAAACCTCTGTCTTAAGAGTAGCAAAGCAAGGATTTTCTCCCATTCTGTAGATTCTGTCTTCACATACCTGTTTCCTTTGCTCTGCAGAAGCTCTTTAATTTGATGCTGTCTCATTTATTAACTCTTGGCATTATTTCCTGAGCTTTGTGTCCTTTTGAGAAAGTCATTCCCTGTGCCTGTATGCTGGAGTGTCGACCCTACTTTTTCTTCTAGGAGTTGCATAGTTTCTGATCTAATTCCAAGGTCTTCGATCCATTTTTGAGTTTATTTCTGTGCAGGGTGAGATATAAGGGTCCAGTGTCATTCTTTTACATATGGATAACCAGCTTTCTCAGCACCATTTGCTTAAAAGGCTATCTTTTTTCCCATGGATGTTTTTAGCATCTTTGTCTAGGATCAGATGACTATAGATGTGTGGTTCCATCTTTGTCTCTTCTATTCTGTAGCATTGATTAATGTGTCTGTTTTTATGCCAGTACCACACAATTTTCATCACTATAGCTGTGTAATATAATTTGAAGTGAGGTGTTGTGATGCCTCCAGCATTGCGTTTTGGTCTTAGAATTGCATTGAATATTCTGGGTCTTTCATTCTTTCAAATACATTTTAGGACTGTTTTTCCCCCCCCAGGTCTGTTTGATGACAACTGCTTTGAATCTGTATATTGTTTTTGATAGTATGGCCTCTTTAACAATAGTAATTCTTTCTATTCATGAACATCGAGGGCTTTCCATTTTCTGAAGTCTTCTTCAAGTTTTTTCTTCAGTGTTTTCTACATTTTTTATAATAGAGGTCTTTCACTTCCTTGGATAGAGTTACTCCCAGGGTTTTGTTTTTGTTGTTGTGTAGAGGCTATTGTGAATGGAATTTCTTTTCTGACTTCTTTCTCAGCAGATTTGTCATTGGTATATATGAAAACTACTGATTTTTGCATGTTGATTTTGTGATCTGCTACTTTGGATCAGTTTGTTCTTTTTCAAGGGCCTTGAGATGCATCATTAGGCTGTTTATTTGGGATTCTTCTAATTTTCTTAGGTAAGCAACTTATAGCCATAAACTTTCCTCTTAGAACAGCCTTCATAGTATTCCAGAGATTCTGATATGTTGTATCACTTTCTCATTTGAATCTAAGAATTTTTTAGTTTTTTCCTTGATTTCTTTTATCACCCATTTATCAAAGGTTTATTGTCCAATCTCTGCGTTTATATAATTTCTGTAGTGTTTGGTCATGTTAATGTCTAACTTAATTCCATTATCATCTGATAAGATGCAAGGAATTATATTAACATTTTTTGTATTTGCTAAGAGTTGTTTTGTGGCCTAAATTCTGGTCTGTTTTTGAGAAGATTCCATGAGCCACTAAGAAGAAAATGTATTCAGCTCTTGTTGGATGAAATGGTCTATAAATGTCTGTTAATTCCATTTGATTTATAATATTTTTCAGTTCCAAAGGGTCTTTCTTGAGTTTAAGTTTATATGATCTAACTAATGAAGAGAGAGTTGTGTTGAAATCACCCTGTATTATTGTACAAGGGCCTGTCTGAAGTTTCAATTTAAGTAGAGTCTTTTTTTATGTAATTAGGTGCCCATGTTTGAGGAATACACATTTATTATTATCTTATCTTCCTGTTGGGTTGTTCCTTTTACCAGTATAATGTGGCCTTTGTCTCTTCTGGTTAATTTTGGTTTGAAGTCTGCTTTGTCAGATATGATAGTAGCTACTTTTGCCTTTTTTCAAGTTACATTCGTATGGTATATCATCTTCCCTCTTTTCACTTTCATCCTTTGGTTGGCTTTGCCTGTAAAGTGCATCTCATGCGAACATCACATAATTGGGTCTTGTTTTATAATAAACTCTGCCAGCCTGTGTCTTTTAATTGGAGGGTTGAGACCATTCGTAGTCAATGTTATTACATAGATGTTTATTAATTCCTGTCATTTCGATTTATTTATAATGTTTATTTTGCTCCTATTTCTCATTTGCTTAACTACTCTTCAAATGAGATTTCTTTTGTGAGTTCTGGGGTTTGTTTCTTATCTCTTCTGTGTGCAGTATTTCTTTAAATAAGTTCTGTAGTGCCAGTTGGTTGTCGTTAATTCTTTTAGTTTCTGCTTATCTTGGAAGACTTTTATTTCTTATTCGATTTTGAAGGAGAACTTCAGTGTATATAACAGTATTGATTGACAGTTATTTTCTTTCAGTACCTGGAATACATCATTCCAAGCTCTTCTGGTTTGTAGAGTTTGTGCTGAGAAAGAAGAAATGATTCTGACTGGCTTGCCTCTTGTTTGGATGTGGTTTGGATGTGAGATATCCCCCAAAAGCTCATGCGTGAGACAACACAAGAAGGTGCAGAGGAGAAATGATTGGGTTATGACAGCCTTAACCCAATCCCTGAACTAATCCTCTGATGGAATTAACTGAGTGGGGACCGAAAGGGGGTGAGGCATGGCTGGAGGACGTGGGCCATTGGGGTGTGCCTTTGGGGTATGTTTTATCTGGCAGGTAGAGTGTCTCTTTCTCTTTCTCTCTCCCCCTCCCCCCTTTCTGATCATCATGTGAGCTGCTTCCTTCTGCCATACTTTTCTGCCAGGATGTTCTGCCTCAGCTGGAGCCCCAGAGAATGGAGCCAGCCTTCTATAGACTGAGACCTCTGAAACTATGAGCCTTCAAATAAACTTTTCCTCCCCTACAATTGTTCTTGTCAGATCTTTTAGTCCCAACAGCAAAAAAAAAAAAAAAAAAAAAAAGCTGACCAAAACACCTCTGTAAATGTGACCCACCATGTGTCTCTTAAGCCTTTTAAAATTCTATCCTTATTCTGTATGTTAGGCATTTTATTCATAATGTGTGGTGGAGAGGTTCTTTTGATTTTATCTATTTGGGTTTCTGCATGCATCTTGTATCTGGATATACATCTCATTCTCAAGATTTGGAAATTTTCTATTATTATTTCCTTGAAGAGATTATCAATTCCCTTAGCCTGAACCTCACAACTGTCCTCGATTACTATGATTCTTAAATTTGTTCTCTTGACGTTGTCCCAGGGTTCTTCTATATTCTAATTGTGGTTACTTATTCTCTTTTCTTTAATGCTATCTGAATGTTAAAGCCTGGACACTTTGTCTTCCAGTTCTGACATTCTGTCTTCAGCATGTTCTACTCCATTAGAGAGACTTTCGACAAAACATTTTATTTGATTTATTGTGTCTATCATTTCCAAGATCTCTCTTTGGTTCTTTTTCAATGTTTTCATCTCCTTATTGTATTTCTCATTTATACCCTATACTGACTTCCTTAATTTATTCAGTTGTTTTTCTGTGTTCTCTTAGAATTCATCGATCATTTTTGTAATGATTCTTTTGAATTCTTTATCTGATATTTCATTCACTTCAATATCGTTGGAGTCAGTTGCTGGTGGATTATGAACTTTAGAAGGTGTTGTGATAGCTTGTTTTTTCACATTTCTTGTGTTTCTGTTGGATTTTATTCATCTGTTGGGAAGTATTTCTCTTCTGCTTTTGTGTATAGATCGTTTTAGGGCAGTCTTAATTTACCAAAGTGTCCTAGAGTGATCTTGATTGAAACCCCCTCAAAGGTGTGGTATCAACAGACTTTGTGTTAATTCTCTGTTTTTGATATAGCCATGGATGTCCATAAGGGGGACCTGGGTGTCCACCTCTAGCTGTTTCTGTTTGGGGCCTAGTTGTTAGTTTGGGTTATCATCTCCCTATTCTTTGTATTAAAGTAGAGCTGAAGACTGAATGTCATTAATTCATGTGTGGAGCAAGGTGCACTGTCTTTTTATGGAGTTTACAGCAGAATCTCTACCCTGTGAATTTGTAATCTCTACCCTGGAAATTCCCAGCACCTCACAGAATAGGGAAAAATAAACAATAGCAACAACCAACACAAACAGTATAAAACATTAATAAAATTACCCAGTTCTTACTATGACATCTGTAACATTAATTACCATAAAAAACAGGAGTGGTATAAGTAGTGATTGTCAACAGTAAAAGCAATAGCTGTAAACTAGATCTGGCTTTAAAGCAAACAGCAGGTGCCAACTATTTGCTTTAAACACAGTAGCAATAATCGCATCGACATTAATGGTGGAAGCAGGAGTTATATAAACTAATTAGTTCCAAAATATAGCAAAAATACAGTTAATTAAGAGAAAATAAAATGTGCTAGAAAAATAGAAAAGAGTTTACCATTTCAAAGAGTGAACAGAGAGAATGCAGAAGAAATGTAGCAAGTGATGGTTACAAGGAAGGAAGAGAAAAACTAGGAGAAACAAAGTAAAGGGAGAAAGAAAGAGAACAATAGAATTTGACCCTTAGCAGGAGAAAAGAGAAACAAGAAACAAACAAAAACAATACAAAATAAAACCAAAATATAAAAAACCAAAAAACCCTAACCCTCAGAAAACAAGACAAGGAAAAAATAACTACATTAAAAATGCTCAAAATGAGAGGGAAAAAAGAAATAAATATATATGTTGAAATATATATGGCTGTATCCCTGAACCAATAAGCACAGCAAGAACACACATACACAAAAAAAAAAAAATAAGAGAAAAAAATAAAGAAAAAGATTCTTAATGAAAAATGAAGGAATTGTCTCCATTGAGGTGGTCCAAATAGTCTATGAGAATGGATGGTGACTGTCTATGCTCGACTATCTTTCTTTCCATTTATTCTTGAGCCATGCACTGAGAGCAAGAACAAGGGCTGGGGTTGCTAACCCCTTCCTCTTTTTGTGTTGCCCTCTGAGTTGCCAGTTGGAGTGGCCTCAGATTGAAGCTGGTTGAAATAAGTCTCCGCTTCCCTTCTCCCCAGTATGAGGTAGGATGAGTGGACAGTACTCTCAGCTAGAATTTTGTCTGCACAGACTAGGTAGATGCCCACCCAGGTGGGGCTGCTGCAGTTCTGTGAGTGGAGTTCCAGTAGGTGTGGCTTAAGCATACTCAGGCCTTAGGGTCTTTGCTGGGTGGCGTCTGCTCTGGAGAGATTAGATCAACCCACTCCTAGGGCCTGGAAGTTAGATTTCTGTCAGCGTTCTGGATCACAGGAGCCTCCCCACATTTCTACTCCTTGAGCAGGAGGGCCAATCCTCTACTCCCTCTGCTGCCCACAAACACAGCCTTCCCAGGCTTAGTTCCTGAGTTTCTGAGTGTATTCACACCCACCTGTTCACATCCCTTTTTCTTTGAGCTACTAGGCTCACTTGGATGCCCCTTCACATTTCCAACTTGAATCTCCCTGGTTACAGTGTTCTCTGTGCCTGTTTTACTCCTTTCTGCTAGGCACGCTCTAGGGCACAGGGTAGGTACTTGCCCGGAGAGTGTGTCACTGTTTGCTGTGACCTCTTGGCTCTGTAGCAGCAGCTGCAGTGTGGCTGCCTCAGGATGCTCCACCTCAGCTCTCTACAGCTAGTTGGGGAACTGAGCACTTTTTAAGCACCAGTGCACAATGCAGCCTCTGAATTAGCTATGTTCAGGTTGCTTTCCTGCTCTCAGGTTTTTCTTTACCACATCTGTGTTTCTGTCTGTATTGTCCCTCCTTCTGTGCTGAACCAGTGTGGCTACTGCTGCCAACCCAGCTTGGCTGCTGCTCTTTCTTCTTCATTCAATACATCCAAATTTATGATTTTCTAAGACACTTTGAATGCTCAATATTGAATGTTAGTGAAATCCTCTTTCACCCACTTCACTGAGAAACAGTGCTCCTGCTGCTTGAATTCTGAGCCATGGAGCAGCTAGAAATCCTGCCTTTCTCTAACCTGCCATCTTGAATCTTCCTCCTGCCTCATGAAATTCTCCTGCTTCAACCACTTGAGTAGCTGAGACCACAGGCATATGCCACAGTGCCTACCTTTAAAAACATCTTCAGTATTACCTCTTTGAGTTTAAAAATACAATGGTATCTACAATTTTTACCTTCAAATAATCAAATCTGTATCATGAGTTGATGCACAAAGAAGAAATACAGGGAGAGAAAACATGAGTCATTAAATGATTTTTTATAGCTAGATGTATTTTTACCAAATAGCACATGCACATCATTCAACTTCACTTATCCACTTGGTATTTATTGTGTGCCTATTACTACTTGTCAGGTGTTAAGATAGATGTACAAATGCTTCTGTACCAACACAGAAACAGTGGGAACATGGATCCAAGAACAAGCTGACATGCTATGAAGGTCTATTGAAGTTGCAAATGCAGAACAGAGCCATTGTGAGGGTGTGAGTTCTCAGGTTTGCACTGCACACTCTCCAGGAGGATGGCTTGGGCTGTACTGGGGTGAGGTGGGAGGAATCCATCTTTAGCTTTCCCCCAAAAGATAACTGGAAAAGCAACCAGTTATTTAGAGCGATCAAGGAAAGGGGAAAACTGTCCACTGAGCAGCCCCAGAAGTCCAAATATGGTCTTTAAAATAATTCCCAGCTTGCCATACAGGGCCCTGGCCTAAGACTGTTTTAAGACAGCCATTTGTAGTAGGAAGTCCCATGGCACTGCAAGTTTCTGAACTTATTAACATTCAAGGAGTTGTGGAGGCAGATGCTCTTCAAGTCCTGGCGGCAGGAAAGGAGCAACATCAGCTGGCTACTCCTCTCAGGGCAGACCACAAGATGTGCAGTGTTCATGATCTGCATTCAAGGTGATGCCACTCTCTCGAGTTCTGTCACTTGCTCTTCACATGTACTGAGGGCCTCATATGTGCCTGTGCCACCCCAGCTGCTCTGCAGATACTATCTCTGTTCTCATATTCACTCTGGAAGTATGGATCATTGCCATATTACCACAGAGGAAACAGGGCCAGAGGCTTAGGAAAACTGCCAGAATCACATGGCAGAATTAAGGTGTCAGACAACGCTTGTCTCATTGTGAATCCAAGGTACTGTCTCTTAAGAGGAAGGAGGAGGAGGAAGAAGGGGAGGAGGAGCAGGAGAATGAGGGAAAGAGAGAAGGGAGAGGAGAGGAAGAAGGGGAGCAGAAGAAGGAAGAGAAAGAGGAGAAGCAGGAGGAGAAAGAGCAGGAGAAGGAAGAAAGGCAAGAGGAGGAAGAAGAGGAAGAAGAGCAGGAGGAAGAGAAGGAGGAGCAGGAGGAGGAGGGGGAGCAGATGGAATGGGAGAGGGAGTAGGACTAGAAGCAGGAGGGAGAGAGGACGAGAGGGAAGGAGGTCACATTCACTGATTACATAATTGTATGCATTTAAAGCTGAGTACTAGAGTGATGAATCCTCTGAAAGAGAAATTAGAAAAACCACCCCATTTATAGTAGCCCCCCACAAAAAATGAAACACTTGGGAATCAATTTAACAGAAGAGGTGAAAGACCTCTGCAATGAAAACTACAGAACACTAAAGAAAAAAATGAGGAAGACCTTAAAAGATGGAAAGATCTCCCATGTTCTTGGATAGGCAGAATCAATATCACCAAAATGGCCATACTACCCACAGCACTATACAGATGCAATGCAATTCCAATTAAAATCCCAACATCATTCTTTATAGAAATAGAAAAAGTAATCATGAAATTCATTTGTAAAAATAAGAAACCCAGAATAGTTAAAACAATCCTTAGCAAGAAGAATGAAACAGGAGGCATCACAATACCAGACTTTATATTACAAGCTGGGCATGGTGGTGCATGCCTGTCATCCCAGCACTTTGGGAGGCTGAGACATGAGAATTGCGAGTTCAAAGCCAGCCTCAGCAATGGCGAGGTGCTAAGCAACTCAGTGAGACCTTGTCTCTAAATAAAAAACACGAAATAGGGCTGGGGATGTGGCTCAGTGGTCTAGTACTCCTGAGTTCAATCCCCAGTACCAAAAATAAACAAATAAATAAAATTACAAAGCTATAATAACAAAAACAGCATGGTATTGGCACCAAAATAGACATGTGAATCAATGGTACAAAATAGAAGACACAGAAACTAACCCACATAAATATAGTTATTTCATACTAGACAAAGGTTCCAAAAACATACACTGGAGAAAAGATAGCCTCTTCAACAAATGGTGCTGGGAAAACTGGAAATCCATATGCAGCAAAATGAAACTAAACCCCTATCTCTCACCATGCACAAAACTCAACTCAAAGTGGATCAAGAACCTAGGAATTAGACCAGAGACCCTGTGCCCAATTGAGGAGAAAGTAGCCTCAAATCTTTATCATGTTGGATTAGGCCCCAACTTCCTTAACAAGACTCCTAAAGCACAAGAAATAAAAGCAAGAATCAATAAATGGGATGGATTCAAACTAAAAAGGTGCTTCTCAGCAAAAGAAACAATCAATGAGGAGAAAGGAGAGCCTACATTCTGGGAACAAATTTTTACCACATACATATCAGCTAGAGCACTGATCTCCAGGATATATAAAGAACTCAAAAACCTTAACACCAAAAACCAAACAATCCAATCAATAAATGGGCCAAGGAGCTGAACAGACACTTCTCAGAAGAAGATATACAATCAATCAACAAATATATGAAAAAATGTTCAACATCTCTAGCCATTAGAGAAATGCAGATCAAACCTACTCTAAGCTTTCATCTCAGGCCAGTCAGAATGGCAGTTATCAAGAATACAAACAACAAGTGTTGGTGAGATTGTGGGGGAAAAGGCACACTCATACATTGCTGGTGGGACTGCAAATTGGTGAAACCAATCTGGAAAGCAGTATGGAGATTCCTTAGAAAACTAGGAATAGAACCACCATTTGACCCACCTATCCCACTCCTCGGTCTATACCCAAAGGACTTAAAAACAGCATACTACAGTGCTGCAGCCACTTCAGTGTTTATAGCAGCACAATTCACAATAGCTAAACTGTGGAACCAACCTAGATGCCCTTCAATAGATGAATAGATAAAGAAACTGTGGCATACATACACAATGGAATGTTACTCAGCATTAAAAGAGAATAAAATTACGGCATTTGCAAGTAAATGGATGGAGTTGGAGAACATTATGCTAAGTGAAGTAAACCAATCCCAAAAAACCAAAGGCCGAATGTTTTCTCTGGTAAGTGGATGCTGATCCATAATGGTGGAGGGGACATGGGAAGAATGGAGGAACTTTGGTCAAAGGGGAGAGGAGGGACAGGATGGGACATGGGAGCAGGAAAGATGGTGGAATGAGATGGACAACAATGCCCTGGGTCCATGTATGACTGCACATGTGGTGTGACTCTATATTGTGCACAACCAGAAGTGAAAAGTTGTGCTCCATTTATGTACAATGAATCAAAATGCTTTCTGCTATTATGTAAACCTAATTAGAATAAAAAATATATATTAAAAAAAACCCTGAGTACTGGAGAGACTAGTTGAGCTTGCTGAACCCACAGCAAACTCACCTCCCTAAGTACCTCCCACTATGGCTCTGCTGGCTCTTCAATGTCAGGAAGGAATTAAACCATGATAAATCTAACAATTCATTACATGCTCATTTTGCATCTGTATGTTTTCTCTACAGCAATACTGGAGGGGTGGAAAACTGATTCAAAAATATTTTTTAATCTTTCCCTGATAGAAATAGTTTTTCTCAATCAAACTATAAGGCAGAAGTGAACAAACTATGAATTATATATTCAAATTACACAGAGCAATAAATAATTCTCAAGGGAAATAAGCAAAGATTTTCAAAAATTCAATTGACATCCCAAATTGGATCTACATAAAAAGATCAACCAATTAACTCTGCCAACAGCTCTTTCTATTTTTTATCCTCCCTTGCCTTCTAAAATTTTGTTTATATAATTACTTCAGAACCACAGGGAAGTAAACTCATTTTATCTTTTAGGGAATAATTGTTTTGTTCAAAGGGCAGCAATTCTACCCACGAACATGAAAAAGAAGTGAAGGAAAAATCTCCGATATTTCCTCATGCTGAGAGAAAATTGCATCAGGTTGCAAAGGAAAGAAAAGGTTAGGGAGATTAAAATGATCTCATCATTTAACTCGAATAAATGTCAGAGGAAAAGGAAATGGAATTGGTCTGCTTTCTCCTTCCTAAAGCAATCAACCAAAAAGCTGAGCAGATTCCTTATGTGGAAATTCAGGGTGTCTCTCCTTTGACCTGGAGGGAAAGGCGCAATGCTGGGCTCCTGTCTGTATATCTTCAAAATCTTCTTTCCTCAAGACTAAGTCATATTTTGCCTAAAGAAATAATCAGTTATAGAGAGATACGTCACTGGAGATGTTCATAGCAGACCTATTTATAATCACAACAGCTGGGTGTCACTGAAAAGGGACAGATGATGGGGCAAAGTTCTGCCACATCTCTTGGATGTGTAGATGCCAACAGATGCTGTTCATTGGAAGATGCAAACTTGCCTGACAGACTTCTTTTGGGAAAAGCCACAGTGCACTTTCAAGTACTCACCAAATGGTCTTCATTCCCCAACACTGCTGTGTATCTATTTAATTACACACATTCCTTCCAATTGAGGCTGGGGTCTTCTTATTCAGTCTTGTAGGGTCAGTTTCCTTGGAGCCCTTGGACCCTGGGCAGTGTGTGCAGCTCAGCAGAAGCACGCTGTTCTGCTCACCAGCCCCCTCTGCCTCTCTCACAGCTGGATGATCGATCAAACTCTAAGCATATGGAAGAAGGTTGGAATTTTGTTTGCATTTCCTCTGAGGTTAAACTTGTACTATTTCTTCTACTGAATCACTCACACCATGCATGAAATAGCTTCTCTCCCATGCAATCTGGAAGCTTCGACAGAGGGATTCAGTGCCTGAGCTAGATCGTCACCATACATGATCAATCACGTCTGTTCTCCTGGCCTTGCGGATACTGTGGCCGACTCCAAGACCATGGTTTCTACCACCTGTAAATCCACTGCTTGGGACATGGCAGTCTTCCTCTAGTGCACCACAACTTCTCTGGAAGCCCCAGCTCGTGGTCATTAGAAAATCAGTGGGAATCCACACTGACAAAGTTCAATGTAGGTGTAGAGTCAACTCACATACACGTGCTTCCTGCCCCTCAACAGCATGGCATGGTTTTGGTGTGGCTCTGTCCTGCTCTGCCCACCAGGGACTCTCATGCACGACCTCTGTGCTCCTTTGACACAGCCCTTACACAGACCTTAACTTCAAAAACATTGAAATGAAAAAAAAATTTTCTCAGAAAATAGAAATGTCAGTACTGGAATCTCATTTGGCAATTTAACAAAGTAAAGCTTAAGGAGTCTTCCATCACAAGTGACAGCACCTATTTCCCTGCTGCTGGACCTGGGTGTTACTTCAGTGCTCTGCTGAAGTCACGCCACCTACATCAGAACCTTGGTGAGCTCATCTGAAATGAGGCTGTGTCCTCAGCAAGGTGGTGAGCCAGCAGCCTCCTCCCCCTGGGAATCTGGTGGCAGTGTACCTCCTCATGACTTTGGAGCAACCTGGAGTCTGTGGAGCACAGGGAAGCTTTGGGGACAGCCACAGTGACAATCTTGCCCCCAATCTCATGCATGCCCTTGTTCCCCACTCAACCACAGTGAAGTGAAAGTACAGAAAATGCCTTCACAGACTCAAAAAAATAAACACAAGAGACTGAAGCACAAAAGAAAACTTGAGGCTATTTCCACCACACCATACTGTCCTTGGTCCCATTTGCAAAATCTGGTTTTCAAGTGACAATGGATACTCATGAAATGCCCTTCTCAGGATTTGTCTTCTTCCTGGAGAAAATACTTTTTTGGAACACACAGGGACCTCAGATACGTGCCAGGACATTTCAAACATCCCTTGACATATGCTGTTGACGACATTCCTTAAGTAATCAGCCTTGCTACGGTATCAGAACTCCCTGTTTGCTGGAGAACAAGTTGTATGTTATTGTGCCCTTTAAAAAAAATACAAGAAATGCTACTGACCTGATATCTGCTAATAAGTTGTGATCTTTTGGCACCTTTGCAGCATTAGAATATTTACCTTAGGACCAAATTGCTGTTTTGATGTTCCTGCCCTTGTTCTTATGATTTCATGAGGTTATCTTTGTGTGTTGAATTGCATATTTAAAAGCAGCTGGTCACCTGTGCAGACTATTCCAGTGCCAACCACATCTATAGTTTTCCTAATAGCTTGTTTTAATCAATAAGTTGTTAGTGCTGGTCTTGACAGAGAGATACACAATCAGCTCTCATACAGAACATTTGGGGGTTTATAGGAATCATTGTTCACTATCGATGCTTCTCAAGCCAGCTCAGCACACTGGGGCCAGGGCTCAGAGGGCCAGCTCATCCTGCACTGAGGGAGGGAAGCTGTATGTGCTCAGCTTTGAAACCAGAGCCTCCTGGGCTGAGGCCTCCCCTCTGGCTGTGCCTTGCCCTTTTGCAGGCCCCTCCCAGCCTGCTGGGTCCCAACTGGGAATTGTGTTTTTTCACCTATTGAAAAGGATGGCAGAAAGTCTCTGGATGCTGAAGTTTGGAAACCAAGAAAATTCTGTTTCTTCCCTAGTTGAGGACAGATTCACTTTCCATGTGCCTCCTATCATCCCCCAACCCTCTACAGTTTCCCAAGAAGCATATTTATGTTTTGTTGCTGTTAAAGGGCACAATGGAGGCTGAGGCAGGCAAGTTCCAGGCCAGCCTCAGCAACTTGGTGAAGCCTTAAGCAACTTAGTGAAACTCCATCTTAAATAAAAACTAAAAAGGGCTGGAGTGGTAGCTCAGTGGTAGAGCACTTTCCTAGCATGTGTAAAGCCCTGGGTTCAATTTTTAGTACTAAAAAAAAATGTATGAGGGGCTGAGGTTGTGGCTCAGTGGTAGAGCACTTGCCTCGCATGTGGGAGGCACTGGGTTCGATCCTTAGCACCACATATAAACAAATGAATAAATAAAGGTCAATCAACAACTAAAAAAAATTTTTTAAAAATGTATGAAAACAAAAGGGAGACCAAGTAGAGGAAAAGGCTCTAGGAGGGAGGAGAGGAGAGCAGGGAGGTGCTGGGGAGTGAAATTGATTGAATTATGTCATGTACATGTTCAAATGTGTCACCATGAATCCTATTATCTGTATCATTAATATGTACGAATAATTTTTTTAAGAACACAGTGGACACTGTGTAATTACCACTTGACCAGGATTACCAGGTAAACTGTGTCAGCATTAGAAATACAGCTCAGTACTACTATTTTCATGTACGTATTATTCATGTCGTGTTTTCACAGTCTATGCGAAGGCCATCTACTCCTGCCAGGTCTTGGAAGTTTCCACTAGTAAATCATGTGTTGCAGCAAAAGCAATATCTTTTTCTCAAATTATGATTTTCCTCCATTTCATATACGGCAATTCTACAATTTTTTTCACTTTTTACATCGTTGTTGGTGCATTTTAGCTGTACATAGCAGTGAGGTTCATCTCAAAGCGTTCCTAGGTGCACATACCAGTTTTCTCCTTTCGATCTCCTGTTCCTCGCTCTTCCTTGCAATTCTACAATATAATGATTACACATAACTACAGTGGCATGGGGCCTGCCTGCTACTCCTAGTGGGCACATGGACTCACTTAGAGAGCTCCTGTTGTGGATAGTGAGCGGTGGTGCCTGATGCCTCTCGCTTATGCAATCAGTTCTACATGCCCCCTCAGCTGGCATGCAGCCCACACGGCTTCTCGTTTTGTGGCTGAGGGCCTGGGACAGTGTCCCTGTTCATGATCTCATGGCAACTTTCCTCTTGGGTCTCTGGTAACTGACCCTATTGCTTTTCAAACTTCTGTATTCATCCTTACCTGTAGATCAGGGCACTGTCTTTTCTACTAATTAATTTCACTAACAAATAATAAGGAGAAATGTCAGTTTTTAGAAAAGTGACAAAGGTAAATTTATTTATTTATTTACTTACTTACTTATTTCTGTACCAGGGATTGAACTCAGGAGTGCTTAACCACTAAGCCAAGCCACATCCCTTTTTTTTTTTTTTTTTTTTTTTTTTGAGACGGGGTCTTGTTAGGTTGCTTAGGGCCTCACTAAGTTGCTGAGGCTGGCTTTGAACTTGTGATCCTGCCTTAGCCGCTAGAATTACAGGGATGGGCCCCCATGCCCAGCCAAATATAAATTTGAGAAAACAAACTCAATAATGATACAAACATATGATTATAAAGAGTAGAAAGAAATCTAGCAAGCTGGGAGCTGGTCTCAAGTTTGCTTGGAATGAAGATGTAGCCACCCGTTGATTCCAGTTACTTCCGGGCAGGAGTGGAGAGCAGGCAGGCACAGACTTGAGTGTGTGGCTCCTTATATCATGTGTGCACATGTGTGCGTAGAGGGGCAGGGGATACTGTAAAGGGTATCTGCCAGGCTGTTCAGGTGGATGGGCCAGTTGGGTGACTGCGTGTTGAGAAGGGTGGGCGAAGGGCACAAAGTGCTTCCTTTATTCTCCCAAATTCCCACCCCGTCAGAGCAGGCCCGCACAAAGTGATCAAATGATCTAAGACCGATGAGGTCCAGCCTAAATCGTGAGGCCACAGTGGCCTTTCTAATGTTTGCACCTTAGTGAGACAGGTCCACTGCCAGGAGCAGGCATATCTAATGCACCGAGTGCCCCGGCCCAGCAGGCTTCATGGAGCAGGGTGGAGACCACAGAAGGCCACAGAAGCAGAGATGAGCAGGGATGGGCTATACTGGGCACCACTGCTTCCTTCTCTGAGGCCCCACCTCTCCTTCCTGAGGAGCAGACCATCCCAAGGCTCCACAGGGACCTGAAGCAGTGGTGGAGGCGAGGGGCTCCTCCTGAATTGGCAGGCTTCAGGGACAGGCAGGTGGTGTCCCTTAGGGGCAGGCAGCTCCCCCAGGTTGGTGCTGATGGAAGATGCACCCTTCGCCTGGGGCTTGGTGGCACATCTCCACATACACTTTTTATTTGCTCATTCCCTTCTTGGCCACGTCCTGAGACAGAATCAACCATGTCCTCTGCCCAGTGTGCCTACGTGGACTGGTCCTCCTTTTTCTCTCCTCCATCTTACTGCACCTGGTGAGTGGTGAAGTCCAGACAGAACGATATACTCACACAGTGGCGGGGAATGCCACGTGACACCCGAGGATGATGTTTCCGACTCATGTATGCACGCCTCTGGCAATTTCAGATGCCACCATCATGGCAGCAGGAGCTGGGCTGTGGACATCATGAGGGCATCAGCCTCTGTCCAGTCTTTCATGAGGAATTCAGAGTTCAGCCCCCGGGTGCTTCTGACGGCAGGGCTTTCCAGCAGAAAGCATGGTTGACGATTTTACTACACAAACTTCCTTTTCCCCTATGACGCCAATTATACCTTCCCAACATTCAATGAAGAGCTAGGACATTCTCAATTTTTTTTGTCACCAACCATCATTCTGAGTTCAGAAACACCTCCCCGAGTCTCATAAAAGTAATTCGCCAGACACTGGCAGAGAACCCCTAGGTGCCAGACGTCACCTAACGTATTTCCTGCCTGCCCCAGGAAATACGCAGCTGTGAGGAGAGACCGTACCAGGGACTGACCAGAAATGGTTTTCTTGAAATTCCTCTCCCTGCTCAGCTCACATCTGAAGCAGAGCCAGTCCCTACTGGCTGTGGAGGTAGACACTTCGGGAATTTTAACATCACAGTGGTTGCTAAAAAATATTAGTGTATTTCAAAGTCTATTCACATTGCAGATAACATAAAACACCAGAAGTGATAATGACCTGCACCCATCCAGTGGCAATCTGGGCCTCACAAGCCTGGGAAGCTTGCTCAAACACTGCATCCTGGATGCTACCTTTGATCCAGCGATTCCTGCCTTCTGCTCTGTGTTATCACACACATACATGCAAGTCGGGTTAGCCCATCTGACCTCAAGTTCCCTTCATGAGGACATGTTCAATTTATGTATCTAGATCCCCCAAACTGCCTGCCACAGGGACTTGCTTCCAGGAGAGGATCAACATTCATATTCACATCAAAATCTTGGACTTGCAACTAGGTGCCAGATACTAGGAACCCATCAGTGCCAGAGAGACTTTTAGGAGCAACACATAACAACCAAGGTCCTCATTGAGCTGAAGACATAGGGACCAGGAAGTTTCTGTACCA
>CM053409.1:6670675-6697383 GCA_028644305.1 Xerus rutilus
GTCTCCTGCTTCTCAGCCTTAGGGACAGAGACAGACAGCCTGCCAGTCTTCTTCCATGAAAGTCTCTCACCTCCACTAACAGCATGCTGTCCAGTGCCACTGCCCTCAGACGGCCTCCATCTCCATCAAAGGCCTCCTCCACACCCCTGCCACCCTCGTCCACTCTGCTGCCCGGTGAATGTCTTGCATGTGGGGATTGGAGAGCAAGAGGAGGAATGAGCTCGGGGCTCCCAGCACAGTGGGGACAGGACTCCTCAAGGAGGCCTCACCCACCTCATGAAGACCTAGAAGAGGTGTCAGTGCCTCCAGATGTAGAGACATGGTAAGGACAAGTGGATGCACCCACCTGGACTGGTCAGCCGGCTGAAGAGGAGCTGAAAGGCCCCACCGTGATCCATGCGGATGTAAAGTGCTACCTGTTAGAAATTGAGAAAACTTTTAAAATTGAAAATGGATCTTGTTGCTCATCTGCCGAAGACCTCCTCTGGCCTCTGGCACAATCCATAGCGTGGCAGAAGCCCCCTGGACTAGTCTTCCCTTCCATCTCTCTCCCTGCCACCCACTTCGCTGCCAACTCCTTGCCCTGTCCTGTCCCCAGGCGCCCCGCTGGCTCCAGCCCCAGCTCTGTCACAGCAGCAGCAGGACAGCCCTTGCCCTCACCTGCAGCCCATCCAAACCCTGCTGGCCTTGGTGCCAGGAAAGGGGCCTCACATGAGGATCCCTGGGGTGGAATTAGAACAGGGGTGTCTGTTCTCCACCCCCAGCATGTGTGTGCTCCCACGTGAGAGGCACACTGGGTCTCCAGCCCCCTGGTGTGGACGAGAGGCCTTCCAAGACAGGAAGTCCCTACAAACCAAGACTGCTGGGTGCCCTCTCACCACAGTGCCAAGGCTGAGGTGTCTCAGTCCCAGTCAGCCCAGTGGCTTTATGAATGACAGCCCTAGGGAAGGGAGGATTTCATTATGATGAGATGCGCAATGATCACGAGGCCTTTTTATAACATGAAAGTTTGGGGGAAAGAAAATTTAAAGCTGAAGTGGCATTTTTATCTTTTAAAAAAGATAAGTGGTCTGAAATCTCAGTCTTCTACTATGAGGAAAAAGTCCCCACTACCAAGCAGATAGTTAAAAATACAAAATAAATATGCACCTTTGAAAAAATTGTATTTGTATTATGGATGAAAAACTGTTCAAATACTTTTTTTTTTTTTTTGGTACTGAGGATTGAACTCAGGGGTAGTCGACCACTGAGCCACATCCCCAGACCTATTTTGTGTTTTATGTAGAGATAGGGTCTCACTGAGTTGCTTAGCGCCTCACCATTGCTGAGGCTGGCTTTGAACAACCAGCTCCTGTGAGTTATGATGCGAACAAGGCTGGGAGACCAGTCTGGAGTGTTGATATCTGAAGCCACAGCCATCGCAACATGTGACTTCAATATAAGCACAGATGAACACGTCGCCTGAACACAGGTCGCAAAGTGGACCTGGCTTTGAACTCGCGATTCTCCTGTCTCAGCCTCCCTAAGTGCTGGGATTACAGGCTTGAGCCACCGTGCCTGGCTTGTTCAAATACTTTTTGTTACAGAGAAATTTGGTGATGCAACTACAAAAGTGGTTCATATGTTATTAGTGATATAATGTTTGTCACCTACTAAAGTACTCAACCTGTACCCCTAAAAACTTGGACCTCAACTTTCCAACTTGCTTAAATATTTTTCCAAATATTCAATTTCAATGAGTTTTTGAACCCATTTGTATGTATCTATTATACATATACATGTATATGTATGAGTGTATAAGCTATATGTATAATAAGTTTTGTCTGTGTATATACATAGAGAGCTCTTCACACACATGTATTCGTGTGCCTACTATGTATAGACATATACATATGTATAGATATATTTATATGTGTGTATGTACATGGATATACATATGTATATAATAGGAGAGATCGATTTATCCCTCTGTATTTATAGTACACATGAAAACCTTCTTAATAGTTTCCAAAATCAACTGGCATTCAGTGTAGGTACGTATTCAGGGAAAGGTAGCCATTTTTTAAAAACAACAAACAAAAGTGTCAGCAGGCCTGGTGGCAGGGACGGACACAGACTCAGTGCCACTTTCCATGCACTTTTCTCAGGTGGAGCCGCAGGCGTTGAGCAGATGTTCACTGGGCACCACTGGTAACGACCAGCAGGTGAAGGAGCCAAACACCCACCACTGTGGGAGGGGAAAGGAATCACAGCTCATCAGCACAACGCGAGGCCACACAACTGCGGAAATGAGAACCTAGAGCTATGTTGATAATAGGGATGGTTTTCAAAACATTTTTGAGCAGAAAGCAAAAAGCAAGCTACAGAAAGATCTGTAAAGGCTGGGGCCATTCATGTGTCATTTAGGAACATGTAAGTCTCAGTTCGTTGTTTTAGAATCATCTGCGTGAAATGAGAAGCAAGGCAGGGGACAGGGAGCCCAGAGGCTGGCACTTTTGGAACAGGAAAGAGTGGGATCAGAGGGCACCAAGGGCGGGAGTCGTACTTTCCTATTAGGTCATTCATGCGCCAGGCACAGGTGTAGGTTTTCCTTCTATTATTCTCTGCACTTTTATGTGCACCTGAAATATTTCACAATGAAATATTTTTGCAACTCTAGATGACTTTCTTTTACAGTCCCTTTGAGGAAACCACAACAGTGACAAACTCCAGACTTGCATCCCTGGAGAAAGCATTCTGAGATGCCGGGTTGCTTTCAGAGGCTGGCGTGGAAATGCTATGGGTTTCTGAAAGTGTTATCACATCTTCCTGTGCATTGAGAAAACTCTCCAGAGTATTAAATGCAAAATGCTGGATGACTGACGTGAGAGGCACACTGGGCCTCCAGCCCCCTGGTGTGGACGGCACACCTGCAGGACCAAAAAGCAAGGAGAAATGTGGGGCCTGGGGTGGGAGCATCTCAGCGCTCTCTTCTTCAGATTTTAATCATCTTTCTATGTCCCTCCCACAAGTTCCAGAAATTCAGTGTCTTACATGCACCAGAAAGCCAGGCAGAAAATGTATTAGTGGAGATAAAGCAATCCGTTCCCATTAAATTGTGTCAAGGTTGATTTCAGATCAGATTTATTCCTAAAGACTCAAGTAAAAAGTTGGTAGACAATCTATATGTCTATGTCAAGACACTGAGAACTTTCTATTTACGTTAGGGAAATACTTCTTTTTAATTTATTTAATGAATGACTTTCATTTAAGAAACCAAACTCTATAATACTAATAACGTATGTCTTTGGACCCAAGAAGGTGATATTTAATGGAACATTATCAATGTAGCAGAAGTAGCCCAAGCTGAAGGCTCTTCATTGAATGTCCAAGGTAAAGATGATCTGGGATAATGAAGACAGGGTAGGTGGGTCCAGAGGTTCCCGATGAGTGCATCTGTGCTTCCAATAGGAGAGGCTGACACGGGCAGCTCTGGGGCGTGATGCAGAGGAAAGGACTTGTGGATCGAGGGTCCCATCAAACACACAGTTGGATGAGTCACTATAACACTGATAGCTTTACTTTATGCACTTGTTAAATGACAATAATAAGATTTCTTTGAGAATCAAGTAAAAGAAAAGTGACTTCATTTTTATATACTAGTACTTGATTTCTTAAAAGCCAGTTTACCCGAAACATCTAAAAGATCACAACATAAGAAACTCAGAAGATCCTGACAAACTCATTTTCCCTTTCCCAATTGCTTTAGTCATCTCCACATTATTGGGGATACATGTCACAGGAGACTCATTTCCAGTAGATAAAATAATAAGAATTTTCAGAAAAGAAATAATTTTCTTGGAAATAATTAACAGTGTGTTTCCATTAATAGCTCTCTTTTTCTTTCCCTTTTAAAGGAAAATTAAACTCACATGCAATTCATGCCTATGAAAATTATGAATTATGCCCCAGACTTAAACAGTTTGGGCTTATATAATAAAAATACATAGTCACTTTTAAAAAAAGTTGTCTTAAGATTGCACAAAACAATATTTTGGGCACTGGGTATTGTGTTAGGAGAGAGTAGTGGGCATTTAAAAACAGAACAGGTTCTGGAGGCATTTTCAGACATGGAGAAAAATCTGGGGTTTTAGGCCATCATGTACAGTTGCACAGTTGGGGCACAGCACAACACCAGGAAGCACAATTCACAGAGACTGGGGAAATCATGGTGCTGTTCACTTACATTGGGCACTGGGTACTGTACTGCTGCAGCACACAGAGATGAGGCAGGCTTAGTCTCCCTTGCAGAAAAACTTCAAGCTCACTGGAGAAGGCAGATGCATAAATAGAAAATTACAAAGGATCATGGGATTTGGAGGCCGAGGTGGAAGCAGAGGAGACTGAAGCAGCCTGAAGAGATTCTGCCTGAGCTCAACCTGAGTCCGTGCCTGGTAGCTGCACAGTGGGTGGCACTGGGCCCATGGCTGGCAGTAGGCATGTGACTGCCCACAAAGCCGGTCAGACTCACTGTGGAAAAACTCAACCAACACAGCCACTTCCAGGTGCTTCTGCTGGCCCTAGAGGAACTGGAACTGGAACTGGACTCCTTCTAGTGTCCCATTGTCCTGATTGCTTTCTGTTCCCTGCGTCCTGTACAATGGCCAGCTGTCAGCTAACTCTCCACCTCAGTGTGACTTAGTGCCTGTAATTCCCTCCTAAGAATAAACGTACAGAAGCGTCACTGTTGAGCTCAAGGTAGCATGTCGAAATAAAATCTTTCGAACACATTGCTAAAGAGCTCTCTGGAAAGTCCTTCTGACTCAGCCTCCTACTATTGCAGGAGGGAAGAGCCCAGGCCCTGCCAGGCTAGGCTGGGTCTGCAGAGGGGCCACCAGTCTTCCCCAGACGTGCAGAGGAGCACATGGAGCTCCTGTGAAGTGAATGGTGGGCCAGTACACAGTCCTTGAGCAGCTAAGTAAGTTGCAGAAACTCCGAGCAACTCGCGGAGGCCAGGTCCTCAGTACCGGTTATCTTACATTAGTGTTTGCTGCATACAAAGAGCACATGTGACTGATTTGGCCCACATTTTACAATTATATTAAACATAAAGTCAGGAGTTTTGGCTTCTGGAGAATTCCTGGGACATCTGGAAATGTGCATACGGTCCCATCAGCCAGCGCTGAGAAGCACCACCTTCTGAACAGGGCTGCCTCCAGGCCCCCTGCAGTACCTGCTGCTGTCACCAAGGGTAATCCCTGCCTGCCACTGTCAGCCTTAGCACTTGGAAAGCTGGACTATCTTACTGGAGTAAGAGAGAAGTCTTCTGGAACACAGCCTCAGACAAACTGAAGATCAATCCACAGCCTAGGACAGAAGGCAGCAGGGTCAGCCGACTTGGGCTCTGAGCTGGGGTCCTGTTGCATTCTTCATTGAAGGAGTTTTCCCACAACATGTTCGCACAAACTCACATGCAATTCATGCCTGAAATATCACAGCTACAGGTCACACAGTTGCTAGTCTACCTGGAAACATGCAGGAATATGCCGCATACAACAGTGTTTCCGCAAACCTTACAGCTGTATTTGATCTCAAACTGTAATAAGCTCACTTGGAAGAATAATACCAATTACAAATTTCAAGTATCTGGCTTGCAATCAGAGGATAGAATTCTACTCGTTGCATTAGGTTCAAAAGCATAATTAGACATATCTCTGTGTGTGGAGTCGGAAATCTGCGGCAGTCATGCAAGGCCACACAGGAATCAAAGCCTGTGAAACAGGTATTCTCAGCCCTTTCAGTGCAAAACAGACACTGTTGTACAGAATGAAGACAGTAAGGCCCTCAGGGAAATGTGAACAAATAAGCTGGGGACACAACTTTGTCGGAAGGGAGGGGCCTGCGGTTTCATTATGGTAAATCTTAGTTAAACACATCGAGAGGATTTACACTCAGGTATGCAAGTAATCAGAGTTCTTTTGAAGCATGAGGCATGAGGCTTAAGATGTCTTATACAAAGAGATTTATGATGTAAGCAAGAAAGAGAATGCGCTCAAGGTTTGCTCTATTTAAATAATGTTTAAGCTAAAAATAGATGTTTTCTTCAGCAGGCTGTCCACTCCCCTGTGAAGAGGCACATGCGGGAGCCGTAGATCAGAGGAATGAAGAATTTAGAAGCGAGCCTAATGCGATTAACTTAGATCACCACCGTGTCGCTATGCCAGTTCTCTGATCTTAATGCCCACTACAGTTTTTAATGCTTTATTTATTTATCAAGGAAAACTTCAAACATATATAAACACAGAGTAGGATAGGGGACCTCCTTCACCCATCACCTGGCCTCCGGAGTCACCATACACTGGTGAGGGCTTCTGCATGACACCTCTCTACCTCCTCCATCCCTCCGTGTTAGTGTGAAGCAAAGCCGCATACCACACTTCATCTGCATGCAGAACATCCCTATAAAATATAGAGGCTCTTTTTCTTTCACTGTTAGGGATCAACCTCAGTGCCCTGTGCATGCTGGGCAAGCGCTCCCCCACTGAGCTCATCCCCAGCCCTTTTCAATTTCTATTTTGAGACAAGAGTCTCACAAGGTTGTCCAGGAGCCTTGAACTTGAGATCCCCCTGCCTCAGCCTCCTGAGTCACTGGGATGACAGGTGTGTGCCTCTGTACCCAGCCTCTTTCTTTCTTAAACATAACAGCACTATCCTTATCTCACCTGAAAAACAATTGCAAAATTATAAACATCCAGCTAGAGTTTAAACTTAAAATTCTCATGTAGGTTATAATTTGTTCAGCTTAATTTTTTTTAAATAAAGTACTCACATGGTGGTTTTTCTTGTGTATTGCTTTCATTTGATAGGTTTCTCCTCCATCTCTTTTTCTTTCTTTTCTTTTCTTTTTTGGTTGTAGATGGATACAATTCCTTTATTTTATTTGTTTATTTTCATGTGGTGCTGAGGATTGAATCCAGTGCCTCACACATGCCAGGCAAGCACTCTACCACTGAGTTACAACCTCGGCCCCTTTAAATTTATTTCTTAAAGCAAATTGGGGTTCTGAATTGAAAAGACCATAGAAAACAAAATTCAGAGTTGGTTTTTATCTTTCAAAAAAGTCTCCGACTAAATTCGGGGGAAAGAATCAACATATGATTACATATGTTGAAGAGCCACTGAAATTAATGGCTCTTAATTTCATAATTAATGAAATTATGTGTGTGTGTGTGCACACGTGCCTGTGTGTGACAGCACACCATTTGCTAGAAATATTTATCAACAATGTAACCTCTCATTTACTTACATATGCATTCATTTATCCATTCATTCATCCATCTCTTCATCCACCCATCATCAACCCACCAATGTGTCCATCTACCCATCCATTCATCCATCCATCCACCCATTCATTCATCTACTCACCCATTCACCCATCCATCCGCCATCTATCCATCCATCTACACATTCACTATCCATTCACCCACCATTTATCCATCCACCATTCATTCACCCACAATTCATCCACCATCTACTCATCCATCCATCCATCCATCCACCATCCATTCATTCATCCACGTATTTATCCACCATCCACTCACCATCTACATACCCTAGCATCCACCCACCTGCCCACTATCACTCTGACCACTCTACATGCCAATAATACTCCGCTCAGTAGGACCTTCCAAGTAAAATAAGACATCACTTCCTACCCTCAAGTTCCTTGCTCACTTAGGGGTCAGAACTTGACACAAATCCCATGTGACAGATGTTCCCATTACTCCTACAGCCCAATCGCCCAGGAAAGAAAGAACTGCCTCCTCCTCTTGCTGCGCTTCTGAGTTTATTGCTGAATTCCCTCATCATCTGGGCCAACACATCCCCTGGCCTAGTCTATGCCTTAGGGATTAATTTCAGTGGCTATTCAGCACCTCCTGATGCAAAGTTATCAACATCCTATCACATGACTTCTGTTCTCCAAAGGCAGTGATCCTGGCCCCACAGTGTCCCTGCATACACTGTCACTCATCAATTAACTCTGAAGCTTCTCCAGCAGTCACAGGAATCCAGTTCACTGTACATCACGTAGAAATGCCCAGAGATTGGTTTTGCAGTATAGACTTCCTCATAAAAACTGGAAGGCCTTCTGTCCCTCCTGGGCCTATCCAAGAGCTGTGTGTAATCCTGTTAAGAGTTTGCACTTTAGCATATCCAAGTCAAAAAAGTTTTGCAACCCAATTCCCTCTCATACTTGCTAAGACTTTATCTTGCCCTGATTTCTGTGTTGTTCCAATTCAGTGGGTCTCCAGGCAGCTAAAATTCTTCCTGTATTCCCTGCGTAAACATCCTAAACTCACAGGTCCAAAAGTGTATGCATACCCCTCCAGGAGACCCAGCAATGCCTATCTGCCTGCCTCTGGGTGTCTGCCTCTGGAAAAGCCTCTGAAATGTGATTTGAGGAGCTGTGTAAATAACAGAAGGCCAAGCCCAAGGCAGGAGCTGGTCTGTTATGGTGCCAAGGGAGGTGGCGGATGTGGGTGGTCAAAGTAGGCACAGAGGCAGGAAAGCTGGTGGGCCATGAGCTGGCTGGCACCACAGAGCCCTGCTCCTTTGACACACTCTGTGCAATTCCTTGGATCCTGGGATTCCTTCTTCAGGGTGTGTCTGGAACCCGCCCCCCGCCCCCTCAGTCCACCATGCACCCCACCCAGGCATCGCCTCTCCCAGATCAGTGCCACAGCCTCCCTGCCTGTCAGGCTCTGCCCTGACCTAGGCACCAGCCCTCCCTCTGCCGGGAGCTCTTCCCTGAAGCATCCTGGAACTCTCACTCTACGCCCTGCAGACACCTGCTTGAAAATCACCCCGTCAGTGACGCCCCCTCAGCTTAGAATTATAGCCTGCATACACCAACACCAGTTGTCTCAGCGTGGTTTCTGTTGTTCCTTTTTTCTCTGTTTCCTAATGGAGCCTATTCTCCTTAATGATCTGTCTGTTGTCTGTCTTTCATCTTCTCAATAAAATGCAAGTTCTATAGGAACAAGGATTTTGCCCTGTAGTCACGGCTGCATCCTTAATATCTAAAACAGTCCCTGACACAACTAGGTGTCTAACTGGCCTTTGCAGACTGAATGAATGGAAAAAGGACTCCTCCCAAAGAAGGAGAAGAATCTGTGTGACACAGATTTAGACATGACTCCTGACCTTGGGGAGCTGGTGACAGTAAAGATGCATCTAACACAGTCACAGAGCAGGACGGTTGTGCTGGCGCGGGAGGCACTGGGTGAGCTGAGTGTGCCAAGGGTGCTCAGATACAGGTCATAGCCACAGTTACGTGCATTCACAGTTGACCTTGGTCTAGAGTAAACGCGGACTGAAGTGGTGTTCGGGCCATGTCAGTTGTAGGACGGCGGACTATCTGATGGGTTTCCCAGGGTGCACTGGGAAAACTGGGCCGCCTAGTTGCCCTAGTGAGCTGGCATCCCCTTAAATACTTATTTTTCACATTTGTTCAACAGTCATTTAATGAGCTTGTAGGAAAAAAAAAATATTTTCTATAGAGAAAAATTGCAAACTTTTTGGTGAAATTTAACATGAAGTTTTTGTTTTATTTCTTATAATAACACTGTGATTCTAAAATATATTTGGAGTTGCCTCATTTTGCAGTTTTTCCACCACCCATAGCTATATGTAATCATGAAACCCACTGAAAACAAACTTCCCTTAAGTGGGTATCCTCAGGACATATTTAAATGGTCTTTTCTTCTGGCCTTCAGGTAGGCCAAGTATTTTCCACCCTTCTTTGACTTTCATGTATTTTTTCAAATGAGACATCTTCCTGAGAGATGTTTTTAGAGAGTTTAAAGTTGAGCCAGTGAAACAAATTGCTTGATCCTAGGGTTTTTCTTAGTTTCCATTTCAGCAGCTCCGGCCTCTGCGTCGGGCGGCAAGTGTGGGTGAGGGTTATGGAGAGTCTGGCCTCCACCTGGCAGAGCAGACATAGCCTGTGTGGAGGCCACGTCCTCTTCTCTGCTGGTGCTGGACTGGGCTGCCTCTTGCCAGTGTTGAGCCATGTGGCATGTGGAAGTCACCCCCGAGGAAAGCTGATGTCTGAAGAGCACAGTCCCTCTCCCTGCTGCCACTGCTGTGCAGGATGCTGTCCCCATATGTAGTTTCTCAGGTAGCAGCAGGAATGAGGGGGGATCTCCTCACCAGCATTAAACTCCAGCTTCATCACCGTGTGTACCTGCTCCTAGATCCCACCCAGTACCACCCACAGCCCAAAGCCATATTTCCCCAGTGCTTGGTTCCTTGGTCTGCCTTGAAAACATGCCAGAACCAGACAGGTCCTTTGTTCAGATGCCCCGAAGCTTAGAGTAAAGTACTGTTACTGTTTTTCTGCCTTCTCACAAAAAATTGTGAGAAGGCAACTTCCAAGCAAGAGAAACACTGCACCTCACAGCAGAAGGCATCAGGATCTCAGTCTTCCCCAACAAGATCCCTGGCAGATGGCAGCCCCCACTCTTCCATGCAACACTGGGTCTTCATAGTTGAGGAGCATAGGAAACAGGGCTCCTGTCTCTCATGTCAGCTACCAGCTACCTGCTGACATGAGATAACATGAGATAATCATGATAACATGATTTCCAGGAAAGTTATCAGAAAGGCACTTAGGGGGTTCCTCCAGCAGGGAAGACTTCTGCCCCAAGGCAACATTGATAAGCCAACAACCAACCAAACCCTCAGTCATGAGCTAGCACTGGAAATTCCCACTGATTATTTGTTGCCCATTTTAACTGGGTCAGAAGAGCTAGCATACTAATTTGCATTTGTAATAGACAGATTTGTTAACAAATTGTTTGCAAGCTAAGTGAGTTTTAATTGGGGAGGGTAAGCAATGTCCAGTGCGATCAATCCTGTTAAAAGGACAAATCTTTCATGCATGAAGTTTTAATATTCCAACCATGAGATTAGCACTGTATGCTGCAAATCTCATTTAAACTTTTTGCCAAATATTTGAATTTAAAAGAATCCGTGATAATAAAAAGTCACCATGGTCATAAAATGATGACAGATAAATTTTAGTGGGTTTCAGAATAATCTTTCATCCAAACAACTGGTTGCAAGTCAAAGCTGATATATCTGCTAAAGAAGATGTTTCTGATATGCTAATTACCTCCAGCAGTTTCTTACTTTAAGAAGTGTTACAATTATTTGTATCTATAGAGGTAACTGTTTCCTTTGTTGCAATGAATAATGCAAAGGTTTGTTTAGATTCCTGCAGTCCTATTTATATAAAAAAAAGAGCACCTGGATAGCTTTTTTCTGAGTTTAGAACAAGACATGAAATCGTTGAGCATGCGGTATTTAAATGTGCTCATTTGCATTCGTGGGCAGATTAGTGTAGTAAAAGAGCCTGGCTGAGGCTGTATAAATCTAGATCAGTGATGCTCTGACCACCGGGAGCCTCCCACTCAGGGGAGAAGATGACATGAACCAGGGCTGGTGCTGATCTCTGTTCCCTCCTGGGAGAAGGGCCAGGTGCCACCTGCCAGTCAGTGATGGCAGACGCGGATGCTGGTGGCTGGGGCTCTACTCACACTCCATTCTTTCTTGGTCTTTTCTTCTTCCTTCATTTCACCCCATCTTGATTTGCACACGTCACTGCCCTCATACCCACTTCCTCACCACACATGCACACAGGCATGCACACTCATAGGCACATGCACATGTGCGCACACACAGACATATGCACACACATGCACATGTGCATGCATGCACACAGACACACATAGGCACAAGCACACCCAGACACACACCTACCAAACACATATCTCTGGAAATCCCCCACAAAGTTCAGTTCTCCTTCCATGTTTTGGGGGAACAGGTGGCTTTGTGGGCCACACTGGCCTCAGCATGCCCCATGCTCCAGGCTGCAGCCAGTTTGGGAGAGCTGGGCCACTTGGAGTTCCAGCCATAATGGAAAAGGACAGGTCGCCATGGGAACACACATGATGTGTTTCCTGGGCTGGCAAAATCTAATGTGGCTCTGCTCCCAAAGAACTGACTCCTCAAATGAGAAGTTGAAACTGAATAAAAACCCACCCACACACTCTGACTCTGTTAGATAATCTTCTGTGTACACAGGACAAATTTCTACACCCAGGGTGACCACCTGGAGACCAGTTACTTGATAGCCTCTGGCATCAGCCACCAACTCCATTCAAATTCAGCAGCTGCCCATTCCTGTTTGCTGGTAGCAAGCCTCAGCAACCACATGGATGAATGTGTCGCCATTATTGTAGAGTGTGGGTGTCAAACATGCACCAGGCATGTGTGTACACATGAAGGAAGAGCTGAGAAGCCAAGAGAATCCAAGGGGGTAAAAGGTGGTAACCGCAGGGCGCATAGCAGCCCTTTATCACATGACAGGCTGTGTTGATAGCAAATCACTCTCTGCTTCTAGCTAAATAGATTTTGAACAAATATGGAATAAATGTGAGATTGAAGGAAGACCAATTTGCTGCAAGGAGGGCCAAGGCCTGAATTGGAAGGAAGGCTGGGAGTGAGGAGGTGGTGTCCGCACCCTGTGGTCACCACCTGCCTGCAGCTCCCATGCACAGTCCTGGGGGAGGAACCTGAGGAGCAGCAGCCTGGGGCCCACTTTCCTGCCACACCTGAGCCAGGGCTTTGGAGAGCCCCTGAAGGTGTGCCCACTGGCCTGGCTCCATGGCCTCCCCTCCCTGCCTCACCATCCCCTCTGCCCATCTGGGCTGCTTATGTGTATCCTCAGCAGATTCACCGTGGGCTGTGCCTTGGACATTGCTCTACTGCATTTCAAATGCTCCCCAGAAGTTAGAGTCATGACTGGAAGCAGGTGTTAACAGAAGCCTGCTCCCTGCTTCCTCCATTACACCAGCTGGCCCCGGGCGGTCTCACGTTGCCCTCTGTGCATGCTCCCTGATGCGGGCCTCACTGCCTGTCCCTGTCCCACGTGGGTACTGCCCTTCCTAGACTGTCATCAGGCTCTGCTGCAGAGAGAGAACAAGAGGCTGAAACCTACACGCTGAGCATCCTGGGCCCCCATCTCTTTCCCCTGGAGTGCCAGCTTTCAACACCACAGCAGCCATGCCTCTGCCTGTAAAAATCCCCAGATGTAAAGCCCTCTTCTGACCACTCAGGTCCCCATCCTGGTCTCACTAGCGTTGAACCTACATATTGGTTCCTGGCGCACAGCACTTATCTTTACCCCAAGAGACCCTGAAAGAGTTTAAACTTATAAAGGAGATTGGGCATTTTTAATTAATAACACTTATATAGAATAAGTTTTAACTAACACTCATGAGAATCAGACACTACTTATAATGATAAATTATCATGTAAAATGCAAAGTGTGCAGACATACCAGGGAATAACCAAGTTAATTACTCGCTGCAGCCACCAAGTGACTCCTAGAGAGTTTCATGGGGCCTCAACCATAGGTGATGCCACCCGCCTTTTCCCTGCAATGCGGATCCATCATGCATCCCTGAAGGCCCATGAAGTCTCACACCCACAAGAATCCTCGACCAGCCCTGCTACCACATGCACAGAGGCTGCTTTGTAATAGCTTATGTTCTGTTTGGGCAAACACTCTCTCATATCCTTTGTTTTCTTCATTGAGCTTAGTAAAATAACTTGCAAATGAAAGATTGAACACCCTGCAGAACTCAAGATACCAAATTCATACCCAGTGCATAAATGACAAAGAAAATCAACTCATCAGTCAATCAAGCCATGCAAAAATGCATAGATTAGAAACTTGACCCGGAAAGTCATGCCCTCAAGCTTGAGTTTGCTGAACAGTATTATCTTTGCCTAAAAGTAAAGATTCAGACTTGGAGAAATGAGATGAAAGTTCAAGCTCTGGCTATTTAACCAAACCTTAGCAAGTTATTCTACATGTCTTAGAAATTGTTTTCCTCAGTTTTTAAGAAAGCATAATACTGAATCCAATGAGAGGATGAGTGAGCAAAAGCCTGGTAAATGTTGTACACGTCAGTAATCACCAGCATTATTTCAATGAAGGGGAGAAATCAAGCAGAGGAGAATCTGTGCAGGAAGCTGAGTCAATGTGAAGATTCTGAAATATGCAATTAGGAACAGAATATTTGCACCCAACACAAGTATGTTTTTTTAAAAATATTCAGCATGTCAGCATTCTCTGGCTTATTATTTGGTAATTGATGGCAAAGCTGTTATGGCTCTGGGGATGGCTATGTCTCTCACATTATTACCTCCTGTGGAGCAGCATGACCAAGTGGAAATAGAGAGATGATTTTGTCAAAGATGTCTTTCTGTAGGCAAGATGCTGCTTTTTTCTAAGACTCTTTTGGCTGTTGACTATTTTATAATCATTGGCATAAATATAAAAGTGGTAAACAATGTTTATTGTCTGCATGCAAGTGAGTCTGAATTGGGGCCTTTTATAGTCAGCCATTCCCAGTGCATCTCAAGAATGCAATAGGCAATCAGATCATGATTTATCTGACCCATTGTGGAGGGAAAAAAAAACAAGAAAAATCTAAACATCATTTGGTTCACTCATGTGCACAGTGTAAATGCAAAACAGTGAGCAGTTTGAACTCTGTCATAATATTCTAGGCTGTAAACATAGTTAGTATTTGAAAATTTGTTTTTATTGCTTCCCTTAATTTTCCTTTGTTCAATCATAGGGAGAAACGCAGAAGCAAAGTAAATGTAATGGAATGTCATAAAAGAAAGATAGCTGAAACTCCAGGCAAGAGATGCACCAAAAAAATATTTCCTTAGGCTTTCCTGAGGTGAGGTGCAGTGTTCCAGCCATAAGACCAAACAAACCCCAGCCCGGGTGATCACCTCCATTCATACTGCCTACAGGAAATGCCCCAGGGGCTGAGAGGGTGTCTGACTCTCCTCAACACACCGGTCAAGGCCTGCCAAGCTGCAGCCCTGGTTGCATTCCAAAAGAAAGAGCAGCATTGGTGTTGAGTGACTCTCACATCCCAAAACAAATTCCCAATTACAGAGGCATTTCTTCATTATTTACAAGTGTGACCAACGAGGATGCTATAAAGTTAACTTGAAAAAACACCAAGTACTATCTGGTATAAAAAAGTAAGACACAAGTTAATCACTTTGCTAGTTAGATCAGTAGGTAATTGGTAATTACCCTCGTGGCCACCTCTTGGAAGCACAATCTGGAAAATAAAATGCTTCTCCAAAGTGAACTTCCTCCAGAACAAAAGAGCCACATTCAGTCATGCCAACAGATGCAGGAAGCAAGCCTTTGTTGGCGTCTGCAGAATCGATGCTGAAGCTGGGGTGCAAGAGTGGGTCTGCACTCCAGGCAAGTGGTGCTCTGACGGCACCTTCAGTCCCGGTGTTTTCACTCTGTACTGGTTCACCTCTCGCTGTTGGGTCTCAGCGTGGTGGAGGGTAAGCTGTGTTCCATGCACTGCTCAGACAGGGCTTGGCCATGTTTAGCAGGTGTTCCCAGGGTTGCCCCAGGAGTCAGCACCCACCAGCAGATGGAGGAGAGAGAGAAGTGGGGACAGCGGGTCCTGAGGGCCAGCCTGGGTGACATGTGGCCACGATCACTCACCAGAGCAGTCACACAGCCACAGCTGGATCAGTGGAAGAATGCATGTGTGGTCACAGGTCCATGGGGTGTCCCAGTGCTGAAGGAAAGAGGAAGGCTAGGAATCCAGTGGTCAGTGTGCACGGACGGTGGAAGAGAAGTCTACTTTCTCTTCTAAATCCTGTGTTTAGTATGATAATCTGGAATAGGGAGAGAACATGAGCCACGCCTTGACATCAAGCCAGCTTGATGTCTCTATGAAGACCTCTCTGTTCACTTACCCCCTTGCATCTCACAGGAACATTCCCCGATCTCCTTTTCACAGAAAGAAGCTTATTAAGAGCACATCCTGTCAGATCCAAACAGAAGCACACACAACTGCTCTGCACTGTCCTGAGCCCTATTGCCTTACTGTCAAATAAGTATAATATTGAATTTAACATTATTCAGCATCTTTTATGTCCCCAGATGCAGAACTGTTAGGGTGCCACGTCTTGGGAGAGACAGTGATGGCATAGTGTCACGCTAGAGGGAAACAAAAGGCACCACACCCACACAATGCTCAGCACACATTATGACAGACACTAAACCTTTGTGACTCCCCTTTTATCTTGATTCTCAGCTCACACAGCAGCCCTGTGTTCCTCTGCAGGGTGGGAGGAGGGCCTGTTACTTGAGAGGCTTCTCAGACCACTGCTCTGACCCTGGAAGCAGGCCCACATGCTCCTGCTGGTGGGCTCAGCCTCACTGCCATTGTGCCCAAAGTGACCTGGCAGTAGCCCTGGGGCACATCCTCATGTCCTCCCACCCCTGTTCCTGACTGGTGCCTGGTCTGTTGGGCTGATATCTGCTTCCTCCTGCTTAGTTCCTGTCTTCTGCTACCAGTACCAGGACTTCCCTACAGTAGCTTCGGCCTCCCTGGTGACCCTGGGGTAATGTAGAGAATACAGAGACTGTCTGGACTGTGGAATCTGGGAACAGCATACTGACCCTTTCCTGACAATTGCATTACAGAAGCATTTAATTGACTGTCTCAAGAAGGGCCAGCACTCACTGTCTATAAAGAACAGCATAGTGACCAGTGGGGTTTGCAGGTCACATACAGTATCAGTTTCATATGTTTTGCGCGTATGTGTTTTCTTCACCCACTCAAAAATGAAAAAAAAAATCTGAGTTCATGGGCCACACAAAGCAGGTACTGGCTAGATTTGACCTGCAGCCTGGTTTGCTAAACCCTGACCCAGAGCTGCACCATTCCATGTGGTAGCCACTAGCCACAGAAAACTACTTAGGTTCAAAATTGAATTATTTGAAATTACATAAAACTCAGCTCCCCTGTTGTATCAGTTCAGCCACATTTCAGGTGCTCAATAGCCACATGTAACCCCATTTTGCTGCCAAATTGAACAGCAAAGACAGATCTTTCATTATCAGTCACAGAAGATTCAGCTGGTCACCACAAGTGTAGAAACCAGAGCAAACTGGTAGCTGCCATAGCATTTTATTCAGAATAATATATTTCCAACCACAGTCCTTTTTTATATCCACTCTCTCCTCCTTCCAGGGATGTCACCCACCCCATCACCTGAACAATCCACATCATTTCCTCACAAATCATGGCGCCATGATCAGAAAAAATGAAGCAGGAAGCTTGCAAACTTGACTTTTGGCTACAAATTATTCATTTCCTGATAATCTGGATTCTTGATAGAAATTAGCCAATCAGTCCTCAAGTCCTCCATAGGTCAGGGCTGTGTCTTTCTCACTTCTGTCCACGCAGCTCCTGTTTCAGCACCAATCTTCCTCAAGCACTGGGACACCCTTAATGCTCCACTGCAGACAGGAGGATCCAGGACGTCAGCTCTCAGATCTGGGCACATCCCAACCGCAGAAGACACAGATCTCTAGGAGCTGGGAAGTGGGGTGTCAGAAGACACTGCCCTGCCAGGGTGCCACCGGGGAGCAAGGGGAGGTGGAGGCACCAACCAGCAGCTCTAGGTGAACCGGATGCTCCCCTGGAAGGCCAGAGCCAAGTGCTGTGCTTTCAAGAATTCTATGAGCCTATTGTTAAACGGACATTATTTTAACCTATATTAAATAAACTTTCAGTGAACTATGTTAGAACAAAGGCAACACGTGTGTATGTCATCTCTCCCGATGACTTCATTGCTTCTGGCTGTCACTCAGCTCCGAGGTTGTGTGTGAGGTGCTGTAAACATGAAGGAAAATATCATTTTTGTACATCTCCTCCTGAGCCTCATTCAAGGATGTCATCTTGATAGTTTGAAATCAACCATGGTGGCATTTCCGTTTTGTTGTTTTTACCCAGAAAGCCAGTTGCTGAACATTTCACCAGGATACTACTGCTCCTGTGCAAGCCACAAGAGAAGAAATGCGACATTAGGGAGCTGCCTGATGTCATCCAGGAAAGGCAGGACGGAGGTCCTCAGACCTAGGGGTTGGAAGTCCTGCTGGCCCAGAGCTCAGGAGCAGCAAGTGCTGAGGGAGCCTGGCAGCCGGCCTCCACGGCCTTCCAACCAGATGCCAGGGGAGCTGCTGCCAGTCTCCTGAGTGCCACCTGTCCTTGGGGCTTCTGCTGCAGCCTGCCATCAGGACTTCTCTGGATTCCCAGCCCACCACTGCTTATATAGCACAGATTACAGACCCGGCTCCAGTCCCAGCTCACGTTCACCTCTCTCTAGCTTCTCCCATGATTTTTCCAGTTTTCTTCCTGAGCGTGAGTCTGCTCTTTACCCACTTGTCTTCCTAGCCCCTACGATCCTGCTGGTGTGCTTCTGAATCTGTCCCGTCAGACCGGCTTTTGCCATGTTTAGCAGGTTCTCCCAGGCTTGCCCCAGGAGTCAGCACCCACCAGCAGATGGAGGGGAGAGAGAAGCAGGGCAGCGGGTCCTGAGGGCCAGCCTGGGTGGTGTGTGGCCACATTCACTCACCAGAGCACAGTGGCGCAGCCACAGCTACCCATCACACGGCTGCAGGGAAGAGCGCGACAGGGGGCCAATGTGAGCATTCCGAATGGGGTTTTAGCACAAGAGTAACTTTTATGGCTACATTTGCATTTGTCAAAAGCATTTTTATAAAAATCGGATGGGATTTTTTCAAGGGGCTTAGTTATAGATATTAAACAAACTAATCTAAGGGTAGTCATAGACCACAGAGATTAATACATGTATTAAAGACATCTCACAGAAGAGTAGAGATGCCTCACACCAGCCAGAAGGCACAACCATCTAACTCTCGGTAGAAACTATTAAAAGGCATCCTCTCTGGGCAACTGCGGGGTGGAGGGAGACTAGCCGCAGTAAGGGTGAAGAGCAGCTGCTGTATCCTGGAGGAGCCGGGGCACGGCTGGTCCCTCACACAAGTGACTGGGGGAGTGCAGGGAGCCCAGCCGGAAGGTGAAGCCTGTGATGTAAGAAGTCGCTTTCTCCATCAAGAGCCTCCAGTGCTCTCGGAGATTGTTGAGGAAAGATGAGGAATTCCTTGTGGGGGGAGGGCACGGCCACAGGCAGCTCAAGGGGCAAAGCCAGCAGTGCCGTGTTTGATGGGGACGGGCGATGTGTGGCCCAAGGTTTCCCATTCTTCTCTATGAGTGAGTTAGCATTGACTTAACCCTCTCTTTATTTTTCTTTCTTACAAGATGTTATTAAAATACTAATTAGCAAAAAAGAAAAAAGGAAGAAAGGGAGGGAGGGAAGAAGGCAGGCAGGCATTTTCACACACACAGCTGGGGCTGGGTTTTCTGAGGGGTGGCTGGATACATGGCACCTTCTGTGACAGTTGCAGTGCCCCGCTGTGCACAGTGCCCTACACCCCAGAACCTGGGGTCCTTTATAGCCTCAGTGAGTCACACCATAGCAGTTAGAAGACCAGGGTGCTGCAGCAGCCCTGCTCCATCCAGGGAGCCGCATTAGTGCCTGCATCTCCCAGGCAGCACTCCATCCTCAAGAACTGGCGTAGGCCAAAGCATGGGAAGTAATGCTTTGTGGAGCTGCCAACAGTTTTATTCACCGACCAGGACGTTCAGTGGAAAGTCAACATTATTTTTGTCCCTATTCTGTTCCCTTTGCCTGACTTGGAGCAGATACTCGATGCTCCAGCAGACATGACTGTGCTCCCCAACAGTGTGTCCACTGACCCCGACGCTGACGAGGCCAGGGCTTGGCTTGAGGATAACTCCCTGTCTCTAGTGTCACACTGCCACAAAATGCCTTATCAGAAAACACGGTGCCCACTGAGAATTAAAATTCCTGTGAGTCTGACACTATTAAAGAAAACTTTTCCCCCTCACTTTGCTGGTAGCCAATCACACAGGTCAATTTTCAAATATCAGTGATTACTTAGTGTTATGAAATTTATGTATGGCCATCTTTGTTTGAAATGGTGTTTAGCATGCATAGAGCACAGCGATAATATTGGAACAATGGCAAATTAAAAGAAAGTGGAAAACCAAAGAAAACAGAGAGTGTGTAAGGTTTTTTTGTGTATTTGTCTGTTTGTTTGTTTTTTGGTACCGGGGATTGAACTCAGGAGTACTCGACCACTGAGCCACATCCCCAGCCCTGTTTTGTGTTTTATGTAGAGACAGGGTCTCACTGAGTTGCTTAGCACCTCAGTGTTGCTGAGGCTGGCTTTGAACTTGCAATTTTCCAGTTTCAGCCTCCCAAAGTCCTGGGATGACAGGCGTGCGCCACCGCGCCTGGCTTAGTGTGTCAGTTTAAACTGGAGTGGAGCAGGCGTGGTGAGGAACACAGTGGCTGCTGGGCGTTTGTGCAGCATTGTGGGTTCTGCCCCTTGCCCTTCCTAACCCTGTCTATAGCAGCAGGTTCTGGAGGCTGGACGTGTAGCCCTCATGTGCTCCCTGACTGCAGGATGTCCTGGATCGCGTGCGGGCCGTCTAGTGATGATGCGACAGGGCTAAACTCTCCACGCTGGTGCTATTTCATTTCTCCTCTGGTTGCTTTCCATGGTTCTGGTTAGTCACCACTATGTGCACTAGATAATAAAAGAGGGGCCCAGAGGTGCCCGTACGCTGCACCCAACAGGAAGCAGAAGGATGTGTGTGTTTGCTTAAATCTTACATGGAGATCTGGGGCACTCTAAAGAGATGGTTTCTCTCTAAAGAGACTCATTTCCTTCAAGTTAGGAAAGACGTGGCTCCACACCCGACCCTGACACTCAGCAGCTTGACTTCTCAATGTGTATATTCCTCTGTCCTTCTCCCCGTCTTCTCTCCTGTCTCGGTCAGGATTTCTTAAGTACGGAAACCGAATGCTATTTCAGAGAAGGGCATTGTATCCAGCCTTTCCCAATGTCACCTCTAGTGCTTCTATTTCTTGAATTTTAATGGCGATTGTGCTATAAAATAGGTGTTTTTCAAAAGAGCCCAGGATCACGTCTTGCTCCTGGAGAATTGGCAGTGCCTTGGCCATTTTTCACATGAGGAGTGACTTTAGGAGTGACTTCAGGAATGCATGAGAAGTCTTCCTTCCCACGGGGTCTCTCTGCCAGAAATGAGGTAATTAAGGGTAGGCTCTCCTAGGAGCACATGTGGGGATCTCTAAACTCTCAGAAAATTGGATTCACACTCACCCTCCTCTACTTTGCCCCCCAGTGGCCTCCTGGAGTCCATTCAGTGAAGTTCTGGAGAGGCTGGCCACTGTCACAGCAGCTCGCAGGGGCAGTGACCAGTGACTCCAGCTGAGACTCATTTGTCCTGGGCATGGTGATCATCCAGGAGATGCTGGGGTGTCTTTCAGGACCTAGGAAGCAGAGTGTGGCAACTTCAAGCTTTCCTACCATAGATCATGCTGAGCTCAGCGAGAAAAACCATTTTATTTGCTCTCTCTTCTTTCTTAAGATTTCTGCAAGCCTGCAAGTGATTCCAGCTGTGCCTACCTCTATAAGCTGGTCTCATTGTTTTAATTCACAGTCTGGATAGAATTCTTTTTTAAAATTCAATCTTTTCAAAGATTTCCTGTTTGCTTTACTGTTCATGGTATGACACAGCTTCACACACAGGCAGCCACTTGGTCCCCCCAGCTACGGAGACCCCTTCAAATGGTATTCTTAGATTAAAAAAAAAGACTTTAAGCAGAAAATTAAAAAGTGAAAAAAAAAAGCACTCCATCAGGCTACCTTTATGGACCAGAACTAGACATGTAGAAAATCCTGAAAATATGCAAACAGCCATATTAGGCAGTTTATATCCAACTAACTGGCCATGAGTGGAGACTCATTCGTGTGTCAGGTGGCAAGTTCCAAAGGCACAGTTTTCATTCGGAAGCTGCTGGAGCCTTTGTTAAGACAACCTCAGAGTGTTCCATTGGTGAAGATCACTGTGAGTTGGTGCTCTTCCATTCCTCTTCCTGGCATATGGTCATGACAACTCAATTCCCATGCACATGTGTGGTGGTCAATCAGGATTTCCATCTCCTTCAACACTTACATTTATTTGTGTTGGGAACCTCAAACGCCTCTCTCCTAATTCTTTATAAAATATCTGTCATAGTTTTGGGGCCTCCCTGAGGTGCTCTGAGAGCCTACTGCTCCTGTGTAGCTGTTCTGTACCCACCATCCAACCTCCCTCTGCCTCCCTTTTCCCCATCTGTTCTAGCCTCAGGCAACCAGCCTTCTGCTCTCCACACCTGTGAAACCAGTGTGCTGGGCTTCCCTATGTAGGGAGATCTCAGGGTGCTTGTCTCCTGTGTCTGGTTTATTTCAGTCACAAAGTGACCTCCTATTCCATCCACAATGCTGCAAATGACAGGATTCCGTTATTTCCTGGCTGAATGCTGTCTCCGTGTGTCTATGCACCACATGGTTTCTATCATGCACCCACTAGCGGACACATCAGTGATTCTATGCCTTGGCTAATGTGAGCAGTGGGGTGATCAACATGAGCAGGTGCTGCCTCTAACACACTGATGTCACTGCCTTTGGACATATACCCCGAGGTGGGCTAGCTGCATCCTGTGGTAGATGGCATGGCTTAGATATGAGATGCCCCTGATACCCATGTGTGAGACCATGCAGGAATGTCGAGAGGTGAAAGACCATGAGAGTTTAACCTAATCGGTGGGTTGATCCACTGACAGGGATTAACTGGGTGGTAACTGTAGGCAGGAGGGGTGTGGCTGGAGAAGGTAGGTCAGGGGAGCGTGCCTTTGGAGTATTTATTTTGTCCCTGGTGAGTGAAGCTCTCTGCTTTCCGAGTGCCATGTCCTAAGCTTTTCTACTCCACGCCCTTCCGCCATGCTTTTCTGCCTCATCTCAGGCCCAGAGCTATGGAGTCAGCCAACCTTGGACTGAGACCTCTGAAACCATTAACCAAGATCAACTTGCCTCCTCTAATTGTTTTTGTTGGGTCTTACGGTCACAGCAGTGAGGAAGCTGACAGAAGCTCCACTTTTGGCCTCACATGCACTTTGTGCAGGTCTTCACGATGGTGTGCTGGCGTCCATCCCCAACAGCTGCGTGTGGGGGCCCCTTCTCGGCCTGCTCACTCTTTGTTCTTTCACTACAGACATTCTAACTGGGGTGTGGCGGTGCATTTGATGGGCATTTCCTTGGTCATTAGCGATGTGGACCCTTTATTATATATTTTTGGGCATCCGTAGATCTGCTTTCAGGAGATGTCTATTCAGAGCAGCTTTTAAAATTATTTTTGTCCCCCTTTTCCTTTTCTCCGTACCCTGCCTCACCTCTGTGTTCCTTCTTCTTTCTCTATGCCCCTTACACCTGCCCTCTCTCTCTTCCTCCTCCTTTTTCCAGCTCTCTGACCATTTGGTGGACTCACTGCATTTACATCTCAACCATCCTCAGGTGGGGAGAGATCAACCTCCCCAGTAGGGTGCCCAGGTAGGGTGTTTCCCAGAGGGTCCCAGTCGTTAGATGGCCCACCACTATGCTCCTGGCCCTGTGAATTCTCACTGGTAGGAGGGCTGTTCATTGCCCTTTTCCAACAATGTAGCTAAAGGACAACATGTTTCAGTGTTTAACCATGAACAAAATTGGAGCCTCAAACTGGTGATATGATAAAAATATTTTCTACATATTTGCAGTATACTTTGCACCAAAGGGAAATGGATTTTCCAAATGGTCTAGCTTATCTTTGGAAAACAGCACCCATGTGATTTAGTAAGACCACCATGGTGCCATCAGTCTCTACTGTAGACCATCTGGAACAGGAAAGGAAAGGCCTTCTGTGTCTCTGGCCACCTGACTTACAGAAGGGAGGAGAGTTTTCGCGCTCACCTTTCTTTTGCTAACCTATAAGGTGCAGGTGTAGATGACTGAATGAAAAGAAAAGAAAAACAGAGTTTGGGTAAACATTTACATTTTAGTTTTCTGTGGATTTCTTCAGGCCCATTACGTGTTTATGAAGGCATGTAACAGCTTTCAGTTAACATGCAACAATGCATTGTTAAATGTACACCAGATGTTTCTGCTCTGCACCTATTACTGAAAGCCCTCCACTTGCCTGTCAAGGGGAGAAAAAAAATGTGGTTCTCCTTTAATAACTAACACGAACCCATCAAAACCAGAAGCAATAACAGAAAGACTGACATGTTGCTTTGATAAAATACTGCCTGGAAACTCATTAGTGTAACAGGCTACAGATGAGCCAGCACACCCACTCCTCTGCCAGCTGAGCAGGGCAGACCCTGAACCAAAGGTTAAGCTTCAGGCTTGGTTGCTGGTGCAGTTCCCAATGACTGGCCCATTGGTTGTCCTTGTGCATCTCAAATACAGAGGACCGGGGCATTAGGTGAGACCCACAGCTCAGAGTTTCAGCAAGCCCACTCAGCAAACAGGTCCTGTGTGTTCTGGTCATAAAGCAAGATGACACCAAGACTCTTCCTTCAGGAAGCTGTTTATGGGAGATGTTCACTTGGGCCTTGGAAGGGATTAAAAGTGGTGGAGTTATAACTAGTTTTGCTTTCTCTTCTGTCTGGTTAATTTAGCTCCCAGAGAGCAGGTACTTAAATGGGCTTTCATAGGTCTACTATAGCAAATTCAGTGAAAAGATGGCACATTCCACTACAGCTGGGTATCTCTCCAGATCAGATCTGGAAGTGAGGTAAAGGGGGAAGCAGACCAGGGGGTGGTTACGAATAAACGCATGAGAAAAACTCATGTCATTCCTTAATTTAATTAAATTAATTGAGGCAAGTCTTTGCTCCTGTTTGGCAGGCAATTGTAGTGAATTCTGGATTGCAAATGTTTTAGAAATAAAGCAGAATCCAAACCTCTCTGAATGTTAAAATGTTCTGTGGGGTTCACGGTCTATGTGGGAAAAGGTTCTCTTTTACCTAAACTAATAAATTCAAAGTTTATTCAGGGAGAAAAAAAATCAGAAATAATAAAGTTTAAAGTAGCTGTAAAGTTGCTTTGAAATATGTAGAACACAGATTTTCAAAGCTGCAGCTTTGCGCAGCTACAGTTTATGGATGAAGTTCAGATCTCTATCAAAGAACAGCAAACAAGGGCTTCCAGGCAGCTTTGGGGCAGGATAGTTGAGGCTTCATCCTTCTTCTTCCCTTCAAATTCCTTCATAAATGGAAACCAAGGGCACCAGAGTTCTGTCAGTGTTAGGCTAGGGAGCCAAAGTTCTGAGCTCAGCAGCGAAGGCACAGCCTGTGCTGGGCAGTGCCCAGAGTCGCTGGCTGGCCCTGCACCTGTGTGCTTTGCTCCAGATGACTGGGCATCCATGGACGGGGGCTGGGAATGGAGCTGGTGGCAACAGGAATTGTGCCACCCACAGGCACCTGAGCACAAGGTGCAAAGGGTGCTCAGTGGGGTGACATGCTCCCACAGGGAAATTGAACCCATCACTTGCTGCAGTGCCACTGAGCCGTGGCTCATGTGACTGAACGAGTAGATTTCTGCCCTCCTTAAGGAATCTGTTGCATCTTTCAGTACTGAGATAAAAACAAAGAAAGGAACAAAAGTAGCACAGATTATAAGAGTGATTGTTTCTGCAACCGAATTGATAAATCAGCTTGTCACAGGAGACCAGGGAGCTGAAACTCCAAACCTTGGTTCTTGTGTTCTGAGGAAAGAAAATTTAAATTCAGACACAAACAATCATGCAAGAGAACTTTATTATAAGTGAAAGAAAAGTGAAAGTGAGGCTTAAGCAGAGAGCACTCTCAAGAGAGTGGGCCGTCTCTGTCCCCATTCTATTACTGTTGGATGTTCACCAGGAGAACTGGGGACCACCTTCTGTACTCTGCCAATCAGATGCTCCACTCCTACTTCATGTTAGGCAGTAGTTTTTTTTTAAATATTTTTTAGTTGTAAGTGGACAGAATATCTTTATTTTATTTTTATGTGGTGCTGAGGATCGAACCTAGTGCCTCATGTGTGCTAGGTGAGCATGCTACCACTGTGCCATAACCCCAGCCCCTGGTGGTAGAATTTTTGACCTTAGTTGATCCTCTCTGGAACTGTCATGGTAGCCATCTAGAGGCGCTTCACCTACAAGTTAATCCCATGTTAATGTGGGCTCTGGGGTCAATTGCTGGTCAGAAGATACCTTAGTGCACCTGTGCTCCTAAAGGACTCTTCCTTCCCAGATAATTGGAGACACTTAACAGCCATAATTCCTGATTCCACGTCAACCTCAGTGGACTCTATCAAGAGTTAGTCCCATTAATCCTTTTCTCTTCATGTGATTTTCAACTAGCTCCTTTGCTTCTGTTTATTTTCTACAAATTAACTACCACCCTTTGCTTTCTCGTCTACTTTGAAAATAGTTTACAAGCAGATCCTAAAGTAATTTAAAGAACACCTGTGACCTCGTCGGCATTCCAGTGCTCATTGCCAGCCACTCCCTAACACACTGGCCCAAGAGTTCAGAGTCCTTTTCCAAATTCTGTTGATTTGAATGTACTTGGAGGATTATTCTGAACATTTGGAAGTAAGATGCTAAAAGAATGGCTTGGCATAAAATGAATGCAGATGTAAATATCAACGACCAATTAGACCTGGAAACAGAACATGACTGGCCAGCACTTGAGAGCCCTCTGGGTCAGCTGCCAACCATTACCCCTGCCTTTGTCCACAGGTAACCACTGGTTGGACTTGTACCCAACATATCGGTTTAGAT
>CM053409.1:6697883-6739935 GCA_028644305.1 Xerus rutilus
GCAGCACTGGCTGACGTGTGTACTCAGGCTACAGACGTGGGCTCAGCCAAGATGGCCAAGTGGAGCCACCTGCTTCACCTGAGAAGGGACTGTCCCCAGACAGAGAGCACACTAAGGCAGGGAGAACAAGATGTGCACATGCCAGGTGGACTTGGAGAGCTTGAGGATTGGCCCTATGGATCCCTTCATCAGCCCTGCGCAGCTGTCAGCCAGAGAAGCAGGCTCCCCCCCATAGCCGCACATTAGGGAAGGATGCGCCCAGTGCTTGCCTGTGGCTAGGCGGTGCCCAGCTGCATCTCCCACGGTGCTGTCTGCGTCCCCACGCTTTGCATTCTTCACATGCCTCTGGTACTTTATGCCCCTGCCATGCGCTCTGTTGGAGGTGTCCCAGGAATGCGTAATTGCCCACGTCCAGCTTGCAGATCAAACTCCAATTTAATTTGCAGAAGTAAATACAGAGTGGGTATCGCACCGTTCAGACCTAATCACCTCTTTGGGTGGTTAGGCTCTCTGATCTGCTTGTCCACATTCTGTTTTCCACTTAATAATCCTTCTCCACCTTCGCAGCCAACACCCGCAAAAGTCTGTGTATCAAGTGCTGCTTCAGCTCTTGGCCGCCCTCATTCCATACAAGTCCTGGTGAGGGCTGAGGCTCCAGGCCCTCCCTCTTTCCCTGCAGACACAGATGAGAAGCCAGCCCAACGCCTGTGCCAGCACGGTCTTGCAGGAGGCCCGAATCTGAACTTGAACTCCACAAATTCTCAGTGAATGGAGTAAAACCTTGGTAGGGGGACTGAAGAACTACCTATGGCCAAGAGTTAAATCAGAAACCTTGTCAGAAATGATCCCAGCATAACCTGGGCTCCCCATCAAAAGCAAGAGGCTGGAAGCCAGAGGGAGATGCAGGACACAGGGGTGATACACAAGGAGGATACAATCGCCCTGCCCCAGAACCAGGGCTCCCAAATTGGGACGGATTACCAGAGCCTAGAATACCAACGAAATACACATAAGACAGTGAAACGGTGCCCTAAAGGAGAGGCCCTCAGAATGAGGTGGAATGGATGCAGAAAGGTCACCTGAACAGGTTAGAGGTGTTAGAAGCTCTGGGGGCAGGGCTGGGAACTGCCTTTCCATATGACGCGTGCTCAAGTTTAGGAATCTCAGTCCCAAGGAAAGGAGGGACAACCCTGCTCAGGCAGGCAGCTGGCCACCCCCAACACTGTCCCTGTCTGGCTCCTGCCACACCCTGGCACAGCTCCCCTCGCTGGGCTCTTGCACTGGGCCTGCCCTTCATGCCCTCTTCCTGGGACCTGGCAGCCCACCGCCCTGCTTTCCTCACACTTGGTCAGATGCTGCCCTCAAAGAGCTCTCCCCCAGCCCCCATTCTCATTGTGCCCCGTCCTATGCCACACACGGCTCTCCCGACCCCTTCCTCTGGCTCCTTTAATTTTTCTGCAGCACGTGCTGTCTCTTACGTACGAGACGACTCACTTGTGCGTGTACATTTATTGCTGTCTGCTTCCTCTGCCCATGGCCATAGAAACTCCACAAAGCACAAAGCTTGGCTTTGTCCTGCAAGTGCTGGAATACTGCTTACACATAGCAGGTACTCACCAAGCAATTACTAAGTGATGCACACAAAGGAGCCCATGGCCTCCAGGGAGGGAAGCCCTGTCCAGAGGCCACTCTCTACCTTCTTTACAGGGTCCCTTTACTCATAACCAGCTCACCACTGTCCATGCTGCTACCTGAACTAGGTGCACACTGCTTGGGAAGGGTGAAGGTGGACAGTACAGAAGAGTCTCAAGAGTGACACTGGGCAGAAGCTAGAGACACCTATGCAAGCCTCAGTGGATTACATTTGTGCCTTTCAGGTGGTGATGTCTGAGCTTTTGGAATCAATATATATTAACTTATTCAATCCTCCTAAGAGTCTTAAGAAGCAGAGACCACACTTACCCTCCTTTGTAACTGAGACACAGGGTCAATATTTTGCCCAAGTTTGCACAGAAGGTGTACAGAAGAGAAAGGATCTATACCTCTCAGTCTAGCTCTCCCAGTAACTCTTAGCAGCTCCGTGATATCAAGCTAGACATTTCAAAGTGAATAACTCATGCCTGTGTGATAGCATTTAGGATGCTTTATTATAACTCTTGTAGCTCCATGCCAGGATGAAAACTATTTCTTTTTCATTGTCTTACCTACCCAGTGCCCAGTATAACGTTCCTGGGTGGACAGATAGATGGAAGGAAGGAAGGATGGATGGATGGATGGATGGATGGATGGATGGATGGATGGATGGATGGATGGATGGACAGACAGATGGACAGATGAATGAAGGGATGGAGGGATGGCTGGATGAACAGGTAGATGGATGGACCATGATATAAGTTTCATGCTGGCTGCTCCATTCAGCTCTAAATAACTATACTTGAAATTCCAGAAATGAATTAAGAGCTTTCGTATTTTACCCAAGTTAAATCTATCAAATAGACCTGAGGTTTTGTAATTGAAAACGTGTGTAAGGGATCAGATAAAGGAAACTGAATGATAAGGACATTTATCTCCAGTCCTTCTGGCCAGAGGACTGGCTCCTTCCTAATCATCCCTCTTCCTCCCCAGAAAGACAGAAAGAGCTGCCGCAGAAGCAGGAGAAGCAGAAGGCTCTGCCCTGGGCCCTTCTCCAGGTGAGAGAGGAAGCCTGAACTGCCTCAGCCTCAAGGACTGGACCTGAATTTCCATAAGCAATCAGGACCCAGTGATAAAAAGCAAGCAAGCTATGCCCCAGTGAAATGCAAACTAGCATTCCTGAGAGTCTTTCGACCCTGTTCTTTCCTCCTGCTTCTGTCCAGATCTGTTAAGTGCTATACGAAGAAGACACTGTTAATATTTACATAATAATTAAATAGATGGCATCCCAGCAGATCTCCCAAGGATGCTCTAAGGCTCAGCCTTCTCAACAGGATGGTTCCACCTCCTGTCTTGCCTCCTGCCTCTGCTCCCAGGGGGGTTGGAACAAGAAGTGTTCCCATTTCATGCTGAGCCTAAGGGTAGTCCGAGACCTTCCTGTAAACCCATGGCCGCTGTCCTCAGCTGGGTGCTGAGGCTTATAGCCCCTCCATCCATCCTGATTCCTCCTCTGTACCTACCCAGTGCCCATGGTCAAGGTAAGCTCTGCAGCCACCTCAGGCTTCCAAAGGCATTTGGAGATTTCTTGGTAGTGGTCGCTTCAGAAAGCAGTCACTTATCCTCATCAGGGCTGTCACGGCCACGCCAGCAGAGGGCGGGCTCCTCTCCACCCGTGCAGGATCCAGCGGTGGCTTCTAGGCCCTGGCTCCTCAATGACATCCAAGGGCAGACGCTGCTGGTCTCCATCAGAACCACTTGAGTGGATCTCCAAAAATACATGTTTCTGGGCCCAATGCTAGAGATTCTGATTCATCATGCAGAAATGAAACCCAGGAAACTATCTGTAACATTTAAGAGCTCCTTAGGCAATTCCCACGTACTACCAAGTCTAAGAGCTCCTAGCAAGACTTTGAATCAGATTTTATCTTAAAATACAATAGACTTTTTTAAACAAAGGTATCTTTATTATTTATAACAAAATACTACATGTTAACCATCAAAAATCTAGAAAACCATAAATAAGAGACGACCTCCCGAGGGTCTTATTACGTGCAAAGTTAGAAATAATATCAGGGCCTTCCTAGGACCTCAGACAAAAGGGACCATGCTATAAAACCTGGTGGGAATTAGTTTGCTGAGTAATTTTCTGCCTCATTCCATCTTAGAATTGTTCAGGTGAGTGCTGGGCAAAATATCAGCAAGTGAGCCAGAAGCCTTCACGTATGAACTTGGGCCTATTACTGCACAAGGGAGCAACCCAGGGGAAGTGTTGGGGAACAGGTAGCAGGCGGAAGGCTGGGGTTACCAGATAAAATGTGAAGTTGAGATTCCAACCTCAGATAGACAACTTGTTAGTCTAAGTATGTCCCAACTTGTGTATCTGAAATTTGGCAGGTGGGCAGACTCCAGGTGTAAGACCAGGGTTAGGAGGAAGGTTCCCACCTCTGACCTGTCTTAAGACTTGTCACAGCTAGGGCACATTAAAAATCCCCTCCCACACCCCTACCCCAGGCCTGCAAAAAGGCTCCACCAGAGCCTCCCAGTCACTGGAAACAGCGTCACACCTGCCCTCATGCCAGGGCTTTTGACTGGACCAAGCCTCCACTCCTGGGGACCTGCCCAGCCACACACCTCATCTCTGTGCAGCTCAGAAAAGGTCATTGCCTCCTTTGATTCCTCTATTTCTACTTCTTATGATTTCACTCTCTGCGTCGTGAGGGAGCTCTGTTTGCCCCGGATGAGACCTTATTATTTCCATCCCAGTCCCACGGTCCCAGTGTGTGGCTTCATTCCGCCCGCTCAGTCTTGCTGTCCTCGCATCCCTGACCTGGACCAACAGCCCTTTCACCTCACCCTGTTTACTTTTTTAGAAAAAAAATGATATTTTTATTGATTCTTTTCAGTTAGAAATAACTTTGAGATTCATTTTGACATACTTATAAAAGCATGGAATATGATTTTCTCTTTTTCAGTTGCCAGTACTACCCCTTTCCCTGCCCTCCCCCTCCCCCGTTCCCTTCTCTCTACTCCACACATCTTTCTGCTCTTTACTTTCAGTTTGGTCAGTTTGTTTTAGTTAGTGTCTGGTGGATGTTCAAGATGGTGAGATTGACTGTGGTATATTCATATATGTACATAGGAAAGTCAGGTCAGGTTCATTCTGCTGTTTTTCCCTTATCCCATCCCTCCTTCCTCCCCCACAGTTCCCTTCATCTAGGAATAAAACCACCATACCATCCAGCTATCCTACTCCTCGGTATATACCCGAAGGATTTACAATCAGAATACAATGATGTAGCCACAACAATGTTTATAGCAGCACAATTCACAATAGCCAAGCTATGAAGCCAACCCAAGTGCCCTTCAACAGATGAATGGATAAAGAAAATGTGGTATATATACACAGTAGAGTATTACTCAGCCATGAAGAAGAATGGCATTATGGTTTTTTCTGGTAAATGGATGGAACTAGAGATCATCATATTAAGTGAAAGAAACCAGACTCAGAAAGCCAAAAGACTAATGTTTTCTTTGATTTGCAGGAGCTAGTCCAAAATAAGGGCGAGAGAGAGAGAAAGGAAAAAGGGGGATTCCATCACCTCATTTTTCTTTTTAACAAAGACTTTCCTCCTGGTTTCTGCTCTAGTTTCTTAAAGGCTATACCTTTTTGTACCTTTCTAATGTCCCCAGACAGTATTCTAGAACTTTCTTCTGGTTCCTAGATCCTAATCTAGTGTCTAGAAATTGCATGTGGATTGCTCTTGCACACTTGCTGTCTGCTTGTGGTGGATCAGAACTCTTCTCACCTCGTACAGGAGCAGGTGTGTGTAGCCAGGCATGCTACACTGAGACTCTGACCCCCTACTTCCCACTTCTTTGACTTTCTGAGTGAAAGGTCTCCGTGATGTTCCATAAGCTCCACTGAGCTCCTGGCAGCACCCTTACCCTCTCTGCTTCACCCATAGGATGGCATCTCCAAGGGTGCACTGGCCGCGTCTTTTCCCACCCTCATGAGTCTACTTGCTCCCTGTGGAGGGTCCACTTAGCTGCTTCTAGGAGGTAGAAAGGCTGCTGCCTACTTGGGGGATTGATGTAGACCACTGCTGCCCAAGCAGGAGGCCAATGTGTGTGAGTCCAGCTCTCTCTCGAGTGGATGGGGCTCCCCCAGCTTGAGCACATGAGGCTGAAACCTCCTGAACATCCTGTGCAGCTCTACGGGCCCTGTGGCCAGATGCAGGCTCAGTAATGCTGGCATTTGCCAGTGGATGTGTTTCTACCTCTGATGTGCTTCCCATCTTCGTGACATGTTAACAGAAAGTCTGGAGAGGTGGCAGTAAGGATGCTCTATGAAAGCACAGCTCTGAGAACATTTTTAATGATTTCATTTTAATACAGTCAACTTCACATAAAGGAATTTCCCTCCTTGGTGTGGCATTAATTTGGCCATTGCCAGGAGCAACAAGAGCATTTCTTATCTTGGTTAAGGCAACAGAGACGAGGCGCCTCCCGCGTCCTGCTGGATGGGGTGAGATCTCTAAACTAGCTTTACCCTGATGCCTCAAGCTGCGAAGCTCTGGGGTATAACAGAAAAGGATAGTGGGAACCCTGGTATTCAGAAAGCCCTTATCAGCTTTTCAGAAATGCCCTGTTTTAGTGGTTTTGTGCTGTATCCAAATGCCCTAAAGCTGTTATGTTATATAAAGCTCCTTGAATAATTAAGAATTTTTAATTCAGTATGAATTATAGATTGGCAAGCATCCAGACTTCTTGACCCAGGTGAAGGCCTTTCCCAGGGGGCTCTGCCCCATCTTCCTGTCTTGTCCTCAGGACCCTTCCTCGTACCCCATCCTGTGGCAGGCAGCACCAAGTGAGTCAGTAGCTCCTTCCTGCTGGCACTCTGCATGCCCAGGCCCCAGGCTTCCTCACACCCGCCATGACCTGCTGTCCCCATGTGATGCTCAGTACACAGTGGGTAAGTGGACAGAGGAGACACAAGAATGGGCTGGAGCCTGAGACCTGGTTGGGCTCCTGCAAGAGGCAAACACAGCCTCTCTCTGCTGGAGCCTGTTTTCAGTGAGATGATGTGGGGATGAGGGCCCAGCTCTGCCCTCAAATAAGATTTCTCCTCCCAGAGCCCCCGTTTCCTCACCTGCAGGATGAGGATAATAGCCTGTCATGGTAACTCAAGGGATGGTATTCTGGAGGACTTAGAAGAGATCCTGGCTCATAGTAAACCAGCAGTACAAGGTAGTGTCGACCTTAATCAGTTGGAGGAAACAGACAAATGCACCAGGACAGGTGCCCAACTGGAGTTCAGAGGGACTCTCAGCCTGACTTTGGAGTTGGGAGATGATACACAGTGGTGCCTCAGCAGAGAAGAGCCCCCCAGATGAGCACCTGCCTCCTGCAGGCTACTTCCCCTGGCCCAGCCTGCTGGAGGACTGATCTGATGTAGGCGCCTACTCCCTAGGGGCCCACTGCTCCAGCCCAGCATATACCTGGGCAAGAGGGAGACTGTATAGGAGTCATCACAGCTGTGGGAACCTGGGAAAACAGCTGACCTCTCTAGGCCCCAAGGCCACATCCGTGGGGCTCCTTCTGATAAAAGATGGTGGAGCAATGAGAAGTCCCTCCATCCCAGACCATGACCCAGTGCAAAGCACAAAGGAAGGATGGACCCTGACTCCTCCCCCACACCTTCTGGATGAGCCCTGGGGAGAGACCTTGGTGAGGGAAATGCCACTGTCCCTCAGAGAGTCAGAATGGGAAGGCAGGTGCCGCATGCTGGGTGTTTCTGGACTCGTGTAGGGCATCCCAGAGGCTGCCTGGGAGCTGCTGGCTCAGCATGGCTGCTGGGTCCCCTCCTGCCTGCCTCCATGATACCCCTCCCACTGTCCCATACCCCCCCACCAAAAAGCCCCCTCTGCAGCCCCTCGGGCGCTGCCCTCTGCTGACCCACTTTCCTGGGAGAAAGGAGCCACACATTTCCAGAGGCTGTGAGCCCAGCAGCCTCTCTGTCAGTGTTTGGGTTCAACAGATTCACAGGCTTCCTGTGCTCAGGGCTGGACACAGGGCAAGGTGGTGGGGGGGAGCGTGGCAGCCCAGCCAGGGAAGGCCTCCACGGCCGGGAAGTTAAGGAAGAGGAGAAAATCACCAACTGATGCTCATCCAGGTGCTTGCTCGGTGCTCGAATGCTTTTTCTCTTGTTATGTCACTGGGTTAATTGCCTTCTGACACAGAGCAGCAAGAGACGTGCTGGTCTGCTCAGAAGAAGCAGGTTAATTGAAAGAGGTTGGTGATGGCAGCTCTGGGCTCAGCCACTCCGGGAAGCCCAGGACACTGAAGGAAGGAGAAAGGACAGCCCTGGGCTCAGCCACTGCAGGGAGCCTAGGACAGGTGGTTCCAAGGCATCACTGGCTGGGACTGTTTTGCATGCAGCAAGTGTATCTGCACAACTGGGCCAGGAGAGTAGACCTCGTGCTGCTGACCTCAGCTGACCACCTGTGCTCTGGTGGCTGATGTGAGCAGGTCTCACATTCACTGAGTCCCACCAGCCAACTGTCCCTAGAGTGTCAGAGCCATCAATTTGAGGGACTAGAGGGGGTCTGTGAACTGTTCAGGGTGTTCTCTGGCCATGTCATGAGGGTTATTCCTGCCGGGGTGACAGTGCCCATCTGAGCAGCTGCAGTTTCCCCTGAGGCTGCTCAGCTCCAGAGGGGCCATGGACTCGCTCCAATACAGTTAGAAAAGGCAGTCAGAGGCAAGGCTTCAAAGCTGAAGGCTCAAGTGGGGGGCGCGGGAAGGAAAGGACATAGGTCTTGGCCATGTGAGGTGTTCCCCGCTTCTCAGAGCTTTCCTCTTACATGTACATCTCAGGCCCTCAGGGGTACAGCTGCTCTTCCCAGGGGGAAACAGAAGACAGACTTAAAGTAGGACTGAGGGAGACTTTGGTAAAGACCTGACTATATGTGGACTTGCTCTGGGAAGACCAAGAAGCACAGGGTCCTGGGCCTGACCCGAGCAGGGTCCTCAGTCCTAGGTGACAGGAACTCAGGGTGGCCAGCAGATCCCAGAGGCAGAGGTAGAGGTGGCACTGCCCGATGGGACACAGCCTGGTGCGGAGGTCTGCAGCCCCCCAGACTGTCTCAGAATGAAAGAATGCCCCCTGTCTCCTCCCTTCGTCTAGTTCTGCTGGTGCTGTCTGTGGGCCAAACCTAACCAGAATCCCAGGGCCCAGGAAGATGTCCAGTGTGCCCCGTGGCCTCAGAAGGATGGTTGTCCCCATTTCACAGAAGAAGAATCTGAGGCTCCGGGAGGACAGGGCCCAGATCCAGACTCACAGTTGCAGGGCTCCAAAGTCCTCTGCCCACTGGGTGAATTGAACAAGTGCTAGGTAAGTGAGTGACAGCATCCGTGCCCACTGAGGCCCCAGACACCTGAAGGTGGGCGAGAAGGCAGGGTAGCAGATCCTGGGAGATGGCTAGAGGGAAGGCAGAAGTCACAGAGGTGGGGAAGGACAGAGGGGGACAAGGGCACAGGTTGTAGGCAGGCCTGGCCCTCTGGAGTTCTGGGGCCCAAGGCAGGAGATGGTGGGCAGTTCCTCCACCTAAGTCCCCGTCAGCAGCATCCTGGAGATGGAGACATCAGCCTGAGCCTAGGTATCATCCCCAAAGTCACTTCCATTGGATGGAAGCGTGCCAGAAGCTGGATGTAAAGATAGACATTGATCCTGGCCTAGAGAAACAGGAGCGAAGGTCTTTGCCCCGAGGTCAGTACCTGAGAATCCCAGGCACATTCTTTGGAGGTGACTGTAATACCTTCTTCTGAATAGGTAGCGTCTGGGGGCCCCAGAAAATCCTTTCAATGAGCTGGGCTCACCCCACCCTCTCCTGCTGCCCCTTTGCGCAGAGGATGTAGTCCCAGGTGAGCGTAGCACAGTGGCCCCCGGCAGAGGTTGCTGCTTTCCCAGCAATGTCCAGCAATGCCTTCGTGGCAGGCCCTGCACTAAGGCTGGGGATGCCAGGATAGGCGGAGGCAGAGGACCAGCCCCGCCCAGCAGGGCACGAGGCGCTGCCCTTCAGCACAGTGAGGAGACTATCTAGGTCATTCAGCAATCACGGTTCATTGTGTTCTTTCCATGAAGAGAGAAACCAGGCAAACGAATCATATCTCCATTTGAGGTCTGTTCAGCACCCAACTGCCACTTAAAGGTAAAAGTCCCGGGCTTTGTGGCATATGTGTCTGCACGTGAGTGATGATCCAGGTGTCTGTCAGCCTCAGAACATTTGACATGGCCAGTCCCAGGTGCAGAGAATGAGGGCTCTTCTCACTTGATTTTCCAGGAGGCTATTTAGACACAGTGTAGACACAACCCAAGAAAGCTGATTCCCCAGAGACCATCATTAATGATCACAAACTGTTAAAACAATCGACTTTAAAATGAGACACCCCTTGATCTAGGACATTTTCAACAACAGTGACAGAGCCTCTGATTTAATTAAAAAAGAAATTCCTGCCAGAAGAAAGTAGCCAAGGGACATGAGTTGCACAAAACATGCACCTGATAGGGCCACTCCAAAGCACTCCGACAGCAGAGCTGAGCAGCCTGTGATCTTAGCATCTGAGAGGCTGAGGCAGGAGGATCGCAAGTTCACTGAGTAGCTTAGTGATACCCTGTCTCAAAAAGCAAAAAACACACCCGGCACAGTGGTGCATGCTGGTAATCCCAGGACTTTGGGAGGCCAAGATAGGAGAATTGCAAGTTCAAAGCCAGCTCCAGCAATGGCAAGGTGCTAAGCCACTCAGTGAGACCCTGTCTTTAAATAAAACACAAAACAGGGCTGGGGATGTGGCTCAGTGGTCGAGTACCCGTGAGTTCAATCCCCCATACCAAAAAAATTTTAAAAAGCCAAAAACAGCAATAACCAAAAAAGAGTTGAGGTGTGGCTCAGTGGTAGAGCACCCCTGGGTTCAATCCTCAGTAGCACCAGACCAGTGGAGATGGGGTTCAGATGAGGTTAAAGCCTTCGATCCCACAATCAGAGGCAGACTTAAGGGATAGGGTTAGGAGGGTGGAATGGTGGATGTGGGACTTCAGGACAGCAGCCTTTGACAGTAATCTCATCAGATTTGTCCCTGATCTGCCAAATTAAATTTCACAGTGAATAGACATGAAAATGCTGGCACCTATGAATTAAAATCTCAATACTTAATTTACAGGTTTGGCACTGGTTCTGAATGCCTGAACTAACTCAAAGCTAGGAAGATCAGAAACTAGAATTAGAAGGAAATTTAGAGACCTTTAGGACCAACCTATCAACCTCCTGTAGGAGGTAACTACGTTCGGAGCAGTGAGGGACTGGGACGGGGTCCCCAGATGGCAAGGAGCAGTGGCAGGCCCAGGCGACAGTCCACACTTAAGGAGGGGCATGAAAGCTTGGCAAGACAGAGCACAGACGGGCAGAGACTGCTGGCCTGCTCCTGCAGTCATGTGGGCAGAAAGATCAATACCTTCCATCCTAAGGTCTGAGGAGGGCAGTTGGCCACACCACTGAACCCGTGAGGCTTAGTCTAACAATGCATTGGGACCCTTGAGCTGAGAACAATCCCTCTTGTCAACTCTGAGCATGCAAAAGAGCTGTCTTCAGGGAGTGGGCAGTGATAGGATCCCAGAGTCCAGGTTTGCGGGAGCTGGGGTGCAAGCCACGCCCTCCAGGGCTCTTCTCTGGGAATCCCCAGATGCCAGTCCCAGCCTGTCAGTTGCAAGCACCCAGCTCTAAGGCAAGGGCAGGTGTGCTGGGGATGCATCCAGGAATACCTGGCGTAGAGTCCCTGCATGGATCTCCCCAGGTGGTTCTGCCCGGAATACTGCAGAATTGGCAGTCTCTGTAAATGTCTTTCTGGAAGAACGATTTATGAGCATCTCAGAGTCCAACAATCCCTTGGCTTTTGGATTTTACAGACTATCACACTTTTAAATAAATTCAGGCAGTCACTGGTGACTTTCTACCTTGCCAAGTAAGGGCGACATAAACACATCCATATCATAAAAGAAGGCTCATTTAACCTCTGACCCATTCTAAAATCTCACTCAGGGCCAGTGGGAACTTTGTGGTGGGTGTTCCCAAACAGCCTTCAGAGAGCATTTGGAAACCATGCTCGTACCCCATCAGAAAAGACCTCTGCTGCCACAAATACCTGTTCAGAACTTCTACTTTGACAGGAAACAGATTCCAAATGAGAGATTTTAAGGTAGGGACAAATGGAGAGGTGTGAGCGGAGTTGAAGAGGCAAGACAGAGGCCACCTGAGCACAGGCAGGAAGCCAGCACCACCCACCTGAAGAAGGAGCACCATCCAGGCTCAGGAGAGCTGAGACCAGACAGCAGGACCACCAGCAGGCCCTTCCAGGAGGTGCCACCCAGGAAAGGTGTGGACCCTCCCATCCTCGTGCACACTGGCCCCATGGCTAGACAGCTGAGAGCCACAGGCAAGGAAGCCTGGTGAGATGACCTGCCCGGGTCAGCCTCTTGGACCAAAGCAGAACAGAGGAGAAGGGGGCAGGAGAAAAGGGTGGGGTGGAGAAAGGCAGACACAGGACAATCCTTCCAGAATTATTAAGGGGGTCATTCTAGTTTTGAGCACCTGCAGTTAGTTGCTGGAAACTTAAAACCCTACATATAAGCCAAGTAGCAAAGGTTGATGTGGAATGTTCTCATAGGTTCACCCTCTAGTCTCACTCTTTCTTCTCTACGGTCATTTTCCCGCCAAAGCTTTTAGTGCATGAATTAAATCCTTGATATATATCTGCTTGGTTCTCTAAAACTTTCTCATCCTGAATATACTTGGAATGTATAACCATTCAGTTCCAATAGAAAAGGAGTTTCCAGAGGTGCTTGAGGGACAGGAACAGAGGAAAGAGAGGCTGGAAGCTGAGCAAGAGGGGACAGGCAATGAGGCTGGTGTCTGTGCAGAGCAGGGGCCACTGCAGTGGGGACCAAGGGGTGGCCGGGTGTGTGACAGCTGACGCAGCGTGGCTCTGGTCTGTGGCATGTGCTTCCTCCACACCTTGCATTGCCTAGACGCGAAAAGGGTGATCCCAGAGAAGAACAGAGCCGAGTTCCCCTCGTGGCTCAGTGTGAAGCAGAGGGTGGCAGCAGGAGGAGCAGCCTGGCGCCTCTGAGAACCAGGCGTGCAAACACTGGGAGCCTGGGGGGAGAGGACGGAAGCCCGGGGAGCCCGGGGTGCCCTCAGAGAGACAGGCAGCAGAGGCTAGCCTCGCCTACACCTCCGGACAGATTCATCATGCTGGACCTCAGACTTAAGCACCGAGTTCCAGAAAGCCACCAAGAGGGACCTGCTGCTGGTCGGCCCCTGTGTGATTTTACTTGCCGCCTTTATGAGCCTGAAGAAAGATCTGAATTGGTGGATCAACGTGTTCTGTGTCCTGCAGGCTCAGACTCAGCGTCCACAAGCACTCAGTCAGTATTTATATTTGCCAGAAATCAGCCTCAAAAATAGTCAAGCAGAGGTGGACCTGCACGACAGGACACATACCTGGTGCTTCACTGCGCCCAGGGCCTAGGTCAGCTGCAGAGCTGGGTCTAAGCCACCGCTGATCCACATGGGCACCGTCCCTGCCTCCCCTGACTCCTCCAGCAGCAGCGTCAGACTGAGGCTGAGTTTTAGATCTTATTAACTCACTCAGGATTTTCAAGTGCTTTAAAATAAACCCCTCCAACCTCAGCACCTGCCGGTTGAGTATGTCGGTATTTGAAATCCCACATAAAATTTGCTTTTGAGTAACAAGATGCAAAGGGAATGATTTGATAGAGGGGCCCAGCAAACCTAACTCTGACCTGGAAGGCTGGGTGGCTATGGGCAGGCCCCTGGCCTTTCTGGGCCTCAATGCCCCCATCCTCACCTGGACAGATGAAGTGTTGGTTGTCCAGGACTCTATGGGGACAGGCAGCTGGTGTCCAGATAGCTCCGCGAGTCACTCGATGCTCTCTCCCTCTGACTTCTTCGGGTGCTCACTCCCCCAGGTTGCCAGCCATGACGGTGGAGCCCCAAGGCCAGCACCTGCCCTTCTGTGGCAGTCCTAGTAGAATCACAGGCCAGTCTCTCCCATGTCATTTACACTTATCCATTCATCAGAACCAGATCCAACATGACCAGGCACACTGGCTTCTGACCTAGCAAGGCAATGGCTCCCAAATGTGGAAGATCTGTAATCCAGTTATGTTTGGTGCCTGGGGAGAACGTATGCACAAGGGTCGTGTTCCCAGCACTCTGAGGGCCTCACAAAGCCTCCATGAAGGGCTAGTTAAGTGGCTCCTTCAGGGATGTGAAGGCAGGCAGGGGCAGGCCGGTGGTCTGTTTGGACAGCAGCTAGTCCCGTGTTAACGGACATTAAGTATGGAAACCAAGGAGAGCCAAGTGAGTGAGGCACAGTGGTGGACAGAACAGCTCTGGGTGTCACTGGTCACGGCTGTTTACCACTCATGAATACCCGTTGTCCCCTCCTTAGATAGAAGAATGGCACATTTTACCAGGGCCAAAGATCATGTTCCGTGTGGCCTTGCTGGCAGCCCCATGTGGCCTGTGAGTAAGTTCCAGCACTGAGACCCAGAATGATGAGGCTACTTGTGTAATTTGCCCAAGACAGCCCCTACCCTCTTCCCACCATCCAGAGGTCAGAAAGAACAGGAACAGTTGTTAAACCTGGGGACACTGGAGTGGCCTGCTCCCCTGGACCCCTGGGCATCACGGGACCATCCTGTCCAACCTCTTGTTCTTCACAACCTGACTGATAACTAACACAACCACATTCTGGAATTGAGATTTTATCCAACTCATCCATGCTAACGTGTAGCAGGCGGGGCAAGAGGAACCTCCCAGGCCTGACTTAGGTGCAGGAAGGACTGAGGAAGAGAGCAGGGTGGGGACAGGGGCGGTGGCACTCTGTGAGGCTGCTCTCTGCCTAACCGCAGTCTCTGTCCTCACAATGGCTCTTGAGGATGGTGCTGCTGCTCACTGTGTAGGTGAGGCACCCAGCATGGGTCCCGGCTCCTGTGGTTGGGGAGGGGCTGTCACTGACCTGCACTGGCTTCTGTGTTCTGAGCTGGGCTCAGGTTACTTTCCCTTGCTCCTCTCCCAGACCATACTTTGTTTTCACACTTTGAATCCCAAGGGCGGTTCCCAGACACCTGCATGGAGGTCTCCAATGGCCCCTCCCATCCTCAGCTTCCATCAGGCTGTCCCAGTTTCCTTTCCACATACAACACATCCCAGTTGGAAGCCTGAAACCAAATCCACCAGCAGATGCTCTGTGGAGCCAGAGGCTGGCTATATGACACTCGGCCATCATTAACTGGCTTGGACCAGCGGGATGAGATGGCGTTTACAAATCTCTCTTGCTGCTCACTGCTTGTGTGGAGGATGGTGTAGCTGAAGCCTTGTTCCAAGTAGTGCCATAACATTGAGGTATAAAGTCTTGCCATCGTTCAGTGTGAGCACAGGATGACGGTGGAGTGTAGAAATCAGCCTGGCCTCTGGTGGCAGGTGTGTTCATTTGGGGCATTTGATCTCCATACATGATGGCATCTTGCTTTCGTCCAGCTCCTCACAGATCTCATGAAAGTTCCGTGTTTATCAGGGTACTTTATGCAGAACTCCAGGAGGCGGGCAAGGCAAACATCATCTCCACCCACAGGAGAAGAGGGTCAGGCTGCCGGTGGCTTGTCCAAGAGAGCTCAGAGAAGGCCCTGAACTCCTGGGTGAGGACTTCCCTTAGCGACCACAGGGGAGAACACGGAGTGAAATGTGGCAGTGTACAAAGCAGAGACCAAATCTTATGTTCTCTGATAGTCTCTGCTTCCACGCAGCTGTCCTCCTCAAATGTCTCACAGAGTTCTAAAAAAAAAAAGCCTAAAAAAGTAAAAGCACCTGTAATACTGGCAGGGTGCTCTGTGGAGTCTAAGAGCACTTTTCAGATGAAAAAGAGGCCGTTTGGAGCTCCCAGAGCTGGTTCATAAGTAAGAAGCTCAGACCTGGTGTGGGCTCCCTGGGATGAAGCCTAACCGGCAGAAGCAAACGCCAAAGCAAATCAGAGCTGTCGTGTCAGCCTCAGAGACAATCATTTCATGAACTTCTGAAAGGTAACTCAGCTGGGCGTGCAGGTAGAGGCCTTGCCTGGCGTGTGTGAGGCCCCAGGACCCATCCCAGCACCAGGGAAAAGCCTACCTCCTTGAGCCCCTGGGGCCCTGGGAGCCAGGCTTGCAGTCGCAGGTCTCAGGTTGTCAGTGATGACAGCTGAGAAGCTGCACGCCACCCGTGCTCTGACACAGCCAATCCTTGGATTTTCACTGTCTGGGGCACCAGGTGCTCTACCAGGGCCTGTGGGACCATGATGGGGGCAGATGGAAACAGAATTAGTATCTCACTATTATAGGTGAACCTCCACTCCAGGTTTCCATGTGTGAACATGGAGCCCAGCAGCACCCTGAAGAGGCTGCCTGTCCTCACAGCAGAAGGGCCTCCACTTCTGCCTCCTCCACCTGCTTTGCTCTGGGCAGCCTCCACTCCTGTCTGCCTCCTCTCTGAGCCCTGTGTGTTTCTGACTGTTCCTCCCTTGTCCCTCCTCCTCTCCTCCCCTCCTTTTCTTATCTTTGTCTTCTCTCCTTCCTTCATGAAATCCCTTACTGTTCTCCTCATGGTTAGCTAAGAAGTGAGCACAAATTACAAGCCATGTGTAAAGTTCCTCATGAACACGGAAAGCGGTAGTGGTCCCAAGTTATGACAATGTGGGCGGCCGAGTGCCGGGTTCTGTTGCACAGAAGGGTGACAATGGGAAGGAACAGACTGCATATGTCCAAAGTGCTCCAAGAGAGGTTTGGACTGTTCTCACCCCTTGATGATGGATCTTTCAGGACATAGATACACTTACCCTGATTTGACTCTTGCATGGTATATACATGTATCAAACACCACATGGTATTCCTTAAATAGGTACAATTATCATGTGTCCATTTTTTAAATGTTTTAAAAATTCATTATGAATTATTCCTGATAGAAATAATTAGTGCCACTTTTAGAATCAAAACTCTGTCAGCATTTAAACAATACCCACTAAAATTTATCAACTAAAAGTTAGAGAAAAATATAAAATATTCTTGAGAAAATCTAATTAGGGAAACACTAACCCAAGAAAATTGCCCTTGGTAGAAATAATGGCTGTAAGAGAAAACTATGGCCAAAGCTATCATCCTGCTTTAAAAATGACTTATGAAGACAAAAATGAATACTCACATAAACCTTAAATGAAAAGAATAGATTCTAGTGAAAGTAATTTAGTAAAATAAAAATGGAAATGGAAAAATATCACAAACCATTAAATGTGCTTTGTTGAGAGTTAATCCAGAGCTAAGCTGGTGCTATGGTCAGCTCCAGAAGGACATCCCTGAGCCAAGTTAATGCTGGTGCAGTTCTGACTCAGTGCTTGTAATGAGAGCATCCTCAGAGTTCACAGATGGAGGTCAGCACAGTAGACACTAACTCTCCTCCACATGGACCTGGATAACCAAGTTCACAGGTGGCTTTCTCAGCCAGGAAAAGCTTTACTCTGGACTATGAAGTTTTCATCTCTTCCAGACTAGGGACAATGGAATAAATTTCTCTTGTTGATCTTATTGTTTGATTATACAGGTAAACACTCTTCCAAGGCAGTATGAATGGAAAGAGATCAGAAATAAACTCAGGGAGAATCCCTTTTTGGTCACACAATATGAAGACTGAGATAATTCATCATATAAATGACACAGTTAAAGTCGTAAAAACACTTTGTCACTTAGACAAAGAACAAAAAAAGATTTACTTTATAAAATGGGACAAAAAAAATCTCCATTTTTCATTTTTGAGATTCTGCAAGATAAAATATGAGACACTGTGGAATCTATTGTCAGGCTTAGAGTGAAATCCTCAAAATTTTATTATTCTATATTTTATACCATTAGAGAATCTTCAAATTCTTTTAATTCACTTAAATTCATTTAATGTTGAACTACACACTTCCTTCACAGCAACCACAGGATAATAAGGCTCATGGACACAACTCACAATTAATTACTAATGAGATGGTCAGCATAAAAGTGGGCTAATTAATCAATAGGTTTATGAATTTACTTTGGGTTAAGTCTGTTCTCTAATTTCAGCACACATATCTGATGTCACAACATTAAACATTATAAGGCTATTCTATCTGAAGTAATTTTCACTAATTCCCGCTTCTTGTTCTGAGGTTGTCACAAACCACAGCTGGCCCTGGGTACATCTTGACAACCCAGCAGGGAGCATGCGGGCTTGCCCAAGTCACTGCCCTGCAATGGTCTGGCCAGGGCAGCCCACAGACCCACCACAGGAGCCCCTCATCTTGGTTTAGACAACTACTGACCAAGCCTACCAGTCCCAGACCAAATGAATTTTAAATCACCAAAAAAGGAGGGTTGGTTCTCCCATTACACATTGTATTCAACATCATAACATCCCTTTGTAGCCCACAGTGTGCACAGTTTTATTAATTGACATATAATTTAGAAACAAAGGTAACAAGCAAATGTGGCCATTTGGATCATTTCTGTGCAGATAGCATCATATAAAACAAAGTATTCACACACAAACTCAGATTCCTTGTGCAATTATGACAAGAAGGCTCAGAGGACACCAAGAGTCTGCTCCTCTGCAGGCTTGGCCATGGCGGCCTTCACATGGAGGTGGAGAGGACAGTGGCAGCTGAGGCAAGTCACTGGGCATATTGTACACAGCAGCTCCCACTAGGCCCCGTGGGGTAGTCCCACCAGGTCCACATGCACAGGTGAGAGGCCTGAGCCTCCGAGGTCGCATCGCCTGCCTGTGCCCACACCCAGCCTTGCTCAGATCGGCTCTGCAGGCAGAGTCCAGCCCCTGTCCATGCAGCTCAACTCCCGGAGTGCAGGGGTTTGGTGAAGGAGGATGGCATGCAGAAATCTAAGGGCCCTTTCTACAGCAGAGGCTTCAGGCACACGTGTTCTGTGAGGTGGAAGGCAACCCCCTCGAGGCTGCATATCCGGAGGCCACGATTCTCTGACCAGGTTACAGAACAGCCTTTCCCACGATGGACTTCATTTCTCATATTAGTTTCCCTTTCTATTTGACAATTAAACCGCTGCTGGGAGGTCGTTGTCCCTTAAGGCTCCTGGTGAGTGTCCTTCTCATGTTTTCCTCTCTCTTTAAACTTCACATCTGCGGCCCTCACTCGCTCCTCCTGGTTCAACCCTTCACAGTTCTGACACGTCTTTGAAGATAACCAGGTCCAGAAAGGCAACATGTAGTTTAACTCACTTGCTTAAGTGAACAAGTGAGGAGAAAGCATACCATTAAGATGAGTTTCTGTTAGGTTTAAAGGTAAAGCTCTGCATTTAACTCCTAAAAATAAAATGGAACAGCTCTTCTCATCTGTTTGTTTCTCAGATGTTTAAGAAGAGCCAGGCATTGTGCCAGGTGCAGGGGACATGGTACAGCATGGCAGGACAGACCCTGCAGGGGTTCACAGGACCTGGAAGACTCTGGAAGACTCAGCAAGACAGATGTGAGAATTAAGCTTGAACAGGAACTGTGGCGGCGTCTCAGAGAGGGGGAAAGAGGAAGTGTCAGCTCCCCTTGTTGTGGTCAGGAAAAGCTTCATCAAGGGTGCAATGATCCACTGAGTCTCAGGGAAGAGTTTCCAGGGCAGCGCAAGAGAGTGCAGGTGGCCTTGGGTACTTGCACTGACAATTAAACATGGGGGAGGGGCGTGTGCACTGCCGTCCTTCCCTGTGCCAGAAAACAGAGCCAGACGCCTTTGGTGAGCATCCACTCATGACTCAAAGGAGCGCACCCCTCCCCCTCTCCTTTATCATCACCAGGGAAAGAACTCATGACTTAGACATGCAAAGGGGAATGGAAGGGCTGGGGCTGGGGCTCATTTGTAGAGCACTTGCCTAGCACGTGTGACTCGCTGGTTTGATCCTCAGCACAACATAACAATAAATAAATAAAATAGAAAGTTATTATGTCCATCTACAATGAAAATTATATTTTTAAAAGTAAATGGAAAAAAGTAATTCAAGTGTTTTTTCTCTATAATGTCACAAGTAAGCTATGAGCTCAGCATTAAATTTTAAAAATAGCAATTAACAGCACTGATGTTTTCCTGAGATCCTCTGTATTATGCACCTTATGTCATCTTCCAATGATGCTGTGTAGATTTATCACAATCCTCACCCAACCTGAGGCTCAGAACGGTCGAGTCATTTGCCCAGCAGATTCTACCTGACCTCAAAGATTTATTCAGAGATGGAAAACACTACTTCCCAGACTTTTCCATTTTTGTCTTTCAGTTCCATAATGTCACACCAATTCTGTCTTCGAATCCTACAGTGTTGACTTAACTTACCCTCTCTGAATCTCATGAGAAAATTGAATCCCTAGTGTGCGGATGTTAAGAGTAGGTGCAGGCAGGACCTAGGAGGAGACAGGGCGCTAATGGTTTCACGGGTTATTCCAGAGCTGGGCTGCTATAGAAGCCAATTTGGCCAGGCTCTCATGCTGCCTTGTGACTCTGCCAGCAGGAAGCCATCGCCAGATGTGACCCCTCGACCTTGGACCAGGACCATGAGCCAAAATAAACCTCTTTCTTTATAACTTGGCCAGCCAGAGCTGCTTTCTAACTAGCAACAGGAAATGGACCAAGATGGGTCTTAGAGAGGCTAGGTAGGTATTTTTGGTTGCCAAAAATAGGAAGTGGCATCTGTGAAAGCATCTGTGTGCACATACATGCCCATGAAACCCACATGCGTGTGGCTGAGCCCCTCGGAAGCCTGGAAATCTTAGGACATGAACTTGTACGAGGAGCTTGGCTGTGATGGGGACCTGCTTACTGTGCTGACTGTGTTCTACCTGTCTCTTAGTTGTCCCTGTGCCAGCTTTCCACCTTTTCAGATGCATATGGATGTGGGGGCTGTGGCCTCCTGGCCGTCCCAAGGCTGGCCAGAACCTGCTCCTGCACCCCTTTCTTCCTGGGTGCTGCTTAGGTGAGGGCTCTGGCTTCTGGTGGTGAAGTCACGTGGCAGGCAGACCTGGGCTCCGTTCTCCTTTCCTCACTCCTCAGCAGGTAAACAGCGCCATTTCAGCGATTTTAAAGGCAACTTCCGATAAAATATGCATGTAGATTTACTTCAGGGCCAGTAGGCTGGGCTATAAATTCATACCAGGTCAACTATGGACAGCCCTTCAGTTAAAAAGGAAGAAACAAAATTCAGTAACTAGAGTTTCCATCAGCATTTATCTTTCAATGAAAAAAAAGTGAATGTATTTTTTTCTTTTTTTGTAACGGAAAAGAAAAAAATACCCACGAATATGGCCAGAGCATCTCAATAGCTCACAAGTCTGTCCCGTGATACCTGGACAACAGGAGTCTTCTGTTGCCAGCCATTCCCCCAGGACCTGGTTCTTGGCTGCAGATGGGAAGCCTGGCCCCCATTCACCTCCTGAGCATTTGAGGGCCACCTGGGTCTCCTGTCACTGGAGACAGCGCAGCATGAGCAGAGCCCCAGATGGAAGTGCTGAACCGCCTACGGCCGTGGGCCAGCAGAATCCTGGAACTCCAGCTCCCTGTCTTTCCAGGAACTCTTCCATCCCCTGAGTGGGTACCCTCTGGCCTCAGCCAAACGGAGGCTGCAGATCACTTCAGACTTTTTATTTGCCAAGAATTTATTGGAGCCCAGAAAACAAATTTCTATGGTTGGGGACACTGTACCTTTTCGTTTGTTGTTATTGTTGCTTTTAATCCAGGCCGCCATCCAAAATTTGCAGCACAAGTGAACCGTGTCCTTCTGCTTTCTAGTTTTATCTGGCCTGGGAAAAGCAAACAAACTACAGTGCTTTGTGTAACATTGTACAGTAGAAGTTGCTGGTGTCTGGTGTTGGCTTGATCACCTTCCAAGTGAAATCTTAAAGAAGGGGAGAGCTAAAACACTCTCTGATGTTGAATAGGTTCTTGTCAATTGGTAAGAGCACTGAAGAACTCAAACTTACCTTTCTCACCACACGCATCTGGGTAAAGGTAGGACAGTGCCCCATGTTACTGATGGCTGCGCTGATCAGGCACTGACAGCAGGGTCACAGAATGCTGGAGGTGGGTGAGCCTGTGCCCTGTCTCTGCTCCAGACCTTCACCCTGGTTGCTCACTCCCTGTGGGCAGAGTATTGGAGATAATTCTGCAGTATAATGCTTGACACAAAAGCCACTGTAAGGATGTGTGGCAAAGCCCTATTGATGTCACAGTCATTCAAGTTTATCTCAGATGCCACTGCGTGTTCCATATCTACCACAACTTTTGTTTTGGTTTCAAATAGGAAACAGTAAACAGAGAAGGTAAGAAAAACTGCACATGGAACTGCAAACAGGCACCCTTTCTCCCATGGCCTAGCAGGTGTCTTTGAAGGTTTAATTCTTCTGGAAACCATGACATGCATACAGCCCAGCCTCAACTGGGGACAGGGAAGTAGTGGTGTTCCTCCAAGTTCCGTGGTAGCTGAAAAGATGCACAGTAAAAATAACAAATTAGCTGGGCGCGGTGGTGCACGCCTGTAATCCCAGCACTTAGAGAGGCTGAGGCAGGAGAATCGCGAGTTCAAAGCCAGCCTCAGCAACGGCGAGGCGCTAAGCAACTCAGTGAGACCCTGTCTCTACGTAAAACACAAAATAGGGCTGGGGATGTGGCTCAGTGGTTGAGTGCCCCTGAGTTCAATCCCTGGTACCACACAAAATAAATAAATAAATAAAAGAACAGAAACTATATCCCTTCTCTCCCTCCATGCCCAGACTCTGCAAGTGAATGCCCTGCATTCTGGGAGGTTGTGCACTTTGCAGGACACTGAGGAGGGACCACGGAAGCAGAGCACACACTCGGGACATTGTGCTGCTACCATCTCTCCTCATCTGGCCCAGTGTTGGAGCTGGTGTGTGACCACAGGTGTGGCACCCAGGCAGCTGGGTGTGCAGATCAGCCAACAGTGCCAGGAAGGAGCAGGACCCAAGGAGCAGGGGCAAAGCCTCCCTTCCTTGATGAGCTTCAGGCCTTAACACACTCCTCAAAAGAAATTCGTTGGTACAAATAGCCAACACATGTGTGAAAAAAATGTTCAACATCATTAGCCCTTAGGGAAATTCAAGTCAAAACTGCATTGAGATTTCATCTGACACCAATCAGAATGGCCACCTTCAAGAATACAAATAACAACAAACGCTGGAGAGGATGTGAGAAAAAAGTTAACACTTTCACACTATTGGCAGGATTGTAAATTAGTACAACTCCCATGGAAAATCAGTATGGAGGCTCCTCAAAAGACTAAGCATAGAGCCCCCATATTACCCAGCTATACCAGTCCTCAATATTTATCCTAAAGAATGAAAGTCATCATCCTACAGTGATACATTCTTACCCATGTTTATAGCAGCACAATTCACAATAGCCAAAGTATGGAATCACCCTAGGCATCCATCAGTGGATGAATGGATAAAGAAAATGTGGTATGGCCACACAAAGGAGTTTTATTCGGTCACAAGGAAAAATGAAATTATGTTATTTGCACGAAAATGGATGGGACTAGAGACTATTATGTTAAGTGAAATGAACCAGACTCAGAAGGTCAAAAGTCGCATATTTTCTCTTGTATATGGAAGCTAGAGAGGAAAATGGAAAAGAAAAGGGGGGCTCATGAAAATTAAAGGTAGATCAGTAGAGAAGGGACCACAGGAGGGAGGGGGAGGGGAAAAAGAAGTGACATTGGCTGAATTACATTGTTACATTATGTGCAAGTACGAACATGTAACAAGAAATCTCGCTATTTTGTACAACTCTACAGCACCAATAAAAAACCTAGAGGAAAAGAAGTAAAAAGAAACAAAGACTATTATTATTTTCCTAGCAATACTTAAACTACCTAATCAAAGAATTGGCCTGGCAATCAGGTTTTACCTGGAGCTTGTATTTTCAGGTTCAGTGATGCCAAATACGAACCAATTCACGTGGAGGAAACCATGTAGATATGTACATTACATGTACACCTGTATGTTTTCATATGTGCACGTGTGTGAATTCAACTGTGTTGTGCTGGTGCCCTCACATGAGTGTTTACCTGTGTTTATGGTGGTGTGGTCTGCGATGCTGGTGCAGCCTGAAGCCTCTGCTAGAAAGGCATTGACTCAGTCTCAGCACACAGCCCACCAACACTGAGCTCCAGGCATCAAGAATAACACACCCAAAGCTATGTAGACTTTCAAACACTGGTAATCCTTTTTATTTTTTTGTTACCGGGGATTGAACTCAGGGGCACTCGGCCACTGAGCCACATCCCCAGCCCTATTTTGTGTTTTATGTAGAGACAGGGTCTCACTGAGTTGCTTAGCACCTCGCCATTGCTGAGGCTGGCTTTGAACTCATGATTCTCCTGCCTCAGCCTCCCAAACTTGTGATACTTTTGCAAGTAAAATTCAAAACTGGATTTACACTGTGGACATAATTGTGAAAAAATGGAAGTCCAGGGCAGACCTGAGAGGATGCGTGAAGAGAGTTGGGATCCCTCAAGGAGAGGAAAGCCCGTGCCTAGGCAGTCAGAGTCCACATTATTTTGGGTGTCATGTTTGAGGAAGAACAAGGGGAAGGCAAGGTGGCACTACTGCTTGCTGACAGCCATTCTTGCCTGTTTTCTAGGAAACACAAGTGGCCAGGCGCTGACTGCAGGGTGCTTGGGCAGTTTGGAAGGTCTAGAGTCAAAGTTTCCTGCAGAGGGAATACAGTGTACCCCAGGAATCCCCCCAGCACACAGTCAGCTCTGCCTTGATTTTGATAGAATCCCTAAGCTGCCCTCACCCCCTTTCACATGGGGCAGGACAACTCTGGAATGCTTGGTCAGGACTGGAAGCCTTGCCCCAACCCCTCTGCCTTCCCGGCCCACGTCGAGCCCTCTGGATGCAGCAGGGCAGGCTGCTCCCGTCTAATGCCTCCTCAGTGTAAGGAGACAGCAGCAGCACCTGTTGCCACTGACACCCCCACATCAAGGCATCTGGTCAGGCAGGGCCTGCAGTACTCCCTCCTAAGAAGCGGTTACAGTAAGGACTGCTGCCCACTGACTGGCCTTGGTGAAGCCTTGGACTTGGTTATCACACTTGGCCACAGAGCGACCCTGTAAAATGCACTCCACTTCCAGGCTCCTGTACCGAGTGAAGAACGGGAGAGTTGAAGAGCAGTCAGCTGGTAAAGGAACTCAAAGTACACCAGCCTCCAACTCCACAGCCACAGCCCAAGGGACTCAGCCTGCCAGTCCAGAGCCACACCCCAAGGGACCCGGACTGCCAGGTAATTTTAGGTTTTCAAAACATGGAAGCCCACCAAACTCTCCTTAGATTAACAAATGATTTCTTTCAACTGTCAGAAGTAAAACAAGAACCCTGGACTCAGGACGCTGCACACAGAGTTTAGACCCTCCCCGAACAAAGGAGACCTTTATCCAAGATGGAAACCTGTGGAGGTGCAGAGATGCAGGGCCCAAGCAGAGAACAAGAAGTCAAAGGAAGTGCAGCAATTGCTAGAAAGAGGCCTGCGTTTCACGGACTCATGGGAGGCCATCCTAATGGGGGAATGCAGGTCACGGCTCCATTTCAGCTGGAGGGGGCAGAGCTTGCACCAGCTTCTAGAGCCATCATCCAGAGCAGCAGGGTCCCAAGGAAGGGCTGCCAGAACCTTCAAAGAGAAAGGTGTGGCCACACACCTGAGGGGCTACTCAAAGCAGCATCTCCCGGGGTGGGCCAAGTTTAAACCACAGCTTCCCTTGTGCAAGGTTGACTCTCCAGAGCCCTTGCCCTTGAGTGAAGGTCATCAGTGCTCTTGAACAGATTCTTCATGTTTGGCTTTGGAATGAAAGGAGGCACTTCAGGGAGGAGGCGGCAGATTGGGGAGCAGGAATGGGGGAAAGGCGTCCTCCAAGAGCAAGTTATGACTCACGAGCTCTGACAAGCCCACTGAGCCCTGAGTGCTGGGTATAGTGCAAGCAGGGCTCCTCAGGACCGTGTGGTGAGAGCAGACTCGGAGCTGGAGACACCAGGTCTCCATCCTCAACCTGACACTTCCCAGCTCCACAGCCTCCGGTCTTAACCCTGCATTTTCTCATCTGCAAAACGAAGCCTTCGTTCTGCCACCTCAGCTGTTGAGAGGCATGCCTGGCATCCAGTCTGTGCAGTACCTGGGGCAGAAGAAGCACTTGCTTCTTGAGGTCTCTCTCCCCTTCTCAGAATCGCCCTTCCCTACCAGAAGACCTGTTTGGACCAGCCAGAGTATCCAAAGCCAGGTTCAAGAGCCCAACTTAACACCCAGAACAACACTAGAGGGCTGCAATTGAGAAGGAGGGCAATCAGAAGAAGCACTCAGGACCTTTGCTGCCAGTATCAAGTGACTGGATTGTGGAGACTCACTCCTACCTGGAGATAGAGGGACCAGAGAAAAGAACAGCACCAGAACTTCTCCAGTACCTTGTATACAGTGTCTAGAACCCAAAGACTACCACACACATCAGCAACTAGGAACAAGACAACAGGCGGTGGAGCTGAAGCTCAGGCGGGGCAGGCACCAGATTCTCCAGACACAGAAATAGCAGGATGTGTAGGTTCAGAAAATGCGGGACCTGAAGGTGGCCAAGAAGCACCAGCAGCAGCTGGAGCAGCAGCTGGCGTGAGCGCCTCCCACACGCCACAGGCTCCTGGAAACATGACCATTGATCGGACTTGATCTTAGAGCCCCAAGAGGACTTCTTTACTGATGATGTCAAGTTCAGGCTACCTTCCCAACTCGGGAGCATTCAGCAGAGAACACTGCTGTCCTCCCCACACGGTCCACACGCCTTTCCCAGCAGGAGTCTGGGTCCCTGACTCAATAGCTCTGGCTGCAGGAGCAGCAGTTTGGAAGCCAACCTTCCTTACCTTTAGAACTTCACCCCACTCTGGCACTCGAGAAAGGAGAACCAGATATGAACAGTTTCACGCAGGTCCAGCCCCAGTGGAACTCACAAAAATCCAAGCGACCACATCTGAAGCAGGTTGCTCATTCCCATTTTCAGCATGCCCATGCGGCAGATTCACCTTTAGTGTTCACATTGCCAGGAGGACTGAAGTCTTCTGCCGATGCCAAAAAGGATCCGGCATTTGGAGGCAAAGGTGAAGCTCCATCCTCTGCAATCTCTGGGCCACCATGTGGAGATGATCAAAATGCTTCACTTTCAAAGCTTTCAAAAGAAGAGTTAACACCAAGTATGTATTGTGTAGCTCAAGAAATTGCAAAAGCACAATAGCAGATCCTGAAAGAGAAAAAGAAACAACAGCTTGAAGAAGCAGCAGCTAACCCTCCTGAGCCCCAGAGGCCTGCGCCCCTCCTCCCGATGCACAGAAGCACCGCAGACCCGTCCAAATTATTTACGATGAGAATCAGAATAAAAGCAGAGGCAGCTCATAAAATTTTTGAAGGTCTTGGCCCCAAAGTTGAACTGCTACTCTATAACCACCATCAGATACAAAGGGATGCCACGAGAACATCAAGACAAACCGGGTGGTAAAGGAAAACTCACTTTTTAAAAGAAGAAACAAAGGGAACCAAACATCTGCCAGTGTTTTGATGAGCTCATGGAGGCAAGGGAGAAAAAATGGACAGAAGAGAGAACAATCCTCAGAGGAAGGACAGAAAACAAAACAATGGAGTGCTGGGGAGGCAGTTTGCAGAAATGATAGAGAGCAGCGGGAAAGCTTTGAGTGTGCTGGGTGGAGGCCTTGCAGCCTCCGTCGTGAGAAGCAAGCCTGAAATTTCTGAAATTATGGATGGTCTCTCTGAGCAGTGTAAGGAGAAACTAATGTGGCAGCTCTGGGATCCCACCTGTGGTGTTTAATGGGTCAAGTTCATAATATAAATGGGCTTATGGAGGACCTCGTGGAGGTTTACAAAGACAGGCAGTTAATGAAAGCTTGGACAGACCATGAGAAGGAGGTCCTTAAGGACATGTTTATCCAGCATCTGAAAAACGTTGGACTAATTGCATTCTACCTTGAAAGGAAGAGTGCCCCTGATTGTGTTTTGCATTGCTATTTAACCAAGAGAAAGAAGAATTACAGAACCCTAGAAAGAAGAAATTATGGAAACGCAGAGGCAGAAATTGGAAAATTGCCTGACTCTCACAAGAAGAGAAAGTAGAAGAAAAGGAAGAGGATATAGCAATATAAGAAAAACAGAAAAATAAAGAAGGAATGAAAGATGAAGAAGAAAAAGATAAGGACTCCTCTTAAGAAAATACCAAGGACGAGAGGGACACTACAACAGAAGAAATAGGAGAGAGAGCAGGTCACGCCGCAGGGTGACGGACTGCCAACGGTCAAGGCCACCAGAGGGAAGGGCCGAATCACCAGGGCCATGACAGATGAAGCTGCAGCTGCCATGGAAGAGCCTCACCACCTCTGCCACCCCCACCAGAGCCCAGGTCACAGAGCCATGGAGACCTCTCGATGGACAGAAGAAGAAACAGAAGCTAACAAATTTGCATTTGGGTTAAGTCTTCTAGTTATCAACCACTAAGAGCCAGGCACATGGCGCGCACCTGTAACCCCGCTACTCGGGAGGCTGAGGCAGGAGGATGGCATGCTCAAAGCCAGCCTGGGCAACTTAGGGAGACACTGACTAAAAATAAATAAAAATAAAACAGGAGTATAGCTCAGTGGTAGAATACCCATAGATTCAATTCCCAGTACTTCAAAAATAAAATAAAACAAACCACTAAAGAAATTGCACCATGATTTGGAGGAGAAACTTGAACTTCATAGCCGGTAGACTAAAGCCTGGAGTCCTGTCTGTGTTACTTTGATAGCTGTGTTGTCTTCATCTTACTCTGGAACTTTGTGACTGGGCATTTTTCTATCATTGCTTATTAATGTGATATAATTTGAAATTGAACTAAAATTTCTACTAGGGTAAATATTGGTAGTTAATTTTAAGAAAGATTCATTCTTTTTCTGTTTAAATATTTACTTCTAGTTCTAAAGATAAATTGTTCCAGCACTTTGGGAGGCTGAGGCAGGAGAATCATGAGTTCAAGGCCAGCCTCAGCAACGGCGAGGAGCTAAGCAACTCAGTGAGACCCTGTCTCTACATAAAACACAAAATAGGGCTGGGGATGTGGCTCAGTGGTTGAGTGCCCCTGAGTTCAATCCCCTGTACCAAAAATAAAATAATTAAATAAAAAGAGAAATTGTTGCATGCACTTTGACCTTCAATGACAGGTTTCAGATTTATTTTCTATTTAGCAGATAATGAATGATACATCTTAGAGTCATGGGTAAGTCCACTTGACCAAAAAATAAATAAACAAATAGTTTAAAGTGAAAAAAAAAGTTGCAGAACAAAATGTAGAATCTCATCAGAGAATGGGATCTATTAAAAAGTACATGACAATTCTAGAAATGGAAAAATATAGGAACAGAATGTAAAAGTCACGGAAGCTCAAATGTGCAGCTATTCATTCAAACCCAGCATCCAGAGAAACCCACACCTGGGAACATGCAGCAATAAACAGGAGTTTTCTCTGTGTAAAAAGGAAGGCAGTGAAACAGTGTTGAGAATAATCAATCACAGGGCTGGGGCTGGGGCTCAGTGGTGGAGCGCTTGCCTGGCATGCATGAGGCCTTGGGTTCGATCCTCAGCACCACATAAAAATAAATAAGATAAAGGTATTGTGTCCATCTACAACTAAAAAAAAAAAAATTAAATAAAAAGAACGACCAATCACAGAATGACCCTGCAGTGTGGCCAGGAATTCTGAAACATCAAATAGCAAAGCCTCGCTGGACTGTTGTGTTTCGCAACCTATTGTCTTTAGGAAGACACTGAATTTCCCTTTCCCAGATGAACCTTCTCTATTTGCTCATGTGGAATTTGCTTTTCCGGAGACTAGTTTGCTCTGCCCATTTGGCACAAACCTCTGAGCTTACTTAGAGCTTTGGATTTGTTACCTAGTCCCTACCAGGTGCCTTGCTCGGGACCAGGTGGTTGGCTTGAAGGATGTCCGCTCATGGTCAGCCACAAACCTTGCTATCCATGGTGACAGCTCTTGCTGCAGGACTCACCTTGGGTCTTGGCCAGTCACCAGCCACCTCCTGGAGCCCCGAGTCCCCAGTGGGGCCTGTTTACCTCCTCCACATGGCTGTTTTTGAAATCAGCCGAACTCGAGCATGGAAAGGCCCATGGAAACCACAAAGCCCATGAGTGTGGCTGTAGATTGGTTGCTATTTTTGTACCTGTGTGTAAGGGGAAATGGACCTTATTTATGCTTCCAGATAATTCCTGTACTCTTTTTTTTTTTTTTTTCGGTAGAGGGCATTGAACTCGGAGGCACTCAACCACTGAGCCACATCCCCAGCCCTATTTTGTGTTTTATGTAGAGACAGGGTCTCACTGAGTTGCTTAGCGCCTTACCGTTGCTGAGGCTGGCTTTGAACTCGCAGTTCTCCTGTCTCAGCCTCCCAAAGTGCTGGGATTATAGGTGTATGTCACTGCGCCTGGCCAATTCCTGTACTTTGAAAACATTTTTTCCCACTTAATTCTTTCATTGAACATGTGCGTTAAATGCCTGCTGTGTTCCTGGCAGGTCCCTGTAAGGCATGCTCTCTGCCCTCCAGCGCCACATAGCCCAGGGGGGAAAGACAGATGATAAGGAAGCGTCAAACTACAGTGTGATAAGCAGTGGACAGATGGGGCAGTGCCAGATCCACTTCAAAGCTCAAGGAAGAGAAGCAGGAATGGGGCGATGGGGGTGTGGGGAGGCCATGGCCAAAGGTCCAGAGGCACAAAGAAGCCAGCCTTGTACCTGCGTGAAACTGCAAAGCTTCCACCCCTCTTTATAAAATATGAGCTGGATGTCGAGAGTATTGAAAAGCAAGGCTAGCATACTCACATAATCACAGCCACTGGCCTTCACGGGCTTGGTCTGTTGGAAGAGAAAAACACGCATATAAGTAATCTCAAAGATTACACGGGAAATAAAGAAACAAAATTACACACTGTATGATCTCATACATGCAATTTCCAAAAAAACCAACTGTAAAAGTGACTGAAAACAAAAGCAAAGCCCCCCAACTGAAAATGGCCAAAGGACCTAAATTGATTTCTCCAAAGAAAAAACACAAATAGTCAATAAGCACGTGAAAAGTTGCTAAACCTCACTCATCATTAGGGAAAGCAAATAAAAAATCACAATGAAATATCTCTTTACACTCACTGGGATGGCTGCTACTTAAAAAAAAAGAAAAAGAAAAAAAAGGTGTTGGCGGGGGTATGGGGAAATGGAGCCCGTGTTCTCTGCTGTTAGGAATATAGAACTATGCAGCTGCCATAGAAAATAGCTTCATAGAAAATAGTTTGGAGGTTTCTCTAAAAGTTAAACATAGAAATTACCATATGACCCAGTAATTTCATTCCTAAGTATATACCCAAAAGAATTTCAGGCACTCAAACAGATACTAGGAGACCACTATTCATAGCAGCATGACATCCAATAGCCAAAAGCTGGAAAAAGCTCAAGTGTCCACCAGCAGGTGAATGGTTAAACAAATGTGGGAAACGCACACAGTGGAATACCACGCACCTGTAAAAAGGAACCCAATTCTGGTACATGCTTCAGTGTAGACAAACTTTGAATATATTACACTAAGTGAAAGAAGCCAGTTGCAAAGACCCAAATATTGTCTGAGGTCACTCAGTCAGCTGTGAGGAATAGGTAAAGTCCGAGAGTCAAGAAGTAGAATAGAAGCCATCAGGGCTGGTGGGAGCAGGACAGGGAATCATAATTTACTGGTTGCCAAATTCCTATCTGGGATATTGAAGCAAAATTCTAGCAGTGATGGTTATACAACATTGTGAACATACTTAATGCCACTGAATTCTACGCTTAAACATTATTAAAATGGCAAATGTTATTTTTACATGTAAAATAAAACATTTTAAAGAAAAAATATGACTGAAAAAAATATTTCTAAATGTTAATGGTTTTCTCTGAGTGGTATCTGTCTCTGTCTCTCAGTATATGTTCTGTGTTTTTCTTAATGCATATGTATTTTACAATTTTTTAAAACTTTAAATTTTATCCACAAAAGAAAAAGAAAAGAGGAAGCAAACACGACTCACCTGCAAAGATAAGAATCCATGCTCCACCTGTGCACAGGTGCCCTGGGAACACAGGGACACCATCTGCATGCTACCAGCCTACCACTACCTCGCAAATGGCTTGTTTGCAGAGTTCAAAAACATGGTCTAGGAGCTCTTCCTGGGAAGGCATACATCAATCCTGATGACTCTGATACTTCTCCAAGCCCCAGGTCAATGCCAAAGCCCAAGCAGGACAAGACAACCACTGTCTCCTACTTCAAAGTGACACTCTCCCTTGGAATGCAGTTGCCCAGTCCTGGAGGTCTCCACAGAGGTGGAGGAGCCACACCAGAGCCTTCCATCCAGGGGGAGGGAGGCATAGTTCTTCCTGCAACTCCCTCTGCCTAACACACAGGTGTCTGCTGCAGATCACCCAGGCTCCCCCTTCACCTTAGAGAAAGGAGAAGCTGATTGTGTCTTACCAACTAGCCCATGACCCTCTGCTCCCCTTTCTTGTGTCAGAGAGAAAGCATGAACAGTGTTGTAAGCATGGCTCTCAACTTGGAGCAAAGGGTTTTGGAACCAACTCTGCATGGAGAAGGGACCCCTGGGATACTGCCAGTCTGCTCAGGGTTGCGCCCTGCCCTCCGACTGAGGGGCTCCTGAACTGCTAGGGAGTGGGGAGCTGTCATAAGGGCTTGGTAAGTTGGTCCCTTGTGCCATGATGCTCAGGATATTTCAAAGCCCACAAGTCAGAGAGACGGGAACCTTCCCTTGAAGGCCCCCCAAGTGCTACAGGCCGTAGGAGACTGCCACATGGGTGCTGAGGGTGAAAGCTGCCTTTTCTTCTGGGATTGACTTTGGAGTTAGTTCTGTCATCCAGAATGAGCCAGAGAACAAGTACCAACAACGGCACCTCCCATGTCCAAGGGAAGTCATGGCCTTATTCTGGGATCTCATGTTTGCCTTTAAACTCTGAGCACTAAAAAGTCAGAACTGAACTGAGAGTTACCTCACTCGCCTTGGGTCACTCTGTGTTGACACTCAGCTCTGAGGCAGCTGCCACATATATACACTGTGGTCAAAAGTTTGCTCTCTAGGGAGTCGCTGATGGAGATCTTCAAATTTCCAAACGTTTTCCAGCAGTTTTCTGCTGACTCCACCCAGAGGGTGCAGAGAGGCTATTCACAGGGACCATGTGTCACCTCCTCCACCTGCCACTTTAGCCTTTGTGTACCTTACTTTAGTTGCCAACTTTCATCCACATTCTGTTGACTAGAAGCAGGTGTGCCAAGAGGGGACTACATGAGAGCCACCCCGGGTCCCCTGGAGGTCTGTCTGCTGCACCTACTATGCAAAAGGGACAACTCAAGGAACCAGAAAGTCTACAGGAGCATAGATAGGGTGCAGGAGGTAGTTATTCACTCCTGGGGGATCTGTCACCTTAGAACACTGCTGAACTTGTGAGTCACAAAATACAAAGACTAACTGTATCTTTGACCAATGATCCTAACAGGGAAAAGGCTGAGCGTGGAGAATTTTAGGGATAGTGGTTTAAAGGTTGTATAGGCTGGGAAGCCGAAAGAGATGTGTAAAGTGCTAAACAAGCAGTAGTAGCACTGACATGCTAACTAGAGATGTGGACGGCATGTCTGTTCCAGCAGAAAGTCAGGTGTGGGCATTGGTCTGGGTTGCCCCAGGCGGTGCAAATGTGTGGCTTTTTTTAATGCTTGGTACAGGATAAATAGAAACAAGATCATAAATGCATCACTTTGCTTAAAAAAAAAAACAAAAATGAACACCTGTTTTTAAACCAATATACCAGATTTCATCAAAAATCTCAAGAAACAGAGTTTTTCCATTCAGAAAAAGCAAATAAGAAATAGTGAACAGCGAGAGGCCCACCATTCCACGTTTAGTAGTTGGTTTAACAAAGACAAATAAGCCGAATTTGTCTTCCTTCCATGGTGACATCCAGGCAGATTTCCACTGCAGACTGCGGATCTCTGGGTGGCTGTGCCTGGAGGGCTGGGGATCAGGTGGCCTCGGGCCTGTTACTATAGCACTTCCTCCCACCCTAAGTGGGCCTTACTGCAAATGAGCTCATCACCGCTCTGCATAATCACCACATTTGGAGCCTTTCTTTTCTGAGGGTTTTTCTTAGGATTTCTTATATTATGCAGCAACTGTCATCATTATTTTGATGCTGTGGTTTGATAGCACCTTCAAATGCAAATTTGACAAGAAAGCTGAAAATTGAGTGTGGCAAACAAAGCAGCCGATCTGTAAAGCACATGCGTTTGAGCAGTAAGCCCTGCACATGACCCGGGATTTCGCATTGTATTGTAAGAACCAGAACTTTCTGAACACACACTTCAAACCAGAGCTTCAACAGCAGAGCCTCCATTATTTCCTCTTACTCATAGTTTCACATTCTAACTTCTCAAGCAGTCAGGATCCAGTCAGAGACCGAATATTCCCTCGGAATCTGTTCTCTTTGTGTCAATTATCTGAAAGTGATACACCAAATATTTCCCAACCAGAACTATCCCAGCAATGGCCAAAGAGAATGGCTGGCATATGTCCAGCAAGAGCTTGTCCGGCCCTGGTTGCTGGACGCAGGAGAGGTGGCAGGAAGGGAATCTCTGGCCAGGGACTGGGGGCCAGCAGGATGTGTAGGAGACCCGGCTGCACCTAACCAGAATGAAGTACTTTCACATCTGAGCACCGTGTCCTCACAACTGCTGTGCTGCCCGCGACATGGTTACAAGTCCTCTTCCCTCCTGCCCCGGCATTTCTTGAGGGGAGATTGGAACTCAGATTCTAGGCGGCAATGTGCATCCTCTGGATGGGCATATGAAGGACCCTGCGAGAGACAAATTACTTCTGCTCCTAGATCTGACTTCTCACCTCACTTGAAAACAACCTAGTGGTTCAATTGGCCCTCCTTTCAACATTCCAACAGAGTCTCCGTCTCGTTTGAAAACGTACCAAAGTTTAGAAAGAGAAGGAATTTTCCTAGTCACAAATAAAGTCCTTTCTGAGGCTAAAGATTTGGAGATAAGCAGGCCAGGATCCATTGTCTCTTTTCCAGAGAGAAGTCCTTGGCAAAACGGGCATTTGAGGGAAAGATGGAGCATGTTCTTCCTGGCTTGTGCTTTGTACAGGTTGACACAGAGGTGCACTGGAAGAGAGCTCCTGTAGAAGCTCCTTCCTTCAAAGAAAAATGAAGGCTTCACCTTTGCTGTTTTAATATGGCAATGTTTTAGGTTTAAATTAATACAAGAGAATCAAGCCATAAGCCTCTGCTTTCCCTGCTGATGTTAACTGAAGGTCAGAAAGGAAGGGAAATCCATAATAGCAAGGAGAAAATCCCATTGTTTCTTTTAAATCAATCCTCAGGACCTAAGAAGTTAGCAAGCTGTAAGGATAACGAATTGTAAAGGAAGATGATTTTTATCTAGGTCATAAAATTTACAGCTGTTTTCCTCCGCTAATTTAAACGTAGAAGTGAAAGACATCTGGGAGATGCCAATCCAGCAGGACCTGAAACATGGATCCGTGGGTTAGGACATTTATTTTTCATCCAGAGTGAATTGGCCTGAAATATATTTATCAAGGAACTACACTTTTAAAGCATGCATCTCACAGCTGCCTAAACAAAAAGAGAATTTCAGGATATTAAAGTAATGATTTCTTTTGAACTATGGCGATTAATGTAAGATGATAGAAACAGAGCAAAACAAACAACATTCTAAGAAGAGACCAAGGCTAAAGCATCATCTTGCCTCACCAATACTTTATTAGTTGCAGTTTTCGCTATGTGTGTTCTCAAAAGATGATTACCTGGAATTCTCTGGGCTCCATCTGAAGCTCTGAGCAGAGTGAACTTATTGATATCACACTATTGACAGAAGATGCAGAGTGCTTTGTTCCAAGTAGCTGGTTTATTTGACACAAGAGCCATGGATCATCTGAAATAAACCGTAAATGGCCATAGCCAGTCTACATTAGACCTTGGGATATTTTTTAGTGGTTCTTTAATAAGAATTAAAATAATTTCTAGTTCTCTAATAACTTGTTCAGGAGCTTTCTTGTGCTACACTATGGCTAGATGCTGAAAAGATAGAAATACAAAGACATAATCTCTGTCATCCTGGAATTCAAAACTTTAGTTTGTGGAACAGATAATTCCATAAATAATTTCAAGAAAGCCTGAGAAACTTTATAATGGAAGTGCTTTGTCCCTCCCAGACAGAAAAAAAGAAAACTAAAAAACTCTATCAGCAATGGGCAGGAGCAGGAATAGCCTTAACCGGAATTTCTCTTATGAGCCACATGTAAGGAAACAGCCCTCAGCCAGGTGGGACAGACATCCTGATGGGAAATGGGAGCTCAGGAAATGCGTGTGGAACTGTTGACGCCTAACGCAGACCGGAAGTCCCTGGAGGAAATCCAGCGTTCAAATTACTGGGGTACACAGAGACTCCCCCCAAAAAAACTTCTAGAGTCATAGAGTAAAAATAATTAACTTTTTCCTTCTGAGCGTTTTCATTACCTTATGTTCTCATTTTCTTTCAATAAAACATAAGTGGAAAACTTCTCAAGGATTATTTATAAAAATGCTTGAAAAAACTCTAGCATTGGCTGTTCCTATTTCTATAAAATTTAAAATTTCTGTCCCCAGAGGGTAAATAAAATATTAAATGCTTATGCCCATAGAGTTAAGAGCAAAAGTGATTGCTCAATATGGAGACTCAATGCCTCCCCATAGCCTAGTTCCCATGTGATGGAGGAGAAGGAGGCCCACGTGAGAGCTGTGGAATTCGCTCCCCATGAAGCAGGACGTTCCATGCTCTCAATGACCAAGTCCTCTTTCCCAGTCCAGCTAAGACTTGGGCCCACCCCGAGGACCCTGGACTGACCTAGGCTCCTGCATTAGGGACCCTGCTCCCTCTAACTCTGTGGACCTCCGTTTGCTTACTGTAGATGAGAGGGAGGGCCAGAGGTGTTTATTTCTTGCTTGGATTCCGATAACTTGCCCAGCACCATCAATGAGAGCACTTCCGCAACAAGTCCCAGCTGTAGAGATCCAAGGGTGCTGGCTGAGCCCGCCCCTCCGTGTCCCGCTTGGGTCATAATCCCATCCCTTTGCCCCCAGTGGAGGGCGTCAGGCTAACACCTGAGACTCTTCTTTTAGGCTTCCCCTACCCCTGCACCTCACGCGGTCACAGAGCCTAAGTCCAAGTCACAAGGATTGACCACAGCCACATGCACCACTCCTGACCTTGTTCAGGCCTGGGTGGTCCTTCCTGGGAGATTAGGAAAGATCCAAGTGGCAAACACTCAGATCACTGGAGAGCTTTCTCCTATCTCCTATGGCCCTAGAATGGAATGAAGTTATCACCTCGCCTCTGCTCTTTGACAGCACTAAGTTGTCCTTATTGAGCTGGTCCTTCCCAGCTTCTCCGAATGGGTCTAGAGCCATGGTTCCAGAGGTTTTTGACCACACACCACTGTATAGATATAAATATTTCTATATACTTGTATGCTTACATTACTATGCCCTGTGTGTATGTTCATGAACAACATTCAGTTAATAGGTCGTATGGATTATAAAACATAAACATTGAACCTCTAAGAGCATGAAATTAGGCAAGGAAGAGAAATGGGGTGTGATGTTTTCTCTGAACTTTTGGGGTCATCTTGCATGCTCTTCTTGGAGACCACTGATTTCAAAGCTGACTTTCCTGAGTGACCTAGACATTTACGTCACTAACCCATCCTTTCTAGCCTTTCGTAATTCTTCATTAGTCCTTATTTATATTCTTAAAATTTGGATGTGTAGGAAATATCTGAATTTTTATGTTTTGGTGAGAGGAAGTCAAGTTCACCAGGCATGTTATATTAGTTCAAATCATTGCCACGAAGACCCTTCGCCCATCCCAGCCCTCCTAACTCCATCCTCAGCACTCATTTTTCTCTCCCTTCTGTTGGATATAACTATGGTTTCCTTCTTACAGGAAAATTCTCTTCTTTATCTGCAGTTGAGGTGGCAAAAAGGTCAGTAAGGAACACCCAGAAAGAACATTCTCTCATCCTCGTGATTCTGTGATCACACTTTGTTTTTCTTTTCTTTTTTTTCTTTTAATTCTACTACCCAGTTTAATCACAATTCATTCACTGGATTGAGTCACTGATAGTTTTTGATTGCTTCCAAAAAATTTTTTTCTATATAAAAAGTGCTTTATGTTTAAAGATAAACCAGCAAAGATTTGCCCTAAGATGATGTAAAACAAAGTTTTCTGACTGTCCCACAGTAAATCCAAAGAGAGTGACAGCATCCTAATAACCAGTAACAAATAATGTACACACTAAAGAAATCATGTGAGGTGTGGTGTTTAAAAGCCTGTGGTATCTCATCACAGAGCCTCCACTCAAGTTGGGAGGCAGTAGGGTATACTGGCTGAGAAGACCTTAAACCAGAGTCCCAGCTTTCACTCCATCATTAACTAACTGTGTGACCTTGAACAACTGAATCATTAACCTCCAGGTCTCAGCGTCTTATCTGCAAAATATGGCATCTCTGTCTATTAACCTTATGGGGAGATGAGTGTTCACAGAGATGCTAGTACAGGGCCCAGCGCATAACAGATCCATGCAGTGACTACCTCTCTACTCTTCTTACAAACCCTTAAAGACTATGGTCTGTGTTCACCCCATCCCCACATTTAGTGCCAAGCAAGAATCTTAGCTGGAGCTAATGTGGAACATTCTTGCATTGACCAACACAGGTAATCTCCTACCCTTTGATAACTTAACTCCATAGACGTGAAAATGCTCCCACAGTTCTTACACTTTGAAGATTAAAGATCTCCAGCAACATAGCAACCACTGAGGGTGTGCTGAGCAGTGCCATCTACCCGTGAAGCTGTGAGCACCAACTCGCAGGTGTGCGGCTCTGAGCTCTGCAGTGTGGGAGCAATGAGCTGCACTGTCTCTATCCACCAGCAGCTGTGCCTCAGAGATCCGCAAATCCCTTCTCAGGGTCAATTCCACAATGCAGGTCTCTGCTCTGAGGGTCGAGTCTAATCCCCTCTATTTGGTGATTGGGTAATCCTCCAGCCTGCATCTCTGAGGATAAACCTTATCTTATTCCTGGGAGGGAAGCAGGGCCCTTGGCTTTTCTCTCCATATATGGCCAGATTAGTTTCTGTATAACAGTGTTATGTGTACACAAAAGAAAAGCAGAGATAGTTAAATGAGTTCTAAAATTCTCTGCCTTAATTTATAAGAAAACTGGGCCAGAATTTTAATCATTAGTCCCAATACAAGAAAACGGGTTATTAAAAAACGTTAGACCAAGAAAACATTCAGCCTCACCATTAGAACACAGAGAGACAGGCAGCCCAACCTCTCTGGTTTCCCCACATTAATGGCCAGGAAGACCCCAGCCCGAAGCCCAAATCCCCTGTGGGGATGGACACATGCTAGGATGGTACTCTTTCCCTCTAAGCAGAAATGCACATAAAATTGATCAGTTCTGAAGCAGTTTTTGCTACATTAGAAGACAATGGTTCGATTTCATAATCTGTTGGGTAGGTGGTGGGTCATAGTGAACAGACATTTTTTACTTGGAATTAGATGACTTGGATTAGAATCCTGGTTTGTTTGTTTGTTTTGGTACCGAGGATTGAACTCAGGGGTACCAGACCACTGACACACATCCCCAGCCCTATTTTGTGTTTTATGTAGAGACAGGGTCTCACTGAGTTATTTAGCGCCTCGCCCTTGCTGGCTTTGAACTCGCGATTCTCCTGTCTCAGCCTCCCAAAGTGTTGGGATTACAGGCATGTGGCATCGCACCCAGCTGTTTGTTTGTTTTTATTTACTACCTATGTGAGCCTAACAAGTATATTCCTAAATTAGAAGCTCCAGCTTTCTCACATGTAAAGTATGGGAAATAATGCCAACCTCATAGATGACTGAAAGAAGAAATGTGAAAAATACCTGCAGGGCATCGGGTCCTAAAAATGACTCTTGGCTCCCGGCTTGGTTTTGCATTCCCAGATCTATCTCAGCTCCCTGACCTGGAAATTTAAACAGAATTCCAAGCTCTGCTTTTGGCAACATTTATGATTGATCTGGATCTATACTCTGTTGGTTAATTATCCTGCATTAGTGATTTTTACTGGATCTCAGATAGGTTTTGATGAGTTCGCTCTGCACAGATTTTCATCATGATGACCTTTGCCACGCTTACATAGATCCATAGATCCCGTCTATTTTCTCATGTGTTTGAGAGTTAGTGCAGTTATGCTCTTCAACTGGAGCATCAGTTTCATGGAGATGAGTTTAAATGGTTTTCAGCGGCTGGGTATGAATTGGGCTTTTTTCCTTCCAGCCTTCATTTGAAAATGGCAAAAATATTCCATAACCTATGACATCTCAACAGCACAGCATTTCCAGGAAAAGTGCAAGGGGGGAAGACAGAGGGAGTGCGACACCTGCCCCTGCTCCGTGGGAGCGTGACTCACCCAAGGGGGCAGCCAACCGTGGGGGTCCCAGGACCCTCTTCCTGGCAAAATAGGAATATAGCCTGGCAAATAGGCCTGGTGCAAAATTCTCCAGGATGCTCTGGTGAAGCTCCGAGGAGCACGTAAGGCAGCAAGGAAATGGTGCAGCATCTCATGCCACCAGGGCTTCATTGGCTGGAGGTCAGCTGCAGCATAGAGGTCAAGTGCATCAGTGGGGCCAGGAGATCTGGGGCCAGGGGATGCCTCGGCATCCCACCTCTGCAGTTGGTGGACTCCGTGATCTGCCTGAAACTGGAGGCTTGGGTTCTGTCATTTTCAACCCAAGGGCATTCACCTCTGTTGCTTCACACCTGCAAAGGTGTGGGCCTTCTCTACACCATCAGGGACCCAGTGAGGATTCCTCAGTAGTGTTTCCTGGATCTGCCTCACTATTTTCTCCTTTGCTCTCCACGACAAAAGTGCTCACAATGTAATCATGGATTAACTAGGTGATAAGTGCAAGTCACCAACCTTTCACTAAAATTCATAATATACACTGAATTTTGATGGTTAAAAAATCCATTTATAACTGATAATGGCTAAAAATGTACACATGGTGAAATTAATAAAAACAACAAACAAAGTCATCATTAGAAGAGTTAGACCTTCAAAGGCAGATTCAGAAAAGTGAGCTGAGAAACAAGGACCCGCAAAAAAAATGCCACAAGTTAGAATCTGCACAATTTTATATAGCTAGAAAATTAATTTGTTGTATCAAATTTGTAAGACTTCAATGGAAAAGAATTGTACACCATGCAAATAATCTCATAAAGTCTTTACATTAAGGGAAATAAGCGCAGCCCAGAGGTGCATACCATGTGTCCTCACTCAAAGCTGGATGCTGGGATAGTAGAGTAGACCCGTGGTCAACTAGCCAGTGGGCAGGATCTGGATGGCTGGATGACAATAGCCAAAACACACAGTCCACGGGTGAAATGAGCTCTGGTGTGGCCCTAGCCCACAGCTATTTACAATGTATTTCATAAGGACAGAAGACAGCAGTTCACCGTTTCCCAACACAAGGAAATGACAGATGTTTAAGGAAATGGAAATGCTAATTGCTCTGTGGGATCATTACACAATGCATACGGGTATCAAATGACCATACTGTACTTCATAAATATGTGCAATTGTTATGTATCAATTTAAAGAGAAAAATTTAAAAACAAGTGAAAAAGTTAAACTTATCAAAATAGATGTGAAGTAACTCATGTGAAAAGCTGATCTAAGGATCTACACTAGCCTTGAGAAGTCCATCTGGGGAACCATTTCCCCCATGTGAATTTGTCAATGTTGTTTTGTTACCTGACTCACCTTGATACTGCTACAGATTCCCACAACATCCGGGGAAGATGAGCTGGCACTATCTGTTAGGATTTAGCACATGCACATTCTTTGACCCCAAAAGCTCAATTTTGAGAAAAACAACAGTGCCAGTACATAGAGATTTGTGTGCAAGGTGGTTTATTCCACTTCATCTGAGATAGCAGAAGCCTGAAGACAATCTGCATGCTCATGGCAGACTGAGTGTCTCCACCTAGCATTGGAAAGAGAGCAAGGATGTTTTGCTAGGTATGAGACAAAGTGGTAGGCAGCAT
>CM053409.1:6740435-6758050 GCA_028644305.1 Xerus rutilus
GATGAGGGCCCTGGACATCAGGGGCAGGGCTGCAGTGGGGATAAAAGGTGCCAGCCTCCTGACGCCAAGCTGAAAGGCAGGTCTGATACGGAATTAGCAAGGGCCATTCATGGGGAGAAGCACCCAGAAGGGTTTGAGGAGCCCCATGGTGCACGGTATGGACACAGTTGCTATGGTTTTGGGGACAGAGCTGGAACCAGGACATCATGGCCTGATGGCTTCCTCCCTCACCTCTACTCAGTGGCAAAGCTCACAGGGTCCCACCAGGGGCTGTTTGGTTCTGCACTGGAGCCACGGCCTCTGGCCAATGCCCTGAGATCTGGTGGAGGTTCCAGCAGTGGTGCCTGGACCACTCACTTCCTCCTGCCATTGGTCCCTGGAAATGTGGATGGAGGCTAGTAGAGCCCAGCCTTGCAAACGCAGGTGTGTGCATTTGTTTCAGACTCTACAGTTCCATACGACGTTCTTCCTAATTCACAGAGTGTTAATGGCCTCCATCCATGGCTGTGGGGCTTGATGACCATGTCAGAGGCCATTTCCAAATCTGAGGCTGAGGAGCTTCAGATTCTGAAGCCACTGAGAAAGGGGAACTAGGGCAAATGCTTAACATAATAGTTGCTTGAGCCCCATTAGAGATGGAGTAGCGAGCATCCCGTTCTGACTCACTGCTCAGACATTCTGACACGTTCACGTCTGCAGAAGGTCAGGGAGGAATGGTGGTCTCTGATGCTCCCAGGGTGCTTCGCTCCTAGTGGCCCTGCAGGCTCCTTCCCTTTGCGGCCTTGTCTCCTACTCAGCCCTGGAGCCCCTGTGCTCATGGCTCCCTCCTCTGGGGGATCCCACTTCGCTTCACAGCAACAAAGCCACCCACATGGGACTAATTCCATGCAGATGCTCATCCCAGACACATCCAGCTGCTAGCTTGATGTCTCCACCTGGATGTATCAGGATTCCTGCTCTTCCTGCTGTCCTTTCCATCTCAGTAATAATCCCATTCCAGCTGCATGAGCCAAAAGCCCTGGTGTCACTCTGCACTCTTACACCCACATCTAACCCAGCAAGTGTCCTGGATTTTGTTTTGTTTTGTTTCAAATTATACCAATATGCATCCCTGTGGACCAACAATGTACCCACACAGCACTGACTTCTTCTTAATGGACACTAGTAAGTGTGCTTGTCAGTAGTTCTTTAACTATAATGATACAGTGTGAGATTGTATTGGTGAAAGATAGCGTGTGCTCCATATTAATATCAGCTGGATTTGAATCTGCAGTTTGCCTGATCAGACTCCTTGTGTAGTATTATTGAGCAGCTACAGGAATCCATGGTGCCATCCATTCCTGGGTGGCACATCCTTGGCTTGTTCTCAGGATACCAATACTGTGGCGACCGTGGCAACTCCATGGGGACTAAAGCTGGCCACACAGCCCTGCTCTGTCCTGCAGCCCACAGCCTGGCAGGAGGGGGACATGTACAGGCTCAGTGACCTTCCCTAGAGTACTGGTGAGAGCCTCTGGGCCGAGGCTGTGCCGGGGCTACCCAAGTGGTGACTTTCCCATGTGTGGGAGGCCAAAGTGGGAGGTGCGTCTTTACCTTTGCAGCTCAGCTCCATGAGGGCCAAACTCACACTTCCAAATGCCCCCTTGGCCTCTGAAGGTGTGCAATCCAAGTGTCCACCTCATGGAGCATCCAGTACTTTCAAAATAAGACTGAGCCTTTGCAGCTAAAAGCACACGGGTAATATCCTGGTTAATGAATCGTACTGTTTTTCTGTCGTGCCTCAGTTCTAAAAATCTGAGAAAGCCAGATGAAGAAGTCATGATATATTAATGATCTCAAATGTGCACTGGAATCGGCAGAACAGAAAGTGGCATGAATAATTCAAACAAGACACCCTTTTTTTTCCTTCTTGCAAAAGGTTGACGCATGAATAGAGGTGGCGGGAGCTTCAGTAGAGATGGCTCCTGCAGGCTGCCATCCAGCCATCTCCTGGCACTCGGAGGGTTCATCAGGTTCAAGCAACACAAGAGTCCATCTAGTCAGCCTAAGGGGTTATGTCAGAACCTTCTGGCACCATGTTTGGTTTCTCTTGGCTCTGACAGACGCTGACAAGATTTTGATGCCCAGTGCACTTAGATCTCTGAATTCTGAAAGAGGGTCCCCTCGAGGAAAAAACAGCAGGAAGCAGCACAGCGGGTGGCTCATGCAATCTGGGCTTGTCACCACCATGCAAGGGACAATTGAAACTGGAGACAGAAGGTCCTGAGAGAGGCCCAGCCAGAGCAGCCAGGGCAGGTAGCCCCACACAACATCCTTTTAGGGTGAACACCCTTGCTGTTCATCTTTTCACTTAAGCTCTTTTTGAGAACACAGCTATTATGCGCCAAAGAACAGCAGAGTCTTTCTGCTGAGCACAGCTTGTCATGGGCTGGGATGTGCAAGTGAGGCTGGGTCTCCTCCAGATCTGTGTGATGAATACTGCTGCACTATGTAGATCTGACGTGTGTGTGACACTCCTTGTGTGTGTGCATACTTACACACATATACATGTACAAATGACACACACCCACTGAATGTGTTTAACAGCACAGGACAAAATGTTTTGAAAGAAAACTGCTGTCTGTGCTCAAGGCTCAAATTAATGAAGAATCCGGATTTAAGTGTTTAAGTTAAGACTAGCCTCAGAAGGCATGAATTTAAACTTCTCTTTCAGAGGTTCAGTAGAAGATGAATCAATAGGCACTCAGTCAATCCATAAATTAGCTGCCGCAGTCTTGTCTTTTAAAAGTTGGCCCAAAGGGATTAGAATAAAGGGGCAACTAAAGAAATCAGCTCACAGGATCAGTAGCAGTTCAAAGCAGAGGAAAGAGCAATCCTCTTACATATCCATCCACCAATCCTCCTTCCCTGCTGCTTTCCCTCCATCCATCCATCCACCCATCCACCCGCCATCCATCCATCTGCCCTTTCATTCTCCCATCTATCCCTCCATTCAACCATTTATCCATTCACCCATCTCATCTGCCCCTTTGCCCATCTATCTATCCATCCATCCATCCGCCCATTCATCCACCTGTTCATCCATTTATCTATCTCTCTGTCCAGTCATTCACCCATCTGCTCAGCCCCTCATCTATCCATCCATCTACCCATCTATCCAACTGCCCATCTATTCATCCCCATCCACTTGCATATCTATTTATATGCCAAGTGTATTTTGGCATCAAGCTGTGTGCAATGTGCTGTAGGTATGAAATAAAGGCAAGAACCCCTCAATTTGCCAGCTCTCAACCTGTGGGTGAGATAAACAAGGACCCTGTAACTTGGCTACTGTGTGCTGAGCTATGAGGAGGGCATAGGAGGTGCTGCTAGCCAGCGGGTGCAGAGACCGGCAGCACCAGCTAAGATTTGACTCTGCAGAGCCAGGATACAACTCCTTTCTGTCAGAATTAAAATACATTGTTTCCTATTTATACCTTGTAACTGATTTAAATATTCTATGTGTTTTAGACACTTTCCATATTGCTCCATATACTAAAGAATGGTGCAATGACTATTTTTCTACCTCAATCACAGCTGTGTATGCATCATAGGAATAAATTTTACTAAACATTCTATACATTGTTTAAAAGTGGACTGTGCCTATAATCAAATGATATTTACTTATTTTTATTTGAGCACCTGCTATGACATTAACAACTGCTAAAGGCAGTAGCTATTTTCATTGTTTGGATAAATATTTGTCTTTCAAATATTCATTCTCCACTTCAGATTGCTTTTTAGATGGACAAATCTGGGAAAGGAAACTGAAGTTAGTTTTACTGTAACAAAAGGGATATATACCAAGTAGACGGACAGATAGATGGTAGATAGATAGATAGATAGATGATAAATAGAAAGATGATAGGTAGATGACAGATCATAATAGAAGATAGAATGATAATTGATATAGACAAAATGCTTTAACCACATTTTTCAAGCAGTTCCTCACTTGCAAAAATCACATCAAAATTATTTATTTTTTTTTAATATTTTTTTAGTTGTAGGTGGACACAATATCTTTATTTTATTTATTTTTATATGGTGCTGAGGATCGAACCCAGTACCTCACACATGCGAGGCAAGCGCTCTACCACTGAGCCACAATCCCAGCCCCCAAATTATTCATATTAATGAGCTATAGTAGAATATGAGGTGCAAAAAATCATTGCTTTAGACCTTTGATAGACCTTATAAGCTTTTCTTACTTTTAAAAAGTCACAAATTTGGGGTGAAAAAACAAAGTTTCCGGGGCACAGTGGCTCAGACCCTGCGCTTCAAGGGTTACTCTCTTCTCCCCTCTTTGGTCCTGGAGGGGATTTAACAGGGCAGTGGAACCAGGAAGGGCAGTTGGAACTGCAGGAGGAGATGGCATCCTTGTCCCCCTGCCCAGCTCTGGGCCTTCACCCCAGAGGCAAAGTCACCAGGAGAGAGGTCTCTTGCGTGGGCCAAGGCGGGGAACATACATCTCCTTTACGTTTACTTGTCCTGATGTAAATTTATTCCACATCACATTTGTGATTCTGTTATGTGTAATACATAAATTCTACTCCCTCATTTATTCCTTACAAACTAGAGGCTCTTCAAAAGGTCGTAATGATGCAAAGTACATTAGAGCACCTCAAATGCACTCCTCTGAGAGGGCTGTCATGGGCTTGGCTGGTTTGCTGCTTCAGAGGTGCTGGGGATGCACCTGGGGCCTTCCAGGTGCCCCATCACTGAAGGAGGCCTGCCAGGGCACAGTGGATGCAGTCACCTGAGGTTGGTGAGCATCAGGAATGGCTTCTGCACATGTGAGGCGCACTTTCTCTCTGTTGAGCAGTGTGATGACTCGTAAGTCAGTATAGCTTGGGCATTCTACACAGGCAGGTAATGTGCTTGCTTTTCTATGGAGGATAGAGGCTCATGAGGCCAGGGGCTATCATATCAATGGCCTCTGGGGACTAGAACCCTGGGCATCCTCCCCAAAATGCTCCCACTCTAACGATTACAGCACAGCCCTGAGTCGCTGCCCAGCTTCCCCACAATAGCCTGTCCTCCGTGGTTCTGGAGCTGTAGACAAGCCCATAGCAGAGGAGCATCAGGGCCGAGCAGCTGACCAGGACCTGCTGATCATTCATACAGCCAAGCCAAAGTGTGACCGTGAAGCCTTGCTCAAAAGCCCAGGAGGACTAGAGCAGGCTGTGGGAGCCCTGCTGTGCCCAGGGGTCCTGCAGCTGCCCAGCTCACATGCCTGTCCTTGCCCACTGCTCCTGAGGTACAGGTGGCAGTGCGTCAAACCCTGCAGAAGCTTCCATGCTCCCCCAAACCCTTCCTCGCGGGCACTCTGCACCTTCCCATCCCCCAGCTAGGCTGGCCAGGCTTTTTTTAGTTTTCATTTATTTGCAGTGCTGGGGATTGAACCCAGGGGACTTCTACCACTGAGCTTTTTAGACAGGGTCTCCCTAAGTTGCTGAGGCTGTCCCTGAATCTGTGATTCTCCTTTCCTAGCCTCCCAAGTGGCTGGTAATACAGGCGTGCACCTCGACGTCCAGTTCCATCGTACATTCTCGCAAAGAATGTACGATGTACATTTCAGTTCTACGTATGCTCCGATGGTCCTTCGGTCTTAAGGAAGTGTGGGCAAAGGCAGCGATGAGGAGCAATGTGGAGGCCTCGGGAAAGACCCCAGAGAGATCCCGAGAATTCAGCCCACCTCTGAGCCCTGGCCTGTTTGGGCCTCTTTTCCTCATGGGGCCCTCTTTCTGGGCCCCTAGGCGCCTTCTTGTAGTCCAGGTCCCCTGGCCCTCCCTCAGGCTCTTCTTACTCCCCATCCATCATTCAATTCGTTGAATCTCGCAAACCATCCAACAGCACACTCAGTGCCGATTTTTGGTGTGCTTCATTGATGTTCAGTTTGGAACTCCTCTGTTTGATCCCTAGCACAGCGTAGCTTGTTACGCAGGCACTAGACCACATTCTGTCTCCCGTTCTCAGCCTGGGGCCCGTGTGCAGGGCCTTTCGCTGACACTCGACTTTGCTTTCTCCCTGTGAGATGATCACTGTTAAGTCACCGACTTAAATCGGTGCATTCACAGTCACATTTCTTTTCTGGAACTCTGATTTTGATTTAGGAAACATTGTCAAAACCCATGGCTTCTTAGGAGAGACAGTATTAGGGAACCATAGAAATAGCCCCTGGCTCGCAAGGCTGTCGCACACCTTGGAAGTGAACACCATGAAAATCCTGTGGCAGAGCTACCTCAGTGGAAGGGAGACAGTTGCATCACCAGGAAATCTTTGGGGACTATTCCACCAAAATCCAGGAGCTTCCCCGTGCCTGTGTGAGCTTGGTCCACACCCTCGGCTCAGACACGACCATGCATTTGAGCAGCAGCTCTGGTGAGGGCAGTCGGGAGTACCAGCCCTAAACAACTCCCTTGGGGTTGGTGCCACTTGAACTTTGACAGCGGCCCTCCTTGGCCCCACCAGAGACGGGAGGAAATCTTCTCTGCCTGGAAATGGAAGCCTAGGTAAGAAGCAATACCCACCACCTCTGTCTGCAGCAGAGCATGTCCCTAGGTCTGAGTCGACAGCGTGTTAATATTTGCTTGGATGTGGAGCGGGAGCAGGTCCCTGGAGACCTCACCCTTTACAGTCCTTCCTCTGGAAATACTCTCCCCAAGAAACAGATGGCAGCACCCTGGGTCTGCATCAGTGGTAGAGAGAAGTCAATTACTCAGATTATGTGGCAGATAAACAGTGTTATTATGTTCAGTTCTTGAAATAATTTATTTAAATCATAGCTAATTGCTATTTAGCAAATTAAGCTCATTGAGTACTTCAAAAATGTCTATTTCACTGTCAGAATGAATGCTTTTAGCAAACCCCCATTGTGAAGAGCTTTCTTTTTTTCATTACTAGAATACTGTCAAGTTGACCTGAATTAAGACAAAAATGTTTTTCTTCTAATCCATGAAAACAAACAATACACAGCATCTTCAAAAGTTACAACTTCAGGTACACACCCACTTAGCACCTAGACATGAAGTCTCAGGTGGACGCCTCTTAGCACATGGACGCCAAGTCTCCCTTTACTTAATATAAGGAGTCCAAGTCTTTGGATGGACTTTCCTTAGCACCTGGACTTGAGGTCTCAGGAGCACTCCCTTTGGCACATGGACTCCATTTCTGGTGGACTGTCCTTGGTACATGGAGTACAGGTCTTTGGGAAGAATCTTTTTAGCACCTGGACTTGAGGTCTCCGGGTGAAATCCACTTAGCACATAGACTCAAGGTCTTCAGGTGGACTCCCCTTGGCACATGGAATTCAGATCTTCATGCAGAATTCCCTCAGCACATGGACTCCAGATCTTCAGGTGGACTCCTTTTAGCACACAGAGTTACTTTGACAACTGAAGGCATTGCCTATGTCCCTAGCTATGAACTGACAATTTCCAAATACTTAGCCATGTGGTAAACAGCCTCTGTCTCCTGGCCCTGGGGTGGCCAGGGAACCCATGCTGCTGGGACCCTCTTCCTATAGTGCCATGGGAACACCCGAAGGGCTGAGCTGCCTCCTGGGTGCACCTCAAGTGTCAGCCATTCTAAGCACAGAGCATCCTAGCTGCACAGCAGAAGCTGCTCCAAGTCCAGCTCTAGAGGACCTTTTTGCCAGACATGTTCTTCTCGTCTAGTTGGTCCTCAAGCCTGCGAAAGCTCTGAGATTGAGCCAGGAACATTTCTGGATGGATCCTGTCTGTGCCGTGTACTTATCCTCTCCTCCTGTGACCCCAGCTTCCAAACTCTTCTCTAGCTACCCAAACTTTCTGCCGCACGGTGGCTTCTCACAGACCCCCATGAGACCCCCATGGCTAGATCTCCATGAAGTGTCCTGCCAGAGTCCCTTTCCACACCCCAGGCAATTTCAGATGACATCTTCCAAGTGCAAGAGCAGTGCACAGAGACCGGCTCATGCTGCAGTGTGCACAAGTGATCGTGTTCTTGGTGTTAATGCAGCTGCCCACTGTACAAGCCTCTCCCTCACCAAAGTGCGTCACTTTGGCTGCCAGCCATCAGTGACATATTTTATAAATAAGATAGGCAAGAATTTTTTTGCTTTTTTTATTAGTAAAATAATTTACTTATTTGACATTAATAAAGCATTTTAAATTTATAATTTTAAAATTAAGGCCAATATAGTAAAATATTCCAATGAAAGAAAACACTAATAATAAACTGCATTGGTTCTATTGGATCCGTGCCACTGGCTGGCAAAGCGGAGGAGAAACTCCCCCAAGAGCCAGCAATGCTCAGGGGACTCTTTGATAAGCTGCTCCCCTCACTCCTAATCACTTCTCAGAGTACGACTCAGGATGCAGTAATTAACTTGAACTGTAACTGTCTCTGCTTTTCAAGTCTGCATGGCGGGTATTTTAATCCCACTTACCTTCACATTTAAAGAGGGTTTGTTGGCATGAGTGCAGGAGAGGGAACCATTTCCCCCAGCTTTGCAGCTGATGCCTTCTCAAAGACAAATATTGACCAGGAAGGCCACTGGCTCTGCTGAATGGCCACTGAGGCAGCACCAGATCAGGGATGGAGCAACCTGGAGGATCTCTGCTGAACACTGGAGTGGGACATTCAGGCTTCCCAGGGAGAAAGGGATATGTGGATGGTGTGGCTTGAGGATACAAGAGCTTGGGTCATTGAAGCTTCCATCAAGGGCAGGAAGCGTGTGCCTCTGTGCCTAGCTGGTTCTGGGGACAGACAGCTTAGTTTGTCATTCCTGAGATGAAGAGGGGAGTTTGGAGGAGCATGTCTGGCAGTGTCTCCGATGGCCAGGTCGCCTGCCCTCTAGCCTACACTGCCTAAGAGGGAGGGTTTCCAGTCTTGCCCCAGAACACTGGGGAGGAGGATCTCCTCACAGTCAGTTTTCCAGGAGCTCAAGCTCAGAGAGGCCCTGCACTTGCAGAAGTGGATGGCATCTCCTGCTGTCCTTCCCCTGCCCTGGCCTCCTGACTGGGCACCCACTCTGCCTGGCCTTGCTGCCCAGCTCTCCCTGGGTCACTCCAGGCCACTCAGCCCAGACCTGTGTACCTGCAGGTTGTCTCCCTGCAGGGATCCCCTGGGATCTGTGAGCCCCCTCCTTCACCTGTCATCAGGTGTCGCCTTGCCAATCTCCCTTCTCTGCTGTCTTTTTCTCCCCAGCACTTACCACAGCAGAACACTCAAAGGCTTCTATTTGCCCAGTTTGCTATACATCTCCCTGTTAGAATGTGAACTCTACTGGCACACAGCAGGCGTGCAATAAATGTTGTTAAATATGTTAAACATTTAGCATGTGCTTTGCACCTACCATTAAAGTAGTTTGCTGCAATGGTTAATGTTCTTTGGGGTTTACACAAAAGAGTATGGTTAGCACAACCTCCAAGGGGGACTTCCGTGTTCTCTCTTGAGCTCTAAGTTAAAAATATACATTTTGAGCTTCATTTTAATTATTATATCACTATGACTACAAATTCTAAGTCCAGTATATTGCTATGTGTTTCAGATTTAACTGTTAGAATTTGGGCCTTGTAACTTACTTATCTTAAACCCATATGAAAGGAAAAAGCAAAGTACCGTGAGCATCAGGAAATGGCCACTGCTGGACTCCTGGGTGTGCCTGATCTGCAGGTGCCAGTCAAGTGCCACGTGTGGTCAGGCAGGTAGCACAGGCCTCCCTTCTGCAGCACATGAGGCCTGCGCACTGTGTCCAGAAGCTCCCTCGGGCTGGGAAGTGTGCACCGGGGCTTCTCACTATCCTACAGAAGGTTTGGCTTCCCAGAGGTGCAGAAAGAGAAAAATAAGCTGAATGAAAAAGAGGGAGAATCGGATCGTCATGTGATATTTCTTTATTGTAAACTAACACCACCACCAGTAGCAGTCCTTAGTAATGGCTCTGGGGAGGCCACGACCCAAGACAGACGCGTTTTCGTCGTCGCCCTCTCCTTTCACTTCCTGCTCACACATACTCCTAATTTTTCAATCAGCATGTGTGAAAATGTTGTATTTTAGGGACTTTTTCCTACTTAATGATTTGCTGGAAACACTACCCACTTTGTCTAGTGTTTTGGAAGTTTTCCCACTTTTGTCCTGAATCCTCTGAGTCACTGTGGCGCCCCAGCTTGCTGTGTAGGAAGGTCTCCCTTCCTCTTGGCAGCTTTGCTCAGCTCTGCTCTTCCCTGGTCCGTCACTGGCTGCCTTTGACAGGCTCTTCTGGTATGCACTGAGTTCAGCACAGTGTGGCGTCACCACCTATGTCCCACACCTTCCCGTGGTGTTGGACGCATGTCCATGGAGTCCCATGGAGCGCCATGGTGAACATGCCTACCTACCTCTTCTGCTCTGAGGCTTGGTTTCCTCCAAACCAAGTGACAGGTTTAAAAGGTCTACACATATTAGCACAGGTGTCTTCTCCCCTCCCCTTCCTTTCCCATGTCAGGTGAACACCAAGTGTCTAAGGAAGCCAGCCACTGCCAGAAAAAGCTGCCCAGCAGGAACTGGTTCTAGGCAAAGGCCCCAGCTCAGCTAAGTGACATGGAAACTGGCCGTCGACCTCTTCAAAGTCTGGCTGCTCCTTCATCTGTGTCTGTTTACCTATGGGTTACAATGGTGTCATCTGTGAGCCACAAATTTCAGGAAGAGTTTAAATGCATAGATGCTAAATTCAAAGCTGAGAATGGGTACGTGGTGAATCTTTGAAAAATCTAAATTAGAGAGAGAAACTGGGTTGGGGCCATAACCTTGAAAGACACAATATAGAACCTCATAATGCTGAATGTTGAAATTCCTAGAGATCAAATCCTAAAAATGCAGTATGGAAAAATTAGTTTTCAAAAAACGTTTACTTTCAAAGGGAGATTTATTTGAAAATGCAAAAATGATAGAACACCTCATAGACCATTTTACACAATAAAATAGGCAATAACAGCATGCATATTTTTGCAAGCATAGACACAGGTACACTAAAGACAGCCAGCCATACAGGTATAATGGCTCTGAGCAGAAGAACCACATTATTAAAGAAATAAATCAACTGCAAGACATGTAAAGGCTTATCAGTCTGGTGAGTGATGGTATACATCAGTTTTGTACCTGCAGTCATCTGAAATACTGTGACAGACAGCCGAAGACAAATCAGAAACTTCCATGAGCCACCTCTGCATTTGTAGTTGCCCATGAGTCAAGATCTGGAGAAATTTTATCTTTCATGAATGCAGATGTATAAAAAGAACATCTCTCCATTGAGTGAGGAAGTTGCACATTTGGCATGTGCACACAAGGACTGTGCACAAAATCAACCTTGCAATAACACACCTTCACGGAGTCAGATTAGCAAGGAGTGTAAGCAGATTAGAGCTCTCTAGGAGTCTTTATGCAATCTGCGTCTATAGTGTCAGATATGATTTGAAGATGAAATACATAGCTTAGCTGATTGTAAAATGTAATGCTGACAATTTAATGTAGTACAAAAACTGTATTGTAGCCTTGTGTGACAGTGCACACCTGTAAACCCAGCAAGCTGGGAGGCTGAGGCAGGAGGGCCACACATTCCAGGTCAGCTTCAGCAACCTAGTGAGGCCCTGTCTCAAAAAACGGGCCAGGGAGGCAGCTCAGTAGTAGAGCAATTTCCTAGTGTCCATGGATCCATCCCCCAAGACCATAAAGGAACAGTGTACAGTAGGGACAGCCCATGAGCTGGCCAATCTTCATTATCACTGCCATTTTGAGGTATCACCTGATGATGTGTAGTTCTTTCCCTTTGAGGCATGATTCTCCTCAGATAATAGGTCAGGATCCTTTAGACATGGGGCCACCTCTTTTGAGCTCCTTCTGAGATGTGCTGCACCCACGTGACATTCCCTAGTGGGCTTCCCATGGTCTGCACCATGCTCCTGCGTCATCTGGATACTTTGGCATCTCTTCTGCACACAGACCCCAGCTTGGTGGAGAGATGCTGGTGACTGAAGGGCCATGCTGCCACCCCAGAGTCTTCTTACCCACCTTGCACTGAATCATTTTTGCTTGTGTCTCCAGGCAAAGCAGCCTTGATTCATTACAAGCTCTTGGGGTTTGGTCGGCTGGATGGATTGCCAATACAGACAAAAAGCACACTTTGAACTGAGGTTCACAGTGCTGCTGGGTCATGTGGCCAATCCACTCCTATAAATTTTCCACCAAATACCTTGAGCTAAATAGAAATACAAGCTTAATGGATAACTTCACTTTCAGAAGCCGTGATCATACCTAATTCCGAATCTGCTGTTATGGTTTAGAATTCACCTGAAGTCCATATTCTTGGACACTCACAGACTTGGATATGGGAATTATCACACAGATTATTAAGGGAAAATGCATATAATATTTTTAAAAATTTTAACATTTGAAAAATAGCAAAAAGGAGCAAGAATTCATAAAAATTGTCAAAGCAATTTTAAAAAGCAGTATCTCTAGAAATTAAAAATAGAATCAGTATTAAAATATAAATATTTTTATTTCTATAACTGAACTCAGCTTTTAAGTTCTTATTTCTGTTAATGGTGGAAATCTCAAACATGTTCATGATTAAAAATAACTTGCTTGCCAACAGGTTAAACTCAACCTCTTTGGGGGAAATCATAACTCAGTACTCAGTAACTCAGAAGTGATCTAAGTTCCAGAGCCTGAAACATTCTCAGAGCAGGGTTCAGTGTGTGAGGCCATCTGCTCTCTGTCCTGACCTGCTGTTCTCAGTTCTATGTATCTGTTGGCCTCTTCCCTGCCTCCACATGTAAAAGACACACTTCTTTCTGTGGTCACTCATGCGACCCTGTTTATCCTAGCTGTAGAGACTTTTTAGGTCCACTGATCTGCACTCAGTTCTAATCTATGCCATAGAAAAAGTGGACCATCTCTACCTGCAAAGCTATCCTCTGGGACCACATGGGACTGCCTCAGGCTGCCTCTGCCTGAAACCTCCTCCAGGCAGCTCTAGTTCCCTGACAGGAAGTAGCACAGAATCCCCTCTGGCCCACAAACTCACCCATTGCCCTCCTACCCAGACTCAGCTAAAAGGGGCGGGGGGGAGCTCTTTTTCTCCGGCCCTCTTTGTCAGGCTCTGCACCCATCCCAGTAATGGTTCTTTTTCCTAGCTTCCTATTTTATGTTCATTGTGTAAACTCTATGTTCTGAGACCTCTGGGCTTTGTTTTGATAATCAAGCTTCCGGAATTAAAAAGCAAACAGTGCATGGGGCTGGGGGTTGTGGCTCAGCAATATAGCTCTCGCCTAGCCTGTGTGGGGCACTGGGTTCCATCCTTAGCACCACATAAAAATAAATAAAGCTATTGTGTCCACCTGCAACTAAAAATTTGTTTTTAAAAACTATCTTATCAAGAACCTTTTTCTCAGGGTGGAAAATTCTGACTTCAAAGACCAGCTTTGAAAACTCAAAGCTCAGAGCATGACTCTTCCCACCAGCTGCCTTGTGTGTATTTCTCTCAAGCTGAGGGCAAAGGAAAATTACTAAGACAGAAAAATGCATTCAGTAATATTTCAAAATATTACTCTGCTGCATCAAAAACCTTTCTTATCCGGTCTCTACAAAAAGAAAATATGCTTATCGATTAACTTGGTATTTAAAAAACCATCCTGTGACTGGGAAAAATGTGGGACCATATAATTTTGTTATATAATTATTTGATTAGTCTCTGAGTTTCAAGACTAGAGACTCTTCTTATACCATAGATCCAGATAGTGCTATCAAGATCACTGAAATTGTGAAGCAAAGCCTTATAGTAGCTTTGGCTGGTAGTTTGGAAAGTAGAATGAAACTTTTTTAATCTCAAAATTAAGAGCACCATATTCATATGACAGGGGTGATTATGTCACCTTTGAATATCAACAGAGAGGCGTTGTCTTTGGCGAGAACTGATGTCATAAAATGATTATTCAAAAATGACTACTCATCACCTGGAAAATATTACAATATCAGACATTTTTTAAAGTACTTTGAAGCAGAGACTACACACAGAAGAATGCAGATTCTAAGATCTCTTTCCTTCAAGGATAAAAAATTATATATAAAGAGAGTAGATGAAATCATTCAACTTTATATTTGGGAAAAAATTCAGAGATGATTTCCTGCCAGCGCTCTTGGATGTAGACCAAGCAGATAAAGTTATCAGAAAGATTGCCTGGATCCCAACCCTCAGTAATTGAGCTGCCACTCTTGGTATTCCAGCTGTTAATGCTTTAGATGAGGGAACAGTGTCCCTTTCAGCAAGAATTGAAATGCCCACACACTGGAGAAAGCGTGAGGAAAGGAAGGGGACTCCATGGCTGTGTTTGCGTGTTCCCAATGGTGACTAGAGAGAGCTCACATCAATCCCGTGGAACAGCATTGTTCTGTAGACCTGCACTGAACCCAAACAAGTCTGAAAATCCACCTATAGGGGGATTGAGGGGAGCAGAAGAAGATGCCCCTAGAGCTGGAATTTACCAGAACAAAACTACAGGGCCTCTCCATTTTTTAAGATTTCAGTTAAGAAGTTCCAGAGAGTGTTTCAAAATTGATCCAATGGTTACTGTGGTTTCCCCCCACCTCTCTTCTCTCTCTCTCTCTCTCTCTCTCTGACAATACTCATTCTGTGCCTTATTCAGCCTGTGGGAGTAAATGCATTCCAGGTGAGCACAGAGGTGACTGTAGAATCACACACCTATGTCACACACCTGTGTGCATGGGGTACTTCCTCATTCAACCTGTGGTGGTAAATGTAGCCCAGGTGAGCACACAGGTAAGTGTAAACTTACACACCTGTGTCACACATGGGTCACACACCTGTGTGCATGGGATGTTTTCCATGAGCACTGGGGTTTCCCTTTTGTCATAATCTACTTGACTTTCAAGCTTGGAACCAACAGAGCCTGTCTCAGGGCTTTCCAATACCCTAAATATTTTTGGGATGAAAAGTATGACCAAATATATATTTTAAAAAGTGAATGATCACCTATTGAAACAACTCAAGCCCCCAAGTTTACCACTGAGCAACAGCCATGTCACTGATTCAAGAGACAGACGCCTTTTCTTGGGCTCAGTGCTAATTCCAGAACTCAAGTTAACAGAATGAGGGGATATTTCAGCTCAATTTGCCTGAAACCAGGCCTCTGGGGCTCACACAGCAGTGCACAGTCTCTTCCAAATGAGCTTCTCAATTGCTTGTGATCCTTGATAAATCGGTTGACTGTTCTCAATGTGTCTATCACACTAAGCCTCAGTGCCTGGCTGCGTAATGCAATTAGCAGGCCTAGCTACCTGGAAGGCTTGTACGCACCATGAACCACAAGCACCATCTCTCTAGGGCTTCTTGCTCCATTATTCTCTGAGGCAAGCTTTTCTCCTAAGTGAACTCTTGTATGTTTGTTGTTATTTATTAGCACATCCCACAAACATGTATAGCACGCCTGCTGTTCTATGAGTACCTCTCTTAGAGCATCTATCACAAATAGCATATTTAGATTGTGCCTCTTATTTATTTATTTAACAAATACTTATTACTGCATGCTTCCAACAGTAAGCAATTTAGGGTGTCCCCTCTCCCAGAGCTTGCATGCTAGCAAGGAAGGACAGCTGAGAAACAGCGGTACCATGAGCAGCTACTGTAGGAGGCGAAGTGGAGGATTCTGTGGTAGTAGAACCCTCAATGCTGTCAGGAGGTCAGGATAAGGCTCCCAAGGAGCTATGCTTCCCCTTAGCCTGAGGAGGTTCTGGGAAGAGGGCAGACCAGAAGGCCTGGAATCGAGAGCATAGGCTGGGCTCCTCAGATGGAGGGAAGCTCCCTACAGGTGGTTAAAGGCAGGTGATGCAGGTCACCAAAGGGAGAGGCCACAGGTGCCCAGCCCAGGAGCCCTAGCCAAGGAGGAGATGTCTAGGCCCAAGACAGTAGGAGGCCCCTGATGGTCTGAAAGGGAGTGGCAAGCCCAGATCCACCTCTGGCATGGCCACTGTGGCTGATCAAGGCAATGTGACTGTGTTTTAGTGAGGCTGGGAGGAAGACTTCAGGATTCACAGACTTGTCAAAAGAGACATGAGCTGGGCACCTTGGTGTGCATCTGTCATCCCAGCAACTCAGGAAGCTGAGACAGAAGGATCATGAGTTCAAAGCCAGCCTCAGCAAAAAGCAATGTGCTAAGCAACTCAGTGAGACCCTGTCTCTACATAAAATACAAAATAGGGCTGGGGATGTGGCTCAGTGGTCAAGTGCCCCTGAGTTCAATCCCTGCCCCCCCCCAAAAAAAAGACACAAAGGAGAAGGACTTGAGGGTAATCCCAGGTCTCTGAGGTTGTGAGTGACATTCTTGTAACTGGGAAGGTTTGGATGGAGAGGCAGTTTTGAGACAAAGATGATCAGCGTGTTTTAGGATGTGCTGAATCTGAAGGATCTTTAAAACAAACGAGTGGAATCATCCAGTAGGTCTCTGAATATGCATGGATCCAGAGTTCAAAGGAGAGGAAGGAGACAGTCCTGGGAGTCTGAAAGTCATTATCACTTAGAGGGTAATTAAGGCCACAGGGAAGGACATATCCCCGTGGACTGAAGTCTGATGAGGCACTGGCCAGGCGTCAGTTCTTTCTGTGTATCCAGGGTATAATATGGGCCTGCAGCAGGGCAGGTGCTCTGAATTAGTGATTGTGAACTGCAGTGGCCTTTAATTCTTTAAGCTTCCTGAACATAAAATGTTGAAAGATAAAAATCGTTATGGTATTGATATGCATCAACTGTTTTTAGAGAAGCGGTACTAGACTGAATAAATAAGAAAGAAGCAGTTGAGCTAAACCATAACTGTTTATTTGCAGACAAATAAATGCATTTCATGCACACAGTTAGGGCACAATTAAGTCCAAAAGCTAGCAAAGCAGATCACAAATGCGGTTTTATTATCACGGCTTGCGTAGTGTCTATGAGAGTACAATTAAAATTTGATAATCATGTTTGTCTGTGCATAATAATTAGCCAGAGACAAAGAGATTAAAAGGATGGTTAAAGAAAAGCCAGGAGGAGCAACCTGAAGCCGCATGCTGCACCACACACCTGCCCTCAGCTCCCGGTATGGTGGCTGCCTTCCATTTCCATGTCCCCTGGTAGAGCTTAACCCTGTATGTTAATATGGCAACTTGGTAAGTATTTTCAAAGGGAACTCTTTGTGCCTTTCTGTTCCACTATTGAACATGACATTGCAACATAGGAATACATTCTCTGGGACCAGGGTCTGCCACGACAGTCATGGCTCAATGCTCAAAGAAGCCTGTGCCCCTGGTAATTTTTTCCCCACCCTTGATTAAATTTTTCTTGATTCTTTCCATTCACTGGAATACCCACGAGGTACAACTCAGAAGTGTCCTCAGTTTCTCCTGTTGTACCTGTCATCCTGCCTGGCTGAACCCTGGCACTGGAGGGAGCCTTTAGCACCAGTGGATTCTGGAGGCCATCCTGGCCAGAGCCAGACCTGGGATCTGCAGGGAGCCTTCTAGAGGAGACGCCCAACCTGTGGCATCCCTGAAGCAGGGAACTGAGC
>CM053409.1:6758550-6786316 GCA_028644305.1 Xerus rutilus
AAGGCTCTTGATGGCCTCTTCTGTTTCCTTGCATGTAATTGATCTGTTTAAGTCATGTATGTCCTCCTGGTTCAGTTTGGGTAGGTCATATGTGTCTAGGAATTTGTCGGTGTCTTCAGGGTTTTCTAATTTACTGGAATATAAGTTTTCAAAATAGTTTCTGATTATCCTCTGTATTTCAGCAGGGTCTGTTGTGATATTTCCTTTTTCATCACAAATTTTGGTAATTTGGGTTTTCTCTCTCCTTCTTTTTGTTAGGGTGGCTAAGGGTTTGTCAATTTTGTTTATTTTTTTGAAGAACCAGCTTTTTGTTTTATCCACACTGTGGTTTTTGAGAACTGGATTCCCAGGTAGTCTTACTCCACAGCCAGCCTGACAGTCTCTGCTCTCCAGTGCCATTCAACAGCCAAGTGCCAGCGAGCACTTGCGTGGTACCCACTTACCCAGAAAGAAGGAGCGAGGGACTCAGAGAGCTTGAGCTCCCCAGCGTGTGGGGCTGTGCTGGACAAAGGCCATTTCTCTTGGCCCCAACACATGCCCTTTGTCATTCCCCAAACTTACTCTTCCTTCCCCTACCTCCCTGTGTAAGTTCCGCGGTCCCCACCAGGTTTTCCACATGCCACAAATTCTCTGGTTTCCACCTCTAAAGCCTGAGCCACCTGCTGCAGGGGAGCCTCCTGCCTGCCTTTCTCCAGGCCTTATTATTTTTTTTTTTTTGATACTGGAGATTGAACTCAGGGACACTTGACCACTGAGCCACATCTCCAGCCCTATTTTGTGTTTTATGTAGAGACAGGGTCTCACGGAGTTGCTTAGCACCTCGCCGTTGCTGAGGCTGGCTTTGAACTCATGATTCTCCTGTCTCAGCCTCCCTAGTGCTGGGATTACAGGCATTGTGCTTATCTGCATGTCTGCCACTGAGCCCTGAGTGCTTGCCACGTCTTTCCTCCACTGAGATCTAAAGGTGGAGCTGTGGATCAGAAAATTTGGTGAGTGAATTAACAGACCCATGACAAAATTGTGCTAGAAGTCAGCTCGTCAGAACAGAGATGGCCTTGTTCATCACCAGGGGTGCATGGATTCCTGTGGTTGCCAGGCATGTCCCCTTCAACAAGGGCAGACTGAAGGCAGGCCTCTGGCACCTCACCGTCACTTAGTAGAGATTCCATGAATGGATGAGTTCCTGCATGAAAGCCTAGTCCTATATTAAGCAATTCTATTAGAAATTAAAATGAGAATGTCCTTGAAAGAAAATAATCTCTTCACTAAAAAGATCTCCTCTCAAAAATATTTGGATCCTTTTCTTAAGGCTAAAAGAATCAATGGCACCAGTATACACAGGGCTTAGCGGCTACACAATGTGCCAAGAGGATATCTTTCAAGGTTAAATTTATGCTCATCTTTCCCCAGCTTTCCTTATGTAACTCATTGTGTCAAGGAAAATGGGATGGTTGAATCAAGAATGAGGGAGTTATTGGTGCATCTTCCAATTTGTGAGTTGAGAGCAGGCTTTAGAGGATCAAAGGGAGACCCTGAGGAAGCCCAGAGATCATGACGAAGAAATTGGAAGAGACTGGATGAGAGCAAAGCCTGCCAAGCAGAGAGGCTACAGTCCTGGAGCTGGGATGGGGACCAGCAGGTAGAGTTCAGAATCTGATAATATTGATCTGGCCACTTCAGATCTGTCCCTGAGTACTGAACTTGAGGAGTATGTGTTCAGGAAGTGCACAGGTGATCCTATGAGGGTGGCACAGGACACTGGGCACAGCCTAGAGACAGGTGGAGAGAGGGGTGTGCTGCTGAGCTCATCAGCATGTTTCCCTGGCCAGTGGCTGACACCAGCAGCTGTGGCCTGAAGACAGTGTCCAGACCTCAGGGTCGACCAGTTGGTTCTCATAGGGCCAAAGGACTCCTGGTGGGTGAGTAGGGTCACAAGATGCTGAGGTGACTCTGACTCTGACTCTGAGTCTGTAGTTCCTGAAATAACAATCAGGGATTCATTCAACCAATCCACAATTATGACAAATTCCCATGCATCAGGCACAGAGCCAGCGCTGGAGTTGTGGAGGAGCAAAGCAAGACCTGGCCTCTTCAGACCTCAGGGTTCGGAGGAAATAAGTAAGAAAAACTTTAGTCAAATAATCCCACTGCAGATATAAATGTCAGTGATGCTAACAGCTACTGAGAAGAATGGCTAGTCCCCAGTGCAACAAGAACACCTGCGAGGGTCTACCTGGGCAGGAAGGAGAGGCACGTGTCTCCTGCTCAAAGTCTGGAGAGTCTATAGGAGTACCCAGGAGAAGCAGGGGCAACCAGGGCTACCAGGAAGAGCCATCTTCTCCATCTGTGTCCAGGTGAGCAATAACACACCAAGAGAGGCCACAAGGCATAACCACTCAGAAGGAATCGAATCCTGAATCTTCCACTTAGGGTGTGTATCCTTGGACAAATTATTTAAATTCTTATCTGCAAAATTATGGAAATATCACAGGATTGTTGCTAAGATACATGAAGTAATGGATGTAAAATGGTTAACCTCAGTCAAGTATGTAGTGTTTTGTTTGTTTGTTTTTGGTACTGGGGATTGAACTCAGGGACACTTGGCCACTGAGCCACACTCCCAGCCCTATTTTGTGTTTTATGTAGAGACAGAGTCTCACTGAGTTGCTTAGCGCCTCACTGTTGCTGAGGCTGGCTTTGAACTCGCGATTCTCCTGTCTCAGCCTCCCTAAGTGCTGGGATTACAGGCTTGCGCCACTGCGTCCAGCTAAGCATGTAGTATTTTTAAGCTTGGCTGTAATCCGTAATGGACACAACATGACAGTGACGATTTATTTGCTATCATTGAAGAAGAACATAAACCTTTTGAACTAAACACCAGTGGATTCCAGGACACTGGGCACCTCAGCATTAAGGCTGGGACACCAAACAATTAATGGGAGGGACTGTGAATCAAGGTCCACAAACTCATTATGAAAGAAATCCTGTGATTCTCTATCTCTATTTGAATTTAACTAAATCTTACTCTTACATAGCTTAAGAATTTTTTTCTATATCAAAGACATTCTGTATGGAGGAACTCAATTTCCATCACTATCAGATTCCTGCCTCCTCTCCACTCCTCTATCTATTAAGGTCATTATTGATAAATCCATGGTCCAAGACAGTCTTCCCACTTGACAGCAGGGAACTCACCTGCCAAGGCCTCCCAGGTCTCATCCCGTTCCTTGTCTGGGGCACTCTGTCCTCTCTGGTACTGTTTCTGCCCCCTCTTCCCCTCCCCTCTTCTTCTCTTCCTCCTCCTCCTTTTCTATTTCTCCTCATTCTCTCCCTCCTACCCCTCCTCTTCCTCCTCTTCCTCTTCTTCTCTTTTTCCTCTCTTCTCCCTTCCCAAAGTGTGCCTGTCACCTCATCTTCCAGAACATGAAGCCAGGGTCCTTGATGGCCAGAACAGTGCCTAACCTCAGCAGGCCTGGGTCACAAGGGGACACAAGGGCCGAGGTCCATTCTGGGAAAAGGAGAGGTGGAAAAGTAGAGGAGAAAGCAGGAGCCAGCAGTTCAACAACCTGCACAGTCCTTCCAAATGCAGGCCATAGTGGGGAAGGAAACAGGGCTTGATTCAGGATGTGTCTCCAGAAATAGCTTGCTGGATCTCCCCTCTGGGACCAAGGTAACTGGAGAAGAGGCCATGCTGGAGGCCCCAAGAGCAAACCTAAAAGCACCTCCTGCAGCACCAGGAGCTGGGCTGGGGCCAAGAGGATGAGGAGATGAAGAGGACAGGCAGAGGGAAAGGAATGCATGGTGGTTGGGTGGATACAGACTCACATGAACCAAAGTTCCTGGTGCTGAAAAGCTTTCAGGGAGTAGGCAGACTATTTTTTCAATTAGTCCTCATAATCATCCTCTCAGTGAGCCCGTGGCAGGGGAAAATGGCTTGCGCTCCAAGAGTTTGGCTGAGGGTTATGAAGCCCCCTCATATTTGCAGGGTTGAGGACAGTAACGTGAATCATGAAGTACCCATGAGCAAGCAGGGGCGGGAGCTGCCATCACCCCTAGGCCTGATAGGAAGTGAGCCACACATCCAGAGCCACAGAAGTGTGGCCACCTCAATGGAGCTGCAGCCCCAGCACAGCTAAGGGCCCAGTGCTAGAGCTGTGATGAGGAATAGGGGGCCAGGCACTGAGACAAGCCTCTCCCTCCCCAACCCCCAGGCCCCCCACCTCCCACCATTGCCTGAGCCACTGAAAGCTGGAGGACCAGGCAGCCGGGTGGTGTGGTCCTCAAGGTCAGCCTTCTGAGGCTCGGAGCAGGTGGGAAAAGAGCGCGGATATCAGGATATGCATCACTGCAGCAAGTTTGTGGTGGAGAGTCACACGGTTGGAGGAGATGAGCTCATTCCTGAAATGGAAAGGGCCAATGTCACTTGTCATGCGTTTGTAAAGAAAGGAGTGGTTGCCTGGTTGCTGGGCCAAAGGGGAGAGATGGAGTGGAGGCAAAGAGGCCACAGCAGGGTAGAGGGTGGGAGTCCTGTGGGGAAGGGGCTCCCTGTGTCCCATGGCCTGGCTGTGGTTACTGTGCTGCGGCTTCACAAGATCCCGGCTTTGCGTGAAGGTGCACGAGATCTCATTGCCACAGCACATGAATTATAACCATCTCAAAAGAAAGTGCTTAATTTTAGAAAGGGAAAACAGGTTAGCTTCAACTCAGACGCTGAATATTTCCTGGTCTTTCCATATCATAAGATGTATAATTACTTCCTTCCCCAAAAGACCAAGTCTTCCATTTAACTGACACAGAAGTTTTTTAGCTCCAGGGGTTTTAGTAATAATCACTGAACAGATCAGTTTTTGCTCAGTCTTCAACTTGACCATATCTGTAGAATGTTTATTGGGTTGGAAATTCCCAGCACAGCCATGAATCACCTTGGTCTGTTGAGACATTGGAGGAAATGCAGGCAGAGAGCCAAAAGCAATGTGTCAGTCACTATGGTGAGCGGGAGGAGCCAGGCAGTGCATATAAATATCTGCCCACTCTCCTACATGCTGCAGGAAGACAGCATGGGGGTGACTGAAGGGTGAGGCAGGTCAGTCATCCCACACCTGTTTGAATGGGAATTACTACAGAAATAAAAGTCAACAAGTGCTGACAAGATATGAAGGCAAAGGACCTGCCTGTCCGCCTGTAATTCCAGCACTTAGGGAGGCTGAGACAGAAGGATCATGAGTTCAAAGCCAGCCTCTCCAATGGCGAGGCACAAAGCAACTCAGTGAGACCTTGTCTCTACATAAAACACAAAATAGAGCTGGGGATGTGGCTCAGTGGTCGAGAACCCCTGAGTTCAATCCCCGGTACCAAAAAAAGACAAAGGACCCTGTACCCTTCTGCTGGGAATGCAAATCAGCACAGCCACTTTGGAAAACAGTACGAAGTTTCCTGGAAACACCAAGAAGACAGCTACCTTGTGACCTGGCATTGCATCTGAGGAAAGGGGATCGGTGTACTGAGGAGGGGTCTGCACTCCTGTGCTCACTGTAGCACCGTTCACAGCACCAAGCCATGGAAGTGACCCAAGTGACCCAAGTGCCCGTCAAAGAAAGAGTTTTCAAACGTGGTGGTATATATACACACCTTTGGCCTTGAAAAAGAGCAATCAGCCATTTACGAGAACATGGGTGAATCTAGAAGATACTGCGCTGAGTGAAATAAGCCAGGCACTTAAGGACAAATGCTGCATAATGTCACTCACATGAGGAATCTGAAATCCGAACCCAGAGAAGTTGAGCAGAGCGGTGGGGAGCAGGAGCTGAGGCCACTAACCAGGAGAGGAGAAATGTCGGCCAAAGATTAACAAGCGCTGAAGTCTCAGTAATAAGGAATGTTCTGGTGATCTGTGCACAGCAAGGAGACTGTGGTTAATAATGCATTGTCCATTTCAAAATCACAAAGAGTGGATCTGAAATGCTCTCACCACAGAAAAATGCTAAGCATGTGAGGTGATGGGCGTGCCAATTAGCCTGATTTCAGGCTTATTGTACATAAATACATGCATCAAAACCTCACACTGGACCCCATAAATATAGACAATTATTAAGTTAAGCAAAAATAAAGATCAAGAAAAGAAAAAAATCAACTCAGAATGGATTAAAGACTTAACTGTAAGATCTGAAACTATAAAACTAAAACAAAAAGCAAAATAGCACAACAGAATCTTTTTAGAAACATGAGAATATATCTGAGCGAAGCAAAGATGTGGGCTGTGAGGTGAGGCCCCGACGCTGGCGAAGGGGAGGTCAGGCCCCACCTGAGCAGTGCACCCCTCCTGCACTGTGGACCCCGCTCTGTGGGTCCAGCACTGTGGGCATCTTTAGGGTTAACAAAAGCGGATTCATAGTTGGTAAAAAGAGTCGTAACACAGAATGCCATTTAGGTGCACAGATTTCTGGCTTTGAGGACGTTTTGCAACATGTTCAAAATGGAAAAATTACATTTTTTTAAAAAATCAAAAATTCATTTTCAACAAACTCAAAGCCATATGGGGTCCAAGAAGGTCTTACTAGATGTCTTTGAAAAGCAATGCTACAGATACAACAAAAGAAATGGCACCGGACAGAGGCCCTGCTTGGGGGAGCCGGTAAGGGCTGACAGTGAACCAGAGGCTTCCCTTTGCCCCGTACTTGCTCCTGGTCGCCATAACTGGAGCAAGCACCAGGTGCCACCAGGCCTGGCATTCTCCTGAGTGCCAGTCAGAGTTCTGCTGCAGGAGACGCACTCCGTGTGGTAGGCATGCAGGGCAAAGGGCATCATCACTAGAAATCTGGAGCTCCCATGTGCCAGGCCTCAGAGCTAACTGCCAACATACCCAGGAGGAGAGCCAGGGGCACCAACTCCACCCGGGTCAGGAAGGCAGGAAGCAGGATGCTCCTCGGACTGTGGCGCTGGGAACACCTTAGGCTGCCACTGCTGCTTTCTGCTGACTCCAGAGCCAGCACCGCCTGTCCCAACCACACAAGCAACCAAACAGTGACAGCTAAAAGATACCACTTTCCCCGCCCCCAAGGCCAGTGTCAGGAATGCTGCTCCAAAACCCCAGGTGCCCTCGCACTGGCCCTGCTGCCACCTGGAGCAGTCCGACCACTGCCTCTTACATACACCTCACCCGCGTGCCCTGAGTGGGCAGGGCTGCAGCTCAGTCACAAATGCATGTTCACCTGACAAATGTCGGTTTAGCTGCCCAGCTTCTGGGGCTGGCAGGGAGGGCCGCGGGTGGAACGCATGCAGAATAACAAGCCATGTTATTTACTATGTTGCATTTTTATGTAAGCATTGTCTGCTCTATTTAAGGCTGTCTTAGTCCACTTCCTGTTGCTAATAACACAATACCACAGACCGGCTAGGTTATGAAGAAAGGAGATTTATTTTGGCTCCTGGTCCTGGTCCAGGGTTGAGGGGTCACATCTTGTGAGTGCTTCTTTCTGTCAGAGCCCCCAAGGCAGTGCAAAGGGAGCTCATGGGAGACCTGGCCAGACTGGCTTCTACAGATCACCCATTAACCTATCCATCCATTAATCACATGGGTAGATCAATTCATGCTCTGGAGCGCAGCCCTAATCACTCCCTGAGGTTCTACCTGGTTCCACCTCTCAACATCTCATAAAGGGGAATAAATTTTAACATAAGTTTCATACTGGGAAAGCCATATTCAAAGCATAGCCCTGGACATTTATTTATTTATTTTAATAATGGCCAGGCCAGCAAAGTGAAATTTGAGTAAACACATCTACAAGCAGATTCAGTTTCATCACAAGTAACTGGCAAGTTCTTGGTCCACTCCAGAGCCTGGAAAGATGAGGTCCTGCTCCTCACCCTGTGCAGGAGGAACCTTCTTCTATTGCCACACTATACTCAGAGTACTTAAAATTGTGTGTATTATTACAAAGGTGGTAAGTGCTTGAGGAAATAATATTCCAAGAACACATGGTTCATTCAATAAAATCAATTTCTCATCTCTCACAGCCCTCCCCAAATGTCACCTTGAATGACATTGTGAAATAAATTAATCACACTTCACTGTGTTTACCTGTGAATCTGCTACAAGCATGCTGTTTCCAGTGTTCTACCAAGAGAAACCTAGAGTGAACTCATGAGAACCCATGTTATATATACAGTGGGGGCCAAAACAAGGGGATATTTTAATATGTATGGTATACATGGTGGGGACAAAGCGCTGGATCTATGAGAACCCACCTAGACATGGTGGGAGTTTAATCTGGCTGGTGAGTAAGATGACCCTCCAATGCAGAGTGTGTATTCAGCCTTGGAACAAGCATAATCTCTTATATTTTGTAGCCAAGCCAATAAAATTTCCTGTATCATATGTGTTTTACAATCTCTGTGGTAATCTCAGACTGTGGTTAGCAGTCACATTTATTGTTAATATTCAAATATCTCAGAGAATGTCTCATCTTCTCAGTAAATATTTAAAAAGAGGAGCTATAATTTATTATATTCTAAAACACTGTAGGCAAATATTTAAATTTAAATAAGATCGTTATTGCCATAGCTTGTTTTTCAACAATGTTCCTTGTTTACTGACTCCTGTTTTTACCAGAAAGTAAATATTCATTAACCTCTGTTTATGGAGAAGAGAAACAATCAGTACATCCCAAAGTGGTGAGGTGAGCCAGACATCTCTGGCTTTGGGCATCTCCCCAGGTCCAGGGGCTCCACCTACACGTAGCCTAGGCCATGTCAAGTTGTAGACTTCTGTCTTCAATTCTGCAGCTCTTTGATTGTACATTTGTAAGATCATGCACACGTGTCGTCCATCTTGAGAGAGCCTTCAGTGTGCGGCACTTTCTCATGTTATATCATTCAGTCCTCACAGCAACCACGTGAAGAAACAGGTTACCTGTCATCGGCTCCATTTTGCTGTGTCTGTAAGAGGTTTAGTGGCTTCGTTAGGATAACTCAACTAATGGCCTGCCAGAATCAAATTTAGATACTCTACATCTGAGTCCCGTTCTCACTTCCTGGAGGATACTTTGTTTTAGTCAGCTTTTTCACTGCTGTGACTAAAAGACCTGACAAGAACAATTATAGGAGAGGAAAAGTTTATTTTGGGGCTCACAGTTTCAGAGGTCTCAGTCCATACCCAGCCAGCTCCATTCCTCGGAGCTCAAGTTGAGGCAGAACATCATGGTGGATGAGTATGGTAGACGGAAGCAGGTCACATGATGATCAGAAAGCAAACTGGCCTGATAAAAAGTATGTACCCCATACCACACTCACAATGCCCATCTCCTCCAGCCACAGCCCACCTTCCTTCAGTTACCACTTGTTAATCCCCTCAGAGGATTAATTTTCTGACTGGTTAAGGCTCTCATAACCCAATAATTTCTCCTTTAAACCTTCTTGCATTGTCTCACCCATGAGCTTTTGGAGGACACCTCATATCCAAACCATAACGCATATCCTCGTATGGAAATCATACAATATATAGCTGGGGCTTGAGTTTCCAGAGGAGAAGGGGAGCAGGAAGACAGAGGAGGGCGTCTTCCCCTCCCACAGCACCTGACCTCTGCGCTGCAGCCAAGCAGTGCGCCCAGGCCTGGGGCAGGAGAGGTGGAAGCGCTTTGTAGCAGGGTCCTGTTTTTACCAGGTTCTTGGTCCACTCCAGGAAGACTTGTCCAAGTCTGTACCACAATCTTTACTCTTCCAGAATTTGGATTCTTCTTTCTTTCCAGTCCTCTTAAAAATCAGGGAACTCTCAAATTCTGATGCTTAACTTATCAAATGCTTCTATATGTCAACTATAATTAATTTAGGCAAAAATGGTTTCATAAAGATAAGAAATTAGATACCGTCCATGGTCCCACCACCCAAGTATATCTATTTTTATCGGTGTATCCTAATTATACCTAAAAGTGGACTTCGTCGTGACATATACATATGCAAGATATGATTTGATCCATTTCCTTCCCTAGTATCGCTACATATCCTTTCTTTCTTGGTAAACATTTTAAAAATGAAATTAGACTGCATGTTCTTTTTTACAGTGTTTTTTTGGTTTTGTTGTTTTTAGAATAAGAAAAGTATCCCAAGTATGTATCATGTCCTGGTTCCCTGTGAGAACCTTGCTAGGCTCTCATTGCATGGTGGCAGAGTTCAGTGCATGTCCCAGGCTGGACTGACTTCACAGCAGGTCTGACCTCGCTGTTACAGATGTGCTGTGCTCATTCATGTCCTGCATCCTGCAGAGAACCCACCCCACCCCATCTGTGCCCCTGGAGGAGGCACCCCACCCATCAAGCCACACTTCTACAGATAGCAGCAGCCCATTGTAAGAGGCCAGTCCGCTGGCACTCAGCAGGCAGTCAGTCACTCCAAATCCATCAGAAACCTTAGCCAGAGGGGAAAAAAAGTGGATCTTGTCTTACATTGCATATCTATGATTTCTGTGTCTGAACATTTTCTTTGGGGATTGGCCATTTGCATTTCTTCTTTTGATAATTGCCTGTTGGTATCATTTGCTGTCTTTTTCTGTAAGGATAACTATATTTTTCTTACTGATTTAAAATAACTGCCTATGTATTACAGATTCGAATCTTGATCAGGAGCTTGCTCACTGTGGGAGTAAGGGGTGAGGCAGGAGGGATGGGCCAAGGGTTAAAAGGACATCTCCAGCCAGAAAGGATCCACTAGGAGGCGCTGCACCCCGGGCTCCTCTCTCTCTCCCCAGTCACTTTCATGGGGCACAGGTATCACTGGGCATTCATTCAGGGAAATTTTCAATAGATATATAGACCCAATTTTTAGAGGAAATTAACTCACAGATTTTCAAATTTCATATGACATATTCCTAAACTTGGCTGCCTGAGAGATCCTTCCCCATCTCTCTTTTCCAACAGCAATTTCTGCACTGTGGTGCAACTCTGGAGCTCCAGAAAAAAAGAATAATTTGAAATATTAATTTGATATATTGGGAAGGACATTGAGAAAATGAATGACAAAAGCCTGGATAGCAAACTCCTTCCCTAGTCGAGGGGTGGCTAAATCTTCGCTTCAGGAACATTGCAGTGGTACTCAATTCGGTTGTCTGTTGATAGATGGCTTAACTTATTTTTTTATTATAGATCACTGGTGTGTGTAACTCAGTGGGAACAGAGTGCCTCTACTATGTCCACCTTCCTTTCCATTTATATAAACAAGATTTCTTGGCTTTTACTGAGATGCATTTTCAAGAATTAAAAAATGTTTAATCTTAATAATTACCTTCCAAAAGTTGTAATATATCTATGTTACTTTGATCACTTGGACCTTGTATTCGTGAGGACAGTGAAGCCTACCTTACGGTAATCACTAACCCTAAAAGCCCTAATTTGGAATCTTCTGTTAGGCTAAATATCCAAATTAGGCTAAATATCTGTTAGCCCAACAGATATTTAGTGTTTATTCACCTCTCACTCTGAGGAGGACGAAAAGCCTCCCCAGGGCTCTGTCCCAAGGACGCCCAAGGTGGCCCTGCTTCCTTTTGCATGGTGGGTATGCAGAGTCCCTTGTGTCCAATTGGGAAGATAAGAGAGAGAGACAATTCATGTGATTTCACTTTGTTTTTATTATAGAAAACTCTACTAAGGTAGAGAGTTCTATACTCTTTTTTTTTAATATTTTTTTTAGTTGTAGATGGACACAATGTCTTTATTATATTGCTTTGTATGTGGTGCTGAGGATCGAACCCAGGGCCTCACGCATGCGAGGCAAGCGCTCTACCGCTGAGCTACAATCCCAGCCCCAGAGAGTTCTATACTCTTAAACACAAAAATATGTTACCTAGGATGAAATTCTGTAAAGGAATGAAAAAAATACAAGGAAAATGAAAGAAAAGAAAGAATACAGCATCCTTTTACCTGTGGATGATGCCATGTCAAGTGGCTCTACCATCTCTATTCCAAGGGACGTGCATGGCCATCCATCTTCCTTTTAAAGGCCAATATTTGCAACATAACATAACTCATATCCTTCTTTTGATGAGTTCTTTTAGATCTCAACCTAAAACTGGAAGTGAATATGTAGTTCTCAAAAATCCTTTAGGTTATACTGCACAAAAATGTTGAACACGAGCGTCTTTAGGGAAATACACACTCGCTTTGACTTCATTATTTAAAAACTGAGAAAGAGAAAACTCAGGTGTTAGTGGGACTGGTCTGCTGTACTGGATTCACTTCTCTGTGGGCAGCAAACCTCAGTCCTCAGAGGCTCAAGCTACCTGGGAATTCTAGGGATGGGAGCTCCAGGTACACACCTGCTACTCTGTTGACAGTTCACACACCCAGGGCAGCCAGATCCAGCCTGCACGCCTCGCTCAGCCTGCCGCCAGGCAGCCTAAGGCTTCGCCTTCAGCCTGAAGTCTGGATTCCTAGGGCCTGGCTCATCAGCTGGCTACTCTCCAGGTAGGTAAACAAACTGCCTCTTTCCAGAAGAATCTAAAGCAGCCTGTCTCTGACTGCAGAACACGGCAGCTTTAGACAGAGTCTAGCTTTCTTCCCTAAAAAGGCCCATTGACCTTTATTGCAAGTGAAAGAAGCTCATGGGAACAGTAAACAGCTAACCTCACTGTACCGTAAAGCCCAGCTCCCGAAGCCTCCCCCATGGCTCTGCAGAATCTGTAACAGCACTGCTCATAAAAGCCTCATGCCATTCCCCAGGTGCAAGCCTGTGCAAAAGTCCATCCAGGGAGTTTCCAAAATTGCTTGGAGAGAAAGTTGTGGAAGGATAAATGCCAACTACTTAGCAGGTGTTTCTTGATGGGAATTTGAGATCACTTTCCTTTTGAATTTGCTCTTTTGTAACTGGTGTAAGTGGCACCGGCAATATGCTAGAAACATCCAGAGGGAGCTCACATTAAGTCAGCAGAGATTACCAACTGACTCCGAGGTCAAAAAGCATTCCACTGAACCAGCCAATGAAGCTCAAAGTCATGAGGAAGAAACGCCGGTCAGGCACCTGAGGAAATTTTAAATGATTCCATAATAGGTACTTAGCCCCGCAGTTCTCAAGGTGAACTGGTCGATGAGTGCAGGACTGAGAAGCCAGACATGACCAGCAACCAGGCAGGAATCCAGAACCTGTGGCAGACCAATATCCAGCTACCCCTTCACAGGCCTATCTTCTCCCTACTGTGGAAATTTCACTACCTGGCATTTTCTTCTTGGTTGTTGGTTGTTCTGTCTCTCCACAAGAACGTGAGTTCTATGAGTGCTGGGATTTTGCCTGTTTTGTTCACCACCAGACAAAAGTCTGAAGAGTCAGGATGTCCCAGACTTCTAACATGTTTCATCAGATGAATGATCCCCACCCTAGGAAGGGTATGGACCCATAATGGAAAGGCAATGAATCCTTGAATATCAGCAATGTTCATTCAGGTGTCTATAAAGTAAAGTAACAAGGGCTTGGCGAGCTCAAGGGCCTTTTGGAAAGATGTGTCCCCTGTAGGAAGTGGTCAGGTTGGGCTTGGATTGTGGGCTAGTGTGGGGCTGGGAAGAAAGACGATGTGGAGAAGAAACACAAGGAACAGGGAGGGTGGCCCCACACCTACAGCTTTGCAGGGAAAAGGGTCACTGACAACAGCCTCAGTCAGTGACTGATGTCAGCAGATTGGGAGGCCTTTGCTCGGGACAGCTGGCCGGCACCATCACATACTGGTCAGTCCCTCCCCAAAATGAGTGTTCAGCTGGTTCCCAGTTCTTCCTTACAGCACAATGCAACCTGGTCATCAGCAAATAGAGGGTACCTCTGAAGAAGCTGGTTGGGGTGCGGTCAGTGGCAGAGTGCCAGCCTGGTTTGTGTGAGGCCCTGCATTCAATTGACAGCATCAAGGTGAAACAAAGGTGTCTAGCTGCACTGTGATTGTCCTGCCAAGAGAGACCTGTGCCAGTAGGGGTGGACAAACATTTCCTAGAGAGTTGATCATCCTGGGCAGGAGACAAGATTCAGGAGGTGGCCTGTCCCCAATGTCAGAGGTTCTGTCTCTTCTCTCCAGGTGCACAGAGGAAAGAGTTATGATATCCTGCTATTTATAAAGAATGAACCTAGTTCTCAGGCAGGGTGGCCCACCCCTGTAATCCCAGCAGCTCAAGAGACTGAGACAGGAGGATTACGAGTTCAAAGCCAGCCTCAGCAATTTAGTGAGACCTTAAGCAACTCAGCAAGACTATTTCAACATAAAATATTAAAAAAGGGCTGAGGATGTGGCTCACTGGTAAGCACCCCTGGATTCAATCCCTGGTACAAAAAAAGAAAAAAAAAAAAGAATGAGCCTGGTGCAGAGGTGCACACCTCTGAGGCTCTCAGGCTCAGGAAGAAGGTGAGTTTGAAGGCCAGGCTGGGCGACTTAACAAGACTCTGTCTCAAAAACAAAAGTGAAGAGAATAATAAATAAGAGAAATCTGCCAGCCTGGACATGGAATAGTCTCCAAGATACTGTTAAATGAAAAGATCAAGGTGTAGAGCACAATAGATACACAATAGATAGACAGACAGATAGATATTGGATGAATAGATATGCATGACATCATCATGTATCTTTATGTATATGCATGTGTGTATGTAGAGCTCAGTGATGATGCCATTCATGTAATACATATTGTATATTATAATCATTATGTATAATAGCATGTAACATATAATATAAACTATATTGGAATTATATACACATACACACTCATGCACGTATTTTGAAAGGCATACAGGAAACTGCCATGGGGTGAAGGTACAGGGTGGGATAAACAGACTTGGCTTTTACTCTATATTATTTTTGACACTGGTGTTTTCATTATGTACTTTCTTAGCTTTTCAAAAGAAAAACAAATTGTTTTTAAGCAATAAAATTCATAAAAAGCAAAGACTTATTAAAAGCCCTTGTTCTCATAACTGTATTTATCCAAATGTAAATGGTACCCTAGAGACCCCACCATTCCACTTCTGGGCCCATAGGTATACATGAGTAGGCAAGGAGAGACAGGCGTGGCGTGGAGGGAACAGTCACCTTATCCTCCTCTGTGGTACCTACTGCTTGCAGCATTCACATTTGTAACAACAACAACAAAAAAAAATTGGAAGCAAATGTCCCTCAGCATAGCAGGGGCTTGATAAATGTTGGCACAGCCGAATTCTGCACAGATGCTCAAGGCAATCAGTCCATGCCATGGTGTGCAAAGTGAGAACACCGTGGGAGAAAATGAGCACAGGTGTATCATGCAAAGTGTGGGGAGCATCCTCTCACCTCCTCCCCAGGCCAAGTGGATCCTCCCAGAGAAGAGGTTTCTGATCTGGATGGGATCTGGCCAGCTGGGCTGTGGCCTGGCCTTCAGCAGCTCCACAGGGGGTGCAGGGCTCTCTCTCAGCCCCTGTGGACCTCGCCCCTGGTTCCTACCCTGCCTCTCCATGAGCAGGTTGGCTCCTGAGGAATTTTGTCCTGGGGAGAAATGACAGGACTGATGTGTTCCCGAAACACCATCAAAATGCCCCAGCCAGAGCTTCCAGGCGCTTCTAGCAGGAACCACACCCTCTACTATGTGTGCTGTATAATCAGCGTGTGCATACCGTGGGGAAAACAGCTTATAAAACTATAAAAATCAGTGTAAATATGCACATCAACAGAACAGAGCAGGTGTGACACACCAAAGGATACGCTTAGCCCTGAGCGTGGATGTGATTGTAAAGGGCCCTCACTGAGCCGGAGACTCTCACCAGGGCGGGCAGAAGCCTGGGCACCAGGACCAACCACTCTCCACATGGGTTTTACTAGACATACTTTTCCTTTTCCAGGGTTGGTAATATAATCTCACATGGTATATGTTCAGTTAAGAAGACTATTAAAGGCTTGGGAGGCTGAGACAGGAGGATCAGGAGTTCAAAGCCAGCCTCCACAGGAGTGAGATGCTAAGCAACTCAGTGAGATCCTGTCTCTAAATAAAATACAAAATAGGGCTGGGGATGTGGCTCAGTGGTCGAGTGCCCCTGAGTTCAATCCCTGGTACAAAAAAAGAAAAAAAAAGAAACTAAAGAAGAACATTAAATAAATTAGATCCTTCTGCATCTTTACAAACTATAGTTTACACTGTTAATGTAAGAAAAAAACACCACTTTCTGGAAACACTTTACTATATTTTTTCAACATCTTAATCTATTTACTCATTTATCTGGAATCACATGTTTTTCTCTCCCTTTCTTCTACCTCCTCCCATGACAGAAAATTTCTGAATAATTTCAGAAAGGAAAGTATAATTGTTGGAGTCAAAGACTATGAATATCTTACTACCTCCTTATGTCACTCTGTTCTTATAGCCTAACTTCTTTGACTTTGCCTCACAATATATAAACACATGAATTTGTTACATCCTTAACAACAGCTTTAAACATTATATATAATTTTAATTACCAGTTAATCTATACCAAAGTCTTCCCCTTTCTTCATAGACCAGCTTCATCTTCTGAGATGTGTGTGTTTGTTTACTGATGCACATTTCCAGATTTAGACTCTCTTGTTGGAATCCACTGAAGCAGACAATTTTGGTGACTTACCTTTCTGGAATATCTCTATGGCATGCCATGTTCTTATGCGTGGCTGACCTCAAGTACTGAATGGGAGCACAGGCGTCACAGGTGAGGTGTGCAGCCGCCATTATTGAGCCTCTCATTAGCAGAGGCGCCCCTGACCAGGCCACCTTCAAGAGGACCTGCAATCACTCATTTATTCCTTAGTATCACAAAAGACCAGCGTGCTACAAGCAATAAGATGCCAAGGTCGAGATTTTGTGGCCAGAATTAATTTTTATTAATTTTAAGGAGCATAGTAAAATCTTTCTATTGAAGATAATTTTAGAGAAAGTTGCATCACACGCCAACATTATTGACACCAATTTTTGGTGTTATATATCGCTTTCCATTTCTTACAGATGCAGATATTTAGCAAGCTGCTGTCATAGATATTATACATTCTGCTTCTTTCAGGTAACTTGCTATCAAAAGCTTGCTCCCATACTGGTACAGTTATGGTGGCTGTTGTTCTTGATGACTACCTGATGGCAGGGCCTTTGTGCCTTGCTATCTGTCTATCCCCTTGTCATGCTGAGTTCTGATGTGAGCAGAGAACCATGCTAAGACTGTAGGCTGGCATCAAAACACCTCGATTCAAATGCAGATTTCTTACCCTCCCTGCCTTAGCTTCCCAGAGGCATGATGCCCCTGTCTATCCTGTAGGTTTGTGCTGAGGATTGAATATGTCAGTTCCTATGACTTTCTCAGGGCAATGCCTGGTACATCGTGAGCACCCCGTGAACACAGGCCATTACCACAGACAGGTAAAATGACCGTGGAGCCTTGTAGTCATTTCTCGTTTTTGCTTTTACAGATAGAAACACAATGAACATTTTTATTTATATACTGTGTTTCTTCTGCTCCTTTATTTCCTTAGGTTCAGTTTCTAGAAATCTGATTGTTGGGTCAAAGAGTTGTAAGGTTGATAACTTTTAAAAGTCTCTTCCCTTGCCTGGCACAGCGGCACATGCCTGTAATCCCAGCAGCTTGGGAGGCTGTGGCAGGAGGATCACAAGTTTGAGGCCAGCCTCAGAACTTAGTGAGGCCCTAAGCAACTTAATGAGACCCTGTTTCAAAATAAAAATAAAAAGGGCTGGAGATGTGGCTCAGTGGTTAAGTACCCCTGGGTTCAATTTCCGGTACCAAAAAAAAAAATCTCTGCCCTTGAAGAAAGTTTGATGGTATGAAAAAAAGTACTAGCCCATATAAAAAAGAGATGATAAAACAAAGAAGAGGTTTACAGTTTAGTAAACATAAGCTTTGTTCATAAAACTGTATAGACATCACACAAAAACCTGGGTTCCCTTCACTCGCTTTAGTCAAAAAATATGTTCCAGTCCAACTTGTTCCGTGCCAGGTGTTTGCCATTGTGGAGGAGTGTGATGTCTTTGTCCTTGGAAACTCAAACACCGATGTAAGAAGGTAAGATGTGACATAAAGCGAGACCAGATAGGTAACGTTTGTAAAGGCCCAAGTCTGTGGTGCATGCATATCTGGCATAGGCAGCTAAGCAGCAAAGACGAGGCACTGCGGGAACTACCTGGCCCTCTGAGGAGAGGGTTCAAAGGACCCATTAGCAGCAAAGGAGGAAGTCATCCCCTAAGCCATGACTAAGTCAGGCTCTGCTTTCTTCTCTGAATCCAGCATCTTGTAATTGCTTTTAATCACCCAGATGAGCAGGACAGCTTGCACTTACATAGCAGCCCCAGGAATGCACACTCTTGCTGAAACAGGTTTTCCTCTGCAGCTGCAAGGGCTTGAGCCCAGGGAGCCAGACAGGTACTCAGGGGTGGAGGAGTGGAGGTGCCCTCAGTCCGGGGCCTCAGTCTGGACTGAGCCTGTGAGCTCCTCTGCTCAGCAAGGACCAAGAGCGCAGAGCCATCTCACTCACTCTCAGGGGGCAGGGCTAATGTGTCTTTTTTTTTGTACTGGGGATTGAACCCAGGGATACCCTACCACTGAGCTACATCCCCAGCCCTTTTTTAAAAAATTTCTTATCTTGAGACATAAAGTTAAATTGCTAAGTTGCTGAGACTGTCCTGGAATTTGCAGTCCTCCTGCCTCAGCCTCCCACACCCTGCAGCTAATATGTCTTAAACAATAAGAACCTCACACCAGAAGCCTTGCCACTCTTCCCTCTCAGGAGAGAAGGGATCTGACTGCCTCACCTTCTTGAGGTGAGCAGGGTTATTGATCTGCAGGGAGCCAAACCTGAACAGAAGCAAACACCCTGCCTGTAAAAGGAGGAAAGCTTCCAGTTGCCAGAAGCCCTTCTAAGGGAAGAGCTCCATGTGAAGGCCTTCTGGCCTTGAAGATGGCCTGCCAACCTCACTCTTATGCCTCACCCAGCAGTCCTTAACTGCCTATCCATGTAGATCCTCAGATGCCCCAAGGGGCTTAAGACTCCTGGACTTCAGAAGAAGGAGCTCCCTTGCAGACAAGTTCTGAAGCAGACAGGTCAACTGTCTTCCTTATATGGTGAAAAGCGCCCTGCCCCTTTAAGGCCAGGGGCCTGGGCTGCAGACAGTCCCTGGGAAGTTTGCAGGCAGCCCCTCCCTGTCAGAGCCTTGCTGCTCTGCAGGTGAGTCCCCAGACCTTCTCTCCCCAATCTGCCCTCTGTGCGCTCTTGTGGTATGCTAGAAGCGCCTTCCGGAAGGACTAGAGAATTCCAGTGGCAGACATACGTTGTTTGGAGAAGTTTGAGCTAAAGGGAAAATGAGGTTGCTAGGGAAATGTGCAGCCACGCAGCCTGGGCAGTGAAGATGCAACCAGTTTCCCAAGGGCAGCAGCAGCAAGGTTAAGAAGGCCAAGGTGCTCCAGGACCGGCAGGGGCAACAGATCCAGCCGGAAAAGGGACCCAGTCGGGGCAATGCTGTGACGGGTAAGTTTTGACTCTTGAGCTGTATTACCCGGTGAACGGCAAGTTTGAAGCAAAGATTGCTGGGAGAAAATACAGCTTCTGCAAGAGCTGAATGCTTGGTGGGAGCAGAACTGCAGGACTCACTGCAGAGGAGAAAGTACAGGCGTGGAAGTCTGCAGCCTTAACCCGGTGCAGCCGGCTGCCTAGCAGGTAGTCAGCTGGCTAGCAGAGCATGGGGTGTGTATGCCTGTGTGGTGTCTGTGTGTGTGTGTGTGTGTGTGTGTGTGTGTGTGTGTGTGTGTGTGTGTGTAGCATTGCAGTAGGAAGCTGAATGAGTAGGACTACAGTTATGGAGAAGGATCTCTGGTTATCCCCAAGGTACTACGTGCAGAGAAGAGATTTTGTAAGCTTAGGAAGTCTGTGACATCCTCTAGCAGGGGGCTGGAAGACATCTCTTTAAGCTGATTATGGCTCCATCACTTATTAATTCAACTTCCTGGGGTTCTTGCCCATGACCCAGAGCTTCTTAAGATACTAATGTGAAATTAACTAATGGAACTTCTTAACAGCAAAAGATTTGCTAGCAAAAGCATGTGTCTCTGACAGACTCAGATGTATACAGTTGGGGCTGGGATTTCATTGTTAGCAAAAAAAAAAAAAAAGAGAGATGATGTGGTGTAGGAGGAGAAAGTTGATGGCCATTTGACCTCCTATCCAAAGCCCTTTCATCAGCCATCCAAGAAAGAAGGCCACCAGAAAAGCTATAAAAAGATGCTGCACCAGAGGGCTTGGGGTTCTTCTCCCTCCTAGCAGAGTCTGGGGCAATTCATCATTTAGAGACCACTGGTTTCTGGACAGTCCTTGTGTGTGGGGGATGGAAAAGAGGCCAGATTAAAATTCCTTACATACTCCATGCCTTTTAAAAATATTCATTCATTTCAATGGTCACTGAAGAATTCTCTTTATTATTAACAAACAAAGGCTACAAGTGCTGGGTGCACTTGTGTTTTGCAAAGAGAATGTTCTTGAACAGAGATTTTTGTTTTATCAACAGGGATTTGCTAGAGCAAAGTGTGTCACTTCTTGCTGCTGCTGGGTAGGCAGGGTGGGGATTTTTGCTTGCTAAAGAGGAAGGTTTGTTCTTGACTCTAAAACCATACGAGACTCCGCTTGAGCTTTATCCACTCAGAAACACCAGTGTCCCAGCAGAGTCAACTTCCTGTCCAGGACACAGAGGAGTCAAGCTAGTTACAGAAAGGAGGGGCAAATACCCTGTTTTCAGCACGAAGGTGGCCCATGAGAGCAAGATCCTAGAAAATTTTAACAAACTCTGATCTTTTATAAGCTAAATCTAGGCATAAATAAATGCCTAGATTTTTCTCCTTCTAAGAAGGAGAAAGAGGCAGGCCCTGGCCCCTGCCCAGTGTGATCCCTGTCACCAGCAGCTGCACCTCCTCCCCGCCCTAGGCCTTCATTTATTGGATGGAGTCTTGGTTCCTAATGGTGTGGACCTTTGGGAGGGGCTTTCCAATGAGGTAAAAGACCAGGAGTGGTGGAGCTGAGCAGATCTCGGCTACATTGCAAGTCCTGGCATTTATTCCAGCACTTTGGAAAAGTCACTTTGCCCAGCCTGCACCTGTGTGCTCACGTGTAATTACGAGAGTAAACAATTAGCAAGGTTATCAGGATCAGTGGAGCCCCTGATCCAGCAGGAGCTCTGGAAATGGCTACGATGTGGGAAACTGTGTTGTTCCCTGGACAAGGAGGTGAGTTGGAAAGTGGAAGCCAGCTTGGTGGCACATCCTCAGAGCCAGCTTGGTCCATCCTCTTCTTGCCACCCCCCTTCAAACGTTCTATGCACTTGAAGAACAATGACAGAGCATCTTGGCCTCTCTGTGAAAGTGATCTACTCCTAAAGTCACTCTAGGAAGCATCTCAAGGGAATGTTACTATAATAAGCTCTTACAGATGTTCCCATGGTAAACAACAACTAGTTTCTAGAAGTCTCCTAACGTGTTTACAGCTGTCTGTAAGAAGATGACTGCTACGTTCACCCTTTGCATTGTTCAGGCCCCTTAAAGAGCAGGATTGCCTTACTTGGTCTGTGCATGATGAACTTAAACTCAGAACAGTCCCCCTCCAGCTTAGGGAAGAGCAGTGCACTCCAGGCAGCAGTAGTACATAACCCAGAGCTGCCTTTCCCAACTTCAGCAAGGGCAGGTGGTTCCAGCCATCTTGCCAAGGGTGGCCCAACATGGTCTGTCAGGGATCCATGTTTAGAGACCATGTTTGGCCACCTAAGGTAGCTCTGAGACTCTGGGCTAGCTCCTTCATGCGTCTGCACCTTGGTTCTAAGGTCCGCACCGCGGGATGCTATCACCTGTGCCCATGGTCGAGGGAGGTGGGGAATGTGGAGGGCAGGTGCTCTATGATCATGTTGGTCTGAGTGCCTGATAGTCTCTAGCAAAATCCTTGCACCTTCCTGAGACAGCGCTGGTCCTGGATCTCGTGTGCATACTAGCACCATCTGCAAGTATGAGCCTGTGTTCAGAGCTGTGCAAATTATTAATTCAACTATTAATAAAAGTATAAATTATAAATAAATAAATTCAATTATTAATAAAAGTATAAATTTCTAGACAGAACCAAAGAGAAGTAGGCACTGGAGTTCTGCTGTAGGGGTTCACTAGAAACCGCCGACACATGAAAATGTGGTTTAAAAACTGCTGGATCTCACAGGGCTTTGGATTATATCCTTTAAAAATATTTAAAAACTTTTTACCCCATGGGACATGCTCCTGTATCTGCTTAACAGGCAGAGGAGAAGCCAGTGGTGCACATGAGGTGGTGGAGTGGAGAGATTCTGGTGGGCTTGAAGAGACTCTCAGACACACCTGCTCTCCCTTGCCCCAGCCCCCACCTGTCTACCCTTGGCCACTCAGGAAGCCACCCTGAAGCCAGGGAAGTCCAGGAGCTGAGCCAGCCTCTGCCTTCTTGAATCACACAAGAACAGGGTAGTCCTCCCTCCTCAGGGAAACAGGCTCAAGTCCAGTCGGCCATCCAGGGGCTCCGGGGCTGCTGGGAGACTCTCCCACACCTTGTCTTGTGACTGAAGCTCATGCCCTCCTGATGTGCCTTGGTCTGGTTGTGACAAGTTGGTATCCAGCCTATAGGAAAAGGGTGCCCATGGGGTACTGCACTAGCCAGCAGACAGCTGAACTTCTCCCCTGACCTCAATTCTGGGCGGGGCCTGAATATTTGCAGTTCCTGACCAGTAGGCAGGCAGCCTGAGAGCCACAATGTGGGAACCCCTCCTCTAACCCAGCACCAGACCTCAGCTGCAGGGCTCTCAGGCCTTGCACCTCCTTTCACCTCCAAGGTAATGCATCCTCCACCCTTGGGGGAAAGTATGGCCCTCTCGTCCCCAGAGGGGCACACTGCTATTCACTGTGTGCTGATCCCAAAAGCCTCGTCCTACCATACACACATTATTTGTTACCTAGCAGCCCTACATGTTTGGATCATGCAAAAAAGAGGTTAAGTAACCAACCTCTCCCAGTGACAAGAGCAAGATGTGGTACACACACTCACACTTAGCCAGAAAGCTTTGTTTTTTCCCACCATTCCAAGGCTGGAAAGTAAAATTTTAGGTTGTCTGTGGAGTCCGGCTGTCTGGTAGCAGCTTCTTGGAGCACTGGACTGGGAATCCCAGGTGGAAGGGGCTTGGCTGGAGGGGGTTCTGGAATGCTAAGCTCTGCCTATGCCTTGTGCCCACTGTCCTGCCCCCACAGTCCCCACAGGTATCCCTCCCTGCACACCTCGTTGCTTCTGGGTCAGTTCTGTTAAAACCTAGAATCAGGAGAAATGCATATTCAAATTCCTCCCATGGGAAACAATGGAACTTGTTTCCTTTCCCTCTCTCTGGAGGGTGAATCTGTTTGGGGACTTGGTCTTGAGAAGGCAGAACAACTGAAAAGCAAACGAGATGCAGCTGACACCTGGGCAGTGGCACTCAATGTGGGCGATGCCCGGAAGTGGGGGCACGAGGATTATGTTCAGGACGGTCTGTGCATGCCCTGTGTCTTCAGTGTGACCATCTGTCTGATGACTCTCTCACACAGAAGTGATCACTATGACTTAACCAGGAGGGGATGGCGTTTAATATGCAGTGTGGCCCATGGCTTACATTTGTGATGAATGTGGTAAAGTGACGTAATGGTGGCCTCTATTTTATTCAATCAGCAAATATTTATGAAAACGTATCTGTAGGCACTGAGGATATAGCAGAGAATAAAACACTGTTCTCATGGAACTTACATTCTAGAGCAGAGAGGCGGTAAGGAAGCAGAGGGGAGATGGTTCAAATGTAATTGTGTGCAGAGAGAGGCTGCGTGTGTGCGCACGAGGGCATGCCCAAGTGTGGCTGTTTTAGGTGGGGTGTTCAGGGAAGGCCTCTCTGAGGAGGTAACTCTGAATGGGAAAAAAAAAGCCACACGGGCAGGTGTGGGGGGAAGAGCGCACCAAGCAGAGAAACTGGCAGTGCAAAGGTCCTGAGGGCGAAGGCAGGTGGTGGCCAGATTGGGCAGGCTGGTGGGGTTTTGCTGGGGCAACGGGCTCCACCTCTGCAGCGGTGCCCCCAGCCTCTGACCACAGAGCGCTGCTGACTGCTGATGGTTAGGGGAGCTCAGCTTCTTGTGCTGCCTGGAGACACAGACTCCCAAGAGGCTTTGTCCTGCCGTCCTGCAAAGCATGTCTCTACTGCGAGGTCCTCAAGGGCCTCGAAGGCCGGGTGAGAAGCTCAGGTGGGCCTCCTGCAGTGGGAAGCTGCTGGAGAGGTGTTCGCATTCAAAGATGGTCTTTGTAGATCATCGGCCACTGCGCGGAGGGTGAGCTGGAGGAGCAGATGGAGGAGAACCGGGAGCTCGGCAAGGAGCCATGCCAGCGGCCACAACAGCGGTCACGGCAGCTGGACATGGGGTCATGGTGAGGGACCAAAGGCCATTCCCTTCAGCAGAAGGCCTCTCAGTAAACACAAAGTGCCGTTTCCTGTGACATCTTCGTGAGGCTTTGCCACCTCAGAATCGGCTGGTATCCAGGAGAGGATCCTGTGGCGCCAAATTATAGCAGAACTTGCTCATTCACACACAAGTCCTCGTCCTCCTGGGCTTCAACCTTGCCTGTCCCTCTGCATTTTGAGTGGCTCATTGCCCAGGGAGGTAATCTATTTGATCTGGGCTTGAAAAAAGAGATAAAATTACATGCGCTTCTTGAATACCATTTTGTGATTTCCTTTTCTGAAGGGTCAATAGGAATTAGCCTGCACATATCACCTTACAAATGATATGCCTCATCCCTTGAATAACAGGGACCAAGTCTTCATTTATTCTGCTGAAAGAGCAACATTATGTGAACATCACAATCTCCTGAAGAGACTGTAGGTGTTTATCCACAACTGACTTGGGTATGAAAGAGAAGTTTCCAGGTGCATCAGCTCTTCCACCGCAACTGCAGATCAGCTTCTAGGACTTCACAGAATCCCCTTTAGCCGTCTTATCTTTCCCCAAAGCCATCTCTTCTTTCCACATTATCCATGAAGTGGCCCCAGACTGCCCTCAGAATGTCCTCTCATGCAGAGATCCACAAAGCAATAATGAAGTTCACCCTCCATAGAACCTGTTCCCTCCATGGTCCCTGGCTGAGCCATCCCACAGTCCACCTGCAGCAGAATGCACTTCTCTCCTGGGAGAGAAGTACCTTTGCCCCGGCTGAGCTGAAGGTGTCAGGAGGAGGAGAGGATGGCAAAGGGCTCAGGCCATCTCCACGCTGGTGAACGATCCTGCTGAGTGACACCTGCTTCTGTCATCAGGACACGGATCCTCCCTACCAGAATCTTGTGCCCTGAGAGCGGGGTATATGTCACAGGGACTAAGCCACAGCCTCCACCTGAGTGGAGGTGTTCATCAACCCACATCCTGCCTCTCCATTTCTGGATAAAACTGAGGGAGAGAAACAGAAAGGAGAAAGGGCCACCCTCCACCTCCTGCTGCCAAGTAAAGCTTCTTTAGTTTAAACCCATCACCCAGCTACATAAGGCAAGCTCCAGAATTAAAACAGCAAGTAGTCTCCTTTGCTGTAAACCCCAGGGAGACGGTGGTAAGCTTTCCTCTCTGGGCCCAGCCGTGGCCCCTAAGAGCAACCCACTTCACATTGAGCATGAAGGGGCGCCAGGATTATGTGTTAGAAAGGAAAAAGCAATAGGTTTGCCTCAAGAAATCTTGTCTTGCCTACTAACCAGCCATGCAAAATTTGGACAAGGTCACCTTCATGGGTGAGAAAGGAGTCCATGAAGAGTATGTTCAGCCCCTGAGTTGCCCTGAGACTGATTTGCAATTCCACTCAAGATCTTCATGGCCCCCCTAAAGTCTCTTGCAGACTTGGCTAAACCATCCACCTTGCCTGCCACCTCTCTGAGCTGACAGCTTTCTCCACAGTCACTGCAGCTCATGGGCTTCTGTTTCTTTGACTCTCCTGAGCTGAGCAATGTACTTATTAGATGTTCAACAAAGGCTTGCTGTCGGATGAGTGGATGGGAGGATGTAAGTAGAGGAAAGAATCAGCCCAGCCAGTTCACAGCTCAAGAGCAACTCTGGCTTGAAGCTTGAATTCCGCCTGTAAGACGCCAGACTTCTTAGAATTAGGTAGACGCAAGCTAGTTTCAGATATTGTAACAGTAACTGTGAGACAGCATGTGTCTAATGCCCTCCAGCTCCGCTGAGATGCCCCGGTCTCACAGGATTTTAGAAATACTACCATTTTACCTAGCTGTCATGGCATGTCTTGTGTTTATAGAGAGCTAGCTTAAAATCACTGAGTAGAAGTTTCCAGACCCCTTGCTCCATGACTTCAAGACGCTTTAGCTCTTCCTGAGAAAAACCCTAACCCAGGAAGCCTAAAGCTGCTCTTGTCAGCATAAGCTTGCTTGGCTCCTTTCTCTGATCTGAAGCCTGTAACTACCACGGCCTCACAATTGGAATCACTAAAGACCTTGGGGAAGGTCCCATGGGGGCTTGCTGATGTGGCGCTGGGGAGGGAGGCGCTGGGAGACCCCAGCCTGGTCCTGCTCCAGGGGCTGAGATTCAAGGGGCTGTGGCAGGTACAGCAGCAGGACTTGGGAGCAGCAGTCAGTGTTTGAGTCTTAGACGAGTCGGAGAAGACTGCACCTGAGGGATGGCAGCCTTTAGGGGAGAGCAAGAGGAACATGCAGTTACTGTGCGTCTTCCTTACCTGGCCCTCTGCAGAGGGCATGCTGGGGTTATAGCAGGGCTGTGTGGAAGGCACTGCCCCCAAGTGTGGAGGCCCCCATGGCAACCCCTAGGGACCACTGTGCAGGAGGCAGGCAGCCAGCATCTCCACTCTCCTCCCTGCTGGGCTCACCCATCCATTTTCCCATGTACACTGTGAGTGGCAAGTGCCGTGCACTCAGCTGTTCACTCTGCTGTCCACTCATGAAGAGGCAGGTCCCTGGAGACACTCTGGTGCCATCCTGGGTGGGGAGGGCCCATGAGACCACCGGACCAGAACCAGGTCAATGACAGCAGCAACCCCCATGCACACTTCGGTGGCTCACAGTGACGAGCTCCAGAGACACACAGGACCAGACGCTCCTCCAGAGAGTGACACTGGAGAAAACAACACCTAAAATGCTGCATGCCGAGGATTCCATTGACATGACATGGTCGAAATGATAAAATCACAGAGCTGGAGAACAGAGTGGCGCTCCCAGGGGCTGAGGAAAGGCCAGCAGGGCCCCATGGGGACATGGGACACAGGAGGGCAGGTCATGGTGATGTGGATGACATCCCCTGGCTGGTTGGGCCTCTGCACTTCTGCAGGTGGTCACTGCTGGTGAGAGGTATGAGAGTGTTCTGGGGGCTTCCAGATAGACAGGCTGGCTTGACACAGCCAGCTAGAAGAACAGATGAGCCTCTCAGTCCGTCTCTGCAAATGGGATCCTCTCCGAATCTTAAACCTGACCACAGGAAGGGTGGGGACAGAGCTGCATTTAGGAGTGCTGAGAGGGGAGAGACAGAAGGGACACTTCTGTGCACAGCTCAGTATTCCTATTTTCCCAGTCTTTATGTGCCTCAGCACATTTTCCCAAGTCCTGAGTTCCCTGCACATGGCTCCTTGATCTTTCTGCTAAAATCAATCTCCTCCTCTAATTATTTCCTCTCCACTTCTTTGAACCATTCCAGCTGCGGGGGCCAAGGATCCAGGGGTGGAATAGGAGGTCCTTCAGAGTCAGGGGGC
>CM053409.1:6786816-6949292 GCA_028644305.1 Xerus rutilus
AAACTACACGGTAAAATATCCAGCTCTCCTGATCAAAAGAGATCTTTTCTTTCTCCTTCCAGTAAGAAACTCATCTTCAGACATAACAGTGTATGTCAGTTCAACTGATTTCATTTTCCATCTGCTATTTTAACTTTTTGCTTTTTAAAGTTTAATACTATTCTTTTGTAAAACCAATTATATTTCATCAATTCTAATACATACGGACATGTAAAATACATCACTGTTTAGTGTGCCACAGAGAACAACAGAAATGGAGCCAGGCATCATGGTGCAAGCCTGTAATCCCAGCACTTAGGGAGGCTGAGACAGGAGAATCGCAAGTTCAAAGCCAGCCTCAGAAACGGTGAGGCACTAAGCACTCAGTGAGACCCTGTCTCTACATAAAACACAAAATAGGGCTGGGGAGGTGGCTCAGTGGTCATGTGCCCCTGAGTTCAATCTCCAGTACCAAAAAAAAAAAAGAAGAAAAAAAGAAATGGGCTGGGCCTGGCTCAGTGGCAGAGCACTTGCCTAGCATGAGCTGGGCCTGGGCTGATCCCACCACTGGCAGGGAAAAGAGCATAGTCCACTATAATTGTCAAAGATCACTGATCACAAGACACACCCCAATTTCTGAGATACTAAGATTAAGTGCATCTTAAAATTGATGAAATACAGTATATGTATACCACAGTTACTTTAGCACATACTTGTATTCCATTTAATAATAGTGATAAATGTCTCCTTTCTGAATGAATTTGGTTTAAAAATGCATTGATTTAAAGAAAAAACAAAACTTATCTAAGTAGGAAAAGTGGAATATAATGTGGCAAATCCCAGGAGGGGTTCCCAGTGCTCACGGATTGGCCTGGCTGCCCTGGCCCTGTCCTGTCTCCTGGCCCCGTATGCCAGCTGGAACCCTTAACCCCCAGCACTGTGCTAGATTCCTACTGTGCAGGGGAACAGGGTGGGTGGTAGCACCCACACCAGGGTGAGCAGTGTGGCTTCAACTCACCAAAGCTGACTCCCAAGAAAGAAGTCCTAGGGAATGGAGGCCTTCAAAGTTCTGCACAAGGCACTCTTTTTAGGCAATGCAGGCAGAGATTTCTGTGTTGTTTTGAATCCAATTTCCACAAGGGGAAAGTGCATCAAGTCTCTGTTATTTACAAACAATAGCTGACTGAATCCTAGGCATTCCATTTCTTTCTTTTTTTTTTTTTTGGTACTGGAGATTGAACTCAGGGGCACATGACCACTGAGCCACATCCCCAGCCCTATTTTGTGTTTTATGTAGAGACAGGGTCTCACTGAGTTGATTAGCGCCTCGCCGTTGCTGAAGCTGGCTTTGAACTTGTAATTCTCCTGTCTCAGCCTCCCTAAGTGCTGGGATTACAGGCTTGCACCACCGCGACTGGCTAGGCATTCCATTTCTTGATTCTCAAACCAAACAATGGTCGACTTTATTTCTTACAATGGATTTGCCAGTGGAAAAAGATCATGAGTAACTTGAGCAAAGTGTATTTTATTGGGAAAATACACAGAGGGGCTAATTTCTTACTTCCATAGTAAAAAAAGTGAAGAGGGAATCATTTTAGATGGAGTCAGGGAAATTGCTGGCCCATGAAGGGGACTTGTGTCCCTCCTGCTTGAGCTCCCTCTTTGCCTGGGCCCAGGCCTGGTGCTGCAGGGTGCTGGGCAGCATTTCCCAGGGAGCCAGGAGAACTCTCTTCCTCTCGAGGTGCTCATTCTTTTTCTTTTATTTTTTTGAGACAGGGTCTTGCCAAGTTGCTTAGGGCCTCATGAAGTTGCTGAGGCTGGCATTGAACTTGCCATCCTCCTGCCTCAGCCTCCCAAGCTGCTGGGATTATAGGACGGGCACTCATTCTTGACAGGAGCACCCTCTGCTTCACAGGGTGCTCATTCTTGAAGGTAACAGAGCTGGAGGTCGCAGCTGGAAGTCACAGGCTGTGACTTTGCGCATTGCCTGTTTTACAAACTTAATTTGAAGGTTTAATGTAGGTATAATTGAGAAGATAAATTGAACACATATGCATATCCTAATAAAGGTATTCTTTGGAGTCAGCAAATAGTCACATCATAGTACGCACCAGTGAACCCATTACAGCTTAATAAAATGGAAAGGTCTTATAACAGAAGATTACTTAATAGGATATTAGTTATTAGCATGATTTAAAAATGTGATCAGAAACAATTAGCAACACCAACAGTATTGTACATGCAACCCTCTCCACTCACTAGTACGAATAATGCCAACCATGATTCTGCTTAAGAAGTATCAATAGAATGTTAAACCTCTTCCACTTGTTTATCCTTATGGGTGTTCCTGTTTATCTGATCAGTATAGATCAGTATAGATCGATTTTATAAGACTATTTGCTGATACTCACAAGAATCACCAAGGCTTGACATTAATCCACAGAACAGCACCCTATTCTATAATGTTATTCCATTAGATGAGTACCCAGTCCAGTATCCTTTCTCTACACAGATGCCCTGCAAGGTAGAGTCATCAGAACGCAGCATCTCATGTCAGGCTCCCTAGAAGAGATTGAGGTGGGGATTGGGTGCAGGTCTACTGGGAGGGCAACCTGCAAGGAAGAGAGAACAGCAGAGGGGAGGGAGGAAGTACCAAGGGGAGTGAACTGGGGAAGGCAGAGGAAGAGCTTGTCACCAGACAGCTGTGACTCCTCCTCTACCTGCAGCAGGATCTGCCTGGAGCACCAACAGCACTGACTGACTATACTTGGTGAGAGGGTCAGAGCAGCGGGCGAAGAGGGTGCTGCCAAGTCTACAGCATGAACAACTGGACAGGTAGCTGTATAGACCCATCACATTCCCCTCAGAAGAGAAAGTTTAGGATTATAGAATAAGGAGAGATTATTTTACAAGACCTTTGTTTAGCTTTTACTTTTCTAGGTTAAAAATACTAACTCCTTGACGTATTTGCAGAGGGTTATTTTCCATTAAAAAATGTGAACTGTTTTTGAAGTATTGCTTTTTCACCTTTCTGCTTGGTCTGCCTCCTGTGGAAAACAGACATGAACTGCTGCCATTACTCTAGTAACTGAAGGCTCATCTAGTTACAGTCCCAACATTACATGAGCTTTTATGAAAAGCAGCCAAGCTCCCTGCTTGTGTAACGTCCGTCCTTCAGGGCAGAGGTCTCACTGGGGCCCAGTTAAGTCTTCTCTTCTCCTTCTCTATCACAGGGTTGCTTAAAAAAAAAAAAAAAGTGCAACAGAGACCGTATGATTCCCCAAAGCTGAAAATAGTTATTATCAAGCCCTTCACAGATAAGTTGCCAATCTGTCCTTCAGTCCACTAGGACTCAAAACTGTTTTGCAAAAATGTGCTCGCTCAGTGTATACCCAAAATGTCACATTAGGAGGTGATATACAGAACCATAAAATGATTTGTTTTCTAAAAGGATTCATTGCAGACTTTATATAAATTAATTCTAGCTCTTCTGAACAATTATTTTTAATGGAATTCCTTAACCAATTTTATAATCATGCATCTGGAGTAAAATAAATATGCTTAATTTGTTCTGTTTCATAAAACAGTACCACCTATTTTATGATTATTGCAAAAAAATTGAAATACACAAATAGGCACAAAGATGAAAAAAGCCACCCGTGGTCTCACCATCCAGTCAACCACTGTTAGCATCCACCTAGGTTTTTTTTTTTTTTTCCCTCAGCCACATAACCATTTAATTTTTTGAAAACATGAATCATGTAGTAAGCCCGATATTCTACCCTCTCTTCTCTGTTGCAGCTTTGAAGGGTATCTTATTGATATCTATTCCATAGAACGCCACGTCACAGTCTGAACATCTTCCTGCCACTTCTGACATTTTAGGTTGAAGTTAACTTGCACTATTGTAAATGCTGCACTGAGCGCCTCCTATGTGCATCTGGAGCCCTGTGGGCTTCGTGGGCCAGGAATTCAGGAAGTGGTCACTTTCCCTCCCCTCCACATCTTCCTTACCAACCTGTTTCTGGTTTGGTGGATGGTGGGCCCCTTGGGCTGGAAGCTGGGCCTCCTCTTGCTCCATCTCCAGCCCCAGAGCTCCCGGGCTGCAGACTCCACGCGCCAAGCTCTGCTTGACACTGCTACCTGCATGTCTGCCCTTTCTCCTCCCTGACCTAACCCTCCAACTCCCGTAGGTCCCCTTCAGTGGTGGCTCCACCCCTCCACTAGGCTGCCCGTGGACCCATCCTGTGTCCTCCCTCACCACTGCCCCCAGCCACCAGGCCCTATGGCTCTGCTTCCTAGATGCCTCCCCAAGACCCACCGCGGCCTCTTCCTGGTACCACTGCCTCCTAACAGGGCCCTCCCCACCAGTCCTGCCCTGCCTGTCCTTCTAGCCCAGCTCAGTCCTGTGCCACATAGAGCAGGTCCCCAAGCACCGACCTGCAGAGATCTACGCATGGCTCTCCAGATGAAGATCTTCATGGCGACCCTTCTCATGCCCACCTGGCCTGACACTGCCCTCTCTCCTGCTCCATCCAGGGCCTCCTTCCATCCAAGTACTTAAGGCTCCATTCCCTCCTTTTCTCTACCTGTGACATCCCAGCTACCCCCGCCACAGCGCTGCTCCCTCCACGGCGCCCGAGCCCACTATTGTGGTCCTGATTACATTTGAAATCTAAATTGTTCTGTTTTCTCCCTGTAACCTTGGTTCCTCCACTGACTGAAGCTCTATGTCAGGGAAGTGCTCCTCTGTTTCACTGCCATGTCCCCTGGCAGGCAGCAGGCACTCCAGAACACTCACAGAACTGATGACAGGTCGCAGGGCACAACTCTGTAGATTTTTAAGACGTGTTATCAAACAGCACTCCAGGTTTGTAGCGACGAGTCTATAAACCCAGCAGCAGCGTATGAGTGCTCCTTTGACCACCTGTGTCCTGACACTGAGTGTTACAGTTTTCAGTCATTTCTATACTTGGACAGGAAAACTGTCACCTCATTGTAACTGAAGTTGTATTCTTTGATTACTGGTGAAACTGGGCATTTTCACTTTTTGAGAGTGTACTCTGTAATTTTTAAATTCATCACAGACTGCTTTGGTGTAACCATTTTTATTGTGATATTCTGAAAGTTTATTTAGGTTAATTATTTTTCTACTTAAAAAGCAACAAGCCTAGATAAACTCATCTCAAGATCTGGATAAGGGAGCCTGCTCCTCAAGGTTGATGTTTAGTCATTGCTGACCCCTGCCTTGGTGGGGCTTGGGGGCATCATGCCCACAGGGACACTTTTGGCATGAGCCAGGGCACTGTAGCCATGCCAGGCCCTGGTTACACCACGCCAAGATGCATGGCATGTCTAGTGTTGGCTTTCCAGCAGATGAGAACGCTGCTCCGGGGTCTGGAGCTACAAGCAGGGTTCTGGTGGTGGTCGGGATAACTGGGGAGGGCAGCTGCTTGGTGTCCTGAATTCTAACATGGAAGGCTCTGTGCCTGCCCTGAAGCTCAGGAACCTGGCCCTGAGCCCCTGGTGTCCACTTCTCTGATGTCTGGCCTCTGTAGGCATCTGAGTCATGGTCCATGAAATTCCAGCAACTTCTGAGGTTGAGACAACCTCTACTGTGAGGCCAGTGGCCCTGACTGCAGGCCAGATCTCGAGAGGGCTGCCTCTCCCTCCACACTGCACCCATCTCTCCCCTGGCACCTCAGGGCAGGGCCAGTGGCTATTTCCCCATTTCAAACACTTCCAAAGTGATGCCAAGAAAGGACCAGAAGAGTTCTTTGTAGAGCAACTTGCAAGATGTGCTTCTTAGACAAGCATGACACACAGGAGCACAAAGCCCAGGATTTCCAGGGTGGCTCATCTTTCCTGGGGTCTTGTGCATGTGGGCTGTGTGCTACTGCTCAGGATACTTCACATGAGCTTCCCAGCTCTTCCTAAAAGCCCTTTTACATAATCTATACCCATCAATGAAGCTCCAAAATAAACCAGGGGTGCTTACATATTTGCATTTTCAAGATTTGCTAGAAACTTCAGGAAAGCACAAGGTGAGAGCAGAAAACTTCTGGAAGAACAAAGACGGGGCATTTGTTTTGTTGTTCTGTCAGTGCCATCCAATCTGAGGTATGACCCTACTAGGAAAAGAACAGCAGATTCCTTACTGGGGGAGCCCCTGTGCGTGGCACATCTGTGCACACTGCACACACATCGCCACCCATGTGGATGGTGCCCGATGGTCCCTCCAAGCAGGTCCTGTGTGCAGTTTACAGCAGAGGCTGGGTCTGTGTGGCCCTATGCTGAGGGCCTGCTCAGCACTCTGACTTTTCTCTGCTGCACATCCCAGCACCTGGGGACTACTTGGGGGAGCCTCACCTCAAACACATTCCCTCAGCTGGGGAGTGTTCCTCTGGCCAGGTGCTATGGTTTCAGGTTTGGGAAAGAGATCACTGGAGCCATCTCTTAAGTGCCACTTTGCTTTTATTGAGGAAAACACAGGAAATAAATACAATCCCACAGTTTGTTAGAGTCAAAACCTTTAAGATGTATGTGTGTTTTAAAGGAAATTTTCTCCACGTACGTATAGCTCTGTCCAAATGAATGAAAAAAGAAAACCACATTAGGTAGACTTAGGTTCCATCTCCAAAGTATCTACACATATAGACGAGTATGTGAAGATCCAGCCACAGTGTCTGCAGAATTGAAGGAGAAATTCCATGTACCTCAGAAGCCCACTTGCCTAATGGGTAGACCATGGTTTGGGTGAGCAGAGGGATTCACCGTGCCTTTCAACAATGATGGTAGTGAAAAGATTCAGGGTTGTTTTTATGCCACATTTCCTAGTTTCATCCACTTACAGACATCCAATTGATTCTCACTGTTTGCCCAATGCCATGGCCATGCAGTCAGGCCCCTTTCATGGGATGTGTAGTCCTAGGCTGGGTCAGAGTTGGGGGGAGAGGGTGGATGGGCCCCAGACATCCCATATCCAGTTCACTCTAGTCACTCACAGTGAGAAGGCAGCAGAGCGTCTAATAATACATAATGTAATAAAGATGAGATGCAAGCCCTCTGCCAGCCATGTCTTTATTACTCTAAATGCCATAGCGTAGGGAAGCTCAGAGTCAGGGCTGATGATTTCAAAATCAGTTTGGGAATTTTGCAAATAGGATCTCTTCCTACCTATTCAAACTCATATGACTCACACACTTAAAATCCTACAAATAGCACTGACCCAGAGGACCGTCATCTTGTCCCTACCCTTTGAGGATGAGTCTGGACTGTTTCCTATTGAAGACTCATCCTCACCATGGCTTTCTTTTTATAGGATTTGTTTTGGGGGAACTTAATGCACACAGTTCATACAATGTGAGGTTTCATCTTCTGTAGTTCTAACAGCCTTCCTGCACATGATCAACTCTCTTCTTTGTTGACTCTCCCTGAGCTGGGAGACCCTGGAGGAGGCGGGTCACAGGCTGGCTGGAAGGTGCCTCAGTGCTTCCTCTCAGTAGGTGTGAGCTGCCCAAGGGTGCACAGCAGGAGGCTGAGACCTAGTCTGAGGTGCTGCCTCCTGACACCTTTGCTTGGTAAACATCTGTATGCAGCAGAGCCAGGGACATGAAGCACATGGCTGAGTGACTGCCCAGCTTCTAGTCCTGGCTCTGCCACCTACTGTACCAGCCTTTTGACTTTGGCAAGTTACTTGACCTCACTGTCCTTGACTTTCTTACCTGCAAATGGGGATAATAAGGGCTTCCTCATGAGATTTTTGAGAATTAAATGAGTTAGATAATGTTATTCATAAACCCAGCAACAAATACCACAGCCCTGCCCTTGTGGAATTCACAGTGTCTTTTACTCTAGCAGCCCTGACCCACAGAGTTAGAAAGCCCCACAGTGAGAAATGACCAGGTTGTTATAAATACATTAGAACAGGACATTACAATATAAGAGTTTTATGGAACTTTTTCCAGATACATATTTTTATATGTATGAGTGGCCTGAGTCTTAATTTAAGGTGTACTTCTTACCATGAATCTAGACCAGACCAGTGATTACTCAGCACCTTGACAGCTGTGTGCAGTGGGTCCAGGCAAGGTCACCTGATCCAGGGGGTGGCAGGAACCAGAGGAGCTGCCCAGCAGGAAGTGACAATTACATTGAGACTTTCTGGCTGAGTTAAAATTTGCCAAAGGAAGTTGGAGGTGGTGGTGGGCAGCAGTTCCCTAAAGGGCACCAGAAGCTCTGTGGGGTTTTAATGGAGCAAGGGAGAGAAGAAAGCAGATTTGCATTGTTAGAAAGGCCACCCTGGCTGCACGAGGAGAATGCGCAGGGTCCAGTGGATATTCAAGAGTGATGGATGGGGAAGGTGCAGGAATAAGAGGGCTCTGGGACGACTCCCACTCTACGGGCACCTCCGACATCCAACTTGCGAAGGTTTCAGAGGGCAAATCTAAGTCTGGAAACTCCAAGCCCTAACTTGAGGAAATGTTCCTGTAAACAGGAAGACAGTACCTTTCAATCACTTTGCAAATTATCTCTCCATCCTGCTGGACAGAGCTGCAGGCTGTAGCGGGCCTAGTATCTGGCAGGGCTTCCTGTTCCCAAGTGGGTGGGTTCTTGGCAGGAGATGGAAAGCTGGAAACAGAGTGGAAAGTGGGCTAGCCAAGCACCTTGCATGAAGAGAAGAGAAAAAGGGAAACTGGATACTTTCCCATCTGATCTGAAATATCTGGTCAGATAACAATGTGGAAGTACAGATAATTCAAAGACCTTTATATTTGGCTTTGAAATACCATGCATTTTTGGCAGTGAATTTACCTTGCCAAATGTTTTTCTTAGGCCTTATTTTGCACTTCCTGAACACAACACGGACCATCTGGGCAGCAAGGGAATAGCAGGTGCCCAGGAGGGAGAGTGGGTGGGAGATGGGGAGGCCTAAGGCATAAAAATGGCATCTCCCTGTCACCCCAATCCACCAATGCTTACTGGCTGCCCTGTGTCCTGCCACAGAGCAGACCCTTCTCCTAACCTAAGCCTTGCCAGGTCACAGGTGCTCCAAAGAGTAGCTCTCTAGTTCCCAGCTCTAAACATTCTCAGGGCCACCTCTATACCCAGGGAGGCAGCTGGGGCTCTGCAGCAACCCCGAAATCAAACCATATTTGGAGTACAAAGACAGGGTGTTTACAGATGTTGCCATAAAGTATATTTTAAGTCACAATCAGCTGCTTTTTACAGGAGGGCTGGCCAGACCAGAGGGCCCCTTTTCCTGTTATTCATACCACTGCTAATTCTAGACAAGCTACAAGGTCAGCTTGAGTTTTCAGGCTCAGGGCTCAGGCATCTACCTAAAAGGAAGCAGACTAGTTTCATACAGTCCCTAGGAGGGCACAGAAGAATGGTCAGGGTGACAGCCCCTCCCTGCTAAAGAATCCCAAGCATGCCCTGTCCCTCATCTGCACTATGCCTGGCCTGGGCAGAATTCACTGGAATAATGAGTAACAGGCCCCCAATCTGGAAGTTCAGGGACTGACTTTCCCAATCTGTGGTAGGGCGAAGTGCTCTTTTTCATTATCACCACAGGGAGGAGGGCATTTCCTAGTTTCCAGTTCTTGCAGGCAGATGGGTTCCTCCACAGGAAATTCTTAGCCCTTAAAAGGCATTCTGTGACCAGTTAAGTTTTCCAACTGCTGGTACCTTACACTCCAAGAAAGCTCACTTCTAAGGAGAGCTGCCAATCCGAGACTACCCATGCATATCTGAAAAACCCAGAGCAGGTTTCTTGGATTCAATATCCAGAGAAATTCAAGGAAGCAAAGCCATCGAATGTGGTGGGCGCACCTCACTGGACACAGGCTCGCCCTTCCTTCCGGTCTTCTTGCCAGAAGGTGGGACAGGGGGTCTTTGGATGCCCCCAAACCCACCGCGATCCCCACCATCGTGCTGCTTACCACTCTTATACTTACCTTTCACTTCCCACAGGCACGCCTCGCTGAGCCATCTCAGCGGACGCGGGAGGCGACAGAAACGTGAGCCATAGCAACAGGTTCCACCGCAGCCTGGGCTCCGGAGGGGACATGGCAGCGAGGCCTGGCGCTGGGCGGCGCGGGGACAGGAAGCGGGAGGGGGGTGGCGAGACGCTGGTGCCGGGCCGGCGAGCACGCGTCACTCGTGCTCCGCGTGGGCTCGTGAATCTACGTGCGTGGGGAGGAAGAGCCTCCCCAGGTCACTCGGGGACTTCCGCGTGGACTAGGCGGCGCCAGGAGGCTTGGGCCGGGTGGCGAGCGCAGCGAGGAGGCCAGGAGCGCGCGCTGGAAGCGCGAGTGTCGGAGGGTGGGCATAGGGCACCCTCGGGCGCCGCCCTCACCAGCTGGAGGCCTGCGCCCCCAACGCCCGGGCCTGGGCTGTTCCGACCGCCCCAGGCCTCTGGCTTCAGCCGGCCGCGGAGGACTCGGGAGCGGACCGCGCGCCGGCGGCTCTGGGCATGCTCGGTGGCGGGACCGGCGCAGCCGCCACGGCTGCGAGCCGCGCCCCGGCCGGCGCACCTTGGGGATCGGAGACTAAGCTGCCCCGCGCGGGCAGAGCGCGTAGTCCCGACCCTGAGCTAACGGGAGAAGGGGCTGGCGGCGGCTCCTTCGCCGCCGCCCGTTGCTCCTTAGAAAGTGCAGTCAGCCCTGGCGGCCGCGGCGGGCGGCGCCGGGCGGCGGGCGGGGAAGGGGCGGGGCGCGTCGGGTTGGGGGAGGTCTCGCCGCCCCGCGAGGTGCGAAATTAGTGGCCGCCCACCCCCTTCCCGGCTCTAGCCCGCAGGGAATCAGAATACAGTGGGAAGCGTCTGGTTCTCGAGAATCCCCGGGGTGGGATGCAGGGGCGCGCCCGGCGCAAAATGGTTAAAACAAAGTCCGCGCGCGCCCCGGGGCTCCGTGCGTGAAATGTGCGCGCTGGCGGCCGGGCACCCCTTGGCGAATCTGAGGGTTAGTTAACCGTAGAAGTCTGGTCGTGCGAGGGAGGAGGGCGAAGGGAAACCCCGGGCCCAGGACGGCCCCTGCCCCCACGCCTCCACGGGCTCCTTGGCCCCGGGCGCGGGGCGCTCGCGGCCGAGCAGCTCGGCCCGGCGATTCACTCTCTCTGCCTCCTCCCCCAGGACTACCGAGAGGATGGGATGGATCTAGGCAGTGACGCCGGCAGCAGCAGCAGCAGCCGCTCCACTTCGCAGTCCAACTCCACCAAAGTGACCCCTTGCTCGGAGTGCAAATCCTCGTCGTCGCCAGGGGACAGCCTGGACCTGGTGTCTGCCCTGGAGGACTATGAAGCGCCCTTCCCTGCCTACCAGAAGGTGATTCATGAGTGGGCGCCGGAGCAGGACGGTGAGGAGGAGGAAGAGGAGGACGAGCGAGGGTACCAGGATGACCGCTGTCCGGCCCGGGAGTCGAAGGACCTGAGCTCCAGGACCCGTAGCAGTGGCGTTGGGGCCCGGAGCACCACCACTGTCACGCCGCCCCCAATGCCCAACGGCAACCTCCGCCCCCACGAACCTCAGGACCTCAGGCACAATGGCAACGTGGTTGTGGCCGGCCGGCAGAGCGGCTCCCGGGGCCCCGGGCGGGCAATCCAGAAGCCTCAGCCGGCGGAGGGCCGGCGCGGCGGCAGGGGCCCGGTGGCCGTGGGGCCCTGTCTTCAGTCCTCGGCTAGCGGGACGTTGGTCCCCGAAGAACCCCCGGTGCCCCCTATGGACTGGGAGGCGCTGGAGAAGCATCTGGCCGGGCTGCAGTTCCGGGAGCAGGAGGTGCGAAACCAGGGCCAGGCGAGGACCAACTCCACCTCCGTAAGTTGGCCGGGTGCGTGCCCACGCGCGCACACACGCGTACACACCCCGCACTCCCCGCGTCGCGCTCGCGCCCGCCCGCGCCCCCTTCACCGCTCGCGAGGCGGGGGCGGGGCCGCGAGCCTGGTTTCTGCTCCCCCGGGGTACCGTTGTTCTGTCTGGGAGCTGTCTGGTTTGCAGGATGGGCGGAGAGGAGGGAGGGGCATCCGGAGGGCAGCGGAAAGTCGGGACAGTGGAACCCGGGACTCATTTTCATGGAATTACTTACGGAGAGGAGGCTGTGAGTCACTTGCCTGAAAATAAACCCAGGGAGGTTTTGGCACCGAAACCAGTGCCTGCGGGGGATTTTTCAAATCGTACTAGTTGAGGCTTTGTCGATCGTGGTGGGTCTCTCTCCGTGGCCTCTGCTGTCGTGCTCTTGGCTAGGCTGTCCCTGTCCCTGTGCGCACGCACACGGTCTCCAGCCCACACCTCCTCGCTGAAGCCAAGGGCCTGCGTTTGAATGATTGACCGCCCTTCTCCAGACTTCTTCTCTGAAACCCGAGCTGTTGTTGGCCGGAGGTGGGGTAGGGGTGGGGCGGCGGGGTGAATCCAATTGCCAGGATGAGGGAGGGGTTCTCGCTTTGGTAGCCTTGACTCAAGCCCTCTCCCGTGAGTTCCTCCTTGTTTTGATAAGGGAATCTATCCGGAGGCTACTGCCTCAATTCAGGAAAGCGGACGCAGATGGGGAGAATGGCTGCCCCTTAAGTCCGCAGGTTCCCACTCGTCGCAGTATCTCCTTTGCCCCCGAGAGGAGAGCAGTTAAATGACTGAAAAGCATCCTGAATGTAGCTCCCCCGTTTATCACTGTTGTGAGGTAAAGCAATAGTTGGAGTTTGAAATCGTTAATGATGCCCCTAAATAAGGCTGAAGGGCACAGTTTAAAAGAGCTGCTCTGTGTGTGGTGGCTCTGTGGCAGTGTGGGAAATTCTTGCCTGCAGGTGTGATTTCTCTCTTCGGGGCCCTGGGGCTACTGGAAATTGGATGCATGCTCTTCTGACCTCAGGGGTGAGCAGTGAAAGTTTCTCTTAGAAACATTGGCATCATTTCTATTAGAGAGCCCTTGGCTGACAGCACCCACTGGATAGAGTCCCTGGAGAAACGACCTATTACATTAACACTCTTTTTAATTCTGGCTGGTTTTAGAGTTTACCCTGGCCACTAACAGACGTGGAATCTTTCCGTTACAGCCAAAACGGATTCTTGTACCTTGCAAGGGAAACCATCCTCTTCCCTTAGTGTTTGAGGAACATACCTCATTAAACTCCATGTATTTGAGCAATGACTTGAAGATAAGCAAAAGGTTCATTTATGATCGCATCACACTTGGATTTGGACATTTGCATTGGGCTTATATGCAAAGTTAGGGTTTGCTGCTGACAAAGAGCTCCATTACTCAAAAGTTATGAGGCAGAACTGTACTGAGCAGCATGTGTCCTGAGCTGTACACCAGGTGTGGGTCCCAGCCACACTGTAGTCCATGTGTGGCTCAAGTTTTGTTGTGAGGAGACAAAGAGGCAGCCAGCCTCTAACACTTAAGGGCAGTCCAAATAGCCCCTCCCCAAGCATGCTCAGCTTTCTCTTCTTGTTTTTGTGAACACTGAAAATTATTGAGCCATCTTTGAAACCAAAGGTGTCTCCTCCCCTAGTAAACAATGTTTCTGTTTGGGTTCTTCCAAAAACTATTTTTCACCCCATCCCCCAGCTCTCCTGAACATGTCCCCCTAGGCATTTTTTTTTTAAATATTTTTTTAGTTGTAGATGGACACAATATCTTTATTTATTTATTGTTATGTGGTGCTGAGGATCGAACCCAGTGCCTCATGCATGCAAGGCAAGCGCTCTACCACTAAGCTACAGTCCCAGCCCCCCCCCAGGCATTTCCTCCACAAGTCACGCAAAGAAATTTAGATTCCGTTGTTTTAAAGCAAGTATTTGTATAGAAAAACAGGAAATTAAGATTACAATTTTCCATGTTTCGATTTGCATTTGAATAAAATTACTAAACCCAGATGCCTTTGAATGCTGTTTTTCAAACTTTAAGTTATCTGCGAAGTCACTTTAGCATTTCCGTAATATAGAATGTACTGTAGTGTATTGGAAGTAGTCACAGGAAGCTTGGTGATTTTAAAACTTGTTTCAGTTTGCATATACACTGGGTTACAATATAATATAAAGTTTATTTTTACTATGGGTTGCTACTATAAGCCTTAAAAACGCTGAGTTAAGTCCTGTTCAGTAATGCTTAAAAAAGTAGGAGGCTTTGTGAGCAGGAGGACAGGATCCTGGGACTAGCACAGGGGGTCTGTAGGAGAGGAGGTGTGTCTTGAAGGTCTTGTGCAAAGGACATTTTCTCGTAGTGTATGGGCTTCCATGATGCATACTGTCGGGAGAGGGTGGATCCAGAATGAAATGAGGAGGCAGTGGGTTCCCTTCACCTGGAAGCTTATATCCTGCTCAGGGCTCCCAGGTTACCTTTACCTCTGCCTGGACCCAAGTACCCAGTTCCTCTGATTATCTCAGACCAGGCTCTCACTTGCTCAGGAGGCTCCCTCTGACTACCCTCCCAAAACATACCAGGCCTCACCTGGCTGCACCCTGGTCCCACCCTGTCCTCCTCCTGCCCGCCTTCCACTCCTACTCCACCCCAGCCCCTCACCTGCCCTCCTGCCTCATCCCACCCCTGCCCATGTCTCACCCCTGCAGGAGTGCAGCTCCACCCCTACTCCACCCAGCCCCGCCCCGGCCCCACCCCTAAGAAAGGGGGCTTTGTCCTTTCTGGGGCCTGACTCAGGAGTAGGGGACTCTTTCTTTTAATGCTTAAAATAATTGAAAGGAAGCAGTGCCGCCTTTCCTGACATAACCTCAAGGATTTTCTGAAGACACTCTTTCTTTAACATCCTTGCTACTGAGGACAGAAGGAAACTGAAATACCCCAACCTCGCTACCTGGGTTCTCCTCTCAGCTGCAGCCTGCGCCTCTGGAAAAACGAGGTCCGGGAACTGTGCTGACCATCAGCTGTCCTTGATCCAGGGAAGATTTAGGGGTACATTCTAACACGTCATGTTTAGGAGGGATTTCAGACCTTGTGGTGACCTTGGCTTTGTGAAGGGTGCAGTCAGCCAGCCCTCCCTCAGTGTCCTAGGAGGACACAAGCCCTGTGCTGCTGGCTGTTCTGGAGAGAGAGCGCTGAGCAACCCTGAGAAGCCCTGAAGGACACACTGGTCACCAGGACACTGCTGTGACGTCGCTGTGGCTTCTGGCCTGCCAGCCTGGCAGCAGGCTTACTCTTCTACAGTCCTGTCCCTTGTGCCTACAGGTGTCTACCTGGGGAAGTTTGAAGTAACCTACCCATAACCAAGGCTGCTCCCAGAGGTGCCTCCCCTGGGCAGCCCTGCCAGCCCTCCACCCAGACTGGCCCTATCCGTCCTGTGTGTGAGCACTTGGTAAACTCAAGGCCACGCAGCAGGGAGAGCCATTCCTGGTGGTGGTCCTTGAATGTCACATAAGAGACCTGCTCCTATAAATCTGTGCTCATGGTAAATTCCTGCCTGCCTGCCTGTTCCTCCTCTCCTGAGCTGGCAGGACCGTCCCGAGGGACAACGGGAGCTTCTTCAGAAGCAGCCATTTGCTCTCCTCTTCTGCATCCCCAGGACCTCAGTTTATGGCTGCTTAAGGCTTCCTCTGTCTTAGAGACCCTGTACCTCCAGAAAAGGGTTCAGAATCCTCCTCTTTCTAGATGATGTCATCTCATCTCGTTTCTCCGTGATTTTTCATGAAAGTTCCCTCCTCCAGGGAGTGTAGTCCTCTAAGTTTAGCCTGTACTGTCAGTCTCTAGAAATGTAGCTCCTTTCCTTTTCCTTTTAGCTCTTTTCTTTAAAAATAGCTTCATTGGGGTATAATTGACATACAGTGAACGACTCGTATTTCAAACACACCATCTGATGAGTTTTGACATGTGAGGCACATGTATGACATATGGATGGGTTCTGACACATCTGTGAATCCGTCACCGAAATCAAGATAGTGGACGTCTGTCTCCCCAGAATTTCCTTTGTGCCCCTTGGTAGTAGCTTCCCTAGGCAACCCAGATCTGACTGCTGTACTGCAGATCAGCCTACATTTTCTGCGTGAGTAGAGTCACACGGTGAGTACTCATCTTGTCAGCAACGTGCCCTCCGTAGGACTGTTTTGACATTCACTGAGCCCTTGTGCCAGTCGACAGCTTGTTCCTTTCTGTTGCCAACGTGTGTTCCATTTTACAGATCTGCCACGTTCACCTGCTGATGGGCACTTGGGCTATTTCTGGTTTTCAGCTATCACATATACAAGTGCTGTGAATGTTCACGTGCAAGCCTTGGTGTGGGTGCACACTTTCATTTTTCTTGGGTAAAGACCTACAAGTGAAATGGCTGCATCATGTGTTCAACTTTGCAAAAAGCTGCTTGTCTTCAGCAGTGCCCTATGGGTGGCCATTGCCCAGGGCCATTGTCGTGACTCAGCACGAACCTGAACCCTGGCTACCCAGGCTGCATACTCTCAGCTTCCCAGGACAGCTCTATTTAGGTTCCCCAAGGGCTGCTCCTCTTCCCTCTCTTAAGAGAAAAGACCAAAAGCAATGGAATGGTATATTACATCCAACCAATCGTTATGACATTTGCTCCAAAAAGGAAAGGAATCATTTGTTAAACTAGAAAAGAGTTTAGTGGTAGACCTGACACATTGAAGTACAGTTTTATTGTTTTTTAGTGCCCATGACAGGTGCATTTTACTCGTTCAATGAGAAAATAAGAATAGTTTTAATTGACATGTTAATTGAAAACAAATTCTCCTGATGAAGTTATTTCAAAGTACTTGAAAATAATGTCTTTTTATTTGTTTATATTATTAGGTAATCATAAACTTTAAATTACCTACATCTCTTCCTAGGGTAGTGCTAATTACAGATTTTTTTTCAGTGTATTATTCTGTAAGAATTATAGCTGAGCTACTCCTTCCCATCAATGATGCTACTGAAGTTGCTTGCATGGTTGAGTGGTTTTTTTCCTTAGTTACTTAGTCTATGTTAGATTACATGAATTCTTGTTTTTATAGGCTGAATTAGGATGTCTTTATTGCTCCTACAAAGCATAGTGAAGTTTGTGAGTTTAATAAGTTACCTGCTCTGCCTGCAGCTCTGAAAACACATGTATGATGTGCAGGCTCTGCTTCTGTCCAAGCATGTGCCTCACGACAATGCTGAAATCATTTTTTGTGGAACTAAAAATTACCAGGTTAAATGTACTCTGTACTTTGCTTTTTTATCTCAAAATGTCTAGCACCAAAATGGAAAGTTATTTGCCTACTTTCTAATATTTGCTGATTTTTTTTTTTTTTTTTAAGATCTGCAAAAGTTACTCTGTGTACGCAAAACTTCAAAGAAAATGGTTGGGTTGAAAAAAAATTAGGTCACAAGAGCTGGGGTGAAGCTCAATGGTAGAGCACTTGCCAGCATGTTTAACACTCAAGATCCTGGGTTCCACCTTGCAACACTGAAAAAAAAAAAAAAGGAAAGAAAAAAAAAGTAGGTTGCAGGCCAACCACAACCAGCCCACCCCTGAGCTTTGTAACTATGCATTCACTCTGTGGCCACGTGTGTGCATCTTAGCTGTCCTTACAAGGTTCATTGTGTCATAGTTTTGAACTGTTGTATTTGGTTTGTGCACAGTGGGCCTCTTTAGCACCCTAAGGAAAAATTTCAGGGTGTGCATCTGAACACGTGGTGCAGGAGTCCTGGCCTCATGCTCCTGGAGCTCTTGAAGGCCACACCCTGCCCTGTCCCTTCCCTCCATCCCTGCCTGATGGGTCCTACAGAGCTCTTCCAATTCCGGGTCCTGCTGGTGTTCCTTACTCCTGCTGGGAAGCCCCAGTGGGTCCCCTGTAGGTCCCAGGCCCAGCCACTGTCCACAAACTCCCTTTGGGCTTCCTCAGGGCTATCACTTCTGGGCTCAGGACCTGGCCTCCTGGGGAAGCTGGCCTAGTCCTCTAATCTCTGAGCAGCCCTGTCCCCCTGAGCTTCTCATTTCATTCTTGTACTACTTATTTGCACTTGTGTTTTTGGATTGGTCTTCATGTCATCCTGAAAAGTGGGCAAGGCAATTACAGTTCCCATTTTAGAGAGGAGGAACCTGGAGCCCGGCAGTGTTGAGGCACCTACCTGCAGTCCCTCTCTGGGACTACCCTGGCCTTGGGGTTCCCAGTGGCATCAGGACCACTCATTGTCCTGTGCTGGTTTCTCCTTGGGGATGTCTGTCATCTGTGCAGCTGCTGTAAGTCCCCCTCCCTCCCTGAGACACACGTGCTCCGGCTTCCTTCCGTTCCTTCTAGAGCAGACCTCTGAGGAATGCGTGGTATCTAGTGGTTAGTCTTCCTGTCCAGTTCTTCAGTCTACTCAAACCTGCTGCACTGTGAACTTTTCTTATTAGTGCGGACACTGGTAGTTCCAGGTCCTTTCTTAAAAGCTTATCTCAATTCTGTGATCTTCTATTTGCATATTCAAATAGAAGTTCATCTGTGGAACTTTGGCCTGAAGACTTCAGTGGTGTTGTCTCCTTCCTTTAGAATGTCAACCCAAGTGTTTTCACAAAAGGGGCTTTTATAGTCCTTCCCCAGCTGCCTTGTGCTTCTGGAGCTCTTAGGACAGATGGCACTCCCTACTGTCCCTCACTGGGTGCCTTTTCTGCAGAAAACCAAGTGTCACTTGTGAAATTGAACATTTTCAATGGAGAATAAATGGGATTTTAGAGGTGAAAGAATCCAGGAAGTCTCCTCAGACCTCACCATTCTCAAGGGAGGAGACTGAGGTCTGTGGGATTTGCCATCCTCACCAGCCAGAGCCTCTGGTCACACAGGGCCACCATCTCCTAAGGCCAGCTTCTTGGGGCCTCTGTCCCACTCACCTGGTGTCCATTGTTTTTGAACGAAAGAATGCTTCCCCAAGTTTATTTGGAGGAAACTCATCTTTAAGATCTTCCAGAATTGAAAGCAGACTCTCTCAGTGTTGGGGAGAAGAGCCTTCAAGTGTTTCTCACTTCTCCTGTTAAACCCACGTTGTCAGAGCAGTTATGAAGTAGCTTTCTTCACTCAGACTTCAAGCCACGTTCATGGCTGTGTGCTTCTGCCGACCCAGTGCCCATCCTGGCCTGGCTGTTCCCCTCATGCTCCAGGCCAGTTGGGGACTGCTCTGCCTGGCCAATGCCCCCTTCCCACACTGCCTCTGAGGATGCACAGCCCTCATCTTGAGGCTGGGGGTGACTGGGCTTGGGAGCTTTGCAGAGAGCCCCTTGAGTTCTAGGAGGCTGATCAGGGAATGTTAGGGTGTGGGGTCACCTTTCCACTCATGTTTCCATTCACTCACCTGTCTTGGGGCCCTCAGGGCAGGGACTGGTGTGCCTGGGTTCAGAAGGCTGGGAGAGGAGCCCCTTCGAGGGGACATGGATTTTGTTCCATCTAGACAGTATTGAATGGGTATTTTGTTATAAGTCTTAATAAAAGGACAAATAAAACCAAGAAGGCTGGAAAAATACATTTTGGGGTTTAGGAGCAGCCCAGGAAATAGTCTGAACTGGGACACATGGCTTGGTTAGAATGGGAGACAGGAGCGAGGAGACCTGTGCTCCCTGTGGGATGTTCCATCTCACTTTGTCTGTCAGCGCTCCTCGCTGACCAGGTCCAGGAAGGTCGTGGCAATCCCTGTCCTGCTGTGGCCAGGTTGCCCTTCAGAGCCGCAGGAGGTCGCTGGTCCACCTGAGTCTGGCTGGTTCATTTGGGGTTTGCCCCCTGCTGCCCTTTTGAGAATAGTCACCATTTCCTTATATTTAATTAACTAATTACGACAAGCTTGCGGATCACTGAAGTTTGCCATCTGTCTTGACCGTTTCTTAATGTACTCAGAAGCCCACTTTTTAGTTGCTGTTGACTGAGGCTTTCTTAAAGCATAACTTGGTGGGAGCTGAGGAGGAGCAGGCTTTCTGCAGTCTGGTTTTCTATGCCAAACTTGCCAGCGATAGCCACATGTATCTGTGCATTGTACTGACAACCCCACGTTTCCACCCAGGTATTTTGTTTATTTGCATTTAGCTGACCTTTTTAGTAATCATCATCAGCCATATCATATTCATTTCTTTTTTTTTTTGCTTCTCAGTGTCTTATTACTGTTTAAGGTTCATGAAAGTGGCTGTCAGTCTTCTTCCTTGGGAAACCAGCATACAATACCAAAAAATCTTCAAGTTTTATGGATTATAGGAAGCAGTGCATTAGCACATGATTTCTGCAAATTCATCTGTTCAAGAGGATTCTGTTGCCCATGACCTAATAGAGATGACTGATCCCTTCAAAACTCTTCTTTGCAGAAATAAATACCTTAGTTATTCAAAGAGTTGGTTTTTATAAAACGCTACAAAAAACCTATCAAGAAAGTGTCAGGATAGGCTTTTCCAGGCACAGAGGAGAAGTTCCACTTAGCTCTGAGGATGGGTCTGGTTTCCAGGATGCTGGGGGAAGGTGGAGACCTGAGCACCGATTGCACAGCCAACTGGTCTCTGATCAGGACCGCTCAGCAGCACCTCCAGACACACAGCAGCCTGTGGGCCGGATTGTTGCCCTGGGCAGGGCACACACATTGCTTCCTCCTCTAGGATCCTGCTGTGCTCCTCAGCCTGCGGGTTTCCCCTTCCACCCCTATGCAGGTATTATGGTTTAGATAGGAGGTGTCCCCCAAAAGCTCATGTGTGAGACAATGCAAGAAGGGTTAGAGGTGAAATGATTGGGTTCTGAGAGCTTTAACCCAATCATGCATCAATCCTGATAGGGATTAACCAGGAGGTAACTGTAGGCAGGGAGGGTGTTACTGGAGGAGGTGGGTCCCCGGGGTTATGCCTTTGGGGTTTATATTTTGTCCTTGTTGAGCAGAATTCTCTCTGCTTCCTGGAACCAGGTTCCTAGCTGCCTTCCTCTGCCACACCTTTCTGCCCTGATGTTCTGTCTCACCTCTGGCCCAGAGCAATAGCGTTGGCCATCTAGGGACTAAGACCTCTGAAACTGTGAGCCCCAAAGAAACTTCTCCCTCTCTAATTGTTCTTGTCAGGTCTTTTGGTCACAGTGATGAAAGAGCTGACTAAAACAGGTTACCCCTCTGTACAGAGAACCAATTGAAATCCTTAGAAAGTGAGCCGAGTATGGTAGCATATGCCTGTAATCCCACCGGCTTGGGAAGCTGAGGCAGGAGAATTGTGAGTTCAAAGCCAGCCTCAGCAACTTAGTAAGGCACTTAGCAACTCAGCAAGACCCTGTCTCTAGTAAAATTTTTAAAAAAGGGCTGGAGATATGGCTTAGTGGTCAATCCCCAGTACCAAAAAAAAAAAAAAAAAAAGAAAGAAATCCTTAGAAAGTGGCTTATCTGATGGGACACCTCTGGTGGTCAGGACCCCTGCCTGGCCCTCCCATAATGCTTGAGGACAAAAGAGGACAGGTCTCAGGTCTTCCCTCGGCCAGCAGCTATGGCCAGGACCCCTTGCTCACAGTTTCTTGCTCACAGTTGGGGGCAGGCATGCCTGGACAAGACCACAGGTGGGTGCTGGCAGCAGCTAGGCTAAGGTGACTAATTTTGCTTCTTTTGTTGGTCGCCATCTACAGAGGGAACTTGGCCTCTAAAGCAGTTCAGAGGAAAGGAGGTAGTTTCCTCACAGTTCCTGAGATTCCTGCAGGGCTGAGGGTGTTGATTTAAAGTTAGAGTTGAAAAGTAGAAGCAGAACCGGAAAAGCTACTGTGTTATGAGATGCTGGGCATTTTCTCTGTCAAGTCCAGCCACATGATGGCCTTTACCAAACCTTTTCCCACCGAGAGAGGGAAGCGGGAGGAGAGAGGGTTAAACTTACTTTTAAAATAAGAAGGGCCTCTGAACTTCTGGGACTCTGCAATATCTTGTTAGCAAGGAACCTGAAGGCCAATCTTCACTCTTCTAAAAATAACATGTTTTCAAATAGTTTCAAAACCAATTTAGTCCCCTGTGTTTCTCTTCATTGCTCCTGTAGCTAAAAATTATCCTACTTATGAAAATTGCAGATAGGTTTGTTCTTTGTACAGTCTTATGTAATTTTTGGTCCACTTTGACCCAGTCTGACATTATTATGAACAACTACATCTTAAGTGCTCAGTTCTTGTTGTTTTCACTCTAAAATTGGTCCTGTAAGGAGTAAAAGAGCAGACCCCTGGGTTTTACTTTTGAACACTTGAGTTACATAATGGTGATCTGGTAGGTTGTTATCCTGCCTGCAGTGGCCCTGTGGTCTGACCCAAAGAGCCCTCCCAGGAAAAACCTCCTCGAGCAGCACTGGGCAGAGTGACTTCAGGGCTCTGGAGCCCGCCCTCCTGTGGAACGGGGAGTCAATGTCAGGACTGTTTTTTTGTGCCTCACACAGAAGCTCCCTGTCACGCAGATGTGCAGATGTGTTGTACCAACACGCGTGTAAACTCTGTAGAAGTTCCAGTGTACTGGAAGCTGCACAGAGAACTCTTCACCAGAAATCAGTCTGAGTTAGATCTGGAAGGGACTGCCGGGCAGCTGCGGCAAACTCAGGGCTCCCGGGGCCAGGAGGTACAGGGGAGCGCCCCAGGTTGGGTGGGACTTGTGAGCTGTCAGGGGCACAGGGGCCATTGCTGTCCCCTGCAGGCTGTTTCTGTGCCAAGCCGGATCATGGTCCTCGTGTTCTGATAATGTCACGAGAAGCCCAGACTCGGCTTTCAAAGAAGTACCTTGGCTAATATGGGCAAACAGCTTTGCACACAGGCATCCGGGGCCTGACAGTTCAAAACTCAGCTTCCTGGCCTCATCCAGCGCCCCCTTCCCAGATGAGAAGGTAGACCCCAGAAAGGGGCGACTAGGGGAAGGAAGGAGGGCAAGGCCGGCAAGATGGGGCCGTTGCTGAGAGCTTCTAGAAGTGCCAGGTCTCTGGAGGAAGACCCCAGCAGGAGCTGTTTACTGACACCAAAGGAACTCCCTGCTTCCAGTGGTTAAGCTAATTAGACTTAATAACACCAAGAGGAAACAAAACCAAGAGACGCCAGCCACACCTCTCGCTCTGCTGTTTATTGCTATAGCACCGCATTACTTAGCATTATTTTTCTTGTTCATCTTCAGCGCTGTTCAAAATGGATTTGTTATTTGGATTCAAGGAAATGATCTCTGTTTACTTTTCATTATTCGTGTGTAGTGGAAGGGGAAGAGCTGTCTCTGATCAGCCTGCCCTCAGTGCGCACACACCTGTAGGACGCTCAGGCCTCAGTTTTCTGCTGGCTGCAAGCTCCTCTGGGTTTGTTCCTGGGCTGGTCCTGAGCTTCCTTAGGGTTCTTTGTCCACAGAACCTCCTGAGCCTGCACACCGCCGAATCTCATGGAGGTCAGCATCATGAAGCCCCTTCTGTGTCGCCAGGAGGGTCCTGCTCTAAGCCCCACAGGTGGGCCTCCCCTTATTAGAACTGCTGGCGTAAGGAAATAGCCCAGCTTCACATAAGCAAACAAGATGAGGTCGAGGTGTTGATTCACTTTCTTTCCAAAAAAGAAAAGGAACCTTCTTCATGTTAGCTTTCTCGAAAAATCTTTCTATTTTGGAATTCTTTTAGACGAACAGAAGTCGCAAGGTGGTACAGGAAGTTCCAAGCGTCCTCCGTGGGCTTCCCCTCACGTGAACCTGATAGAACTGCTACGTCTGACAAAATGGAGAAGTGGACGTGGGTGCACTGCTGTGACCCACATGCAGACATGGTTAGGAGTTGTGTTAGCTTGAATCTCCTACCCCGAGGCTGTGGCTGGAGCGGGGAGGAAGGTCCCTGGGGTCCTTGCACCTCCCCACAAAGCCCTTCAACACCTGTGTCTGCGTGAGGGGTGCCCGCTAGCTTTGCAAGGCCTGAAGACTGTCGCTGCCTGCCTCCCTGGGAGCCCTGCAGGGCACAGGCAGTGAAGGGCTGAGGGCCAGAAAAGAGAAAAAGCCTGAAACTCTGCTGCAGGCTGCAGGGCTCACCCGACATCTCTGACCCTGCCTGCCCTCACCTTCCATGGACCGTGGACAGCCACAGCCTGTCATTGCTCCGTGGCTCACCAGCATGCAGGTCTTTTGTTTGTTTTTATCTGGGGAACAGGTTTCTGACTGGGGTACTTACTTCTTCAAACTGAGTTTCCGGTGGGACTGTGAGGCTGTGAGGCTGTGCATGGGATGAGTGTGACCTAGGAGACTGTGATCAGATGCCGTTCACGAGTGCCAGTGTGTGCAAAAGTGGGGTCAGTGGTGAGGACTGTGCTTGGGAGATGTCACAGGCTAGAAGTGGCATAGACGGGTTTGAGACTTGCAGAAGGGGAGGGAGGGAAACCAGCCTGCGGTGGTTCAACATTTATTGACTCATGGAATGATCAGAATTTTAAAACTGAACCACGGATGGGCAGCAGGCATGGTTTGTCACCCATAAAAGGCTTTCCCTGTGACTCGGTGACTTCTCATAAGGGGCTTCCTGGTTACTCATTCTGTCTTTGGCTCATAGGACGGTGCATTCCTCTTCAGGCTTGTTAAAGTTCTTCCTCTAATTTCATGAGGAGTGTGTGCAGATGATCACCGTACTAACCCAGCATTTTTTTCAGCAAAACCAAGTGCTTTCTAGGCCAAAAGGTTTTTTGAAGCTCACTGGACACGCTGCTCGGGGCCAGGACAGGTTGCATTGTGGCCTCTGTGTTTTTGGGATCTTCCTCTCGTGGATGCTTATGGGTTTGGTGTCTGAGGAGCTGCCCTTTCCAATCTGATGGCTTCAGAGTATCTCTTCCTGGAGGATGCTTTGCGAGGGAGGTGATTACAGGCATTGCCTGGTGCCCTGGAGCCACTGTGGGGTGGAAGGGCTCCTGGATTCTAGGTCTAGAGCCCATGCTGCAAGGTCTGTGGGCAGCCAGAGGCCCTGGTGGTGGCTGCCGCTGGACCAGTGCCAGCAGTACCTTGGCTATGGCATTCCTTTCGCTTCCTCTTGGTTCTACTTGTTTCTGAGGTGCTATCCCTATCTTGCCCTGCTTGTGAGTCAGGAACCTAACTGGTAAGGGCTGGTGGCCCTTCTCACAGGACCGAGTCAGCCAGCCACAAGAGCCCAGCATACTGAGTGGAAGCCGGCCCCAGTCATTGAACACCGAGGTCACGATGTACGGCCCCGGCCCCTAGGTACAGGTAAGGAAATGGCCTCCAGATGAAGGAGGTGTGCGGGGTGTCCTCAACAGGACATGCCTCATCTGTATCCTGCACAGGGAGGGACCTCAGGGCTCACCTGTCCCATATTGCTCGTCCATGCCGCCTTGTCCATCCCAGGTGCCCATTTATGGTAAGGGAATAGTGACCTTGGGAAGGTTCGAGGACACTTGGACTACCTGGGGGTTCAGCCTAGGGCTTTGGTGGTGCTAACACAAGTTCAGCGGGAGCCAGAGTACAGGTGGCTGGCTGCAGTTATAGCCCCCGGGCTGTAGTTGCAGCCCAACTGGGTCCTCTCCATGTGACTAGGACTTTGTAAGGAAGTGGCTTTTAGAAGGCTCTCAAACAGGCAGTACTTCCTGTGATTATTGGGATTCCGACAATTATGGTCAACATCTCTCTATTTTTCTTTGGTACTAGGGATTGAACCCAGAGGTGCTTAACCACTGAGCCACATCTCAGTCCTTTTTTTTTTTTAATTTTAATTTTTTATTTTGAGACAGGGTCTCAGTCCTTAGGGCCTCACTAATTTGCTGAATTTGGCTTTAAACTCACGATCCTCCTGCCTTGTCCTCTCAAGCTGCTGGGAGAACAGGTGTGCACCACTGTGCCCTGCAACATCTCATCTGAATTGAAGGCTGTTTTCCAGCCATTCTGTATTTTGCAGAAACCATGCTTTTGTGCATGTGTTCTAGATGGGGTGAGTCTCCAACTTCTGAAGGGATAAACATTCTGAATCCATTTTTGAGTTAGAGTTTTGCTTGAAAATAGTTTATGTGAAGCTTTTCAGTGAAGCATAATTCACAAAATGATGTCTGCCAGGAATTTCCTTAATGCATGCCATTATTTTTCTTCATAGCCATGTTCATAGCCATATTCTGTAAATACACACTGAATGCCTGTCATGAGTCGGATATGGGGACAAGGGCAGAAACTGACCCTGCACTGCCCCTCAGGGAGCTGCAGGCAGGCATGGAGCTGGATGTGAGTTACAGTAGTGTGCAGATGCCTTACGGGCACTGCCAGAGGGGTGACCCTCTGCGAGCAAAGCAGGGACACGTGCTGACCTCAGGAGGAGCCGTGGTCGCCCCTTTCCAGAGTAGTCTCTCTGTGGCACAGCTCCATCAAGCTCCCCACCCTTCCCCCTCCAAGCCTCTGAAACACTGGCACAGGCTGTCACAGAGCGATTGCATGTCACAGACCCGTAGTGGTGTCAAGCAGCAGCACAGCCTTGCTCCTACTCCCCGAGGGCCTGCTGTACGGGGAGCTGGCCCTTTTCACTTATTGTACCCATGTTTACAGGGGTCAGGGGGATACTGTCGACCTCAATTTACAGATGAGGAAACCACATTTAGGGACAGTCCTCTGCACCCAGTGTGGGAGCTTGGCCCCTTTGGCCTTCATCATACAGTAGCTACTCTTCTCTGCTGATAACTACAGCCATGCCTAAAATCTCTCCTCTCTTGATATATGATGTCCTCTTGTGCTCATGTGCTTCTAGTTGGGAAATTGTCATCAATGGAGACTTATCCTTAATTGGCTAAAAATTCCTTTGAACCTAAGTGTGTGACTTGACACTCTTCCCTTTGCTTGGAGGTTTCCACCACCAGTGTGCCTTGTTCTAACATCTGTGCAGTCCTTAGTTCTCTCAGTCCTCACTCTCTGTTGGCTTGAAGGATCACCATGACCGTAGTGTGGGAGGATAACGATGCATTCAGAATGGACCCGAAGTCCTGCTGTCTTGACACCCAGCTAGAACTGGCTTCTTTGGGTGCCTTGACTTTATGTAGAATGAGACTGAGGAGCCCTGGCCTTAGAAGCTGCCTGGTGAGTGGGCAGTCCAGGAAGCCTTGGTCACCTGGTAGCAAGAGGCCTGGAGAGCCCTGCTCCCAGAAGTCTGGAAACCATGCTCTACACTAGCTTCAAGGACCTTGAGGGGAGATCAGCTAGGGTGGGACTGGGAGTCAGGCTGCAGGAGAGGCCGGCCTCTGTGGTTCCCTGTTCAGTTCACCAACAGTCCTGTACTCACTGTGTTGTGCTGGAGCCTGGAAGATGAGCTTATGATCGTCTCTGCCCAAATGGCGCTGACTCTAGTGGGGAGAGGTGGCTGAGTTGGTGTTGTGAAGGAGGCCTCGGCACACCTGCAGGGGCAGCCCTGAAGGGAGAGGAGACCCCAGGAGCTTCCAGGAGCCAGCAGAGAGGGGTGGAAGGAGGGCCCAGGGCAGAGGAGTTTGCAAATGTTTGTGGACCCTAAAGCCAAGAGGATCCTGACCAGGCTCACTGTTTCCCAGCAAACACACCCCGGAGATCAAGGCCTCTACCTCACATGTGGAACTTTCTACCTCCCTAAAGGCCATGAGAACACAACCAAAAAACCTTGCAACTTTCCTGTGGTCCACTGGACAGCTTTTTATGCTTCAGACAGGATTCTTGACATGCCCTTTTCTTGTGCCTAGAGAAGCGGGCTGAGCTTTTATGGAACCGAGTGGGAAGCAGCTATTTGAATTCAATGGTGAATTAATGGTAAACTTCTCAGGCTCCAGGAACTTCTTGAGTGTCTTGGGTGAAAGGAGTGTTTCTACTGGGTCTTTCTTGCAGATGTGATGAGCTGGGAACATGTTAAAACAGGTCCAGCATATTCCTCAGGTGGCATTGGTGCCCTCTATGGCTCTAGCCCAGTCACCTGGGATGAGCCAGAGATGTGGATGTGCCCAGTTCCCACAGAGTGGGGGATGAGGTTGGGCATCCTGAAGCAGCCACCAGACAACCCCTGGTCCTGGCCCCTCTGGAACTCTCAGGCTGTGCAGGCAGGCTGGGGAGTGGGGTGGGCATGGAGTCAAGGGGCATCCAATGTGTGGTCATTGACTTGGCTTGAAGTGAAGGATAATCACTGTGCCAGGGCACAACCCAAGAATCCTAAGGAGCTGAGGTAGATCTGAGTTCTCCCCTCCACCCAGCTGCAAGGAAAAGCTGCTGAATGTCAGATGTGGTTTGTGCCTTGAAGTGGAAATGTTCCTGGTCACATGTCATCCTGCTGAGCAAGTCCTCACCTGCTCCTATGGTCGCTGGTGAGGAATGACGGACAGACAGGCCCTGCCTTGAGCTGAGCATTTTGCAGCCTGTTGCACAGACACACCTCCCAACTGTCACCCCGCCTTCTCCTTCCATTCTGGTGCTGCTGGGAGTGCAGAGCCCTCCCCGGACCTTTCAGGTCTCCACAGAAAGCAGCCTATGCTCCACAGAAAAGCTCTTGTCAACTGGAAGCATGCAGTGTCTGTCAAGACTCCTGTACCCACCAGAGCTTCCCATGAGCCTCAAGTTGCCTTTGGCCTGTGGCTTCTGTTCTTTGGAGTTAGCCTGCAGACTAGACGGAAGGGTGAACAGCTTCATGGCTTCATGCTGGGCCTGAGAAAATTATTTACAAATATTCATCAAAAATAAAATTGCAAAAGCTTTAATATTAAGTTAATGTAAAACCAGTCTGGATTTTCTCCCTGGTTGACTATTTCGCTTTGTAACCTAGAAACCAAACCAGGGCCAGAGGTAGGAACAAGACAAACATCTTTCTTCATAAATAAATAAGCAACAAATAAACGTAAAATGGTTGTAGGGCAAACCCAAAGTTCTGTTAACACTTTAAAAAATTCTGTTACATATTATTCCTTTTTTTTCCCTACCCCTACTAAGGGCAGTGCAGCTGGTGCTTCTCAGTATGACAGCTTTTTCACAAAGCATAGCTGTGTGTCCATGGGGGAGACAGGGCTTCTTTCTGAGGCCTGTCATCGGGAGAGGAAGCTTTTCCTTGCACAGTGATTCAATATTGACTAAGGGCCAGCAGTTGACAGGCCTCGCCCTGCCAACGTGGGTGTGGGAGGCTGTGTGTCACCGCAGAGCTAGCCGCAGGGCCAGGGCTTTTTCCTTGGGCATTTGTGAGTTATGGAGCAGGTGTCAAATTCAAGTGCTGCAAGGAAGAGTGTAATTTGAAACAAGTGCTTCCTTAGAAAGCACCCTGGACTCTGTCAAGAGAAAAACACATTTTCCTAATCAGTCTGCATAGAGAACGTCAGTCCGAGAGCTCAGGAGACCGGGGCGCCCACTGAACAGGCCGTTGGCAGAAACCAGAGGGCTGCCCGTGCCGGGAACTTGCCCCTCACAGAGGACCGTTGTGTGCCGCATGGGAAGCAAGGCCGTTGACATCATAGGCGCACTTCTGGGACGGGACTGGCAAGTCTCAGTGCATCTTCCCACTCTCTTTTTGTTGAATGCCTTTTTGTTTTTGCTGCTGTTGTGAACAGTGACCATTTAACAAGCACGATTAGTTATTGCCTCCATGGGGGACGTCAGATGCTTTGCTTACTTGTTTAAAGAAAACACTTTGATTTCATTTTTTCTTGTTCGTGAGATTTCTTATAATATCTAATTATTTTTATTCCATGACTTTTTTAAAAAATTTATTTTTAGTTGTATATGGACTCAATGCCTTTATTTGTTTTTATGTGGTGCTAGGATCAAACCCAGGGTCTCACGCATGCTAGGCAAGCACTCTACCACTGAGCCCCAGCCCCAGCCCCTATTCCATGACTTTTATACCAAGCAGCAAATACCTGGAAATCTGGCTCAACAGTGGTTCTGTGTTTGTGTGTACACTGGAGCAAGCCTGTTTCTTATTGTTAGAACGACTTAAGCCTGTTCTCCTTTTCAGCGAGTATGGAGACCTCAGAAACCAGCCTCTTACTCCAGCACATCTTTACAGACATTTCCCATCCTGGGGATTGTCAGCAGCCCAAGTGTGATTTGTCATCTGAGTACCACCATCTTTGTGGTGGAGTTCAAAGACACTTTTTGGTGGAAGTGGATTCATACAGATGTGGGCTGCTAATGATTTCTATCACAGTTATTGATGTATGTCTGTTCATAAATATAATTTTGGGGGGCTGGGGATATAGCTCAGTTGGTAGAGTGCTTGCCTCGCATGCACAAGGCCCTGGGTTCCATCCCCAGCACCACAAAATAAAATTTAAAGATATATATAATTTTTCTTAAATATCAGTGGCTCTGTTCTCTCTCGAAGTGTGCTGAGTGGAGGACTTGGTGCTGCTGAAATGTGAAAGAGAAGGAATGGCTATGAATATGTGCAGCTCCTCACTTCCTGCCTGAAGCACAGACGTGTATCTGAGAGCAGTCAAGGAGTCCAAGTGCGTGAGTGCATGTGCACGCGTGTGCATGCATGTTTGTGTGTGGTGTGTGCGCATGCATGTGTGTGGTGTGGCTGGGGGTTAATTAAAACTAATCCCACAGTGGAGCTAGCCGCAGCAAGCACACCCTTTCCTTGGGAATTTGGAATGATCCTTCCTCCTTCAGAAAGCCCCACATTCATGTTAAGTTCAGGTGGCAGTGAGCGTGGAGGACAGTTTTAAAGCCAGAAGGAACCCAGGGACAGGTGCAGGTTTTCAGAGATCTAGCCCAGGGCCTGACTGGTGGCAGAGGATGGCCATCCATCCTCTTTTCTGGTGGCCTCTGCCTCCTTCCTGTGTCTGGATCTGGCCCCAGCTGGGCCTGGTCTGGGCAGCCACCCTGGGAATATGGCGTGAGTCCACAGAGGCTGCCATAGGCCTCTGCAGGGGGATGGAGGGATGTTTTTCTTTGCTCAGTTGCATGCGACAGGTAAATCTGCCTTCCTGAAGGGTTGAGAGTCGTCTGATCAACATGATTTTGGACGGTTTTCAGTAGCGGTAGAGCTCTGCAGAGCCTGGAGACAGCCCTGGCTCTGTTCTGCAGCTAACTCTGGGCATGCAGCGTGGGAGAGGTTGGTGGATGCTGCCCCTGTCCCAGGAAAGCACGTGGCTTAGGTTACAGTACGGGACAGTCACTGACACACTCAAGACTAAAGGCTAAGTTCTCAATTTCACTCTTTCCGGAAACACATAGTGCTGATGGGGATCACTCCTGACATTATTCCTGATGTAGACAGTAGCCAATGACAGGGAGGCCCCAGTGGTCCTGTGGGTGGGGGCAAAGCCATGTGGCTGCTCACATCTGCACTTGGAGGAATTAAGCGCAGGGACTCTGTATAGGTCTTGGATGCGGCTTCCTGCTGGCTCATCTGCACACGTTGGAAGTTTCCTGAGGGGAGCTGTCCTGCCCTCAAGAATTTAGTGGAGAACATAGGGTTGGCTGCTCTCCAAGAGTCCCTCTTGGGGCCAACCCATGCACTCGCCCTTCTCAGCGAATTGGTCACCCATCAGTGCAGGGGGCTCACCCACTGCCAAGCTCAGTGCTGGCAAGGCTGTGTCAAGAGCCGCATGAGCACACAAGCTGGAGCCTAAGATTCCCCCACCCCTGTGTTAGGGTTCTACAGAGGAACACATCCATGATGTGTGTGTGGTGTGTGTCTGTGTGTCATTGTGTATGTGGTATGTGTCTGTGTGTGTGTGTGATGTGTTCTGGGAGTGTGCAGGGTTCAAGGTTGTTGTAATAGAGTCGATGCATGGCTGTTGTGTGGTCCAGATGGTCCAGCAGGTGGATGTTGCGGTAGGTTTAGAGCTGTCTTCTTCCAGAGCGTAATTCCTTCTTCAAGGTATTCAGTTGGTTTGAAGAAACTGACCCACTTTATGAAGAATAATGTGCTTCATTCAAATTCAACTAATTTCTAAGGGAAACTTTTTCTGCAATCTAGCTGGGTATTGGACTAAATAATGGGGCACCTTGACCTGGCGAAGTTGATACATAAAACTGAGCCTCACTCTGCACCTTTCGCCCACTTTCAAACAACAATATGCCAGTCACCCTCCATGGCTCTCAAATTTGAGCAGGCCTAGGAATCCCCAGAGCACTTATTAAAACAGGCTGTGAGGCTGTAGGGGCCTGGGTGGGGCCAAGAGCTTGTACTTCTGACAGGTCCCAGGTGAGGCTCTTGCTGTTGGTCCGGGGGCCACGCTTAGAGAACCCGTGTCTGTGATCGACAGTCTGCCTTTTAGCCTCATGGCTCAGAAACTGATTTCGTGATTTCAACAAAAATAGTTTTATTTCTCAGGAATCCACCCAAATGAGCCAGGATTACAGTGTTGAGCTATCAGGGCCAGTTTGCTGGTCTCCAGGAAGAACTAAAACCACACAGTGAGTGGAACAATCTTTGGCTTGGGAGGAAGAGCCTGGTCCGCAGCAGCTCCAGGAAAAGCAGAGCAGTCCCTCTCGAGCTGGGGGACAAGCCAGAGAACAGAGCGAGTGGGCTCACTGCAGCCACCCCCAGGGGCCGTGTTCCCCAAGGCTGCTGGCCACAGCTGCTCCCCTGGACTTTGTAGTTGCACCAGGATATTGAGCCAGGCATGGTGTATGGGCAGGGGTGGGTCAAGTGGGAGCCTTCCGTGTTCCTCAGTCTGAAGGGATGTTCCTCTCTGGTCCTAAACCCTAGGAACAGTGGGGATCAGCATCCACAGAGGCTGGAAATACTTCTAGTGAGGCACTGTGGTTTTACTTCTTGGGGGAACTTTTTCACACACGCTGCCTTTATGAAAGGGGAATCTGGGTGGTGTTAGTTTGTGAAGCGTGTCTTTTCTGGGCCTGGTCTCTTTCTTACTTGTAATCTTACAGTTTGAGTGAACTTAAGGTGTCCCCTGAAAAGGCTATTTCCAGGTCTCCTTGCATGGTGAGGGGGCTTGGAGGAAATATTGACATATGTCCTGCTCTTAGCATTTTCATTTAGAAACTACTTTCCCACTGAGCTCTGGCTTTCCACTTCAGTCACTCAGTTGAAGATTTTACGTGGATAATGGGGTTCCTTTCTTAATGAAGTCCCTTGAACCAAATTGTGTTGCAAAAAATCAGGTTCATATTATTTGCTTTGGTGTTTCTGTCTTGGAATCCTGGAATTGGCTTCCTTGGCAGAGAAGTTGGCCTTTGGAAGAAAGAAGGACCTTAGGATGGGTTCTGAGAATTCTTGTGTGGGCCAAGTCTGTACAGACCCGCCCGCTTGGCCTGCTGGAACTTCTGGTGGGAGAAGGTAGATAAGTAGCTGAGGACGTGGGGAGACAGGTCCTAGATCCACCTCTGGGCTCCCGTCCATGAGACACAGGAGCCTCCTCAGGAAACTCCGCGCCCAGGGAGGCAGAGCCACATGAGTCTCAGACACATAAGTGAGGGAGTTGTTCTCCTGTGTCGTTGTCCTGTTGCGGTCCAGTCAGCAAACAGAGTCCAGTCAGCAGCCAGAGGCCATTCTGAGAACTCCAGAGAGCAGCCTTGATACAAGGCATCATCTATACAGAAGGTCAAAGGAGCTCAATGTGGATGCCAAGGTGGTCTAGAGCCAGCAGCTGCCACCCCAGGACCAAGGCAGAGACAGGGAAGAGGTGGTGTGGCCAGGATTGACCTGGGAGGTGTTACCTGTGGCCAGGCAGAGGCACAGCCCATGGGGCAGGTGGCCCCAGGGCTGGAGTCCTACTGCACTGGAGGAATCTACCTGGGACAGCTTAGGGGCTGTGTCCCTCCCTTCTCCCACGGCAGATCTAGCAGAGGGGCCTGGAAGCACCAGGGTGCATGGGTCCTTGGCTCTCTGGGCATCCTCTCCTTCCTGAGTTGGTTCACTTCTGTGTATCTCAAGGGAGGGCAGTATTAGTGGTGGAAGGGTCTCATGTCTAAGAACCAGTGAGGGAATCCACTGACCTGCCTTAATTAACCCTATAGATTATTCTCTAGTTGTTTATAGGAAATACCTTTATATTTTAAGAGAAACAAAAACCTCACTTTTAAAATCGTGGAGATGAGAATGCTGTCTAGTATTTAAGTCTCTGGAACAGGGGATGTTACGTAATATTCCCGCATCCCCTCTAAGGTCTTCCAAGCCCCGCTCTTGTTGGGTGTGCAGGGTGTCCCACGATGACCATTCCCACCGCGTGCGTCTCTCTTACCTCCGCAGGAGCACGATCATGTTCTTCCCAGGGTTCCCTGGACATCTCTTGGCCACAGTCCTTTGTTCATTGCTGGAGACGGTGGAGTTGGTACTGGCGCTGCCCCCTTGAATCTGTTCCCTCAGCCTCTGCCAGGGGCCCATCTCATGCCAGGCTGTGCCCTGCAGATGTGGAGGCAGGGGACCAGGAGCACACATGAGCCAGTGCACACCTGGCCTTGGTTCCAGCGGCACCTGCTCGTGGCTCGGGCACTCTGTAGGTCACCCCACAGGGATGAGAGGCGTGGGCCTGGAGGGTGCTCTGGCTGCCCCATCCATGGGCACATGTCCTTGTCATTTCCATTGCTTTGAGAACCACTTGCGGTTTGGGTACAGACTTCTAGACTGTTTTAAATTTAATAAAAGAGCTTTCATCTGCTTCAATGTTTTGTTTAATCGGCATAGTCAGCATTATAGTTGTTTCTAGCCTTGGCCTAGAGGGGATGCTTGCTTTTGTTACATATATATATATATACACACACATATTTGATTGACGTGTTAATTGAACACACTAATGGGCTCAGTGTGCTGTTTCAAGGGAACGTTTGTTTTTCCATCATTAGGTTGTTTAGGACTTACATGATTCCCCCATCTACTCTAGAAAGGGTTTGACTGGCTGGCCACTTAGGAGGTTGTAATAAGAGCTAGATAATGCCTGGTATGCTTGCCATCTTGGGCCGTTGGTTCTCACCTGGAGATTGAGTTTGTGGGGTGGGGGAGACCTGCTCTGCTTGGTGACTGAAGTGCCAAATGGAAACTTTAGACAGAATTTGGATTCTGACTTTAGCCACAGCCTCAGACAAACTATTTGATTCTCTGTTTTCAGTGTGGTAGCCAGCTCCTTTTTAAGTTTCAGGTGTGTTAGGAGCCCATTTCAAGAACAGATGGTATAACACGTGAATGTCCTTGGCTCTGAAGGAAGGGTGCCACTAGAAGGGTGATTCTCAACAGGAGTAGGTGTGCCTTGAGCTTGAATCCATCCTTCTAACTAGCATTTATGGAGCACCAAGTATGTTGGGCTTCTGGATACAAAAAGAGCAAATTGCTATACCCAAGTTTAGGGTCAGAGAAGACACCCTGCATGGTCAGTATTTTGTGTGTCAATGTGATTGATTTTCTTTGTAAGCCTGGTTTTCACTTTATGCATTAAAAACACCACCCTGAGCACTGGTCCTCCATGGCAAAAAATGATTTCCTATGAGAATCCAACAAGTAGACTTTAATAAGATGGCAGGTCTCACCAAAAAGATGATTAGGAGACTCAGGAAGCTGCCCAAGCAAGTGCAGAGGCCCTGGGCCATGACTTTCAATCCAGCTGCTATTGGGGTGATGGTGGAAGGGGCAGTGCCTGGGACCCAGCCCCAGAGGGACTGCCCTGATCCATCTGGGAGGCTCTGTCACAGAAGTGATGCTGAGTTAGGTAGAGAAGCTGAATGGGAATCCTGGGAAGGTGTGTGGAGGTCAAGGGCTCATTCAAGGAGAGCTAAGCAGAGTCAGCTTTTCCTTGCTGTGACAAACTGCCCAAGATAATCAGCTAAAAACGAGTACAGGTTGATTTTGGCTTGTGGTTTCAGCCTCTAGTCGCTTGGGACTGTTTGGATCTGTGGTAGCACAGAACATCATGGTGGGGAGCACATGGTGAGGCAAAGCTGTGCACCTCAGGGTGGCCAGGAAGCAAAGGGGAGGGGCTGGGGCCCAATGTCCCCTCCAGGAGCATGCCCCAGTGACCTAGCCCCTCCCATGGGGCCCGACCTCCTAAGCTTCCCACCACCTCTTAGTAGTGCCATGGGTGGGAACCAAGCCTTCAAGATGCAAACCACACATAGCCCAAGGCTAGTGATCCCTGAGCGCCCCCTGCTTCCGCACGAACTCACCTGCCACACACATTGGCGCTGAGGATGATTGGCCTTTGAGTGGGACAGCTGACTGGCTCTGACCCTTCCTTTGCCAGCACATTCCCTGTCAGGGAAGATGGGGCTCTGGGGGTTGAGACCCTTGGAGGCTCATCCCAGCTCCTCCACCTCCTAACTCTGTGGCCTTTGGGAAGTTACCTCATCTGCCTGCCTCAGTTTTCCCACTAATGCAAGTGCTTCCTAGGATAGAATAACAGCTGAGTGGTAGGTACTTCCTCTGGCTGTATTTACAGGTGAGACTTTCAGATGCTCTGGAACTTGCCCAGGATGGCACAGCCAACTAGGGGACAGAATGGGGATTGGAACCATACTTTTGATCCCCAGACGGACCCCAGGGGTGTCCATCATGCAACAGTCTCAGGACCAAATGCTGCAGGCACAGGGGCTGAGTAGCTCAGAGGAGAAGAAACGTGAACTGGACTTTCAAAAATAATCAGCATATGGAAGAAGGCATTCCCAGCAGAGGGGACAGCAGGAGCAGGATTGTGGAGGCAGGAAGGCAGGATGCATGGGGGAGCTGCGGGTGTGTGGTTGGGGGGAGCTGTTCTCTCCAGGCCTTTGCAGCAGTGATGTTTTAGGAGTACTCCATATGCAGATTCCACACTGCTGCCCCCCACCCCCAGTTTAATGACTCAGAACTGCTGGTTGGAGTCTGGAAATCTGCATCTAGGTGAAGGGAGCCATGTGAACATGTGCAGAAGGCGATAGCCCGTGGAGAGCCTGTGTTCTGCTAAGGTGTGCATGTTGGCAGAGCCGCCTCGGGCCAGACCTGAGCTTTTAGCAGGGTTGCTGTGGACACAGTGTCAAAGGTGATCCTGAGGATGTGTGGGGGCGGGTGTGTCCTAGCAGGAGACAGCAGTTCTAAGTGAAGATGCTCTAATGGAGACGGGGTGGCTGTGGACGACAGCAGGGTATCCTGCAGCCATCAGGACCTAGTGAGGGTAGTTGGGGAGCCCTGAGAAATGGGGGCAGGTTTGGGATTAGGGTTGGCACAAAGTGACCAGAACTCAGAGTCCATCTGCTTGCCAGGAGGCCTGCACCCATCCTTCTTAGATTCCCCAGAGAAGGGAACAGTACCACTGTCATGGCTCCTTGGGACAAGGAGGACCTGGCCACAGTCCTCTTGTGCAGCACTGTCAGGTCATGGTGCTGATGGAGAGCACAGATCAGGACAGAAGCCACAAGCTGCAGTGTGAGGCTGAGCAGTGTGCTGAAGCAAGGTGCGCATCCTGCAAACGCTTTGGTGATGAGGAAGCTGGACAGCAGAGAAACAGGGTCATGATCGCTCTCAGTACTGAGGCCAGAAGTCACGGTGACTGCCTCCAGGTGGCTGGAGTCTGTGGATAAGCCCAGTGCTTCTTCCAGATGATGTCCAGTTAGGGTGGGGCTGGCAGCCAGCCCCCCGGGTTCTGCCATCTTTCTGCGGCTGGCTGATCTTTCTGCACTTGCCTGTTCAACCTCAGACCTTCAAACCATCCTTAACCAGAGGGCTGCTTTTTAAATTCCTCTCAGTAGGAGGCAAAGGCACCTTTGCTGGGAAGTTGGAAAGTCATTGACTACTTTTTTTTTTTTTTTTAAATATTTATTTATTTATTTTTTAGTTGTAGGTGGACACAATATCTTTATTTTATTTTTATGTGGTGCTGAGGATCGAACCCAGTGCCTCTCGCATGCTAGGCGAGCACGCTACCACTGCGCCATGACCCCAGCCCCATTGACTACTTTTGAACTCAAATGTTTCTTTCTTTTCTTTTTTTCCTCCTTCCTTCCTTCTTTCCTTCCTTCCTTCTTTCTTTCTTTCTTTCTTTTCTTTCTTCTCTCTTTCTCTCTTCTATTGGTAATAGTATCGGTCAGATCACAACAAAACTTGCCTGTGTAATTCCTGTCTTCCCTCACGCTCTTCCTCCAGGACAATTTCTGTCTTTCTTCCCTTCCACTATTACTTTGAGAGGAATCAAATATAATATCAACTTGGCGAGGTCTCTTCACCAACGTGTTGACTAGATACAAATTGGAATTGAAATGTTGCTTGACAAATTCTGTTGCATGTTGAAGTAAATTCTTCTAGAAGATGTAAGGCTGATGTTAGAAAGTGTCATTTAGGTTGGTGTCATACAGACCAGGAATTGGGTTGCTTGTGGGTCTCCCTGAGCGGTCTGGACTTGAGCAAACCACATCCCTCTCTGTGCCCTGATTGCCACCCCTAGATGGGGATTAGGACAGGGGGCTTGTTGTGAGGACAAGCATGGGGTGCACCTGGCTCGGGGCACTGGGGAGGAGTGCGTCGTGTGCACCGGCTCATAATCGACAGTTGCTTTTCCTCATCTTTAGCATCATAATTATTTACTCTGTTTTCGTACCAGCTACAGCTATTTCTCCAGGCCTGTGACAGTCTTTTAATTTGGTTGGCTTGTCAACAAATTCATGAATCTGAAATTTTGAATTAGAACAATGCTGAGCTGCAACGGAAAGTGGCTTTAAGCTCCTTTCCTTGGCTCCCTGAGCTCGCTTTTACTGACAGTTGCAGAGCCCTGAGGTTTTCTATTTCAGGACCCTCCATTCTTGGATGCAGTGACAGAGTTGGGTAGGGGAAGGAGGCGTGGGGGCAGTTATGGGCCTGCACTCCCTCCCCCTGCTGCTGCAGAGGCTTCCCTCCTGCTTGTGTGCCTCTTGAACAACTGCAGCATGCTCCTCCCCTGGGCGCACACCTGCCCAGGTGAGGGATGCAGTGCTGGTGGGCAGGCAGACCCAGACGGGTCTGGCCCAGGGCAGGAGGGTGAATCCTCTTACGCATTGGCGGAGCAGCTGTGGGTCCATGAGTCCACAGCCCGGGTCAATCACAGACCTCCCCACCCTCACTTTCTCCTCTGCAAAACCATCAAGCAGAGAACCACAAGGAGAACGGCTGTGAACTTAGCACCAGGTGCAATGTTCATGCAGGGAAAGCTTCCCAGCTGCTGCAAGGGTACGTGCAGGGCACAGGTCACTGAGGCCCAGCTCAACCAGCCTGGTAATCGATGTCCCAACTGACAGATGCTGCCCTGGGAGTGGCAGAGGGATCCCAACGTGAGGGAGGAAGGGGACAAGGACACCTGGAAGACCTGGTCCAGGCCTGTGCCACATGCATGGAGGGAGACAGACGCAGAGCACTGCCTGGAGCTCATCCCAGGAAGCTGGGCGAGGGCAGCTGGGCCAGGACAGAGCAAAGAGCCTTCCAGCCTCACTGAAAAATTGGCCTTTATCCTAAGAAAAGTACACCACTGTTGCAGCATTCAGAGTGAAGCGTACAACGGCAACAGTCTAGAAAGAGAACTCAACATAGAGGGTGGGTTTGAGGAGAAACCAGGCCACAGCTGGTGCTGTCCAGTCCAGCTGCGATGTCCCTCAGAATGCTCCAGGGAGGGCTGATGGAGGTCTCCAGGAAGAGGACGCTGGTGGGAAGCTGTTCCACAGTTATGAAGCAGCTCCTATGTTCACTGTCAAGGCTGCTGAGGACGCAGGAGTAAGCACAGCCCCCACCTCAGATGAGCTACATGGTTGTATAACAAATGGATGCACCAATGATCGAGGCAAATGAAACACCCATCACATGACCTTCAGAACAAGTTGATGCCTGCCTCCCCAGTCCCACCTTTGCATTGAGAGGTCCAGGGTACTTAAGCAGGTATTCTCAGGCCATTCTCCCAGGGTGCAGAGCCCCCGGGGCATATCCCTGAGGGATCACTTCACGCCTGAGTCCCCAAAGCAGATTTCTCTAATCTATCCAGGAGACAGATCTTAGGGATCCATCCTCAGGGAAGGGACTGAGTCCAAGCTCAAAGCCAGGGTCCCAGCTCAAACACCCACAGGTGAAGCTTCATTATCAGTCTTTTGTTTCTCCAATGTGCCATTATCAGTCTTTGTTTCTCCAAGGTGGAGTCTGCAGTGAGTCCTCTGGTCTGAGGAGCACTGGCCTCCATCATTGTCGCTGCTCTGTGGCTGCATGGCAGCAATTCTTCCCATGGTCTTTGCTGACTGGTGTGCTCTGAGGGTCACAGTGGCAGAAGGGCAGCTGGACTCTGTCAGGTCTCTTCTGTTGCTGTGGGCCCTTGACCTGCAGTGGTACTGACTTCCACATTTACCCAGGGGAGAGCTGTGTGCAGGCTCAGGTTCCTTAAATTCCTGTGCTCAGGCTTATACGCCTTGACCACAGGCCGGGCAGATTTCTAGTGTCCTGGCAATGGAGAGCCAGAGTGGGCTCAGCCTAAGGGACCTGGAGAGCTCTGGCCTTGGCCAGCTCCTTGAACATGCAGACCATGGGATTGTTATGTGAAAGCCCCTATTCTAAAATCTGGTCTGCTCAGTCTGTCCTTTGAACATGCAGTTTTGAATTGTCTGTGAAATGTATTCCTCCTTTATCTTCTTCAAGGCTGCCCTGCAGAAAGGCCACTTCTGGCATCTGTTTTCTTCCCTTTTCATTCCCAGTCTGGGTCCTTGAGTTTTTCACTATGTCCAAGAAGAGTGAATTAAAATGGGTCAGAATTTCCTTGCATTGATGGAAAAGTTATATACAAAAGTGAGTTTTCCGTATCCAAGAATGTTGTATAAAGAAGGATTTTCAGTTGGGGATGATAGAGTTAGTGTAAGTGAGATGCTGTTGTAAATATTTCTTCAAGGAGAGAAATTTCAGAATTCCAGTCAACTTACACACACACATTCTGGAACATAAACATTTATCTATAAGTAAAAGAGGGTAAGTATGTGCAGGTGTGTTACATGTGTATATACATAGCACATGTGAATACTCAATATTTTTCCTAGGAATTGTCAGATGCTTTTTTTTTTCTGGATCAAATGATGAAAATTATGCAAAGTAAAAAAGAAAGAAAGCCAATATTTTCTGCACGGTCATTTTCCATCACTTTTATCATAAACAGTTTTGTAAGTATTTTGGCATTATATGGTTTCAGGTTACTTGTTAAATTAAATACAAGTCTTTAAAAGAAACATTTGCTTTCTAAACATTGGGGCATTTTCTTCCAAAAGAAGCTATCTATTCAATCAATAGTAAATCCATGTTTATACATATTTATGATTTTGTAAATTTCTTTACCCACAGTATTCTTATCACTTTCTTACTTTTATTTACAGCCTTAAAAGCATCTCCAGAAGGCTAGGGATAAAAGGTTTTTTTGTTTGTTTGTGTTTGTTTTTTTTGGTACTGGGAGTTGAACTCAGGGGCACTCAACCACTGAGCCACATCTCCAGCCCTATTTTGTGTTTTATTTAGAGACAGGGTCTCACTGAGTTGCTTAGCACCTCATCGTTGCTGAGGCTGGCTTTGAACTTGTGGTTTTCCTGTCTGAGCCTCCCAAATTGCTGGGATTACAGGCATGCACCACCACACCTGGCTGGGATAAAAGGTTTTGATGAGATAATGACTATAAGGAGCTTGGTACAGTGCCTGACACCTGATAGTCTACAGCTTGCCAGCAGTTGTTATCACCTACGATCAATAACATTGTTCTAATAAGCCTGATTGACAGTTGCAGAAACCGAGTCTTAAGGATTACAGGTCACCGTCATTATAAAACTAGAAAAGTTTTAGAAACTAAGACTTGCTGAATTTGTAGTTTTACTGACCTGAAGTCCACAGGCTTTCATTTATACCCACAAAAAAGTAAAGAACAAACAAAAAGCCCTTTTGTTATTAGAACACCTGTTATGTACTGGGAGCAATGCATACATTAGCTCAATTATTTTTTAAGTACTGTATGAGGTTTCATTTTATAGATGAAGAAACTGGAGAGAAAAAGGGGTTCCATGGCTCACCAAGGTCTCCTGACAAGTATGTAACAAAGCCAGAAAGTGCTCTTAAGCTTGCTCGCCAGGTCCCTGACCTTCCTCCAGAGTGCATTGTATCTACTGGTTCTTGCAAGCAGCAAGCGATCTCTTTTTAAGTAATGGGAGGCATTGGGGGACATTTGTGTCACTTGTACCTAGATAAAGTATTTATTCTTAGTTTCATACAGATTTCCAGCCAAAGTAGGAAAACGCGGTCATCTTGAAAAGTGTTTTCTGTAAAATAAACAAAGGTTCTTTTCCATGTGTGGCGGTGACCTTTCTGGTGCCATGCCCTGGGTGGAATGTGTGGGCTGCAGGAGTGTGGGAGGCAGATAGTGATCCTCACCCCTTTGCAAGGGGAGGGTCTTGTGAGAACTGGTTTGCACCATGGGTGGCAGACAGGACGTCCTGTCCACAGTGAATCCAACCAAGGCCATGTTCAGATTAGGCTCAGCCGCGAGTGACAGAAAACCCAAACACCATTACTTCCTGCAGGGTGGAGTTTCTCTTTGTGGTCAGTGGAGGTCGGTATCCAAGGCAGTTTCAAGATGACTGAAGTCCTGTTGGTTTTCCTGCTGGTCCTCGCACACAGTGCCCTGCCTCAGGGCCCAGGCTGGTTGCTGGAGCACCTACTGCCTTGCTGCAGTCCAGCCTGTGAGAAGCAGGAAGGGAGGAGGAATTGCATATCCTCTTCTTTCAAGGACACTTTCCACATGTGACATGTGACTGTCCCCTTAGGTCCAGCTGGCCAGAATTTAGTCCCATGGTTGTGACACTCCCTCCAACTTGGTTCCAGAAGATGCTGGAACCAAGAGTTCTCATCCCAGTCACACACATGCCCAGCTAAAAGGGGGTGCGTGTGTGTTGTGGTGGGGGGGTTGAGAGACTAGTGAAGTTTGCCATAGAAAGAATAGAAAGAAATGAACTGCACAACGCAGAGATTGTCTCCCCCACCTCTGTGCCAGGCACCCTGTGGATTTTGCTTTAGACAAGAGTCCTGAATCCTGTGGGGTGTGGATCCCAAACTTTTCCTCCGAGCACCTGCTTTTGAGTGAATGACAAAACTCCTTAAGAACTTAACGTCCTTAACAAGGAAAGCAAAGATGGCTGCAGCCTTTATTCTTTCAGCGGCTCCTTCCACAGAACTTTATTGCAAATGAGACTTTCCTGAGGAATTAGATCACTGATGAGTCACGAGCTCAGCCTGCAGCTACCTGGGAAGCCTGTGCTTTCTCTGAAAGCCTGAGCTCCCTCTGTGGGTAAAACCGCAGGAGGAAACCGAGTTTCCAGGCTCCTCAGCACACACCCAGGATCCTTGTCCTGAACAGAGAGTAAGCACAGACTCTAGGAATGTTGAGGGAGCTGACTGTTTCTCACTTCTTCCACCAACCGTGACGTGTGTTATTACACTTGAACTTGAGAGCACTTGTCCTGCAGATGCTGAAGCTCAGGATGAAGCCACGTGATCAGCAGGTCCCTGCTCCTTATCAGGGCAGCCTCACACTTAGCTAATGGAGGGAAGTGCCAGGACCCTCTCCAAGGTTCTCCTTGTATGATAACCAGGGCAGGAAGTTGGGGTATGTTTGTCCTGGCCCTGGAGTTTCATGTCATCCCTTGGTATCCTTAGGGGACTGACCAGGACACCCTGGAGATACAGAGATCCTGGGATGCTGGAGTCCCTTGTGTAAAAGGGTGCAGAATTTACATTTTTCCTCTGTAATCCTCCTCTATACTTTAAATCACCTCTTGAGAGCTTATAATACCCAATGCAGTACAAATGTTATATATTATGTAGGGTGTAGTAACAAGAAGAGAGTTTGCCTGTGTTCTGCTCAGAGGCAAATTTTAATCAAACATTTTGGTCTGTGTCTGTAGGTGCAGAGCCCACTGGTTTGGATGCCAACTAGGTTGGAGCTCCCTTAGCCCTTTCAGTGGTTCTTTGTTGACTTACAGATAAACCCCCATTTCCAATGAAGCAAAGGAAGTGCCCCCTACTAGAGCTGTGGTGACTGAGGGACAGCTTAGGGCTGGACAGTGAGGGAGCAGGGTGGCCTGCAGTTGGGCTGGGCGCCTCTTCTCCCAGGTTGCATGGCTTTTCAAAGGCTCTGGCAGGCAGCTTCCTGGTTCCCGCTGTGCAGGGCAATTCAGTGTTGATCAACACATTTTCAAAAAGTGCTTCTTCATTACTAAGGACGTGGGAAGGAAGCAGAGCCACTTCCTGAGCCAGGGCTTCACAGCTGCCCTCCATGTCTCCGCACCCCTATCCCTTCCTGTCAAGAGCTCTGAGTCCCTGGGCCTCATGGTCATTGGCTGAGAGCTTTGGCGCCTGCCTCAGAAGGAGCAGGAGGCTTCCTCAGCACTGGGTCCTGGGCCACTTGCCCCTCAGTCCCCAAGGCTTGCTTGTCCCCTAGGGTGTCACTTCAGAAGCCTTTGATACAAACAGGAGAAACCCAAATGCCTGGCTTCACAGCTGGGAGGCTGTTGGCTTACGCAGCTGGGAAGACCGGATGGAAAAGGCTTGGGGGGGAGGGGGACTGGGGCACAGTGCAGAGCCCATGTTTGCAGGTCCCTGGGTTCCAACCCCAGGCAAAGGGTGTCGTCAAGATGGTTTACTTTGTGGATCCAGCAGGACCCCTCAGGAACCTCCTTATTGTTATTTTTTGCTCTGCTCCCTGTAGGCAGCTTTATTGTGTAGCTGTTCCCACCATACGCCTGGCAGCCCCCTGATAACTCTGCATATCCAGGGGCTTCGAGTTTCTTCATCCCCATTCTGGGGGTGAAAGAGAGAGAGGGAGAAGTAATCACTTCCAGGGGCCCTCTCAGAAGAACTCATCATCCTTAGTAAATTTCTCCATCTCATTTGCCTGAACAGGGTCACAAGCTTATCCTTGGCCAGGGCTGGAGTCCTGCGGATTCCCTCAGGCTGCTCTGCAAGCTCAGCACCGTCTGTTTCCCCAGCCTGGGCTCTGCAGGAGCTGGGGATACCCAGGCGGAAATTGAGGTTTGTACTTAGGAGTGAGAGTGGGGTTAGGACAGCAGCCACATTACCTGCCTTGAGAGTCAGCACCCCAGCACGGGGCCCAGCCTCACTCAACTTCTGGAGGGCTGCTGACCCCTAGTGTCCCAAGTGAGGCATTGGATATAAACGCTGGGCTTCCCTCTGTGGGAATCCCAGTAGCAGCACCACACGCAGGTGGTTGTGAGCAGAGCAAACCCTCCAGAAAGCACTTCGTGACTAAATGAATTTGAGTGGGAGCCTTCCAAAGACCGCAGACAGCCCTCCCTGACCTTGCAGAGACATATCTCATGCATGCATTCTGTGACCCTTGTCACCTGCAGTTATCTAGAGTCTGTCTGCTCCCCATGTGCAGGATGAGCCTCCTGAGAGTGGGCCTGGGTAAGAAACACCCAGGTCCTCCCTGGGAGCACCCTTGCCTCGTGGGGGCTGCTGCCCAGTGACTGCCCACCCCTGCAGGCACTGCCTGTGCATGCAGCTGAGATGTGTCTGCCTAATTATACTTGAGAAAGAAACTGCAATCAGTGATGTGTCGAGGCTCTTACCCAAATGTGCCTGTGTACCAGCTACCCCGGTGCACAGTACCCAGCTGCTTTTGTGCTGTGGGTTTGCAAGGTGTGGCCACATCACAGAGGGCACCCCCTGTGTAGGAAGTGCTGTACCATGTCACCGCTGTGAGCTGCAGGCACAGCTGAGTTGGATGGGGCTGTTCCGTGGCCTGGATGGGCAGCACATGGCGTGTGCTCCATGGTTTGGGTTATGGGTAGAGAGAAATGGCAGGAGTGTGGACATTGTAATATAGAATGGCTCGAGAAGAGAAGGCTGTTTTGCTTTCAGTTGACTTCTAGTTCAAGTGTGAAATGAGGCAGTTCTGAGGCTCGGAGAGATTTAGCCAAAGCCCAGGATTAGAAGTCAGCTGCCATTGGCTCTGAAGGGCACTGAAGGACAGGATTTCTCAATCCGGGGCCAAGGGAGGGTTCTGGGAGACAGGGCAGCCACACTGTACAAGTCCCGGCAACTGCTGCATTTTGGCAGGCAGGGACCGTGCTGTGTGCCACCCAGAGGAACAGCCCCTGCAGAATGGCCTCCACCGTCTTCCTGTTCCCCTTCCACAGGGGAGGAGAAAGCAGGCAGGAACGTTCCATAGTGATCACATGGGATATGGGATGGGAAGAAGTTTAAATCACTGACACAGGTGACTGAAGAACTGAACTGTGACATCACGCCTGAAGCACTGTGTCCTTTAACAACCTGTGCTTGCACCTTAATTAGGCAACTAAATGTGGTTATCATCAAGATGACCATTGACACACTTTTGATATTTTGCAGACAATAAAGACAGATGCTAAACATTGGTTCCACCTTTTAGGTGACACATTTAACCATTTTGCTTTGGAGTCCTTCTCCTTTGAGATACATAGCTTTCTTGCAGAAATGTCAGCCTAGAAGTGCTGGGAATACACAGCCAGACAGCTATTTCTTTCTGGCAAGGAAAAGAACCAGGGCTTCTCTAGGCTGCAGGCATGAGGCCGTGAGGTGGGATTGGGCTGGCAAGGGCTACCTGCTACCTCACTGAGTGCTCCCCACAATCAGCAGCCAGTATCACGCCCTGTTGCGAGGCTAAGCTAAATCACAGCATTTGCCCAAAGCATAGTTACCAAAGGGTATAGCAAGTTTTGAAATCCAGATCTTTCGAGCTCAAGAGCCCTATTCTTCCTCTGACCCCCATGTCCAGTCTCAAGGTTTTGTCTTGGAAATGAAAATATGAATTACACTGGACATTTGTTCCATTCATTCCTAGACAGCTTCTCTGGAGTCCTTAGGTTTTCACCAAGAACCCGATCATTTTCGTCTTCATTGTGAGAAAACCATTACTAATAAGCATACTCTGGCTCATCATCTCATGACCAAGTCCTGCTGGGTCACCATGCGAGGCTGGTTCTATTTGTGTTCAGGCTGACATGGAGAAGTAGTTTTTAATCCCAGAGACTGGCTGCTCTGCTGTCTCCTGCTCCCAGAACAGACCCTGACTTGACTTCAGGCAGCGAGGGGCTACATTTCCCAGACGCCCTTGCAGGCAAGAGAGGTCATGTGAACTGTTACTGCCAATGACATGAAGTAGCAAGTATTGGGGGCAGGGCGGGACCTTCCAGACGTCTCCCCAGGAGTGGCTGACCTAGCAGGCCCCTCCACCCCCATTTCATTCCACCTGGGGGATGCTGCAGTACCAGCTCAACATGTGAAGTAGGTGGAGCAAACTGATTCCATCTCCTTGCTCCAAAAATCCATTGGCTGTATTGTCCTCAAGCCAAGGACTTACAAGGTATTAAACTAAGAGCAGATACATACCTGACCTTAGCCAGAAGGCTGGGGAGCAGTGGCCAATGTCTTCCAGTCAGGAAGAAGATGGGGATGTAACCATGGGTTCAAGGACATGTGCTAGGGTGGCTGAGGCAAAGATGGAAAGTCTGGGTGGGCAACCCACTCATTACGTGGGGGAAGGAAGCTCTGTAATATTTTAAACAAGTTTATTGAGATAGAATTACAGACCATAACATTTACCTGTTTGAATGGTATAACTTCGTGATCTTCAGTAAATATACAAGATTATGCAAACGTGACATAATCCAAATTTAGAGCCTTTATATCACCCCCAGATGTCCCTCCTGCCCCTTGGCGGTCAGTCATTTCCCTCTACAGATCAGGCAGCCACTGGTCTGCCCTGTCTCTATAGATTTGCATTTTTCTGGACATGTAAGTGGGATCATTGTCTGTAATCTTATATGGGGCTGCTTTGGCTCCCCCTGTTGCTTGCGACACTCCTGTAAGCTGCGCATGTCCCAGTAGTGGGTTCCAGCCTACAGCTGAGTACTATTCCCCATCGGGCTCCACCACATCAGGTTCACCGCTCAGTCAGTGGGCACATGGCTGAGTGGCTCCCACTCTCACACCTGACACTGTCACACGATTTCATTTCTCTCAGGCACTCACTTAGGCAGGAATCACAGGGTCCTGCGGTGGATTTCTGTTTCATTTTCTGACACCTCCAGACTGCTCCTCAGGGGCTGCACGGTCTCCCATTCCTGCCAGCAGGGCAGGGCTTCTGTTTTTCCACATCCTTACCAGCGGTGATTTTATTCTTCTGATCCCTCCTCTCTAGAGGGCATGAGGTGGCATTTCACTGTGGTTTCAGTGTTTGCTTCCCTGTAACTGAGTACGTTGAGCATCTTTCCTGGGGCTCATCGCCCACTCAGATTTCTTCTTTGGCGTGGTATGTCTTTGACTTGCCATTTTAACTGGGCTGCCCATCTTCCTCTTCATCTGTGAGTGGTCTTCGGTCCTGGCGCGTGCCCTCATCCAGAGGCTGCTCCTGGGCACACCTTCCAGACCCTGCCTGCTTCTCATTTTCTTATGAGTGTTTTCTGAGGTACATTTTGATAAAGTTCATTTTCTCAACTTTTTCTTTCAGGGATCATGCCTTTGGGGTCTCAGCCCTCTTACCTAACTCAAGGTTGTGGATATCTTCTGCTTGCTCTTATAAGTTTTATGGCACTAACCCTTGTATGGGGTGTGTGGCCCATTTTGAGTTCCTGTTTATATGGTGAGTTTCCTAAACCCTCCTTTGTGTACATAGCTGTTCCAGCCCTGTCTACTGAAAGGACTGTCCTGTCCCTATGGGCTAGCTTGGCACCTTTGGTTTTATTTTTTTTTTTGTACTAGGGATTGAACTTAGGGACGCTCAACCACTGAACCACATCCCCAGCCCTATTTTGTGTTTTAGGTAGAGACAGGGTCTCAATGAGTTGCTTAGCACCTCGCCATTGCTGAGGCTGGCTTGAACTCGTGATTCTCCTGTCTCAGCCTCCTGAGGCGCTGGGATTATAGGCGTGTGCCACTGTCCCCAATTAGCCTGTGCCTTTTTGAGGAAAGCTGTCAAGATTTTAGACTTGGGAGAAGCACAGATGTCCAATGTGCCCTCTGCACCTGGCTAGGCGAGGCCTGGGCATGTTGGACATGGAGTGGCCACCAGGTGAGGACACAGGAGTGGGTGAAAGGACGCCCCCGTGTGCTCGCTGAGAACAGAGCTGAGGGTAGATCAGGCTGCCGCGTACCAGCAGCATGTCCACTGTATTCCCAACCACAGTTAAACTTAAATTACATACTTTTTTAGCTTTTGAAGACTGGCGGAAAACAGGTTATTTAAACTGCCTTAGTGCTGTGTTCAGCACTCACTCTGAGGCACCTGTTCTTACACTCCCCCTCCCTGCCAGTGGAGGCAGCCTCCAGGCATGGCCCCTTCTCCCCCAGAGCCTTCCCTCCTGCCCATGGCGCCCCCTGTGTAGACACCGCCCTCATCTCCTCCCACCCATCTCCCCTCTGGTCCACACCCTTTATCCTCCCATCACCCCCCCCCATCTCCCCACCTGTCCAGGCATGTCCCCTTCTCAGACCTTTGGTGGCCTCCTCACTTTGACATCAGAGGCCTCTGTCCTCCGGCCTGCTGACCTGTGGCCTCATCCCTCGCCTCTTCCTTGCACTCTACCAAGCGCCATCTGCTGGATGCAGTGCTCGCTGTCCCCAGCTTCACTCGCTCTGCCTGGACGGTTTTTCTCTGCCCCATCCTTTGCCTGCCCATTTCTGCTCATCCCTGAACTCAGCTTAGCCATCACCTGCAGAAAGTCTGGCCACGCTGGCTGCTAGGGTCCCAAGAGAAAGCCCCCTTGGCTCACCTAAAGCCTCCCGTGCAAAGCAACCTAGTTCCAGCCAAAGAAACTCACTGCCAGTGCTCAGTGGAGTTAAGGAGCATCCCCAGATGGGTGTGACTGCTCTGGGCACTCGCAGGGTCTGTCCCTCTGTGCCTGGCATTTGTAACACCTGCAGTTTGGTGAGCTTCCCTCGTAGACCTTCCTGCTGTTAATCAGGTTTGCCACCCAGGTGCCCTGTGGCATCTGGGTCCACGCTGCTTTTCACTGGGGCTTGTTACGGCAGTAGAGGAGGATTGGAGTGTGACGGGCCACCTCCCGAAAATCCCTTTCTGCTTTATCACAGTTCTGAGCGTGGGCAGACTTGGGCCGTCACGGCGCTAAGCCTGTTTCAAGTGACCTCAGGAAACATTTCCAGGACTCTGCCTGCTGCCCTCCTTGTTTCAGTTTTTCTTTTCACCTACAGTGTACCACTATGCAAGAGCCCAGATATGAAAGAAACTCTCAGTCCTCACTTGTCCTGTGGGCAGACCCACAGCAGCGGTGGCTGAGCCAGGCTGGACGTAGACCCCGGGCCAGACAGCCCTGTGATGGTGGTCAGCAGAAGAGGGCTTGCAGTGCCCTGTGCCCACGTGGGCCAGGCCAGGCTTGAGGAGCAGCTGCCATGTGGCACCTCCATCCTCAGGTGCCACTGAGCAAAGTGGGCCCTGCCCGTCACTGACACTGCAGTCACACAGCCCCTGTTACAATGCCATGACTAATACTAATGTCCTAGGGAGAAGTTCTAGGGACATAAAGCTGCAGATGATAGCTGGTCTCCTTTAAAGTAGGGATAGCAACCTCTGAGATTCAAAACTAACCTGGAAGCATATTCAATAGTTCAGAAGCCTCTGAGCTTATAGGCTTCCTGACCCTCTGCCTTCAGAGTCTCTCCCGCCTCTCAGAGGGATCCTAAGTGCCTCAGGTTCATTTCTTCCTGGGAAGGGTGGCCTGAAGCATCAGGAGAGCACTGCCTGGGGCTCCCAGGGCCAGAAGCCAGCAGCGTCAGCAGGGCCTTCGTGTGACCCTGGGAAGCCCTGGGCAGGGCGTTCCTGCTGCTGCCCAGCACTGCCATCTGTCCTCACGCCAGGAGCCTTGCCAAGGGCCTGCCCTCTTGCTCACACACCTCCTGCCACCCTGCATGCAGACCAGGTGTGGAGAAGCTGAGCAGCCTGCGAGGCATTGCAGAGGGGGTCAGCTGTGGCCATGGGAGGCCCTGTCCTGTCTGTCTGTGTCACACCACAGGCCCTTTCTTCTCAGACAATCCTTGATTTTTGTACATTAACAGAATTATGTGTGCCCGGTTCTTTATCTTCAGATGACGGAAGCTTAACTGTGAGGTCCTCGCTCTCTAATTATTTATTGCTCTATAGTGGTGTGCTTCAGCTCCGCCCAGCAGACTTCCTTGTCTCCCAGGTTCTGATGGGCAGCAATCCCAGGGCTGCGAAGCAGGTGGTTCTGGCTCTGGGCCTACAGGCAGCTTGTCCGTGGGGCTGCAGTTGTGTAGAGGCTGGGGTCTGGAGGACCCCTGTCCAGATGATGCTCCCATGTGGCTGGAGCTGGGGCCCAGCTCCTCTCCATTGCCCTCTGGGCCTTCATGTGTCCTGACAGGGGACTTCTCCTTTCTATTCTGTGAGGTCACTGGGTCCAGCCCTTACTCAAGGGGAAGGAATTAAGCTCCACGCCTTCAAGGGAAGACTGTCAGAGATTATGGACATGTTTTAAAGACCCTCTACCCTCCCTAATCCATATCCATCCACTATCTGAGGCAAAAACAAACAAGAAACCAAAAGAGCAGAGGAAAGAGCTGACCACCACTAGGTGAAAGGCTCCGCTCTGCTCAGCGTCCTCCTGTGTTCTGACCACCAGTGGCTCCATGGAGACCCACCCCAGTTGCTCCCTAAGGAGAAGGCTCTTGGCACAGGGGCCTTCACCAGGGCATTTGCAGGGCCTGAAGCCACCTGGTGATAATGGTGGTCAGTGGTGGTCCTTGATGGGGCCCCGCAGGAGACCCTGTGGTTTGTCCAGAATCTGACCTATTCTGTATTGCAAGCTTGTGGGGGCCTCCAGACTGCTCCCCAGGTGAGGTGACTCCAAGGTGGGGCTGTGCCCCTGCTCCCACCTCAGTGATGGCCCAGAGTCAGGTGCTGGGAGTGCTGCCCTCTGACCCCGTGGTCTTGGTTGGCCCTGGTGTTTCCAGGAGGGTGCCGTACAGGTTTGAACAATGCTGTCCTGGTTTGCAGGGTCACCTTTCTGGCAACCCTGTATGTGGCCTTTCCCAGCTCTGACCAGACTCCAGATGGACACTCTGCAAAAAGACTTCCATGGGCCCCAGAGGGCAGCCCCGAGGTCAGTTGGTGTAGTTCAAGGTGATTTTCCCCTGTGAAGGAGCAGAACCAGGCCTGGGATTGCACTGTGTTCACGGTCACCCTCGTACCATTACCTTAGATGCCAGGAAAAAACTCCTTGTGGCATCCCTTCCCATGAGTTCTTCAGTAGAGAATGTTTAAGACTCTTAAACTTTCATTCCATCTGCAATAAAAAGTTTATGCTCTGCCAGGGGTGGTTACCAGGGCAAAGTCGCTGGACGCTGAGGAAAGGGACGACAGGAGGAGAGTGTGGGCCTGCATCATCTGAGCCGTGGGGAGCGCCATGCAGGTGCTTCTGGAACTCCTGTGACTCTGAGTTAAATAGTAGACAGACACTGCCATGGCATTTAAAGTATGGCACTTGCTACAGAAGCGAGTTTGGGGCCAGGAGAGATGTGGAGGAGGGATTCTGCCTCACCAGTGGTCAGTGATCAGGGAGACCTCACTGCTGGGCAGCAGCTGTGGAGCATCTGAGCACGTGCCCAGCAAGTCACAGCAGTGAGCAAAGAGGGCAGGGCCGGGGGAGGAGGGCTGAACTCCACGGAGGACTGGCAGAGGGTGTCCTCCAGGGACCGGGCAAGCACTGGAAGAGCGGATCACGTGGATATGGTCCCAGCAGGCCAGGGGAGGCATGGAGGAGGGATTCTGCAGGGCTTCCCTTCTTCTCTGAGATGGGGCCACCACAGGGTTCCAGCAAGCCTGAGAAGTGGGGCTCAGACCCTCTTTCAGAACTGCTCCGGCTATTTGTAGAGAACAGACCCTGGGGGAGGGTGGGAGGTGGAGCGCGGGTGTGGGTGAAACCTTTGCAGATGACAGACGATGGTTCCCAGCAGAAGGCGGGGCGGGGTGGTGTGGGCCCATGCTGGATGTACTGAAGGTTGGCTGCCAGCCTCTAGTGACTGGCCTGGGTGTCCTGGTGGAACGCTGTCCAGGAGGACTTTCTGATGGCAGAAGCCCTAGCCCGTGAGGCTGTCAGCTCTCACGTGACCTGAGGAACAGTCTGGACTTTATTTAATTTAGACAGCTGCATGCAGCCAGGGGCTGACACGCTGGACGCCAGCTCCTGTGAGTTCAAGGGAGGACTGAGAGAACGGCAGGGCCAGGCTGTGCCAGGAAGCGAGCCCGCAGGAGCCAGAGGCCACGGGAGCTAGCCCAGGGGGGCTGGGTCTTGGGAATGGGCAGCCCCATCAGTTGCACACTGGGGTGAAAGCCTGATTGGAGGTGCTCAGGAGAACAAAGGGGAGAGACAGTCATAGCCAGCAAGTCTGGCTCTTGGAGGGCTTTTGTGGTCATCTGGGAGATGGGGCTGAGTGGCCTGCGGATGGAATCTGGCTGTGCCAAGAGTCCCCTCAAGGTTCACGGCTGTGGATTTAACACAGGGTCCCTCAGTGCGGCTGTACATTTTCTCCAAGCACAGAGTGGCACAGAGCTGAATCTATCCATGGGGTTTAAACCAGCAAGTAGGAACGTTGGTGGGGGGCAGGTGAGATGGCTTGAGAGGTGTTGATGGCCCTCAGAGGGGCAGGGAAGCGAAGGCGCAGTGGCAGTGGGGTGTGAAAGCCACTGTGCCTGGGGCACAGAGCCCGGTGCACAGAGCCCGGTGCAGTTGGATCATTGGCACTGGCTAATGACGAGGGTGGGTAGAACTACAGGACCGGTTGCTGGAGCAGGAGAGACTGTGAGTGTCGCTGCAGAGGGCGCGAAGTTGTTGGTGATGGCAAGTCGCGATTTAACCCTGGGAGCAGGGAAAACTGGCAGAATGGAAGGAGGGACTTACAGGCTGAAATCAGCAGATGTGGCTTCAGGCAGGTGACCTCTACAGGCATGGGGGGGGCACTCTGGTTCATGCGCTGCGGTTACTGCCTGAAATTCATGTTTGTCTTGGTTTGTTTTTTTCAGTGCTGAGGATCAAACCCAGGGCTTGCCCATGCTGAGCATGTGCTCCATCCCTGAGCTACACCCCAGCCCCCATCCTGAAATTCTTAATAAGTTTTGAATAAAGGGCCTCCCTTTGCACAGGTAGCTAGCCTGTGCCCATTTCAACCCCTTAAAACAAATAACCCATAAACATGACCATGGGGCCATCAGGTGATTTATTGTCCCATCCATGCATTAACATTCAGAGGCAAAAGGTATTTTGGAAATAATGGAAAATGCATCAACCCTGTCATTTATAAATAAGAGGGTAATTGAGTTCACCTAAAACTGCAGGAACTCCTGGTTGTCAGTCACGTTTTTGCATATGAAGTGCCTGTGTCACAGTGGCGAGGGTGCCCCACTCTTGGTGTCTCCCTTGACTAGGAAGGTGGGTTTGAAAGCTCTCCCCAGCCTCAGGTGAAGGGTGGCTGATTAGCTTCCATGCTGGGCAGAGGTGGCCTCTTCCTGAGGCTGTTCCTTACCTCCTTCGGTATGGGACATCTACTTCTCCCAGTGTGTATGTCCAGCTCCTTGGGGTGAAGAGGGAGGTGACATGGCAGGGCAGGCAGAGCATACCAGGTGGATCATTTTTGATGTGGACAGATGGCACCTGGGCCTCACTCCACTCACCCTGGGCAGAGCTCAGGCCCTTCGCAGGTGTTGCTATCCAGGCCCTGGTGGCTACTGCTGAAGGACAGCACTGGGCTTTCTGGTCCAGCCCTTGCCAAGCCTGCTGTTGCTGCACACAGGTTCAGAGCCAGGAGTAACCCGTCACCTGTGCAGAGAACAAGGTGGGCACACTGCCTGCAGGAGTTGTCAGTGTGGGCCACCAGGGCTGCCGCCATGCTGGACAGTGCCTTTAAAGGAGAGACTCCGCTGCACTCCCGGGTCTTCAGATGCTGCGGAACTTCGTGGAAAGCCACAGCTAAATTGCAGGTTATTTCTTGCTTTTACTGATAATTTGATTTCCTTGCTTTCCTCTAAGAAAGAAGACACCTCTTTTTCATTTTTTTTTTTTTAAATTCGTCTTACTCCAGTCTATATTGTGGTAGTCAGGCAAATTTAAAGATACCCATCTTTGACAAGCCCAGTTGTCTTCCTGCTGGTCGTTTGGCATCCTGTTCTTTTGATTAGAAAAATAGTTGAGAACCTTCATCATTCTTTAAGAATTCTGACTTTTTACACTTAGGCTTTTTTTAGGATTCACAAGGTGGCAACATTGAATCATTTGCTAATTTTGCGAAGCTACCTCCCGGAACTAAAACTTCATCACATAAATGGCAAATTGAGAAGGGAGAAGCAAAACACTATGCTATTTTTTTCTTCTTGCTAATTTGGAGTGGAACTGGGGTGGTCTTCTGGTTCTTGCAGCTTAGGAAGGGTGACGCATACCTGGGAAGCTGTCAATGGTTATGCCCTTGGGGTCAGCTGTCACATCAATCTATCCCTGGCTGCCCCGCCACAGCCCCGCTGAGCCTGCCACAGCCAGCTCACAGCTCGGAGGGAGGAGAGAGGAGCCTCAGATGCCCCGGGCTCCCAGGTGGGCTCTGCTGGTCTTGAGGTGATCAAGTGCCACTTGGCTGGCTTGGTCACAGTGTCAGTCACATTAGTCATGGCTGGTCACAGGCACCCTCCTTTCCTAGGACCCAAGGCCCTAAGGTGAAAGAACATCCGGGAATTCTGTCCATTCCTTCCTTTGTGCATTTGTTCAGACACACCCTGCATGCAAGAGGCCATATGTACCACGGTACACACAGTCGATCCCGTCTAGAGGACATCACCAACATCGCACATCCCAGGAGCTAATGAGCAGTTACAGTTGTGCAGAGGACTGAGGAGGAAGCACCCTGTGCTCAGTGAAGCTGAGCATGGAGACTGAGGAAAGGCTTCTGGCTCTTAAAGTGACCCCAGTGAAGGGGACAGCGTCCAGCTGGGGAGCAGCTGGTACCAAGGCCTGAGCAGCAGTGGACTTGGTGTTCCCAGGAAACTCCAAGGCCACCTGCACCCGAAGCTTATTGACATCTCAGTCAGCTTTCCTGCCCTGTGACAAAATCCCTGAGAACTCAGCTTACAAGGTAGCAAGGGTCATTCTGGCTCATGGTTTCAGAAGTTTCTGGTCACTTTGCCCTGACAGTTCCTTGTGGCAGAGAAGGCTACTCACCTCCTGGTGCCTGGGAAGTGGAGAGGGGGAGGAGCTGCAGTCCCAGTGTCCCCTTCACAGTGTGTCCTTCCACTAGGCCCCTCTCCTAAAGGTTGCCCCACCTCCCAGTCGCCATAGGCTGGAGACCAAGCCTTCAATACATGTGCCCCAAGGACATCTGAGACCCAAACCATAGCAGGGAGCAAGATTCTGAGAGGGGCAGAGGGCATCTGGGGGTAGAGCAGTAGGTCTGCCAGGGACTTAGGGTTTCAACCATAGTGTCATTGGAAATAACCGAGGAGGTTTGAACCAAGACATGCCTCCATCTATCTGGCTGTGTTTTTAGAAGTATTTTCAGTTCACAAAGGGTGAGGCTGTGAGCTCTTAATTCTTTATGACCCTTTGAGGACGTTGTCAGAGAGCATGAGGCCACCAACATCATCCTGTCAGGGCAGCCAGGGGAGCAAGTGGCTTAAGTTTATTTCCAAATGGTATTCTATGAGTCTACACCACCTGCTTCCCTCAGTGGTAGTGACAGCCTTGCTAAGGAAATCCAAGGTCCTCTGGATGGTGAATCTGATTTTAGGAGCCTCGGAACAAGCGCAGCTGCCTCCTCTGTCCGCACAGGGGTCCCCTGCTCTGTAGAGCCCAGCTGGCCCCTGGTCCTTACGGCACGAGGGGCAGAGCCAGGGACAGCTGGAGGAGACGTGTGGCTGTTCCACAGAAAGGAATCCTGCTCATTACTGGGCTTTTCTTTCATTTAAAGAAAGACAGAAAACACACCAGCCCTTGGTCCTTGGGCATCACTTGGAGTGATGGAGGAGACAGTGGAGCAGGGCAGGTTGCTTGTGACCCAGAGGACCCCAACTTCTCTGGTGGCAGGTGTAGTAAACGTGAAAAAGCCCAAGTACTCTCAACAAGGAGCATGCTATGGATGAAAGGCTGGCTCTGCTCTTCACAAAGACTGGCTTGACTAGAGGGTTCCAGGAGGCGGAGGCTGTGGGCAATTAGCTTTGCTGCTCAGGAACAGCCAGGGTGGTGCTAGCCTCTCTCCTGAGCCCACCCGTCACTGTGGAGCAGATGGCGCCCTCACCAGAAGCCTCAGTCTGATCAAATTTGCTTCTGAAAGTGGAGAAACTTTGCTAGTTCAATAGCTTTAAGATCAGGCAATTTCATGGGATCATTAACTGTTTTTCTGGCACTTTTATTATACTTCAGAAAACTTTCTAGACTAGCACTTGTTATTTCAGGAACTCAAATAATCTGGACGTGTCCTCGAGGAGCTGGGGATAGAAAGATTATGAAATAGGGCTGTTGCCATCTCTTGTCCTGTTAGAGCTGGAGGAGCCCGGCTCTTAGGAGCTGACCCCAGGGTCACTGGGAGGCTTTCAACACTGCTCCTGTATAAGAAAGAAGATCCAGGGAACGTCGGTGAGTTTTAATAGTTCCTTAGAGATTGCATCACAGTTCAACCATGAGTTTTACTCTCGTTCCACCGATTTCTGTGCTGCATCCCAGTGATGTACCAGGAAAAGACGCTGTCAGTTGATGAACAACGAAAGATGTGCTCCACAAGTCCTTTCCTTCTTTCCATCAGAAATAAAGCTTTTTGAAAATAGTGACTTCCATGATAAACTGAATTTTCATGAGCTACTGATCTAGCGTGTTCAACATTTGAAATATTTTCGTGACCGGTACAAAAGGACACAACCCCACTTCTGCCTTCTTTAGGTCCCTACCCAGAAGACCTGGGATGGAAATCTGGCCTTGCTTTGCTGACTCACCCAATGCTACACATACTATATCTGTGATATTAATTTTGTGTTGCTCATTTGGAAAGCTTGTGGTATAAAACGAGCTTAAAAGGACCAGCCATCTGTTACGGTTTGGATATGAGGTGTCCCTGAAGAGCTCACGTGGCAATACAGAATGTTCAGAGGTGAAGTGATCAGATCGTGAGAGCGTGATCTCATCAGTGGTTAAGCTGTAGGATGGATTGATCACGTGCAGGGGCTGCTGGGTGCTTACTGCAGATCAGTGGGGTTGCTGGAGGAAGCAGCCATTTGGGAACAGCCTTGGACAACATCTGTCCCTGGTTCCTCCTTCTTTCTACTTCCTGGCTGCCAGGAGCTGAGCAGCTTTCCTCCTCTGGCCCTCCTCCGTGATGTTCCACCTTGTCTCTGGCCCAGAGTGCTGGTGGTGGCCTGACCCCCTGAAATGTGAGCCCCAAATAAACTTCTTCTCCTTGTTAGATGTTTGGTCACAGAGATGAACAGATGACTGACACACCATCTAACAGCTTGCAAAGAATGGGGGCCTTTATACATCAACCCGTTTTAGCCTGGCACAGTGGTGCACCCCTGTAATCCAAGCTACTCAGGAGGCTGAGGCAAGAGGATCACAAGTTCAAGACCAGCCTGGGCAGCTGAGCAAGACTGTCTCAAAATAATATAAAGAGGGCTTAGGATGGATGCACTCAGTGGGAAAGTGGCCCTGGGTTCAAACCCAGTACCACACACACACACCTGCCCTTTTATGGATAGGACTGGAGAGGTCCATAGGTAAGAAGCCGCTCCAAGGGAACACCCCCATTGAGATGATGCACAGCCAAGCCCAGACCAGCTCCTCGATTCCTGGTCAGGTTCTGCTGACTCCAGAACCATCAAAGACGGCCTGGACTGTAACTGTGGACACATTCGTGCAAGCTGTGCCTTTACTAAAGTCACTTAGTTATGTACTTACGTCACAATTGTCACGGAAGTGTCACATGGTGAGTCTCATTGTTAACATTGTTTATTCCCTTTGTTTTCCTGCTCCCTGGACCTAGTTGGGAACACAATTGTCCACTAGAGGTCGCCCTCCTTGACAGCAGGGTCTGTCCCCTTCCCCACTCCTGACACCCGGCTCTGATCTGCCACCCCTCCCTCCAGGGGCTGGTGGATCCTGTGATCCTGTTAGCTGGATGCACTCATTCCAGTGGACCAGGGTTCCAGGCCACTTGGAGACCCACAGGGGGACTGCTCCTTCTCACTCACACACACTCTCTCTGGACTTGGCCCCTCTAGGAAAACCAGAATAACTCTATTGGGAAAGTCTTGAGTTAGTTCTGGCAGATTCATACTTTTTCATCACTGGTTTCTCTGACTTTCCTGGCTGGGAAGTGGAGACTAGAAGGAACGGTCCTTAAACATGACCTAAACTGGGGATGAGACCATGTAGACGTCACCCAGGTTGGCCTGTGCCTCAGTTGCTGATTTCCCGCAGCACGTGTGTGTTAGTGCACACTGGGTGGGAAGCTGTGCACACTGGGCAGGAAGCTGGATGGGGGAGGCGGGGGGCCCGCGTATGACGAGCACATACCCCGGCAGGCTTGTGGAGTACAGCCTGTCTGCTCTGTGGGCAGTGAGGCCACTGCCGGAGCTCTGCCTGATGCAACAGGTTGCAAATTGTCTGTAGCAACCCAGGATTGCGGAAGTTTTTGGACTAACTGGCAGCCATTTTACTGAGCTGCAAAACACCTCATCCTCAACCCCCAGAAGATAAAATTGGAGATTAGAGTTCTCAGACACAAATGTAATTCAGAACACATCCACCCCTGTCTCTACATAAAACACAAAATAGGGCTGGGGATGTGGCTCAGTGCCCGAGTGCCCCTGAGTTCAATCCCCAGTACCAAAAAACAAAACAAAACAGAACACATCCACACGTGAGATTGTCGACCGGAGAAAAGCTGGCCTATGAGGCTGTGTAAGAATGTGACACTCCCCCTGTCATGGAGTGACTTCGTCCCGTGTGGGCCACGTGAAGTGTTTCTCTCCACCTCCCTTTTTGACAGTTGCATATTTAATTCATCCTGCCAGGTGGCTTTTCAAGCCTCACAATATTAAAGCTATCGTTGGCCCGACTGAGGTGCAGACCTGTACTAGCCTTCCTTAAAGCTTCAGGCCTGTAGACGTGCAGGCGGGAGAGGGGATCTGGGCTGCCTGCAGGAGTGGACGGCACTGCGGCTGGTACTCCACTGGCACAGCCTCTCATCCAACCTGGCAGTCAGCAGTGATGTGAAGGCCAGCGCTCAGGGGAGGCCGTCTTGCCTGTCCTGTGTGTAGCGAGGCATGAGCATTTGCTGCATGTTAGAAGCAGATCCACTGTGACGCCTTCGCTTTCAAACTACTTCATGTCACAAAGAATACCTCGCCATGGCTGCGTGTGCTGTTGAGAACTGTGCCACTGGCAGCAACCTGTCTGCGTGAAACAGGGTCCTTTGGATGAGGCACAACCCCACAAAATATGTGCCAAACTACAACTGGAATAAGACTGTGCTGACGTCTCCGAGTTCCATTTTCAAATATCTGTGTATGACAAGAGCCTTGTATTGTCATTAAGACAAAAATAGGTAAGTATGAATTTGAACTAGGAATGATTTTATCCTGGTAAATACATTTTTGATTATTTTGGTTACAGTTTAAAAGCAGATTCTAATACTTCAAAAAAAAATGAGTGACAACTCTACTAATAATTTTCTCAGGAAACTTTTTAATATAACCTGAGATAATAAAATGTAAGTGTCATGAGGACCATACTAGTCAAACTTCTGAATACATTATTTTATATAGTTTATAAGATTCACAAGTAGGTTTCTTATTTGTAAATACAAGGATAAGAAGTATAATCTGTCTGGTTCTTACCTTTCCCTGGCTTCCCGTCCTGGGCTCAGTACCGTCCTCCTCTGGGGCTTCCACTCCAGGTCTGTAGTGTGGAAACAAGGCAGTAGCCCCTGTCACCTTCTGCCCCATATTCTGTCCCTGAAGTCAGATTGCAGGATTCATCAAATCTGCTTAAAACACACAGAGAGGAGCTGGGGTGAAATGGAATGAGGTGACATACTTAGGATGCGGCGGAGGAGGCTGAGATTCTAATACTTCAAAAAAAATGAATGACAACTATACTAATAATTTAGTCGAGATTATTAATAATTTAAATTAGATCGAGATGCACAAGCGTCCAGCCTCTACCTCGCTCTTCGCTGCGGAAGGTGTGGTCATGAACTGGCGGTGCAGGTTAAGAAATGGTCCCCGGTTAGGCAGAGGTGTCTCCAGGGGCACACAGCCAGCTCTGTCGGAGACAGCAAGCCCAGTGCCTCGCCTGATGGAGCTGGGATTGGTTTGCATTTGGCAGAAGACTGGGGCCAGCCCAGAGTCACCAGAGGGTGACTCACGCACGTGCTTGTTGGTGTTTGCATCCCTTCCTCTGCTCAGCACACACATGGACATCTGCCTGACACCAGGGTACTAACTGACCCAAGCTGAGCTGCCCACAATTCTGGCTTATCTTCCACTTGCTCATTCTCTAAATCTAGCACATTGAACGTTCTCCTGCTGTGTTGGATACCATTGCCTCCTCATGACCTGTACTGGGTACATTTTAGGAATCTCATGGAAAAGCTTCCCCACACCAGTCTGGCCGGTCTGGTCCCCCTTTCAGCTTCCCTGCCTGGCGGCCCTAACTTCAGCAGCTCCTTCAAGGACCCAATCCAGGCCACCAGCAGTGCATGCCTGGTGCCCCCACCTGCACCAAGACTTTCTCCTTACTGAACGTTTTTCTGTAACGTGGCGCACTGCATCTTCAGCTCCAAGACAGCACGGACGCTGCTGGCATTCCTGGACTACCTCTTCTAGCACCGGCCTCTGTGGTCATGTCCAGCCTTCCTCGCCTTCTCCCTCTGGCGGGCTCTGTCCCTGCTGCCCGCCTCACCTTGGGGTCTCCCCAGGGATGCCAGCCCATCAGCCACCTCTCTGCTTCTGCCACATTCAGGCTGCACCCTGAGCTTCTGGCTCAACAAGCTTTAATAGACGTGCTCCTGACTCGGTCACTCACCTTCTGAGCACACATACTGGGCTTCCTCCCTAACATGCACTTCTGAAGTGGTCTCTGGGGTCTTGGCACTCCCGCACAGTCGGCTCCTGGCTCCAGAGTTTTCCTCCTCCACTTGCCACAGCCGTGGAAGCATGCATGCATTCCTCCAGGCCCCTTTGGTGCTAGTTCCAGCTTCCTCTGCCTCCTGTTACCCTTGAATGTGCCCTTCACCCATGTTAGCTCTCTATTTGTGCAGCAACAGATCATCCCACGTTGAACTCAACATAAGTTTATGGCATTGCAGTTCTGAAAGTTCTGCAGTGGGAAATGCATCTCTCTGGGCTGCATTCCTTTGGGGGCTCCACGGAGACCCCTTTTCTAGCCTTTTCCACCCTCTGTGGGAACCTCCCTCCCCAGGCTGCACCCTTCCCTTCTGCCCTCAAAGCCAACAGCATTGGGCCAGTGTTTCTTGTGCCGCCATCTGCCTGATTCTTCCCCTGGTAATCATCCCGTGGGCCTCTGGGACCTGGGATTCTCTCCTCATCTCAGTGTCAGCAGCTTAGCAACCTTAGTTCCAGGTGGGGACTGCAGTGTGGCTCTTTGCCAGGGGGGCAGGTTGGGGTCGTGCCCCCAGTGATGGCCTGGCTTCTCTCCAGTTCCTCCCTCAACCAGTCCACTTCTGCGGGTTCTGCCGTCCTCCCCGTGTGGAAGACCATCAGCCTGACTCACCCTCCTAACGTCCCCGTTTCTTTCCAGGGCACCAGTCCCACCCAGCAATGGTCTCAAGGCCTTACGACCTTGTCCTTTCTACCCTGGTGCTGGCCAGGGGGCCGCAGCTCTTTCCTCCACATCTTGGAGTGTGTCCCTGTCATTTCCTTCCCATTCCCCTGGTCTCCTCTCTCCTGCAGGCCTCTGTATTCCCTAGGTGGTGGCCATTGCCTATAATTAGGACAGGGAGAACCCCCCCGTCCCTTGCTGTGAACCCATAAGCTGTCTCAGAGGTCACCTCCACTTCATCCTGCTATTAACCCAAGAGCCAGCAGTAACCCTATGGTCAGCAGGAGGGGAAACCACAGCTGGAGAAGCCAGGCAGCCCCCAGAGGTGGCTTCATTCATTCTGTTTGTTGGGAGCCCATGATGTGCAGGCACTGTTCCAGGTGTTAGGAACGGTACCAAGGAGCCAGATCTCACTCTGGATCCATTGAGAAGCACCAGGGAAGCCACTGGGCGGTAGACCACTACGTCCTGTTGTCCCCAGTGCTCTTCCTGGGCTCCCCCGAGCAAGCGCAGGACTCCAGAAGGCACGAGGCTCCTTCAGCAGCCGCTGTGCCCCACCAACCCCGGGAAGGCAGGGGCAGCTTGCAGGCACATTCAGACCTTGTTTCCACCAGGGAGTCCTGAGAATCCAGGGGACACTGGGGAAGTGCTGCACAGGAGGCCCTGCCAGACCCCCTCTCAGGCCACACCACGTGTGCTCAGCTCATTCTTCTCTGAGGGGCCTTCGGAGGACCCCATGTTCTCTGATAGCTCACCACTTCTCTTCTGCTGCTCCTTAACGTTGCATAGCTTGGAGCCACGTGAACTGTGCCCTGCTCTCCACGCTTCTGAGAAGCAGCTTATGGGTCTTAGGATGATGACTCCATCTTGTCCTCTGGGACCGGAACGTCGTGTTTCCCAGCATCTCATTGTGAATATGTCGAAGCGCAGATTTCTTCACAAGTGCCAATCATGTGCCACCTGGACTGCAGGCTGAGGGCTTAGGGCCTTGCTCTGCCACGGCTCTCCTCGGCCTGTCACTCACCCGTTCATTTCATGTATTTGATGAGTCTAGGGTGAGCTTACACATCAGCACGTGTCCTCTGAAGACTTCAGCCTGCACATCCTTAAATGGAGTTCAAATTTGGGTAACTGGCTCGTTCTATCCTTTAAAGGGAAATTTTATATATAATGAAACCCACAAACATATTTTATTCAGTGAGTCTTGACAGGTTTACACACCTGGGTAAACCAAACACCTAATCAACTCAGACAACATGTGCCAGGAAGTTTCTGTGTCCCTTCCAGGTCAGTTCCTGACCTCAGTGATTCACGTCTGAAATTATGCTTAGGAGAGCCTCTGGTGTGACTTTTTACCCCTATTTATTGTCAGCCCCCCCTCCCCCGCATTCTGTTGCTAATTGCCTAATTGGAAAAAAAAATGAGGGTTTAAAGACACAATCATTTGTATGGTGGTGGAAACAGGAACGACATTTCTGCAGAAATACTCTCGTCTTTCTTCCTGTAAAACATGCTTCTAATCTGGATTTGGGTAAAACCACACTGCGACCTCGCTCTGACTGTATGGTACGTTGATTTGAAAGCCGGCTGCTTGGCTTTGTGGAAGGGGGTTATTTGTCAACTCGAGGAGCCTCCATTCAGCATTTGCCTTTGTGCAGGTGGCAAAACCAGACACTGTGAACCCAGTGGTTTCTAGACAGCAGAGGTTCATGCTCAGGTTCTGGTGGCTGAGAGGGCTGCTTGGTGGCGGGGCCTCCTCATGAGGCTCCACCCTCAGCACCTGGGGTCCTCTCCCTTTCTGTTGCCACACTGGGGCCTGGCAGGCCATGCAGAGCTGATGGACATGGAGCATACTCTCTGGGCACCAACTCAGAAAATCGCGTCCGCTGCTTGTTTTCCGTACTTGGATGCTGTTCCGTTGGTGGTGGGCATGTCCCAACTTTCTCAGGCTGCAGTTTTCACATCTGGAGAATAACAGCATTGATTAAGTGACCTCTTGAGGGCCCCTCTAAATAGGAAAAGAGTACTTTAAAGGGAAGGAAAGTGTAAGGACCAGGAGAAAAGGATCTTGGGGCTACACAGACTGTGATCCAAATGAAGAGTTGGTTAATGTGTTTTAGTCCAAAACAACAAATATTAATATCGTTTGGCAAAATGTTCTAGCTCAAATGTTCTTGGGACAGCTGGAGTTGTTTAAAGTTTTTTGCACTGCCAAATTGTAATTTAATTTATAACACAAAGTCCTTTCCAGCGAATGACTATAAAGAGAAGCCGGCTTCCTCTATTTCATCTATTCCTTTTTCCTACTTGTTTGTATCTCTCGGGAGGTTTTTTGACAGGATTTGGATGCAGTTGTCAGAAATCCACCCTCCCCAGAGCCACTCTGAGTCACCGACCCTATTTATGGAGCAGCAACTGTGAAGATCAGGATCGTGTATGGACTTTTTTAACCACACATGATAAATGTCTCTAGGAGCTTATGTAATATATCTAGCCCCTTCGTGTTTCCAGAAGAGAGCAGAGACCAGCAAGTGCCTTCACTTGGGAGCATGCTGCTGAGCCCAGAGGTTCCCAGATCCGGAGCAGTTGATGGGTGAAGCTCCAGCAGCTTTGAAGGCAGAGCTGTCCCCAGGAGGAACCTGCTGACCCCGCACACCTATTCTGGCTCCAGGCTCCTTACCTGTTATACCCAGGGCCTAGCACCTTTGTTGGTGTTGCTTGAGTGGCCAAGATCTGTACAGGGGAGTCTGTCTCTGCCGGGTGGATGGCCCAGTGGCAGGGTGGCACTTAGGGTGGGGTGTGTTGTCTCCTTCCCCTGGGATGTTTCTGCCCTCTTTCCTGTACCCTGCACTTACAAAGGCACAGCACCTGCCCTGGCATCTGCTTCATGCACCAGGCTGTCACTGTGGTCCCGTGCATCATGCATGCCCTGCCTCTACCTGGTCCCCAGGGAGGAGGCCCTGGATCTGGGTGTGGCCGCCACCTCTGCCAGCACTACTGGGACATGAGTATGCAGTATGCACAGTAGTGGCGTGGAATTAATGGGGTGAGCTTTTCTCCTGTTTGAGCCTCAAATAACAAAAATTAAAAGTATTTATAAAAATGGAGTTTTTCCTCTTTCCAAGAAACAGCCGTTGTTGTAAAATTAAAAACTCACTACTAAACTTCCCTAACAAACTCGGGATTCCTCAGGAGAGTGCTCATGTGAGAACTTAACACTTTGGCTTCATGTCTCAGGCAAACCGGGGTTGTTTTCCCTGTCAGTAGCATAATGGAGGCTGGTTATTGGTGCGAGGAAGAGCTTTTGAGGAGATGGAAGGATGTTAAGTGGCTTAAAATAATAGCCCTTCTAATTTGTTTAATTTGGCGACTTAAATTCAGTCACCTTTTTATTGTGTGTCACTTATGTGCTCAAGGAAATTATAAGATATGCTCGTGATGACTGAGGAATGTGGACAAGGAAATCCCCCACCCCCCAAGTTTCTGTCATTAAGTTGTGGTGAGAAATTTGCATTTCCTAAAGGCCTAGCAGGACCCTTGAAGTCACTCAGAAATTGGCCCTGGGGTTTTTCTCAGTCATAGATGGCCCATTCCTATTCCTTTGCTCACTCACATGTGGGGTGGTGGGCTTCAAGGGCCCTACTGCTGCATCTGGAGTGTCCGAGTGAGAGTCACAGAGAGATAGTACATATGGAGCCTTTTAACAAACACCTGCACAAAATGAATAAATTATACTAATATTTTAATAAGCGTTCTCCCCCCAAAATAAGGAATTATTCCATCTTATTTGCCTTAAAAGCAGAAAAAGTCAAAAATAAATGCTCGAAAACGTCACAAAATAGTGTTTTCAAGAGCGAAGGCCCTCCCTTTAGTTGCAAAGTTGTCGAATATTTCAAAACCCCAGCACCGAGAGCACCCCTCTCCGATCCTTTAGCCTGTTGAAAGTTCCAGCTCTGTTGTCTTCGAGGGGCGGCAGCGGGAGGGCGCGCAGGCCCATCGCCCCGCACAGCATCGGCCGCCGCCCCTCCCGCGGCCTGGCCTTTGGCGCGGCCAGGCCTGCCCACTTTGGTCACCGCCTTCGCCGGCACCCGCAGGTCGCGCGGCCGGGCGGCCCTCCGTGCCGCGGTGCCATTGGCTGGTGGCGCGGGGCTGTGCCCGCCCTCCCGCCGGCCCCGCCCGCACTGGGCGGCTGCGCAGGTTGCTCAGCGGCAGCATCCATCTTCCCGGGCGCTGCCCCGCGCCTGCCCGCAGCCTCGCCGCGCCGCGCTGCTGTGGAGCTGCGCCCTAGGATGCGCCGAGATGGTCCATCAGGAGAGCTGCGCGTACCAGGTGAGCGCGAGCAGCCGCCGAGGCCTGGGCCTCCGCAGAGGCCTCCCGCCTCCCGCGCAGCAGGTGCCTCTCCCCAGATTCAGGGCTGGCCATCCATCGCTGGCTGGGCCTCCATCGCAGGCAGCATCTGAATCACAGTGGGGGTTTCTGGGGAGTGATGGGCAGAAAGCTCCGCTTCCTTGGCCTGAGAAGCTGGGTGAATCCATCCTCCCGAGGTGCTGGTGCTACGCACGTTCTGCCTGGGCAAATAAGGGGCGGCTTTGAGCTGCGATTGCATTGAAGGGGATTTAGAGGGAAATCGGGTTCGAATTTCACATCGATAACATTGAAGAATGTGATTTTCCTCATTAGGTATGATGTGAATTTCTCCTCCTCCAATTTTTAGAATTTTCTCTAAGAAAAATACACAAATAGAAAATCATAGTCGATGATCTTAGAAATTTGTGAAAAATCAGCCAGCAAGCGGTTGGTGTTTTGGTTGCTTGCGTCTTTACGAACTTATTTTTGCCAACGCATTGGTCTCAATGGTTAATGGGAATCAGGGTGCAGCGTGCATTAAAACTCCACGTAGAAAAATCTTCACAATGCCCATTCCTCTTTGCTGCTGGTCTGCTGTCTGAAGTTTTGGATTAAACACCAAGACAGTTTCCAAGGGTCAGTCCAGGGTTCGACCTCCTGCAAGGTGGACTGTGGAGGCAGCATTGAAAGTGTGCTTGCTGTAAACAGAAAGGATGTTCTCAGAGAAACTGCAGGAGATCAGGCCAGGTCCTGGGGAGTCGGTGTTGGCAGTCACTCCTCAGATCAAGTTCAGAAGCCTAGAGACCAGTGCCTAACTCAACAAGGCCTCTTCCCTGTGTGAGGTGGGTCACCTGAGACAGGCAGGTGTTTCTCATGAGGTCAGATTTCACAGTGGTAGACGGATGCTAGCAGAACACCACACTGGCCAGATTGCTCAAGGCTGGGTTCCTAAGCAAAGCATGCCTATAAAACACACTTAACATACTCTTTCTCTGCCTAACAATTAGAATTTTATAATTATTGGCTTGTTTTATAGTATCTGTTTTATAGGACACTTAGGGACTCAAGATTTGTGGTTCACAGAAATTCTTTTCCATACCAAAGGAGCAGAGATGCTGCAAAAACAGTCCCCACACCACATAGATGTAGTCCAGCTCTGGAGGGTGGGGAGGCCAGGCTCCCACATAGAGCCTCATCCAGCGGCAGGTGTGTGGCAGCTTGCTCGCTTGCTCGTTGCTGGTTATTAAATTGCTGTAACAACTAAAATATCTTTTCTTCTGTGTTTCCAGAGAAGGGATACAATTTATGTTTTGCAGGCCAAGCTGATATGAGATTATTCCCTGTATCTTTCCGTTGAGCTGAAAGTGAAATTATTGTTTTTTTGCAGGGTGAAGCATTAGTCAAGGGTCATCAATGTCATCTGGAGAGGGTTATGTTAGCCTACTGCTTCTTCCAAAGGAAGACACATGGGTTTTGTTACATATGACCCTCAGTATGTGGCAATAGCATGGTGTGTTTGGTAGTTTCAAGTCTTTATTGCTGGTTTCTGTAGGAGAATTGAGTGGCTTGGTGGGGAGGTGACAGTAATGAATAGACTGTTATCACCTTGGGGTTGCACCTGATGGCCAGGTGTGTGTGCTTTTGAAAAGCTCTCTGTGATACTCTGCTCTGCAAAAGCACAAGCATTAACCTTGAAGCTCAGTTCCCATCCAGTCAGAAGCCCCAGGTCTGGACGCCCACTGGCCCATGCGACTGGTTCAGCAAAGGTGGCTTCCCTAGTCCTCACGGTTTCGGGTGATAGGGACAGCTTGAGATTTTTCAGAAACTTCCCCTTTTGGGATGAAGGCTCATTTATCTTTTAAGCATGATAATCTGGGGCTTAAGGCAAATTCCTTACCATAGCATTTGTCATGAGTTAATAAAATTTATTTGGAGAACTGATTCCTTTCCTTCCATAAGTGATGCATACTAAGATTTGTGGAGAGATCTTGGATGGAGAGTACCTATGTGATGTGGCTCTGATGCATCTGAAAATGACTTGTCAATCACTCAAAGTCCCCAAATCATGTGCACATTTTGGCACGTATGTACAGAGGTGTGTCCTTATTGCTGCCATCACCCCCCCACAGCCCACTGCCCTGTCTTGCTCCCTAGTCTATTTTCAACACAATACCCAGAATAAGCCTTTAAAACCTAAGTCGGATCATGTTCCACGTCACATAATTTTTTTGAAAGTTTGTTGTCCTACTTGGAGTATAAGCCCAGATCTTTGTAGGGCTGTGGGGCCTGTCTCCGGGCACCTGCTCAGCTTGCTTGCCTTTAGGGTCAGCCTTCCCTTCCCTGGGCTTCTGCCTGGTGTGCCGGTGTAGGGCCACCAAAGGCAGCCCATCACCTGCAGTGTTGGCATGTACTTGTGCTGAAGCTTGTTCACCGTTCAGCTGGCCCGTCCTGTGTGCCACCTGACAGCCTGGCAGCCCCACCCCTTTCTTCAGGCTTGACTCCAGTGCCGCTTCTTGGGGAGGCTGTCTCTGGACTTCCTCTGTGAACTTCCAGCTCCACAGTTCCATCTCGGCCTTGCTCCTTCACATCCATTTATCACCATCTAGCGTGGAGTGTTTTACTTGCCTGCGTGATTCTGTCTCTTTCGCTCTGCGAAAGCTCCCCGAGGGCAGGGACCCTCCTCTTTGTTCTCTCTGCTTCTCCCGGGCTTGCATCAAGGATGGGTCTGCCTACCTGTGTAGTAACACTGCCCAGGAAGGAAGTCTTGCAAATGTGGGTAGCTCTGAGATTTGTCACCTGCCTTCTGGCCTGCGCTTCCCCCACCATCAGCTTCCCTGAGTGGGGCGGGGACAGGTTACACCTGTTCTTATTAGTTGTCTCATCTGTATCATCCTGGCACGAGGGTTGGCAGGTCCCCTGCCAGAGCACCTTCCTGCACAAGCAAGGCAGTTATGAATGACAGGCTCCTTGCTCCCGCCATGCCTCCTGAGCACATCAGGGGTTCCTGAGCACCTTTGAGCCCCGTGCCATGGTTTCCCAATTGCTTCTTGCCAATATGTGGAAACACAGGCAGTCCTTGTACCTTACTCTTCCAAAGAGATGACTCTGTTGGAAAAGGGGTTTTGCCGTTTCCCAGAGCTGGAGGCCCCGTGTGAGTGCGTTTGGACCCACTGTGCCCTGAACCCTGTGCGGAGGGGGTAGTGGGGAGGGCACATGGTGCAAGTTTGTGGTTCTGCTGTCCGTGAAGGCTCTTGTGTTGCAACGCCCTGTGGCTTCTCCCTCACAGAGCCACCGTAACAAGAGGCACTAGGCACGGGCTGGCATTTTGGTCAAAGCCCTGTTAGAAGAGAGAGCGGTCGCCCTTCATTTTCCAGTCTCTTCAGGGAAGGGCCTTGCCCACAGCCTCAAGGCCTGGCAGCCTTGGAAAGGCCAGATTCTTCCAAGTGACCTCTGAGAGACAGCTTATAAGCTGTCTTGTTGACTTGTAAGCACAAGTCTGGGTCAAAGGGTCCCTTTTGCTTAAAAGCTCCCAGGCACGTTTCCCTCCTCCAGCAGTTCTATGTGGAGAGAGCACACATGTGGAAACATGGCGTGCCCCCACCCATCCTGCCTAAGCAGCTCTCTAGGTTATGGGCATCCCTCACATTCCCAGAAACTGGGGTGGGAACGACTCACCCTTCTCTCCTCTGGAAGTGCAAAGGCCGCTTCTCCAAACACATACCTGGTCAGGAGGATACAGTCAGAAATCCGTAGTGCATCCTGTGTTCTTAGGGAGAGCTCCAGATCGCTCTGCTTGGCCCCAGGCCTTACTGAGGTCTGGGCCATGCAGCCCTGGCTCCAGCGCCTTGGTTGCTGAGGTTCCATTCTTGGCTGGATGCCTCTGCCAGGAAGCCTCCCACCTGCTGCTGCCTACTCAGGCCACCCAGTGCCACCTCCTGTGGAAGCCCTGCCCTCTCACCTGGTCAGATTGCTCTCCAGCACACAGATGTCCTGTCACCACCCGTTACAGCAGACAGAGCTTCTGAAGACACAGGCCTTGAACCCTGCCTCACCCATGGAGCCCGTGTTCAGAAACTAGTGGACGGAGTGGGGTTTTATGCAGGTGCTGCCGCTCCTGTCCCGAGGATCCCGCTGCCGTCAGAACCCAGTGAGAACTCAGCCCGTGCTTTGCCTCTGGAGCCAGTGCAGCCACCCCAGCAGTGAGTACCTGCTCCTGAGCCAGCACTTTAAATGCTGTAGGTGCCAGGACAGATCAGGACACCCAGTGCAGGGCACGGCATGAATAAGTGGCAGAAATGAGGAGTACCCCTCCTTCCGGGGACACTCATGGAGAACAGTCCTCTGTGCCACCTGTGGCCAGCAGGCCAAGTGCTCACCCCACACTGCCCTTCTTGACAGACTGAGTTTTACCAAATTTTACTCTACCCTTTAGCCATATGGAGACATAACCTTGGTGCCTGGTGGGACACATCTTCCTGCCTACCTGAGGTGTCACATCTAGCACAGAGATGAAAGGCACTTTGCTGTGGTCTTAAATGACAGAGGTGAGGGACTCCCGTGAGCTGTGCTTGCCTGCCGTCCTGTGTGAAGGCAACTGGGAGACAGGAAGGGAAGTCAGCTTTGGATCAGGGCTGCAGAGGACAGTGTGGAGTAAAGCAGGCTGCTGTAAACTACGCTGAGATATGTTTATGCCACGAGTCTTATGCAACCTGAAATTAAGAAAACTTATGGAAAGATATGTAGACCATGGAAGGTGGGCACATCATTAGCAGCTCTCACAGAGAAGGTGGCCCTGTGCTCTTAAAGCTGTCTTTAGCGAGTAGCTGCTGCTCAGGAGCCATGTCACGGGGCTGGCGTGGGGTCAGTGGCAAAACTCTTGCCTAGAATGCACCAAGCCCCTAGATTCCATCCCCAGCACTGCAAAACAGAGAATCCAGTTTGGAAAAGTGATTGCCTAGTACTTCTGCTGCTGTCTGTGTGAGCATGTCGGGTGTTGCGAAGTGGAGGCTTCTGAATTCTTCCCTGGCCTGTATCTCCTGCAGACTTTTTTCTAAAGCAGGGAATAGGTATTGTTTTTAGTTTGTGGCAGTAGTGATTGATGGAGATGAGCGTGTGCATGTGGGGGCACTTGTTTGTCTGCTTGGTGCGTCAAAACATCCTCCAGCTGTGGGCCTTTCTCCTTCCTTGCTGTATGTGGAGCCCACAAACAAAACCGAGCCCTGGGAAAAGGGTAGGGAGAGACCAGAACAGAGCTTTTGCTTTTGTGGAAAGGGCCGCCACTGGCTGAAGTTTAAAGAAAAGTTGAGGGGTCCTTTTCTCTTGCCTGTGTTGGTAGAACAAAGCACTCCTCATAGAACAGAGGGATCCTTCTCTGTGTTGGAATCAATTTTAGTTTTGTGCTGGGGCTCCTACCAGAAAATGAAACTTTTACTTCTGATTTGAAGATAGATCAGTTATGGGGAAAAGAAAAAAAGAAGCAGACCCCGTCTCACTGTTTAGCTTTTGGACGACGCTGCTGTTTTGCTGTGGGACACCCGGCTTCCCACTCACCAGGGCAGTCTGAGCAGCTGGGAGTCTGTACATCTATTTTTATCCCGCAATCCGCCTGTTCAGAACAGGAGCACTAGCTTGCCTTCCGGAGCTTCAGTTCACACCCGGCGGTGGCCCTGGCTGGAGTGGCCCTCTTCCCTTGTTGGGAACTGGAAAGGTGCTGTGAAGGGGGCTTGGCGGGGCACCCAGGGAAGGTGGCAGCAGATGGTGGGAAGCCGGACTCTCCAGCCGTGTCAGGAGCCTGGAGCCCCAGTGAGGCAGCTGCCCTGTGCAGAGGCAGGACCAAGCCAGGGCCGGCGGGGCGTGTCTGTGGGACTGAGGGGCAAGGACAGGACAGCCGGCAAAGACGCTCAGTGCCAGCATGAGCAGTCGCCAGGGGCCTGGCAAGTGGCACTCGAGCCTGTCGGGAATCGTGGGAGGCTGTTCTTAAGTGAGATCCTGAGAGTTAAGAATGAATCTGGACAGTGATGGGATGGATGACGTCATCATCCAAGAATGCCCTGTGGATGTGGAGGGGAATTACAAAAAGGTAAGGGAGAGCGCTTTTGTTGATAAACAATTGGACCATTTTTCTAACTGGGGAAAGGAGCGCCCTTGAGGAGTGGCTCGATTCCACTGGCGGGGCGGTTGCCACAATATAGCCAGGAAAACTAAATGCACAGACTCAAACACATTCAAACACATTAAGCCAAGAGAGTGCTTCCTTCTGCTTCTCCCAGCTTCTATTCATTAATATATTATAGCAGTGACTGAAATATACACGCCCTTATTGTGGACTTGAAAAATTCTGTTGTGCATTTCAGTGCTAGGTGGGTCTTTTGTCTAAAGCAGTGTTTTTTGTTTTTTGTTTTTTGTTTTCAATATTGACAGTTCACTTAAATAGTTACTGGAATGGTTAACCTATCTAAGTTTGGTATTTTTTACAATGAAAAGTACGTCGTTTTATAAAGACAAGTTTGAGGTTTTGTAAAAATTGATACAATATCTGTTCATTCTTTGCTTGTCTTTTGAAAGTTGGTAATCGTATTTTGGGAATGTTGTAGATGGTAATTGTCTAGTAATAACAGGCTCAACTAAAAATAGCTTTAGTTACAGGGGTGAGGTCATGAAATCGAACTACAAGTATATGCTTTCTGTCCGCAGAAGGCCAAACACACTATGTCCTTCCCTCCTAGGATTTGCCAAAGTCGAGTGTGGAAAATAGGGTGAAAAATAGGGGCCCTGGCCATGGGGACCAAGAAAAGATGATTTCTTCTCTCCTAGGCAAGTGTCAGTTCATGTGTGGCCTGAGAGCACAGTAGAACTTGCTGCTGAATTTTTAATTTGACCAAAAATGTCATTAGCTCTTCCTCTGGGGTGAGATGGAAAGAAACTTCTATCACCCTAGGCCCCTGCACGGTGACATCAAGGCTGGCAGCTGCTGCCTTGAGTGTGAAATTGTGCATGTCGGGCTCCTTAATGTATGTGCTGTATCTCAGCGTGGCCACTGCGTGGTCCTTCTCCAGGGAGGGGGACACACATGGGGGAGATGTGGGTGGCCTGCCATCCTCCCTGTGCATTTGCCATTGCCTGTGATCCCCAGGAAAGAAGGGGTGTGGGGTGCTCTGTCTGCAGAGTCCTGGTGCCCTGGCCTGCTCAGCTGTCCCCTGCCCCAGACATGGCATGCAGAGGACGCTTGGGCATCAGCGGGTCAGATCACTTACCCTCAGGGCAGGTGGGAGTTCTGTGCTTCCTCTGTTCTCAGTCCTGAAGAGCTGGACGGTTTCCTTTGAGAGCCTATTCCTAGGAAAGTGCAGGGCGGTTCTCCCTGAGGAGGAATGGAGACATCCATGCTGACCCTTCAGGGTGGTCCTGAGCACTGCAGTGGCATCCCACTTAGACTGGGGAGAACCCAGATGCCTGAGGTGAGAGGGTGGTGCTGGCCAGCAGCCTGAGCCAGCCAGCCCAAGCCACAGACGGGCCTGAGTGAAGCCTGTGGGCCTGTGGAGGGTCTGCAGGCTGCAGAGCCCCGCCCTGGACTCCAGGGCTTCTCTGTCGTCTCCACCTCTGCTTTCCGTGGGCAAGTGCTTCGGGGTTCATGCATGTCCTGGTTACAAGAAGTCTCCTTTGTGCTTGGGAGGAAACACCATGGGTAATTTCATCAAGAGCTTCTAGTGAACAGGGCAGCTTGGGCTTTTTAGGGGAAAAAAAATTTTAAATTAGGAAAGAGTTACCTGATGCACAAATCACTTCCCCTAACTTTCCTTCAGTGTTCGTGCTCTTTGATTGTCTAAGTAGAATATGAAATTGAACTCCATACAGCCAGGGTCTGCAGGCCCTGTGACTGTGCTCCTGTCAATAGAATGTATGAGTCCATGCCTCTAACACATGTGTGTTATTCAGAAGTTACACTCACTCTCCACGCTAAAAAGATACTGTGGATGTATAAAACATGGATACAAACAGATGTTTTTATTAACAGCATTAGTTCCAGTGCTTTCCTCTTCCATGCCCTGTGGGTCTTTGAGGCTACTCCCCGCCAGGCACCTCAGAATTCCCTGAACCAGTTCCACTTATAAATACCACGTGTGTGGGGATTATTTTGCAGGTTTGTTTTAAAGTCAGACAAACAGCCTTCGGGGGAAGGTCACTTTCCGATGACTGAAATTAGATTCCACCAAGCAGAGGAAGGAAGAGATGAGCCTGTGTTCCTTCTCCTCCTTGGGGAAGGTCCTGCTTGTAAGAAAGAGGTTTCATGAAGGACCTCTGGTCCCTGCAGCAGAAGTCGGGTTCTAGTGCTTAGGAGGAAGGCACAAGCTTTGGCACATCTGAGGTACATATTGGGCCCCTCACCTCCCTGTTCCCTGGTGGAGAGCCATTCCTGGCCCAAGATACCCTCCCTTTTGGTTCAGGCCACTGTCATTTACCGAGAACCTCCCTGGAGCCTAGAATCCTGCAGCACCAGGAGCCCCAGAGGCTGGGCCTTCCCTCCAGGAGCTGATAGTGCCTGGAGGAGTTCAGGGTCAGCATGCACCTCGAGTCTGCAGCCCAGGCTTTTCTGGGTGGAGGACATGCCAGTTTCACGAATGGAGAGAGAAAAGAGGAAGTCGGGGACGTGTCGTTCAGCATGTGGCGGAAGGCTGGCCTCCGCCCGCCCAGGCCTCTGTGCTCAGAGCAGGCGAGGCGTGCAGCTGGGCCTGGCCTGCCTGCCGCCTGGCTTTGCTCCTCAGGGGTGCCGTCTCCAGTGTCGTACATCCAATTACGCTGAAAGACGAGGGAGGACCCCGTGAAAAAACTAAAAGGCTGGAAGGAACAATATTTAAAGTGAAGCGCAGCTGCGCCTCATGTTTTTTTAAAAGGTGAATGGCAATGACTGCTTGCCATAAACTGCAGTGAACAGGAGCAGAGCACCAGCTGCCATTCCTGCCCAGTGCAGCCCTCCCCGCATAGTCCTGGAGGAGGAGCAGCTTCCACTCCATCAGCCCCAGCCTTCCTGTCCAGGGACCTGGTGAAGGTACCATATCCGGCGTCCCTTGGCAGCTTCCTTCCAGGTGGTCTCCTCTCCAGGGCAGCAGAGGCCTGGCCTGCCTTGGGTGTGTAAAGGTCAGGGCTCTCACCAGCATCTCACCCCACACCCCAGTGAGCCAGTGTCAGGGATGGGTTGGTCCAGGTGATGAGACTCAAGTCTGTCCGTGTTGTCCACATGCAAGTCGCACCCTCGATCCTGCCAGCCTCTCCTGGCCCCGTCTGCCTCCTCATTCGCTAGTTTCCTCATGCTTCCAGCTCTCCTGTTCTTATGTGCCATGTGGCTTATTGTTTTAACTGAGATGGAATTCACCACTTGGAGTACTCGCCCTTCACATCCCCCTCAGCCTCCATCCCTCCCGCTGGCCTCTGACAGCCACTGCAGTCGCTTCTGGCCATCTCTTCTCCCCTTCTCTCTGCTCACCATCCCTCACCACACAGCACTGCTCCTGCTGAGGAAGTCCCCTCTGTGCCAGGCGCTCTCTGTCTAGTATTTCATTTAATCATTACAGCAGCCAAAAGACAGACATCACTATCCCTTTCTGAAAAAGAAGCAGGCTCAGCATGTTTCTGTGACTTCTACTGCCATCTGTAGTTACCCGAGCCTCCCCAGCTCCACGTCTGGCCTCGGCACTGTGCCACCCGGCCTCTTCCTGTCGCACATCTGTCTGGCTCTCTGGGATCCTAAGTACATCCAGAAGTGGGAGCTTGAGGACATCAGCTTCTCCGTGGCTAAGCATGTGGTCTGTGTCTGGGCCCTTGTGTTTCTGGCAGTGACACCAAGTGTCCGCGATGTGCTTACAGGCTTCAAAAGTGACACCTGGTAAAAATAGAGCTGCAGATAGCACTGCCCCTGGTTCCTTGGCCTCCTCAGGCTGTCACTCAGGAGCTAGAGGTGGGCTGCAGCTGCTCCCAGCGGTTTCTGGGAGCTGGGGCCTGCCGCTCACAGGACAGGAAGATGCCTGTTCTCAGCTCCCCTCAGGACTTGCAGTCCAGTCACTTCCACGGCAGGGGTCCCCAGGGTTGCACTCTGCACTCCTTTACCTTCACCCAAGTTCCTGTGCCCAGTGGCTACTAAGTGTTAACCTGGTGTTTTCAAGACCTTGCTCCAGTCCTTCACAGTTGGAGACAGTGCCGTGGACATACAGCATTGCTTCTGCTTGTAATAGCCCCCTCACGGCGTGGAGGAGCGCAGAGGGCCCCGGGCACACTCTCCTTATGGGCAGCTGCTGTGGACATGCAGCCATTCTCTGAACTGGCTCCCCAGCCCCTTCTCAGGTGGAGCAGTGAGCCTGAGGCCTGTCCCTGGGTGGCCCTCCTGGATATGAGTGCTGGTCCTGAGCAAGTGGCCCCCCCAAGGCTCAGCACCACGGCCAGCCCAGGCCGACACCTGTGGGGAGATTGGTGAAAGGATACAGACATCAGAGATCTGAGTGTCACTCCAGGGAACTTGTATCATGACCTTCCTGGAGCCTGCAGTGTGTGTGTCTAAAATGGAAAATGTCAGAAGTACAAAATGAGAAGAAAGTGCCCAGACCCAGGCCCAGGCACACAAGGAGAAGGTACTGAGGCTTTGAACTGTCATTTCCACTGATGATGGAAAAGCACCTCCTGGGATGGAGTGAGAAGCAGCAACTTGAGAGACCTGTGTGCTCCAAGTGTCTGTGCACTTGACCTTCAGACACATACAAGTCATTTTCTCATCCAGCGCGGTTTTCATGGTTTAATTTCAGGCTGAACCCGTGGTTTATCTGAATGACAAAAGTTAGAAAGCACCATCAATATATTTGGGTTTCTCTTTACTTTCCCGTGGGGAAGAAAGTGAGTAACATCTGCCTTGTGAACACTGACTTTCTATTCTCCTGGCTTCTGATGTTTGAAAGCCTCAGACTCACCCGCTCCGGGATACGCCTGTAATGGCCGGAGCACGGCTGTCTCCTGGGCCAGGGGAGATGCAAGAGTGGCTGATCATGCTAAGGGAAGAGCACTTCCACAGGGAGCTCCAGAGCACCTGCTGCATCCCTGGTGGGTGCTGCTAATGGCAATGATGCACGTCACCAGGCAGTAGATTGCACTGAAGCCAGGGGATCAACAATTGCTTCGCAACAGACATCCCACAAGGCCTTGGTAGAGGCCAGACTGCTACAAATGAGCTCCATCCGCTCCACCCAGCTCCAAGGCCAAATACCAGGCCAAACAGACATGGGCTCAGAGAAGAAAAACCCACTCTGTCTGAACAGCTGTGCAGGCAGCCCAGGGAGTGTGTAAGAAATGCATGCTCAGCCCAGCCTGGACCTTCTCAAGCAGAATGCCTGTGCTTTCCGAGCCACCTAATGATTGGTGTGCAGTTAAGTTTAAGACCTACAGCTTTAGGAAATGTGTGGCAGAGAGGGCCTGGGTGTGTGCGCGCTCCCTTCTTCACCTGCAGGCAGGTGTCCCAGTGACGGAGGCCCTTTCCAGGCCATGGGGGACTGGTGTATTTGAGGCTCCTGGGCCAGTGCAGCCCACTGTCCTTAGGAAGCTCTTCCTCAATAACAGTCTCCCTTCTGCCAGGGGTGGTATCCGGGGATGTTAGTTCCAGGATGTCCTGCAGATGCCCAGATCTGTGGAGGGTCCAGTCTGTTTACCAGTGGTGGTGCATGCACGAGGTCCTGCATGGGTTCTGTATAAACACGTGTCAGTCACACTCTGCCTCTGAGCCAGACTCTGTACCCTGACAAGATGCTCATACGCACCCTGAAGTCTCTAAACTGGGGGACAGCTTAGCCGTGCAGAAAGCGGGGCTGGAAATGCACGCGTGGAGGCTCAGTGAATCGTGTACTGAGGCAGCTTCATGAACAAGTGCATCCAAGGAAGAAGGGCTTCTGTTCCCATAGTGAGCAGGCAGAAGCAGGGAGCAGATGGACTGGGAGTAGGAGGCTGGACCAGGGAAGGGGTGGAGGACAGGAGATCAGAGAGGACTTCCTTCTCCCACTGCCTGCCTGGACCGTCCCTGCTCCAAATGTGACGTCACACCACGGCAGCTCTGTGTGCTCCCTGATTCTCCCTTGCCTGCCCTCATGGAGCTTAAGGAGCCCTTGCTCTGGGTGCAGCAGCCCTATCTGGCTGCCTCCTATGTGCAGGGGTTAGGAGGAAGAGCCACGGCTCATGTCCTGAGCACCTGGTGGCTTTAGGCTTGAGCTGAGGATATTAGTTCCCAGTGTGTTCCTGAGAACCCTAGGGGACCCACATATGCCTCCCCCCCCAAAAAAAGCAGGTGTCTCAAATAAGCTGTGAAAGTACATAAAATGCCCATTTCTGCATTTGTCAGGTTCAGTGCAGATCAGCAGGGCCTGGGAGGGACGTGGGATGGTGCTGCTGGGTAAGGATGGGCGCACACTGTGTCCTGAAGACAGCATGGGGAGGGCTTGGGGACGTACTGGATTGGGGCTGGACAGTACCTACCCACGTGAACATTTTGCCATTATTTCTTTACTAAACACTCCTGTGTTCTTACCAGGTTTGGGCAGCTGCGGTAGAATGGGGGTGCCCTGGGAAGGCTGAGTCTCTGTCCCATGGCCTATCCTGAGCTCCAGCTCGCAGGCACCCTCCAGGGTCACCCAGAGTTTTCTGCTCAGCACAGGTGGAAGGACAGAATGCAGGGTGGGACGAGGCCCCCATTCTAAGCAGCCTTACTGTCCTTTGGGTCCTGCATGGCGTTTCTACCTCATGGTGAGGAGCTGCTATTCCTCGGGTGCCCTTTGGCTATCTGGCGCCCTGTCAATCTAGGTGTTTCACTTTTGTTGTCTGTGGCTATTTCTGAAGGCTGTTTTAGGAGTGGACATGGCTGTGCTTGCCCCGGGTACATCCAGACTATCGTCTTGAGTCAGTCTCTCCCTTTTCCTGTGGCAGGAGACAGAACTGCCCTGCAGGGATAGTTCCCTAGAGAGCAACGGATCTTGAAACTACACACACTTGCACACACATCCCCCACACTTGTACATGCGCGTGCTCTGCACACATCTATGCAGGCACACGTGCATGTATGCAACTGCAAGGTTAGGTTCTGCTTGTTGAATCTTAAGAGAGAAAACTGCACTTTAGTATTCAACTGAATCATAGTTACATGAAACGTTAGGGATCACATTTGTTCCAAAAGAAAGAGCAGGCAGTGGTGGTTGGGGGCGGCTGGTGTCGCGTGCATGGCCGTGTGTAGCAGTCTGGTGTTCTGTCCTCCTCTGAGGAAGCATCGTGCCCAGGGAGGAGCTGGGCCTGTTGAGACTCACCTAACTTCTCCAGCGTGGTGTACACCACCTCCTTAGCCCGAACACCTTCCTCTTTGATGTGGAAGAGCAGAGAGGTGTGGCACTTGAAAGTGTGGACTTGAAGTCTGCCCTTCTTGCCCAGTATAATACGCTTCACCACCCTCAGACTCTGCGACTTCGAAGCAGAAGTTGTGGGACGAGTCACAAAGCTGCTTCTGCTGCAGCCCCTCACAGATGCTCCTGATCCTCCTTAGCCCTGCAGCACAGTGAGGTCTGGTAATCGGACCAGGAAACCTTCCAAGCACAAGGCATTTGTGACGTCACGGAGGTGGCAAGCCATCATCAGGACCCCAGAACACTGACAGTCCAAACTCAAAGGACAGCCACCCTTAATACAAAAGACTTCATGCCCCTAGACTTGTGGAAAACTAAGCAAAGCCAGGAGCAAGTAACTCAGAGAAAAGAGAGTGCAGGAGATAAAGCACTTAGGAACTTACTGTCAATGATGAATCAATGGAAGTGAAGTAAATAGCACAGCTCCCTGTGCCTGATTAGAAGCACCAGCAGCATCCATGTGCTTGGTGGGAGCACATGTGTGGCCAGCAGCCTGACAGACTGCCCAGCATTCCTCACATACTCATGTGCAGCAAACCTGGCAAGTCACTTCAGGGCTTGTTCCCATGAAGCCACCAGGCACATGGCAGGGATGGGTGTGAAGCCACTAGCTTCTGTTCTTTTGTTCATTCCACATGACCAAATGGCTGACTATGCAGGAGACGCCATAGGATGGAGTGACAGGCAGTCCTTAAGAACTGTGTTTTTAAAGAATATGAAGTGATATCAGGGATGTCCTCAAAATACAATAAAATACTTTATAAAGTGTGATCTCAACTTTATAAAGTGGAAAAAATGAGCTCCTAAGATAAACAGAGGAAATACCAAAATGTTAGCCACGATCTGTCTCTAAGTGATGGAATCATAGAGTGGCATTGATATTCTTGATTTAGATTCTTGATTTGTTCAGTGGGATCCAGAAAGAGGTGGAGAGAACATGTGCCACAGCTAAACAGAGGCTCTCTGTAGCCTGGTGGCCAAGTGAACCACGGAGACAGACACAGGCACAGAAAGTGGATGCCATCTGAGGCAAAGCCTCTCTCAGCCTGGGCCAGTGTTGGCCCGTAGCTTGGGGACATGGTCCTCAATTCAGGTCACCCCCTGATCTCATGTTTGGATATTCAGCTCTGCTCTGCAGTTTCCTGATGATGAGGACATCAGGTGAGGGTCTCATCATTGTAGGGATTGAGAAACAAGAAGGTAATTTGTATTTGATGAAGATGCTGTGCTGTTTCTCTTGGGCAGCATAGTCTCCAGGACCAGCCCTGCATGCTCGGAAGGTATTTTGCTTTAATTAGGGTTCCCAGCAGTACAGTGGCAAGTGACCACTGAACAGAGGGCATCTTGCTTCCGTTTGCATCCTTAGGTCAGTGCCCAGAGCCCAGGGCCGTCCTGCTCAGCAGGCAGGGTGGGTCAGCATCACACCTGTGAGCAATCTGTGTAGCAGCCTTTTTCCCCTGGTTTATCACACAAGCGCTCCTGGGTTAGGTGGCCATCAGCATAGATGGGCATCTTCACCAAGTGTGTGCATTCAGAGCGTGATCTTGATGTCCTGGGACTGGACGGTGCTGGAGAGAAGCAGAGGAGGGGTGAGCCTTCTCTGAGCCAGTCCTCAAGCCACTGACCCTCAGGGCTAGAGCTGGGGACATGGTTTAGAGGCCCGCAGGGTGAACAGCCCGCCTGTCAGAGCCGGAGCTCAGGAACCCTGTTCTCAATGGGCCACACTCTCATGTTTCTCTCTGTGCTGTCCAGTGTCAGGTCCACCGGCACTGGTGACTGCTGGGCTCTTGAAATGAGGCCAGGTTGACTAAGGAGCTGGATTTTATTGTGATTGATTGACCATTAGATTCAAATGCAGATGGCCACATTTGACCAGTAACCACCTGGGACAGAGCACTCTGGCTGCCTGGCTGGCTCCCTGACAGCAAAACAATGTTTTGATAGGAGTTGCTCAGGTGGCCTTGAGTTCCTGCTTAGGACACTGTTACCACCCCAACACAGAACCCAGTCTCATCCCTGGCCCAGGGTCTCTACCTCACTGTGTTTTCTTTTGCACCAATTTTCCAACTAAGGAAATTACTGCTGCCTTCTTCTCCATTGCTAGAGGTTGAAAGTTGGGCAGGATGAGGTTTTACAGAGAAGCGGTACTGGAAACTGGGAGGTGGGGGTCACAGCGCTGTGCTGACCAGCCCTCCCATGCACACCGGCCACCTGGTCTCCAGACGTGGGGCCGATGGGCCCCACTGCACTTCTCCAGCTGTCCCACACATCCCTCCTGTGGCTTCTTATGCTCTACACCTGGCCAGGGTCCCTAGCCGGACCTGAGCCTGCTGCAGGTGGGCACCATTAGCCTCAGCCTGGGCTCGGGGACACTGCTTGCTGTGGTGACCATCAGCTCATGAGGCCAGTGGATGCTGGCCAAGGAGCTGACCCACACTCATGTCCTAGAAGATGTAGGCTGAAGGGAATGGGGCAAGGGAGGAGGTCAAGGGGCCAGATTTAGGAGAACGTGCTAGCCTCCACGGCTTACCCTGCCTGCACCCAGGAGGTGGAAAGAAAGGGCACAGAACCAGGTGCTCAGCTCTGTCCTGGTGAAGGGCACTTAGCAGCAGGGCCCTGCTTCCCAGCTACGACCACAGGGCTCTGAGGAGTGGAGCCTGGAGCCAGAGGTTTGGTTTCAGCTTCCAGTAATTCACGTGCCCTGAGCTGCAGCCCTGCCCTTTACTCCTGAGGGCACTGTTCTGCGAAGCTCGGCATGCTGGGCTGCTCAAGCTCATGGTATCTCCGCCCGCTTATCAGCTTCTTTTATTCTCTTGAAATTTCAGGCACAGAAAAATGAGAGAGAGTCTATCCGACAGAAGCTGGCACTCGGAAGCTGTTTCGATGACGGGCCGGGAATTTATACCAGCGGCAGCAGGAGCGGCAAGCCCAGCCTCTCCTCCCGGTGAGTCCTGGGGCGGGGTCCCTCTGGATGACATCTGCCCTGCTCCTGCTCTGTATCTGGCAGAAGCCCCTCATCCAGGAGGCTGTTTCCCTTGGTGCTGTTCTCTTTGGTTCTAGGCAAACCTTTCCCACCTGGTGGTTGGTATTCTTGATGTTGCCCCTCATGGCACATTGCCCAGCGGCGTGAGATCAGAGTTTGCTATTTCACTTCTCTTTAGACAGCGCTGACCTTGCCGACTGATGCCGGGGGGTCAAGCCACACTCATAAGCATGCTAGCAAATGCCTAAGACCGCACATGGCAGGGCACCAGATTCCCCAGGAGGCAGCCCCAAGGCACCAGTCCCTTTGATAGTAACCAACATCTGTGACAGGCCTGGAGCTCCCGCTTTGAGTATCCACCATTCATTACTGTCTCCACCTGTCCTCCAGGTGATTTTACTCTGTTATGATATCCTTACCTGCTTATCATAATGTATTTCAGGATATGACTGGTAACTTGCATAACTTTTAATTCCAAATTAAGTACATTTAGATTATAGCTTTTCTCAGGACACAGAGCTGTAGAGCAGAGCCTCTCCAACTCCAGCATGCTCATGAGTGCTGGGGGCCGTGTCAGGGGGAAGACTGACTTAGTAGGTCTTGGTGGGGCCCGCAATTCTGCATTTCTAAGATGCTTGCAGCGAAGGTCCATGCTGCCATTCCATATTCTTCTTTGGTTAATGAAGAAGTAGACAGTCTACAAAATCATTCCAAATGCACATATTCCAAGGGATGCAAGCACTCAGAACATGTTTCTATGAAAGCAATGGTAACTAAAGAACTAACGCCCACCTAATGTTGCCCAACCCCCACCCCCAGTGTTTGCTTTCTCTTAGTCTTCTTTTGTGCCTTGTGTAAACACCACATATATTTACCACCTGAAGCCAGAGCAGGAGACAAATGAGAGGATTCATGCCTTCATCCCACCAACAGATTTCTGCTGTCTGCTTCACGTGAGGTCAGAACTGGGCGTCTTAATATTGGTCTGCATCTGTTTATTCATCTGGCTCTTAGGCCATGCCCAGTCCTCAGAGAGCCATCTAACCCAGCAGAACTGGGAAGTGGACACGCTCACACGTGTGTGCACTGTCCAGGCCCTGCAGGCGACTGTGCACGAGCAGGAGCTTTAGCTTCAAGGTGTGAAAGTGTCTCCCTTCAGTGGGGTGCGTAGCCAGTCTTGGGACAGCCCTCACTGGTCCCCTCACTGGTCCTCTCACTGGTCCCATACATCACTGCAGAGCTGGGCCCTCAGCCTTCCCCAGGCCTTGGGGGAACCCTCTCCCTTGCAGGTAGGACATAGCAGGAAGCATCTGGCCCAGGCACCTGGAGACCTTTGGGTCCATCCCAAACTGCTTCATGTCCATTTTGCACACCTTGTTTTCCCTCTTTTTTGTGAAAGGGGGACTGGACCATACTGTGTGCTATTTGTAGATCTCTGCTATCACTGATGTACCCAAAGTGCAAAAATGCCTTCACCTGGAAGCCCTGCCTGAACGTTCAGCAGTTGTTTGTAGAATGAAGTGTGTATATGCACACATATCTAGAAGTGTGCATACTAGTGGTGCGTGCGTGACACCCCATAGATTTACACTTAGATGTGGATATACAAAGGCATTTGCTCCCTCTCTGGAAATAGTGACTTAACTCCTTGGCTGTTTCTTCTGCTGTTGACCTGTGTATCTCTAAATACAGTGCTAAGCTTCTTAGTTTTTATCTTAAGTAGCCGTCTGATTTTGGAGCTGCCCGCTATGCTGGTTCTGACTGCTGTGTGGTTCGTGGAGGGAACATGCCTGTTGGTGAAGCTGCTCCTCTGCCGGTGTCACCGCGCTGCAGGTGGGCTGCTCTTGTGAGCGTGCTGCTGCTGAGCCCCTGGGCTGCTCCATGTGTGCAGGCATTTCTTTGGCATGGCCTGTGAGTGAACCTGCTAGGAAAGGATTTGCCAAGGTCATTTCCAGCATGGCCACCATGAGTCACCCTCCCTCCAAGCAGCGTGCCAGAGAGCCTGTGCATCCAGGCCCTTCTGACACTTGATGCTGCAGCTGCTTAGATTGCTGCTGATTAGATAGGTATAAAATGTATGTCACTGCATTTATTAGCTATATTTCGTTTTCTCTTCTGGGAAATGTCTGCTTAGGTCTTACATTCATTTTTCTGTCATATTCTTTGTGCTTTCTTACTGACTGATCAAAGTTTTTTAGTCATCACACTATCTTTAATACACTCTTATCTGTTCCAATAATCTCTTCCCAAGTTGTGATTTGTTTTTCACTTCCTTAATGTGTGTTTTATGACCATAAAGTCTTGATTTTTTTAAAAATTTCGGTACTAGGGATTAAACCCAGGGGTGTTCTACCATTGAGCTACATCCTCAGTCCTTTTTATTTTGAAACAGAGTCTCACTAATTTGCTGAGGCTAGCCTGGAACTTGCAACCCTCCCGAGTCTCTGGAATCACATTTGTGTGCCACCACACTCAGCCATCCTTGATTTTAATATCGTTAATTATACCCAAATTTTATTTTCTAGGCAATGCTGTCAATATCTTATACAAGAAATTTTCTTTCACCCCAAGATTCAGTAGATATTCACTAGACTTTCTACCAAGACCTGAGCCTTGGCTTTAAAAGTCTGTAACCAGTGGGGAGATGATCTCTTGCTGTGGTGTGTGAGAGAAGCCTAACCTCTTCTGTCCTCTCATCTGGTCATTGCTCACTAAAGAGTCCCTTTTTTGCTCACCAATCTGAGCAACGACTCCTATGAATATTAGCCATCAGTGGGAAGACTTCTATTTCATTTATTATTTCCCTACACCAAAACTATACTCTTAATCACCATAGTTCAGAATAAGTCCTGACGTCTGCACAGGCCAGTTCCTCTCTACATTCTTTTCCTTCAGAAGTACATGCCTAATCTTACTTTTTTATTCTTCCATATAAGTTTTGAATTATCTGATCAAGTTCAGCAAAATATGTTAAGATCTTTGAGTCCAAGATCAATTTAGGAAGGATTCTATTTTCACAATATTCAGTCCTATCCATGAACATTGTCTGTCTCTCCATTTATTTAAATCTTTTTGAATATTTCTTAGTGAGGTCTTTTAACTTTTCATTTGGAGATACTGTGCATCTCTTTTTGTATTTATTCCTAGACACTTGGTCTCTGATATCTCAGCAAGCATCACTTGCTCCTGGCATCAGAGGTACAGCTACATTTGCAGAAGCCCCGTGCCCAGCCACTTTGTGTTCCTGCTCCTATTACTCAACTCTCCTGTCAGTTCTGATCAAGCTGTCTGTAAAGTCTGGACTTCTAGAATAATAATGCTGTACGTGCCTCATGGCAGCCTTATGTGCTTACTTCCAGTCCTCATGCCCCTTTGTTTCTTTTGCCCTTGGTAGGTACTCTAGTACAGTGAGGACTAGAAACATAGTATTTGGAATCTGTTTTAGATTGGATGTGAGGTCTTCCCAAAAGCTCCCATATGCAGGAATATTCAGTGGTGAAATGATTGGATTATGAGAGCTGTGACCTCATCAGTCCATCCTGGTTTGAATGAACTGAGTGAATGCTCGCTGTAGGCAGGTGGGTCATGGCTGGAGGAGGTGGGTCACTCAGGACTGCCTTGAAAAGGTCATCTTCCATGTGGCCCCATTTCCCTTGCTTTCTGTGCTTCCTTGTTGCTGTAATCTGAGCAGCCTCCATCTGCCTGTTCCTTCCCTCACTTTGGGCCCTCAGCAATGGAATTGGCCATCTATGGACTGAACTCTGAAAAAAAATGAGCCCCAAGTAAACTTTTACTCCTCTAAGTTGTTCTAGTCAAGTGTTGTGGTTATAGTGATGTACAAGCTAACTAAAATAGAATCCTTAGCACATCTCTCATGTTAAATGGAATAATTCTCCTGTTTCTCCCTTTAGGATGATGTTTACTTTTTAGTTTATGTTTACTTTTCTCTTTAATGATGCTTCCGTCTGTCAACAATTTTCAAAGAATTTTTATCAAATGAGTATTTATCATCTGTTGAAGTGATTTTATCATCCAACTCTTGATCTATTAATTCATAGATTGAACATAAAGATTTTGCATACTTAACATAAGTTGGTTTAGAGGGAATTACCATTTTTAGACACTATTGGACTTTATTGTTTTGGATTATTAAATTTATACTCATGATTTACATGGATCTTTTGTATTTTTATAACATTTTTGTCTGGTTTTAGTATAAGAGTATATTGGCTTAAAAAATGGGTTGAGAACTGTGCCATCTTTCGTATAGTTTATGACAAGTAGGCATAAACTGTCAGTAAGGCACCTCTGCTGTGCTCACACATGCCCAGTCCAGAGCCCCTGGGAGTCACCACTCAGAGCAGTGACCCTCGACTCTGCCTGGCCCCAGGAGGGCAGGGCAGGTGGCAGTTCTCCGTGGCGTTCAGGGTCAGCCTTCATGCTCGGTGCCCCCTGGCTTCAGATGTGCCTGAGTTTTTCCAGGATTCCAGGGCACCTACGTGTGCTGGCTCCACCAGCCTCCTGAGGGCATGGTGAGGCCGATCGCTCATGCATCTGCCTTTCAGCTTCCGTTTTCTTCCCTGACCCGCATGGGCTCTTTGTCCATGTCTGTCTTCCTTTGCCGTTGTTCTAGTAAGATTTCAGGATTGAGCCTGCCTGTGGTTCAGTCTCATGAAGGCTTTCATGTCATCTCAAGTAAACGCCCTGCAGAACCCCAAGTGTGAGCAGAGCATCTCCCTGGCTCAGCAGGACCAAGAGGGAGACGAGGCATCTTATTTGCCCAGCACCTCTGCACCCCTTCTCTTCCTTGTGCCACCCCCTACTTCCCCTAAGAGCCACCAGAGCAGCACTGAACGCCCCTGAGTCATGTGCCCTCTGCAGACACAGCTCACTAACACCACACGTGTCCCACAGTAGCTGGGATGAGCCGTGTGGGGACTCGCCATAAGGAGGATTATTTACATCCTGTTCCTTCAGAGGTTTTCATCTCCACATTCTGGGATGAGCTCATCCTCCGCGAGAACACCATGACTTTTTGCATCCCCCTCAGAATTTTTTTTTATCTTTGTGAATTTAAAATCTGCAAAGACTAATTGTCCTCTCACTAGTAATAATGTAGCAGGAAAACGCTCAGCAAGACTCCAAGAGCCCACGCTCTCCATCCCTTGATTTCTGCTAGAGAGTTACAGCCCGAAGCTCCTCCCTGGATGGGCAGCACCTTGCCTCCTGCTCATCCAGCACTGGACAGAACTCACCAGGTGCTACCGCTCCATGCCCCAGAGCTCAGTTAGCGCCAAGTCAGAACCAGGTAAATCCCACATTACTTTCCTACTCTGAAGAGCTCAAGATGCAATTTTAAATGAACCTGGGCTTCATTAATTGGCCACATAATGGATTCTGAAATCTGGCTTGTTTTTTAAGGCCAGGCCCACTGAGGTGAGCAGGATCCTTGCCGTGACTGGGGTTCAGTGTGGTTTCCCATGTACAGACCCCCTCATGCCCAGCATGTGAGGACACAGGAGAGGCCAGGGGTCTGGGAGGACGTGGAACTACACCCCCAGCATGGGCCCTCCGTGGTGGAGTGCAGGTCTCAGCGCACTTCCTCGAGTACTTACTAAGAGTGACAAGCTGCTTGGCGTAAGCTTGGCTTACGGTAATCCCATAAAGACATTTCATGCCTTCAGCCGCAGCAAGGAAATGTTCAATATTGCTTTATAACTCTGCTAATTAAATTTGGCTGTACCCGACTGTGGCAAATGTAGAGGGTGTCATTTTTTTGTCATACTTTTTTATGTGTGCTAACCCATACAGAATCAGCCTCTCCAGCTGAGCCTGTGTCATCTTGCCATTTTCTTCTTTAAGAAAGAGCAAACAAGCCGGGCGTGGTGGTGCATGCCTGTAATCCCAGCGACTCAGGATGCTGGTGCAGGAGGATTGCGAGTCCCAGGCCAGCCCGGGCAGCTCAGCAGGCCCTGTCTTCAACAACAACATCAACAACAAAAGTAAAAGCACGTGAGAAATTTAAAAGGGAATGAGAAAAATGTGTTACCTAGTTTTGAAATAAGGTATCTAAGCAGGTCTAGGTTTAGTCATGTTCTTAAAATAAATATTGTTTTTATTACTGGTTTCATACTTTCCTATAATTTTTTTTTTAATCAGCCAACTTAATGGTCAGCTAACATTCTCTATTAGGTGCTGAGTTTGTGCAGCTTGGTGTCATTGAGGGAGTAGAAACAGGCCTTGCTGCTGTGGGGACACAAAGCAATGCAGTCATTAGTAGTGGACACCCAGGAAGCCCCCATTTTCAGACATGGCGACCTGACCTGGCATCCTGGAGAACACCTGCCCCGCCTTCTGCATTCTCCTTTCCTCTGAGTAGCAGCACAGCTCCAATCTCCACTCCATCTCCCGAGACAGATGCTGCTTGCATGCATGGACACAAACCGCAGTGCAAATGGTCTCCCTCCCAGGTGTGCCCGGGCTGTTGCGGGCAGGCTGCGCTCTTCCCTCCAACGCTGAGCATGTGAGGAGCAGGCTCCCAGAGAGCCCTGAGCAGCTGGCTCCAGTGTCACATCCCCACATCGCAACACGTTTCTTTCTTGGCCTTAGGCTCATGGGTGCTGGGCTGAAGAAGTCAGACTGTAGAAACCTGCCGTCTTCCTGCACTTGTGCAGCAGGACTGGATGCAGGGGCCACGTGGCCCAGGGAGGTGTTGCTGGCTGAGTCAACAGCACCACCTCTAGAGGTGTTAAAGAAACAGGGTCCACGGGCTTCAACGAGGAGAACTGCACGTGTAACACACCATGCAATCCCAGGTGGGAACAGCTCTTCTGCCAGGAAAGGAATGCACCCTCTTATCCCTAACAGTAGTGATGTTGCATAATGTACTGGAAGTAGTGAGCAGAGTGGTCAGATCTGCCTCGCCCACCCCCATGAAGAGTGGGTAGGCCTGTTTCAGTGCTTGAGCTGGTTTGCTGGCATCTTGAAACAGGTGCTCACTCAGGCCACCTGTCTATCACATACGGCGTGTCTTTAAAACTTCCCATCAATTTCATTCATGTGTGCCAATGATTCACTTTGAAAACTCTTCATGTGGGTAGCTCCAGGTACATGTCATTGCCAATTGCAGCTTCCCAATACTTTCTGTATAGTTTTCGGAAAGACGCTGGGCAATCTGGAGAAAGCCTGTCTTCTTTTATGCCATCCTCCAAGGATTACCTTCAGTATTCCAAAATATTGCACAATTCCTCAAAGTGAGGCAAGATTTAAAGTGAATCTTTTGCAGAGTAATAAGATTAAAATGACAAAACATTTAATTGTGTAAGCAAGTCTTCTCTTTCACAAACCTGAAACAAAAGCAAATTGGTATTTGTGAAATTTTCTTTGTCTACTAAGTAGCCTGGCTTTACAGTCATGCCAGTGACCCAGCTTAATTAGGTGCAATTAAGTTTGTGAGGCAGAATCTGACATCTTGCTGGAGGCATAACCAGCTGTACCCTGTCTTATGAATTTTGTTTTATCACCAGTGAGAATTCAATTGCTTGAGCTATAGCAAAGGGGCAGGAGGCAGGGAGAGAAGAGTCCACGGGGCTGCGTTTTATGTTTAAAAACGACTCTAGTGGACAGCTGAGTGTTTAATTAAAAGAACTTCCAGGAGTTATTTTTCATTGGCACATCATCTTTGACAGTTTTCATGACTTTATCACTGTGTTTGCATTCCCTGTGGATAGTGGTTACTCGTGTGTGTTGGATACATGCAGCCCATTGATGACCGGGCACCATGGAGAGTGCAGGTACCATCTGTGGCTGCTGGGAGCCCTGCACCCTGGCCAACCAGTCAGGCTTGCTGTACAAATCTCTGTGCCCTCGGGTTGCTGTCATCCGGGTCAGTGCATGCATTAAATCCCAGGGAGATGTCTCACTCAGGACCGAAGCCCTCACACACTGCTGTTTGCCCAGTTGGGAGGGGAAGGTACAGCTGCTGGTCATGGTGGGTGACATGTTTTTAAATGGATGAGAATTTGTACGTGGTTTAAAATCGAGCAGCATCCTTGGAAACAGTCAAAGCTCATGTCTTCCCATCTTAGCCCCCAACTTCTGGTGCCTGCTTCCCTTGCTAGGCAGCCCCTTTGAGGCATGTCTTCTGCCATCTGTGGAGAGGTGCTGGGTCCGCACTGCCCATTACAAGCTCTTTCACCTCACCACGTTCCAGAGCCCTGCTGGGACCTGTGCTTGAGAAGGCAGGGTACAGGGTGCTAGGAGCCAGGCCATGGCCTGGGGCCTGGCTCTGCCACCCAGGAGCATTTCCAGTGACTTACCCCATGGCTCAGCATCCTCGTCTGTGGTGCAGCTGCCTAGTGCTCCAGTGAGCGCCTGGCCAGCGTCCGTGCCGCACTCTGTTTGCTGTGCCCACTTTGATCACTGTCCTTTACTCCTGGACACCACTGGCTCTAAGGCAGTTGTTGTATCACCACAAAAGAAAACTTCTGCCAGCTACCTGGGACCTGTGCCCCCTTGGCATCAGGAGTGTCCCGTCATTAGGGTCCTCTTGGACTTGTTTGGCCGTGTGCATTGATCCCGTCTCTTGTGGACAGAAGGCAGGGAGGCGTGCTGGTGCAGTGCTCGTCACCCTGTCCTCTCACAGCAGAAGCTGCTGCCCGGTCATCAGGGTCCCTGCTCCTCCTGGTCACTCTGGCGCCCTCAGCAAGCACAGCACCTTCTTATCCAGGGACAGCTTGCAGAGACACCTTCCTTGGAGGCCCGCACCTGACTCAGAAGTGCAGTCAGGCCACCAGCTGCTGGGACAGCGTCTGAATTTTGAAGATGACAGAGTGTGAATTTCCATGCTTCACAGAGTCAACACAGTTCTGTGGACCCACCACTTTTTCAATGACCACTTGGAATTCAATGGTTAGAATTTGAATCGTGGAAGAGGAACCAAGCCTCCACGGCAGCCCCTGACAGTTTCTTTGAAAGCCACTCTGAGGTATTAAAAAGAGAAAAACTGGAATTGGGACTTTTACCAGGGGCTGGGGTGCCACTCAGTCAGTGGTGGAGTGCATGCACCAAACCCAAATTTCTTTCACCTGATCTAATCGTCCTCTGCAGCCATGGGAGCAAAAACCAAGGTCTGGGTCTACAGGCCTTTTTTTAGCCCACATGGCCCCACAGCTACCTGCAGCAGGTGGGACAGACAAATTCAAACTCCAGGCTGGTGGATGAATAGGCAGCTTTGAAAATACAGTTAATTTATGTCAGTTACCTTAGAGCCTATAATTTACTGCACATCCAAGGAGAGTGGGATCAAGGCTGAGAATCATTGCCGACAGTTGAATGAAGAGTCCAGCACAGGACTGTTCTAAGGAAATATGTTTCCTGCTGCCCACGGATCTCCCACCACTGAGCGCCATGCCAAGAACAAAAGCTCCTCCTGACTCACGTGTGAGTCATGGTCCCTGCAGGACACGTCTGCGTCAGCCCCCAGCCCCCTGCCAGCTGTCCACACTGAACCCCTCACTTCCCACCCAGCATGGAGTGCTAATCACCAACTCTCGTTTTCTCTCCTTTTCCTTTTTTAATCATGCTAAATGCCCACACGTGGCAACTTGGAGGTGCTCAAGAGACACATCCAGTGCCAGCCCTGTCTCTGCCACCAAAATGCTGAGTGTGTTTATCCCTGCCACTTTTCCTACGCATTTCTTTGCATTTGCTTAGAGATTACAGTCCTGCCCTGCTTCACGTCAGAGCATGTCAGGAGCACTTGGCCATGTTCGTAGCTTTTACTACATAAAAATACGTTGTGTTTTTGGGTTTTTTTAACTGCAAAATTTGCGTGTGACGTCTCTTACCATAAAGTATTTAATCACTCTCTTGTTAGGCATCGGAGGTTTTCCAGCTTTTCGTTTCGGTTCGCTTTCTTTCGCCTTTTTCTTCCATTCGTGAATTTACTTCTTTTCAAAGTGCACCGGCCCCTCAGGACACTGTCCTGGACTCGGGCACAAGCAGCGTGACCTGGTGCAGCTCAGCCTCTCTCAGCCTGTTTTCTCATGTGTGAAACAGGACTCAGGACCCTTGCTGCTTGTATCTGGGGGTCAGAGGTCAGATACATAGAGTGCCAGGCATGTAGGAGATGCTCAAAAATAGCAACTTCTTATTTCAGAACATAGACCTCCTGGAGATCCTCTGGCCATAATTAAGATGAAAGCAGACCTCATGTAGTATCCAGGAGCCGTGGCTGTTGTAGGATGAGGAGAGACCACATTCCAGCTTCCCACTGGTGCTGGAGAGCATTCCTGTTGAAAATGTGTTTTCCCAACATTAAGGTCCTATAATTCCAAATTCAATTACAGGAAAGTGGTCATTAGTGAAGGAAATGGACGCTAATGTGGAATGAGAACCAGCAGCTGCCTGAGGAACATGAGCATTTATGGCTCTCTGGAGACGGGTCAGGACGCGGGGCAATGCTTCTCTCAGGCCAAGACTGTTCCCCTTTCTCTGAGCCACGTAAGCCAGAGACGGTTCTGTGGCAGGAGGGGCTGGGTCCTCAGGAGCCATCCTCTGAGCATAGACAGGTGGAAGAGTCCAGCATTAGCCTTAGAAGAAGATTCAGAAGAGGGGAGTCTGTGTGGGACCAGGAGAAGGATCCCAGAGGGTCCGTCCACATGCCTGCTACTCCCAGCTCTGCTGCAGAAACCAAAGGTATGGGGTCAGGACAAGACATAAGGGACGTGATGCACCCCTCTGGAGTCCTATCTTTGGCACACAGGAGTAGCCCTAAACTTCTCTGGACACGTAACTGCTACAGGGTGCCATCCCAGCAATCCTGCCTTTATGCCTGCACACCCTGCCTCCCAGGGCCTTGCTTTATGAACATCCAAGCAGCTCAAGTGTTTGTCTCCTCCTAGGTAAGACAGCTCCCTCTTGCTCAGTTTCCTAGGGAAAGCCCTAGAATTGTCTTATAATCATAAACAACTACATGTGTTTATGCCCTTTGAAATCATAATTCTAGCAGAATTGAATTAATCTAACCCTGAGGTCAGGGGTAACGTAGGGGAAAGGCCGCTGGGTCAGAAGTCATGTCCAGCCTGTGACCCTGCACAGGTTACCTCTTGCTCCAGGGAGTGCGCACAGTCAGGAACCACCCCCATGAGCAGGATATAGCAGCTGCTCTGAGCCGGGGTCAGCAGGGCTGTTCTGACCTGAGCTGGGGGTGGACAGGCTCTCTCCTGGTCTTAGTGAGCCTGAGGACAGCTGGGGCCTTTGCTGCTCTTGGCTGGCCCTTGCGGATGTCAGGCGTCAACTGGGACACCTGCAGGATGTAGCTCTGTGCTGGAGTCCCAGGCCAGCCTGGACCTGTCCCAAAGAGGGCAGAGTCCCCAAGGACCCAGAACTGGAGGCGGCTCACTTCCTTTACCTTTGGTCAGCCAGTCATGAGCTCATCCAGGGTGGGACACAGGGAGAAGGGACAAGATCACACTTTGGAAGGGGTAGGGAACTGGATGTCACAAGGCTGGGGTCCTTGGCTCCTCTGGGTGAGCTTACGGCCCAGGGAGAGTATAAGTGAATATACTGCTAAACTGGAATTCAGCACAGCACAGCTGGTCCCATGAGGTAAACTGAGGCAGGAGAGTGGTGAATCTACCCAAGAACCTGAAACCTTATGATCCAAGCTGCCGGTGGATCCCCAGTTCCCAAACCAGAAAGCAGCCCATAGTTCTGAGCTTCAGAGCTGGACTCCGAGCAGTCCTGAGTCACCACGATCCAGGGCCACGGACAGAGGCCTACCTCCAGAGGTCGCTGCCCTCCGACATCCTCTGTAGCTGAGTGCAGTCAGTGGTCACATTGCTTCTTTTTGTCCCTGTGTTTTGAAGGGAGTGGCGTCTTAATACCAAGTCATTTACCACTTGGCTGCATTTTTGAGATTCCCTTAGAGCCAAGAGGCTCTTGTCTGTGTCCTCAGTTCCACGTGTTTTAAGAACACCCTGGCAGCGGTAGCCGGGGGTCGGCATGGGTGTTTTCTTTTCCTCTTGCAGTGCTGAGGTGGAGCCCAGGCCTGGGTGGGCATCTACCACTGAGCTTCATCTGCCCTTTTTTTTCTATATTGAGGCAGAGCCTTGTTAAGTTGCCCAGGCTAGTCCTGAGCTTGACATTGTCCTACCTGGGCCTACAAGTTGCTGGGATCACAGGCAAGGCCACTGCGCCTGGCTGCACCTCCAGGGCTGCGTCATGATCAGCGCAAGCGGACATGGCTGCTGAATGGCCCCTACTTGGTGGGCTTCCAGCCCTGGCCAGCAGGGGCCTCCCAGGGGAAGCCACTTCTCCCACTGTGCTGTCTGTGTGACATCCCTAGTTCGTCTTAGGTCCTGAGCCTCCTCCACCCCAAGAACGTATTCTTCCCAGGCTTCCCTGCCCCCATTGGTGGCCTTGGTGTGCTGTTGAGTCACCTCGAGGTGTCTGAGGAGAGGAGGGTTCTGGGCTGTCCAGGACTCAGACCTTCCCGAAGTAAAACCATCTTCCCGAAGATGGCCAGGTGCATTGCAGGTTGTGCCTGCCCAGTGCCACTCAGAACACCAGGGAACCTGGCAGTAAATACCTTGGATGACGCCTCCGATCAAGAAGAGAGGAGTTTGTTTTGTTTCCACAGTGGGCTGCTTGAGAGAGGCAGGCAAGCCGCACCCTTGCATCCTGAGCTTTGCGAGATTGCCTGTAAGGCCGGATGCCTTGCAGTCAGTCAGGAACCGCAGTCCATGGGGTCATCTGCTCCCCAGCATATGGCAGGTAAGCCTGCAGTGCACTGGGTGGCTGGCTCACCTCTCAGGCTGCTGCAGAGGAGCTTCGGCTGAATCTCACCCAGAGCCGCCTTCCTCTTAAAGCCCACTTGCAGGCTAAAAGCAAGCAAATCCCTCTTGAGCTGGTCTTAAGACGTCCCTAACCAATCCCCTGATCTGGCTGTGGTGTTGCCTGCATGTGCCTTTCCTGTGAGTTCCTGGGCAAAAGTCCCAGAGCTCTGCTGTTTCCCAAGGTGATGACCCAGTGCCAGGGTGGTATCCTGGCTCTCCTTGGCAGCCCTTCAACTCACCTGGAACGTCTTTTCCTTTTCCTTTCCTGAGTTAGATACGGCCTGGGAGTCTGGACTGATCCTTCCAAGAAGGCCCACTGTGGTGCAGAGTGGCAGAATTTAGTCTCTTCAGAATTAGACTTTGCTTTGGAATGATATTATGTTTTTTAAAAAATATTTTTATAATCTGTATATCCAGTGGCCTGGCTCTTCTTTGCAAGACTTTCTGTTCAACAAATAGAAAAAGCTGCATAATCCTAGATTCAGATTAGGCTCGCCTTTAAAATGTGTGTGTTTTTAATTTTCAAAATTTCTTTTTCATCATCTTCCAAAGCATAGACCTTAAGTTTTATGATTTTTTAAAATGGATTCATTTTCGGTTTAGGCCATCTACAGATATGAAATTTTTAAAACTTAATTCATATGGATCAAAGGGAAATCTGACCGTATTAGATGGCCCCAGGAAACACCTCCAATAGAAGAAAGTTAAAAGGAGGTGAATCCCGACACCACAGAAGGGCCCCGAGGTTGAGCTGACTTTGCATCAGGCATTGCGGAGACAGGCAAGCGTGACCTAAGCAAGTGGCTCAAGAGGTCCTCTTAGAAAATCATGTCTCCTCTAAGAGCCTGCCCTCCTTGGTCTAGGACTCCCGTGAGAAGAAAGAGGACAGTTGACACACGGAGCTCCTGCCTGTGCCAGGGTCACAGTGGAGTGTGTCATTCACCCCGAGGAAGCAGGTTCACAGCAGTGTGATGTGATATGCCTGGGGAGGAAGCGAGGACTCGGAGCCTCAGCCCCACTGACTCCAACCCCTAGGCTGCTCACGTGGGAACCTGTGGTCTCCTCTGGGCAGGCAGCCCTGGGCCAGGCCCTCCTTACCTAGCACGCTGTGAGATCAGCTGTGTTTCCTTCAAGGGGAAATAAGCTAAGGCTTTCAGTCATTACGGAATGTGACAATAGGTGGCACTGCACACCCGTCATAATTGTGCCTCCTTTAAACTGGATGTGTTTTTGTTTTCTGAGGGCTGTGCTGATTTCACAGAAGCACAGCATTCGAGCAATGTCTGTGACGCTTCCCTACCACGGACTTTTAAAAGTCAGACACAAGTGCCCAATGTCTGATAAGCTGCTCTCCACCTTTCTCCTATGGTGGTAATGATGCCAGAGCAAGCTGGTGTCTGTCCTCTGCCCTAACCCTGCTGAGCTGCTCATCCAGGGTTTGCTTCCTTCTAGGAGCCTCCCTTCTGTCCTCAAGTTCACACGAGGCTGGGCTGCTGGAGATGCTGTGGAATCCTTCTTCTTCTTTCTTCTTCTTTCTTCTTTCTTCTACCAGGGATTGAACTCAGGGGCACTCGACCACTGAGCCACATCCCCAGCCCTATTTTGTGTTTTATGTAGAGACAGGGTCTCACTGAGTTACTTAGCCATTCGCCGTTGCTGAGGCTGGCTTTGAACTCACGATTCTCCTGTCTCAGCCTCCCAAAGTGCTGGGGTTACAGGCGTACTTTGTCACCAACTAGTCCTGGAAGGTGTTCAACTTGAAAAGGAGCTCAGGACAGTCACACCCACAGTGTCTCCAGCTGGGCTTCCCTTCACACCTCCTGCAGCTCCAGAGCCCCTGTGAACATGCCAGGCTGGGCTCGAGGGGACTGTGCCTGGAGACTGTGGAGCTTGCTGCCCTGAGACCAGGCCGAGGATGGAGTTTGTGGTTCTCTTGTGCTTCTTTGGGGTGAACCTGCGTGTTCTCTCTTAGCCAATGGACACTGGCTTTTGGCAACTGCCATACATAAAGCTTTCCTTTAGACCACCCTGTTCTTTTGGGCAAGAAAGGAGTCTCTTCAGAGAGCTCTGCCCTTGGAGGCTGGCAAGTAAGTGTCTGCATGGTCCCCAGGACAGCACCCTGAGGACACCAAGTGGCCTTATTTGGCCAAGGACCTTGTTCATCTTGATTGACAGGCCTGTGTACCCAGTGGCTCAGAACATTTGTGTAGGGTGCCGATGGGTTTGGTTACACCAAGTGCTGTAATGTCTGGCCTTAATCATTTTTCACCTAACATGAACCTGCTGTGGAATAATGAACAGAATATTAGGAAGCCTCCAGCAGGCAAGCGGAGAGTAGTGTCGTCAGTGGTTTCTCCACGTGACGAATAGGCGGAACATCTTCTCTTAGCAGCTTGGATAGAGCTGCTCTCTATCCCTGCACTGACAGACAGCTGAGTGGGATTGTGTCCCATTTCTTTCCAGACTCCAGAGTGGGATGAACCTGCAGATTTGCTTCGTCAACGACAGTGGCAGCGATAAGGACAGTGATGCTGACGACAGCAAGACTGAGACCAGCCTGGACACACCCTCGTCCCCCATGGTAAGCCTGCGCTCTAGGCAGATGCAGATGCTCCCCGTGCCCGCTCCTAGCCCAGCATAGGCACCCCCTCACTGCCCCTCCTGGCCTAGCGCGAATGTGCCCCATGTGCCCTTCCTAGCCACGCAGAGGCATTCCTTTGTCCCCCCTCCCAGCCAAAGTAGACACCCCTTACTCCCAGGGTAAGCCCATGTTTGCAGCTGAATGTAGATGCTCCCTCATCCCCCAGGGTAAGCCCATGTTCCCAGCCGAGCCTGGATGTCCCCTCGTCCCCCTCCCAGCCAAGCCTGGACACTCCTCATTCTCTGTGGCAAGCTGGTGCTCCTAGCAGAGGTGCCCTTGGGTCTCTGGTTACTCGGCTGCTTTTCTGTCTTGAGTCAGGAGCAAATGTTCAGAGATGAAAAAAGAAAAGTCTCCTGGAATCACATGCTTTTAAAACTGGACAGTGATGGAAAAGTAGAAGTTGAGACACAATCAGGAAATACAAACTTTATTAAAGCTAAAGACTACTTTCGTATTAGACAATAGAAGAAATCAGATATGCTCTTAAAATTCTAAAGGGAAAAGATACTCAGAATCCTTCCCCTTCGGGCTTGGAACATGACTCGTTTCTTTGCCACAGTTGTGTAAGTTGGCCTAACAGTGGTGTGTTCTTGTTGCTGGAAGCTCTTCCTCTCTCTGAAGTCTTTTCATCCTTTCTAACAAAGACCAGCGAGTAGGAGATTGTGCTGGTCGCTGAGCAGTGTGACGTTGGACATCACTGGACACCCACGTCCTGTCTGCATGAGGACTCACACACTGCCTTCTCTCTGATAGTCCTAGTATTTTCCATTATTAATTATGCTGCTGTATGCTAAAGTCAGAGTCTGTTTTAGAATAAACCTTTTCCTGCTACTTGAGACTGGCACAGGTCGGATGGGGCAGATCGTCGCTGCTGGAGCTGGTGGAGAGGGCACTCAGTCCGGGAGAGGGCTCCGGGAGGGCTGGGCCTTCACCAGCAGGACGTGACTGGCTGGGAAGCTCAGGCTCAGGCTGCTCTTTCTTCCCTCACAGAGCAAACAGAGCTCTTCCTATTCCGATAGAGATACTACTGAGGAGGAGTCCGAGTCCTTGGACGACATGGACTTCCTCACAAGGCAGAAGAAACTGCAGGCTGAAGCCAAGATGGCACTCGCCATGGCCAAGCCCATGGCCAAGATGCAGGTGGAGGTGGAGAAGCAGAACAGAAAGAAGTCTCCCGTGGCTGACCTGGTACGCAGTGGTGGCTGGGCCACCAGGGTGGTGGGGGTCCTGCAAGGGGTCAGTACTGTCCCTGCCCTTTTCCCAAATGATGCAAACATGAGTTTCTCTAGGACGGTTTGCAAAAGTACAGTCACTGAGAAATAATCCAGCCCTTTTTTTTTTCAATCTATTGTAGCACTGACAGACACGCAACAGCTTTCATAAAAGTAAGCTCTTGGTTCAGAGCTGTTTCTTGGGGACGGCCTGAGCCATCATAGGAGTGTCTGCATGCATGAGAAGTGGCTTCAGGTCAGGACTAGAGGCTGCGGCAGACTCGCTGTTGCTGCCTTAACCACCTTGACTTGGTGCAGCCCTGCTGTGGACCTGCTGTGGGGCCCCGGAGTGAAATGGGGCTGGTAGTTTCTGGGTCAGAGCAAGATGGGACTCTGTGGTAGTGTCCCAAGCACAGGGCACATGATAAGCCTCTAAGCAGCAGCCGATGTCAGTGATCATCGCTGCTGGAGCTGGTGGAGACCCCATGTGGGCTTTGTTGCCTCCTGGTAATCCGTATGTGCTAAAGACCAGGCAGAAGGCTTTCAGTGCCCACAGCCAAGTGCTCTGTGCAGGTGACCCGCAGGGAGTGTGATGTGTGGTCTCCTGAGCTGCAGGGCACTCAGGCTGTGTGGCCCCGTTCACACCTCCGGTTCTCTCTGTCTTCAGCTGCCTCATCTGCCCCATATCAGCGAGTGCTTGATGAAGAGGAGCCTGAAGCCCGCCGACCTGCGCGGCATGACACTGGGCCAGCTGCAGGTGATCGTCAATGACCTCCACTCCCAGATCGAAAGTGAGTGCCAGCGGCGCATGGGAGGGCGCACCACTGCGCCCCTTGCTGGGTTTGGTTCCTTCATGCCACATTTTCCTGGGGTGCCTCCTGTGTTCACAGGGAAACGTGGGCAACCACAAGGCTCTTGTTTTTGTTGTTTTTTTTTTTTAACTGTAAAAGGTCAGAAGCTTTAAGAAGCATTCAGGGTTCCCAGCTCCCAGCGCATCGGTCTCTAGACACAGTGCAGTAGATGATGTCACTTATCGCACAGTTAGACCTTGTTTGAGGCATCATCTCAGTCAAATCAAATTAGACTTATTTTGTGGGATTCTAGGCCCTGAAAGTATGTGTTAGCAATATGTGAGAATTAAGCTGGGTGCAGTGGCGCACGCCTGTAATCCCAGCACTTTGGGAGGCTGAGACAGGAGAATCGCCAGTTCAAAGCCAGCCTCAGCAATGGCGAGGTGCTAAGCAACTCAGTGAGACCCTGTCTCTACATAAAACACAAAACAGGGCTGGGGATGTGGCTCAGTGGTCGAGTGCCCCTGAGTTCAATCCCCGGTACCAAAAAAAAAAGTGAGAATTAGTGTGACAGAGTGTGGGCTTCTCCCCAGAATAAAGAAGCCCCTCTAACAGCTGCATCCAGTGGGGCAAGGGGAGCCCACTCCAAGCCATTAGTCTTACAGGGACAGGAGTCTCTGTCCTGCTGCAGGCAGGGGGAGCTCTCTGCACCCCCTATATTCAGTATTAGAGATAAATACTGAAGCATTGACGGGTGCAGTGGTGTGGCATCTGAAATTGCTTTGAAGGATGCAGAGGAATGTTCTAGATGACACAAGGTTGACAGGAGGCTGCTGAAGCTGGTTGGGTACACTGGGAGTCACTAACCTGTTTTCTCTGCTTTTGTGTTAATTTTAAATTTCCCATAATAAAAAGTTTAAATCTTCGTATTAGGAAAAAAGTCCTGTGCCCCAGAGGTTTGGATATGCAGGCACTTGGTTAAGTGACAGTAGAAAAAGCTACTCAGGAGCACACTAGAAAAATACAATGGCTTTCCCTTGGCCCACATAATAAATAACACATTCAGCACCTAGTTAAAACAGTCCAGATTGTTTTCAAGTCCAAAGACAAGCATGTAAGATTTTAATGAAGAAACCATAGTTTCCCAGGATTACAAAATAGTGCTGCATTTTAACGTCACTTGAGGATTTATTACTAGGAGTGTTTTTCTTTCAAGAACTGGAGGGGATTTCTGAGATTTTATCACGAATCATCTTCCTGAGATTTGTAAATAATACTGTCACCATCCTGTCCTTTTCAGGAGGTGGAATTTTAGGCCTGTTTGTGTGATTCGTTCCCCTTGTTTGAAATTGGAGCAGGGTTCCAAGGGCACTTAGGCTCTGTCTGGACACCTCTGCTGACCTGTTCCCTGCTAGAGCTTGAGCTACGTGCCCTCCCCACGCTCTGCCTGGCAGCTCTTGTTCACAGTTCCTCTGGGGGGACAAGCAAGAGAGAGCCTTGTACTTGTTGGAGCTTGTCAGAGGCAGGAGCCACGCTGGCCCAGTGCATGGCGGCAGTCGGGTCACCAGTGTCTCTACCTATATGTGTTATCACCCCGTGTTTGGTCTGAGGCATGGCTTCCCTGTTGTCCAGAGATTTCAGGGATTATTTCTTCAGGCCTTACACATCCAACTGTCCCGGAAACCTGACTCACCGCCATCTTCCTAGACCTAGCTGCATGAGGGCTCCTCCTTTCCTGGGGCCCCAAGAAGACTGGGCATCTGATGCAGCCATCAGATGCCCAGGGGCCCCTCTGACTCTCAGTGTGGCAGGATCATCCTGAAGGTGAAGGTAGAGACTTAATATGCTCCAGCTGAGTCGTTCACATTTATTCAAACAGTCCCACTTTCCCTAACAAACTTATTTCTCTACTGGTAACAATGTCTTATCTTGTTTTTTTTTTTTTTTTTTTTGGTACCAGGGATTGACTCCAAGTGACACTCAACCACCGAGCCATGCCATACCCTCAGCCCTTCAGCCCTTTTTAATCTTTTATTTTTAGACAGGGTCTCACTGAGTTGCTAAGGCTGGCCTTGAATTTATGATTCTCCTGCCTAAGCCTTCTGAGCTATAAGGAGCACACTACCACACCTGGCTACAATTGTTTTTTATGCTGTGATATGAATGTAATTGAAAATATAGAGTGAGCATTTCTGTATTTGAAATCCACAGTGCTCCAAAATGCTCAAGAAGCTTCAGATTTTGGAGCACTTCAGTTTGAGAATTTTCTAAATTTGGGTTGCTCCACCAGTAAAGTCTACGCAAATATTCCAAAACGCAGAAAACTGAAATCTGAAATTCTTCAGGTCCCAAGCAAAGGATTAGGGAGGCTCAAGCTGTCCTCCTGACTCCATTTCTTTTGTTTAGCACCTCTACAGCTGTGGGGACAGGCCATGTTCCCTCTTGATGACTGCTTCCAGGCTTAGGAGAAGCCAGGGTGAGAATGTGCACCTCTGCAGCATCTGCTGTGGTCTGGTGTCTGGCTGTGTGATCACAGGTCGTATGTGCACGGCAGCCCTGTTCTGACCCGGATGCAGCGGCACCCATTGCTAAGTGTCCTTTCTTTGCTCCAGGCTTGAATGAAGAGCTGGTGCAGCTGCTCCTCATCCGGGATGAGCTGCACACAGAGCAAGATGCCATGTTGGTGGACATCGAGGATCTGACCAGGTCAGTGTGGCCACACTCCCCACAGGCAGGAAGAAGCTTCGGTGGGCTGACATCTAAGGCCTGAGGCCAGAGCAGGCCCTGGGGAGGGTCACCCCCTGCTTTCATGCACACAGCTCCTGTGTGTCCTTAGCAAATGCTCCTAGCAGTTGTCCTCCTCCCGGGATGGAGTGTCTGTTTGTTCTGACTTCTCACAACTTCCCTTGAACCCAGGGTACAGCACTAGCTCAGGAGGACTTTATCTGGGAAGACTGTCCCCTGGTAGTGGCTCTCAGCCATTTTACACTGTTGTGTTTTGAGAACATGCACAGCTGGGTGGTCAGTGTGCCCCTGCCGTGCCCAGGAGGCAGGGACTCTGTCCTCCGTCCGCAGCCCCATGCTCCAGATTATTCTCACATGGGAAGCTGTAGGACTTGAGCTTCTCCCCCCCGCCCCGCCTCTGTGAAGAGATAGAGAATGCATCCCCTCTAAGGAATGAGGAAGCCAGCCTGCATGGTCAGCCTCTTCTATTTCTTAGTAGTTTCCCTTACAGAAACCCTGCCACACATGTACATGCCACATCACACACAGATCACGAGTGTGAGGGACATGAACTGCACATATGTTCCTGTGACTTCCCATTTACCATTCACCTGTCCTGAGACACTGCACATGAAATCTCTAAGCCAGGAGGCAATAATTGGTATTGTTACTGGAAATGTGGTTCAGAGGGTAGAGGCCCCAAGAAAAACTAGCACTTGTCTCTACAGCACAGAGTGCTGACCACGGGCCCAGAACCCTCCCAGGGATGCTCTCAGCCCCTCCCACAGGACCGTGTCTCAGCCCGGGACGTGGGGTACTGTAATCTTCTACCGGTCTGTGCTGTAGAAAGTGTTTTGGTAGCAGAATGGATGCTGCAAAGCAAGTTCAGGCCCTTTTTAAAGACCAGGGACAGCATTTTGTTTCCATGCTTTAGATATTGTATTGCCTCTTCTTTGCCAAAAATAAAATAATAAAGCCTGTAGGCTTCACATACCCTCTGAACATGTGTGCCCGCATCAGGAACGCACAGTGACACACAGATGACATTACTGCCACCCAGACACATCCAGACATCGCCAACAGCAGCTGTACAGCAGACCCGTCTAAGAGCTCACATAGGGAGATTGAGAGAGATGGAGACCATGGGAAGCTGGTGGAATACACAACTGGGGCCTGTGTTCTCTGACACTTCCACGCCCTTCTGTGCCCCGATTCGCTGTGATGCAGATTCTCCTGTGCCCTTCTTGTGGTCCCATTCACACTAAGGGGCACTACGGGGTTCCTCCCGCCTCTCGCGGTCTGGCTCTTTACCTCCTGACACCTCTCAGAGGAGTTGTCTTGGATGTGTAGGCAGAGCCACGAGGTTAAGAACAGAGGCGTCACTGCCCTGGAGGTTGAGGGGTCCAGCAGGAGGCTGGGACACGGCATCCCCACAGCCTGCCACCATAGGCAGCCCAAAGGATCTTACCCACGCCGACAGCAGCAGCCGCAGAGCCCCCACAGCCTCAGAAGGCTGGGAGCGTGGCTGGGGATGACAGGCTCACCTCTCTCGGCTGCTCACCGCTGGCCACTCTAGATGAAGTGCAAGCCTGTGAGCATCACGTCAGCTGCACATTGGAGCCACCCAGGAGCCTCACAATGCTGACTGCAGGTCCCATCCCAGGGATTCCGACTCACTTGTGCCCACAGAATTCTAAGTTCCCAGGTGATGCTGGCGCTCCCCTGGTGCCCTCCCTGACCAAGGCAGACTTGCTTTTCAACCCTGGTCCTCCCTTAGCAATGAATACTCAGTGCCTGAGGACTTCTGACACCTCTGTCTAGATTGGGTGACAAGTCTCACCTTGGAGGCTGCACTATGTTCTGAAGCCAGGTACTACCTGTTTTTCTTCTCAGAAAACCCCTCAGGGCATGCCTGTGCACGCTCGGGCACACATGTGTGTGGGTGTAGGTCCCAGCACTGCTCTAGGAACTGTGGTTTAATTAGCTACCGGGCAGTCTTAGCTCACTGGGCGTCGGTGTATTTCCTGCCCTGACTTTGCTTAAGCAACAGGTGTGAACTACTTTGAGGAAATGTTGTTCTTTCTTGCACGTACCCAGGGCTGTGGTGGGTCTGGTAATGGGCGATGTTTCTGAAGAGGGAGAGCCAATGGCATCCTTCCCTGGGTTCCTTTACTCTTAGGTGGACATCACCATTTACTGTGGGCCGCTGTATGTGGGGGTGCTGCGGTCACTTCCTTATTTCTCAAAATTTTTGTGGTTTGTCTTCCCTGCACCAGAGACACTGCATAAAGCCCTGGAGTTAAGCTTGACGTTGCCGCCTGGGTGCAGGCAGCACACATAGGCTGCCGCTGAATCCTGATTGCAGCTGCAAACCTCAGCCTGGCATTTTTTTTCTCTTGCTGACTTACCATCTTCTAATCTCGTCCTTCAGAACCACTGTCTTCTAGCCGGGCGTGGTGGCTCAAGCCTGTAATCCCAGCACTTAGGGAGGCTGAGACAGGAGAATCGCGAGTTCAAAGCCAGCCTCAGCAACAGTGAGGCGCTAAGCAACTCAGTGAGACCCTGTCTCTACATAAAACACAAAACAGGGCTGGGGATGTGGCTCAGTGGTCGAGTACCCCTGAGTTCAATCCCCAGTACCAAAAAAAAAAAAAAAAAAAAAAAAAAAGAACCACTGTCTTCTGTAGCCCTCAGAGACCCATGCTCTGGGATGTGCCCGCCCTTGGGGCCACCCTAGGTCCCTGCTGTCCAGCTGCTGGGTCAGCTAACTCTGGGCTCACAGTGCAGTAGAGCTTGATGAATAAGAAGACTCACCCCTCCCCACTGCCATGACAGTGCCCTGCACCACCCAAGGAGAACTCATGCACATGGGGAGGCAACTTACCCCGCAGGGACGTTGTGGGACATTGGCTCTGTGAGAGGGAGTTAGGTCCTTGGCGTGGGTTCTGGGTCTAGGAGTGCATGTGCAGTCAGCACCTCATGGTGACTTTTTGCTTAACATTTATTTTCTCTTTGTGTTTCCCTTATTTGCTGTTGTTCCTTTCTTATCTCTCTTCACTGGAACATATTCCCATGAGAACAGATACCCTTATTCCTGCTGTGCAGCAAATCTCAGGTCCAGGAGCCATGCCCGGCATGTAAAAGGCACTTTTAAAATATTTGTTGATAAAGATTTCCCAGATACTTTCCTCTCTTCATTTTTAAACACAGCACTTTTGTCTTCAAAGATAGTCCTATCAATCCACCTCAGGTTAGTCGATGGTTAATCCTAAATGAAAGGAATCATGTACAGGGCATGAAATTAAAGAGGTCAAATGGGTTGAGATAAAGCATTTTTCCTTAATTCGCATGTCCCACTTTGAACAACTCTGAAGCTCGGTTCAGAGGAGGTTGTAGTGTTGCTTGGAAAGCACTTTAGTCTTTCTTCTTAAATAGTTGTACTCTTCATTTCACAGACATGCTGAGAGTCAGCAGAAGCACATGGCAGAGAAGATGCCTGCAAAATGAGGGCCCATCTGCCAGAGCCCAGCGGAGTTGACTTGGCCTCTGTGGTTTGAAGTGCTGTGGCTAAAGGTGGCACAGAGATAGACCCACAGCCGTGTCCTTCACGGATGATGTCTGAAGCTTCATGTCCAGTGATCAGCCTTTGCTTCTTAATTTATTTTAATTTTTTACTTGTGCCACTTAATATCAGGCATTTTAATAAAATGTTGTTACAGAAACTGTACAGTACTTACACCATCACAAACCATGGTTGATCAGAGGGTGGTTTTAACGTTATTTTTACTTGTTTAGAGGTTTTTGGTTGGAGTGATATTTTGCATTGACTATTCATCTTTCGCTGTAGTTTTAAGAACTGTAAATGACGGTGCTATACAAGTCAAAATACATGCCTGCCTCCTAGTGAAGTCGTAGCTCTCCTTAACGTGTATCTTAATCAGTTCTCAACATTTTGTGAATGTTGACTACCTGAAGTTCATTTTCAGATGTGCTATTAACATTCTGTTGGCTTCAGAAGGTTTCTTGAAAGTTTTATGTATAAATATGTAAAATAAAATTAAAACTTTGTTTCATATGATATGTCTTCTTGCTCACTAACGACAGCTGGCTTGTCTCTCTCTCTTCTTCCCTTTACAACTGCACACCCCACCAAGGAGCCACAGTCCACAAAAGCCAGTTGCTGTCAGATTGCAAGGTGGGCTGATGAGGTCACAGCTCTCACAATCCAATCATCTCACCTCTGAATATTCCAGCATTAATACAGGAGCTTTGGGGGAACGCTCATTCCTCTCCACCATGCTCATTGTGATGGTTTGAGTGTGAGGCCAAATTTAAAAGTAGACTAGTTAATCTAGTGGAGGAAATTTCAAGGCAGTACATCATTCAGTCAGTGGCATGGATATTGCTGGCAGCTTTTACCCAGGTTTGCTTTGAGAGTTGGGAGCAGAAAGCAGAACCAAAGGATTTTTAAAACTTGGGGTTTGACCAGAAAAGTGCATGTAAAACTGGGACCAAGGAAAATGTGGTTGTTAAATTACAGCCACTAAAGAGATGCTAAGTACTTTGCACAGAGACACCAGAAACAGTTCCTTGAGGACATCGCAGGAATTTGCAAGACCCACTATAGGCTCAAGGATTTAGAAGGGGAAATCCCTTTGAGAAGAGACCACCGTGGGGGCACTCTGCTCACAGGAGCTGTAGGAAGTTGTTGCATTGCTCAGTCACCCAAGCACTCAGAAGTTGCTGCAGCTATGATTCCAGGCAGCTTACCTGCTGCGGGAGCTGATGGCAGACCTTGGTATCACTCACATGGTGCTATTTCTGCAGGAGTCCAGGATGCTGGAGTTGAGGGATCAGGGAGGCTTCCACTGAGATTTCAGTGGGAGGACAGGCAAAGTACATAGCAGGGTCAGAGTCCCTGTAAGCTGCCCCTAAGAGGGCCATGCATGAAGCTGTGAAGGTGAAGCTGAAGCTGGAATGAAAACTGCAGGAATTAAGAGATGCCAGGAATGTGACTGTCTAGGAAACTGCTGACCGAGGAGAGAGCCAGTCTAAAAGAGAGCCCATGTGGGCTGCCACTGGCAAGGCCAAAGGGGTGGGGTTGCCCAAGCCCTTTGAGCCCACCTCTCACAGCCCTGTGACCTAGAAACTGTACTTGGAGTTACAAACCTGTTTGCACAGCTAGCTTTGGCTCCATCCCTGTTTTCTATGCCCCTATTCCTCCCTTTAGGCAGGTGGGTATGGCTGGAAGAGGTGGGTCACTGGGGCGTGCCTGGAAGGGTTCATCTTTCCCCCTGCCTTTCTGCTTCCTGGTCATGAAACTTTCCTCCACCACACTCCGCCACAATGTGCTGCTTCATCTTGGGCCCACAGCAGTGGAGTCGGCCATCTATGGACTGAGACCCCTGAAACCATGAGCCCCAAATCAGCTTTTCCTCCACTAAGTTGTTCTTGCTACATATTTTGGTCACAGTGCTACAAACCTGACACGTTCATGGTTATAGAATTGTCCTGGGGAGGTGGCTAGATGGGCAGGGACATTCCCAGTCCCCTTGCATCTAGCTGTGCCCCAGGACTGATTGTCACCAAGGAAATGTCCATGGGTGTGAGGAGTCTCCACTCCAGCCAAGGCCCCACTTTCAAGAGGGTCTGCCTTCTGCCACAGCCACAGGAACCTGGTGGAGGACCTGTACCCTGCGTACCTGCATCGGGGGAAGTCACCTACTGTCCAGCAGGATTCTCCTGGGACCACTGCAGGAGTGAGGGATAAGCAAAGATGACCCTCAATCCCTTGAGCGCTGTGGAGTTATTACACAGCTAGTATTACATGAGCGAGTGGAAGTCCTCAGCAGGGGCAACCCTCATCGCCTGGGGCTGGGACGCTGGCCCAGTCTCTGCAGGCAAACCCTGTGTTCTGAACCAATATGCCATGATGTCTCTTCCTTCTAGAAAATCTCCAGGACAGTAACTTGCACTTTTTCAGCTCATGGACCTCTGCATTAGTTTAAATCTCGTTCACCTTTCTATCTCCCTTTAGCCACTGGGGCCGAAATAGGAAGGTCAAAGATCTTTCATGACCAACCATTCTTGCTCTAGACAGGAACATGGACTTCAAGATGCCGCAGAAGCACAGATGTTGTCCAGTTTCCCCAGGAGAGCGTCTGGTTGTGTCTGCAAAGCCTTGGTTTCCACAGCCCTCGAGGCTGCTCTGAACTACAGCCCCAACCTGACGCTGCTCTGAACTACAACCCCAGGCTCTGATGCTTACAAAGAGCAACAAACTTTTAGCACTGGTGTTGGCTTATCTTTTCTAAATAAGATATGACACAGGCTGAGGCAGGAGAATCCCGAGTTCAAAGCCAGCCTCATCAACACTGAGGTGCTAAGCAACTCAGTGAGACCCTGTCTCTACATAAAACACAAAACAGGGCTGGGGATGTGGCTCAGTGGTCGAGTGCCCCTGAGTTCAATCCCTGGTACCAAAAAACATTTTTTTACAACACATTCATCGTGAACTAGGCTGGTGGAGGAGGAGTCTTGCGGGATACTTCTGCAGTCAGTTGTAGTATAAATTATTATGATATTAAGTAACTTGACAGTGGTTGGCTGTGCAGAATGAAGGTGTCCTGGTTTCTGTGTGAAAATCCCAAAGGCCTTCCATTCAGTCCCTTTGGTAAAATGATAACAATTTGCTAGAAATCACCAGTTCACTGTCGCACACCTCTTCCTGCCTTGGCTTGTGGTTGAAACACAGCCCTTGTTTTAAAAGCTACTGGATCTACTTCCTGCACCATGGTGCAGGAGCACAGAGTAGAAAAGCAATACTTGGAGGGAAGAGGGTTTTATTTTCACCCTCCAGACCAGACAGATTCCTGCTGATGGTTTACGACAAGATTCTTGATGTCCCCACAATGCCCTGTTTACTTCTCGACTTCTCATGGTCTGCTCTGACCCTGGTGAGGCACAGCTGAGACCAGAAGTGGGTTCTTTGAATCTGTCTCCTTAAGTGACTTCCTCCTGGATGTATTAGTTCTCCGGAGGAATCATGGCCCGTGCTGACACATCTCTTGCCTTGTGAGGGGCTTTGAGGTCACACAGCTCCCCATACGGTGGCATAGGAAGAGGCGGAGCCCAGGGTCGCCCACAGCAGCACAGCTGTGAGGCTGGGGTGGAGCAGCACCCAGTGCATGGGCGCTGGGCAGAGAGGGCTTTCCTATCCGTCACCACGCAGTTTCCTCTTTCCAGGGAACTGAAGGGTGCTTGTCCCTGCTGCCAAGAAGGCTGATTTTAAAATGTGTCACTGTCTCAGATGCAAATCAGACAGAGCGGAGCTCTCGGTATCCCTGCTGGCTGCGTCATTTCCTGAGCCGCGGAGGGACAGCCAGGTGTGGGGGTGTTGGCAGGGAGTCCTGCATCACCTCCTCGGGCCTCTGGAATCCCCCGGGGGCCTCACCAAACTGAGAGCGGGTGCTGGGACTTCAGGGGACAGTATCTCAACTGCCTGGACCCGCCCCAGAGCAAAGCAGAGCAGAGGCCTGGCCCAAGTGAGGGCTGAGGAAGACAGGAATGCCATCAGCATGAGGCCTGGGGACACGAGGCCTGAGGAAGACAGAGGGGTGCTTAGCACAGGCCTGGTGACCTAGGGATATGGGGACTGAGGTAAAAGGAAGAGCCATGAGCGTGAGGCCCGGGGACAGATGCACTGCGGCCTTAGGCAGGGCCTTGCTGTGGCTGCTTCCTTGGGTTCCTGGTGGCAGCTTGGGCTCATAAGCAGGGTCCTGCTGGGTGGGCTGCTGGGTGTGCCTCTGAGAGTCCTGGCCAGAGGGCTGCCCGCCTGCTCTACCGTCTGCAGTTGCCAGGAGCATGGCCTTCATCCACCACAGTGGGACCCAGGGGAGCTCAGGCCAGGGCAGCCCAGCAGTGCTGAGGCCCGAGGCACATAATGGGAATGGTGTGCCTTTCACAAGCAACAGAAACAATTAAAAATCTCTTTCCAGGGATGGAGCTCCTGCCTAGCATGTGTGAGGCCCTGAGGCCCTGGGTTCTGTCCCCAGCACTGGGTGGGGAGCTTGCGGGCTGGTGGGGAGACAGACAAGGAAACCTCTTCTGAGTTCCCCTGCTTCCCAAGCTGAGTGCAGGGGCTCCTCCTGGAGGGCAGGGTAAGTATGGACCTTGAGAACACCACTTCGGGCACACTTTTTTGTTTCTGTGCATTTGCCGCTCGTAACAGAGAGTCTTAGACAATCGTCTTGGTTTTGAATCTAATTGTGCTTAAGTCCTATTTGCTCTGTCTTGTTTCTTTTTTTGTTTTTGTTTGTTTGGTTGTTGTTCTTGTTTTTGGTATCAGGATTGAACCCAGGGGCACTTAGCCACTGAGCCACATCCTCAGCCTTTTCTATTTTTTGAGACAGGGTCTTGCTAAGTTGCTAAGGCTGGCTTTGAACTCATGATCCTTCTGCCTCAGCCTCCTGAGCTGCTGGGATTACAAGCGTGTTCCCCACGCCCAGCCTTGTCTTGTTTCTTTTATAACCAGCTCAATCCCCCAATTTGCATAGCTGCTGTGCCAATATCATACCAGGAAGTCCCTCCCTCACCCACTAAAATAAAAAGCCAGAATAACGCCCACTTCCTTTCTTTTAAAGTACACGCAGGCGTGTCGCTTTCCATATCAGACTCAGCAAGAACTCAGGGCTATGGAATCATCCAGAGAGGGCTACAGTCTAAGGCAGTTACCTGCTCCCTAAAACAGCAACACTGCCTTGGTTTCACATTGCAAGATCCCCTGTGCTTCTAAACAGGGCCAAGTGCACTCTTCCTTCTCAGAATTTTGAGTTCAAAGGAAGCCTGAAGTTTAGATATAAGTGACCCTGCTGTGCTGCATGGACTTTCCTCTTCCACCAGTTGTCTGGACAAGCAACCCTACTTTCACATTAGGCCAGAAAATGAAAGCCTAATCTCAAGGCAACTTCAAAATTCTGAGATAAGTAGTCATGGCCATTCCCAAGTCAAAGCCACACTGGCTTCCTGAATGAAGACCAGAGTATTTTCACTGGGAATTCCTTTGGCTTCAGTTTCCAGGCCAGTCATGGAAACCATCCCCAAACAAGGACCACCCTCAGCCCCCTGTATGTGGTGCCGCATCTGTAGGAAGATGGCAGCAGTAGCTTCCAGGACCTGAAGCAAGAGCAGAAGAGAAATGAACAGGAGAACTTCTTCCTCCAAGAGGACTGAGAGAGAATGGAAGAAATATTCCTCACGCTCATGTCAGAGGGAGAGAAAATGAATCAGACCCTGTTAATGTATACGCCACACATGTCATTCCAGGTCCCCAATGTACAGGCTCTGAGGGCCCAGGCTGATCACAAGTGACAAGCTGGTAGGTGAGCAACCCTAAGGAGGACAAGGAGCTCAGCCCCTGACTGAAGGGCTCACAACCACAAAAATGTTGGCCACACATCTGGTGGGCTGGGCTGGCTTCTGCCAGGCTTTCTTAAGATTGCAAAATATCCAGGGCTTATTATACAGACTGCGCTTCCCCTGTTAGCTAATGTTTTAGCGAGGGGACACTGGTCACTGCTGAAAGTCTTTTTAAGAAACAGCTTGACCAAACATGTTTAGGACAGACGGACGGTTTCTACATTACACAATGACAGCTTCATGAGCTCTGGAAGATGCTCCTCCTGATGTCAGGGCTGGTAAAACTCCATTTCTTCTGTGGGCCACCTTGATTCTCTGGCACTGCTGCCCTTTTACAGGGAACAGGAGCAGTCCCCCCCCCCAACAGGGGAGACGAGAGTTGGGGTAACACAACCCCTCGCTTACAGTATTATCCCCTAAGCTGCTGCGAACTCTTTTGGGGAACCAGGAAATAGATCATAAGTAAATCTATTTTTTACTTCTCTGTTTTTGTTTACATACTTATCTCTGTGTATTCACTTAACCCTGTATGGCTACCAACATCCGAAATCTCCCAGAGCAGCATCCAGGGAGCTGCCAAAGGTAGAAATCCATTTGTTTTAGAAATCAAGTGAATTAAAGCCAAGTTCTGGGGTCAATGAAGCCTCTGCAAACCTCCTCTGTTTGTCACATTCCCATTATGATCCCGCAGTGCAGCTCTGCCGTGTGGTCAGAGTAGCTACGGGAGAGACGCCAGCACATGTTCCTGTTCTTCTCATTTCTTGAGGATCTCTTCCCAGCTCTTTGTGGTCCCTCTGGGACTGCCGGACTTGGCACCCTGCCCCTCACCCTCCTTAATAATTGCCCATAATGCCATAATGAGCCAGCTGGGCCAATCCAAGGCATCCCTGGAGCTGATATATGGCCCCTGAGGTTGCTGAACCTCAGGGGTGGATGGATTCTGGCACTCCCCAGCCTTCAGGCCTGTTTATGGGACACTCTATGTTCCTGGAAAGCCCTCCCTGATCAGCTGAGGTGCCACTGCCCCTGGCAGGCCTTCTGGATTCTCTAGGAGGAGCTGCTGTTGGTCTCTTCTGCCTCCAGTGGTCTTCCTACAGCTTCGCCCTTGCTTACGCCTCCTTGCAGTCAGAATGGAAGCTCCCAGTGAGCAGAGAAGCCCCCTTGTCCTTACTTCTTCCTTTCCAGCCAAGATACAGCATCGAGCAGAAGTTAAATATCTGGAACGTTGACAGGGTGAATGAAGGAATAATATCGTCTTACGGAGACCCTGCTCCTAGCTTCTCACCCAGTTTCCTTACCACCCCTCTTCCCCATGAGTTCTTACACTCACCATGATGTAAGACTCCCTTCTTCTCAGAAGGACAGTTGTCTTCAGCTCACCATTTACAGTCAGTGGTCTTGTAAGGTCTGTGAGGCCAAAGCCAATTCTGAAGGATATCAGGCCTGTGGATCTCAAAACCCTGGGTGCTTTATTGATCATTTACAAAATAATAAGCATTTCTAAGAGGAAAGGGACTGGGTATGAGACAGACGGCTGGTGGTCTGATGGGCTGAAGGGGCCCTTGTGGTGTGGGTGACAGCCTCAGTTACCCAATGGGGGGTACCCAGCTCTGTGCCCAGAACGCCTTCCCATGTCTGATCCACTTGAGCTCCCACAGGCACCAGGCAGGGAGACTGAACTCCTGGTTCTCCTCTTGGGTACCCCTGTGGATCGTCCTACTGAATGTTAGAAGGGAGTCCTGGATGTGGTCTGGATAGAGTCAGATCCATCTGGCCAAGCACAGGATTAACCCAGGATGGAGTCAGACACTTATGGCCAAGCTCGGACTTATCCCTGGATAGGGCCAGATGGGTCTGACTGGATGGAGTCAGATCTTTCCAGCATCTCTTTTTGTACAGAGATGACTAATCTCATCTTGTTGGATTGGGTACATGAAGTTCCAATGGCTGAATCAATGCTGGGAGAAATGGGAAGCTGTGGTTAAGTGGAGGCAGTAATAAGGATACCTTTCATTTATGCTTTTTGGGGAACTAACCATCATTTTATTAGTCTGAAAAAGTTATTGAAACTTCCCAAAGATGTTTAACTTGCCACCAGGAAATAATTTAGGTCTTTTCACATTATTTCATTATCTCATATGATCTCATAATTTTCCTAAGAATAAGGAAAAGCAAGCTGATGTGATTTTGATTTTGCTGAAAGGGAAATGGATGCAGAGGGGTTAAGAAGGGCATTTCCAAGACTTAGTAGTAACTCTGGAGTCAGGACTACATTGCACACTTGAGTTATTATCCTCAGTCCTCAAATTTGCTGCTTTGAGCCCATCCCCACCCCCACCCCCGCGATGTTTAAACTATGTATTCTTCACACACTTCTCAAATTTTCCATCCTGTGTTTAAACAATTGCAAAAACAGACTGGAGTGTAACTCACTGGTAAGGACTTGTCCAATATGCAGAAGGCCATGGGTTGAATCTCAAGTTCTGATTTTTAAAAGTGTACACATACACACACACACACACACACACGCACAGGCAATTTTTTGTATATGAATTGTTGGAAGTTTTATATTGTTACTGTATTCTCAAATTTATATTTATTTCTCTTCTACTCACCCCTCAAAATTTAGCTGTCATGTAATTTTATTTCATTTTAGAAATATTTTAACACCAGATCAGATTTCTTAGCCCAAAGATAGGCACATAAATGTCAAATTACCTTTTTCAAAGTTTCCTGTGACCCCAGGTTCTGAGCTGTAAAGTTGTTGTGTATTTAGTTACTGTTGCAATTGTTGTTCATTGCTGGATTAAAATAACATGAATGTGCTGGAGGTTTCTATGACGGGGTGATATACTTAACAGGGAACATGCCTGGGAGAGGTTTTCTCTTCTGGTTTATCTGTTTATATGTTGGTGCTGCTGCTTTTATAAGTGTGAACCTTGAGGAAACCTGTCCATGAAGAAGTCGGTGGGAATGGAAGGAATTCTCTAAGTTCCTTCTTAATCACAGGCCAAAACCTACACTGTGATCTATCATCAGATCTTCTGGTGATCTGTCAGCTACCACAGCAGATGGCTCTTGAAGTTTGTGGACACCAATGCCTAGAAACCCTAGGCGCTGCAAAACCCTCAGCCCATCATCTGAGCCACTCACAGCCTCAAGTCTGCATTGTACCTCCAAACCTTCCTCTCTGGCTCTCTTTCCACCTGGGAGAGGGCATCTAGGAGTAGGAGTCACATCTGCCCTCCGTGCTAGCCAAGGAGGCAGGTGATCGCCTGTTGGAACTCGACTCCATGAACATCCAGCAAACTACAGACATGACCAGAAAGAAATAGTCTGCCCCTGGAAGATGTCTGTCTTGTCTCCCTTGTGGCCTGCAAGCACAAGGTCCCCAGAGCTTGGTCCTGAGTTCTCTGTGCCAAGCAGAACACACAGCACATAGGAGGCTCCCATATGTATTTACCTAATTCAGTGAGTGAAGGGGCAAGTCCCAAAAGCTGTGTTTGTGTCTCAGAAGTGTCTGTTTCAGTTCTCCTTTTTAATGAGAACTACCATAAAGCCATTCATAAAATCATACCATGTTTGGAGCTAGAAGGGAAATTAGTCACCTCTGAGCCCATGGCTTTTTTCTTAAAGAAGAAAAGTGAAGCCTGGAAAGATAAAGTGATTTTCCAAGTCCAGGAATCTCACCAGGACCAGGGGACATCTCTTGATATGCAGCCTGGGCCAATTCTATACCTGGTCTACACCCACATGGCCCCAGCTTGATGGCTGCCACTGAGGATGTCCCTGTTCCATTCCCAGGTAAACTCCCAGTGAAGCCTCAGTGTCTATGTCAAAGTAAAGGAAGAAAATGTTTTCTTCTGCTGCTGCACGGGTACCTTGGACTCCACAGAAAGCAGATAGCCATTGCGTCTACACCCCAACACACAGTTTTGGGGTGTCCACCTGGATGGTGTGAATGGCAGGTTTAACCTGCAGCTTGACAGTGAATTTGATCTCTGTAATTGGCCCAGTGACCAAATTTCCCATAAAGGGTTAGCAGGATGATTGTCAGGAAGATCCCTTAGGCAGAGAAGTGACAGTCCCTGAAGGTGACCTTGCCTCTGTCCTGTGGTCTCTGGGACAAGTCCTTTTGGCAACTGCTGCTCCTCCAGAGGGAAGTCCCTGTGGTCACATAAGAGGTTCCTAGTAACACAAAAAGGCTTCAACATAGTGGAACAAGTGGAAGTCCAGGACTTGAACACACAGACGGCCTCTGGAGTAGGAGGCTTGGTTTCTGCATCTGCCCCAGGTGGTTTCACTTTTCATTTCTGTGGCACTTGGTGAGGTAGAGGCATGAGAAGATCCTGTTCATGGCCTTCGAATAAGAAACCCTGGAAAACACTCAGAGTAGAGACCAAAGGAACCACAAAAGAGGCCCCTTTCACAGTGCCTTCAGGCCTATGGTGGTTCCTGGATACCAAGCTCCACATGAGCTCTCCTGTGCTCCAAGTCTGACCTCATATGTGCTCCAAGAAGTCTCTGTGTGCAAGCTCCAGAGACAATTCATGTCCATTCCCAGAATCTTTGTCCCTGAAACTACTTTCCTACTTCTTCCTGCTCAGCACACATACCATTTGTCCAATGTCCCAGGCTTACACTTCTACCACTAGACATCAGTGGTCACCAGGGCCTCTCACCACTGCCTCAGTGAATGCACACCTTCTCTTGCTTGGAAAGCCAAGAGCTAACACCACAGTGGAGTCCTCATGCCTAGCCAGGACTGCTGTAAGAAGCTTCTCAGATCCCAGCTGCATCTGGGTCACCTTCAGTACATCCTGGCATTGTCCATGGTCCTATAAACAGAAAAAATAATAATAATTTTAGCCCACATGTAAAGATCTCAGAGGAAGTGAAAACAGGTGTATAGGACATAGGATAACACAGGATGGAGGCAGGGAGGCCTAAACTCAGGAGAAATTCCAGCCCTGCACTGCTATCTTGGACAATCAGCAAGGGAGAACTGTAACAGTCAATGTTGCTATACAAAACCACAAAGCAGGGATAAGAACAGCTTTATATAATGTGTCACAGATCATCTACATCAGGTGTAGATATGCAGTGTGTGACTACTTGCCTCGACTCTCTGATCTCTCTCAGCTGTGGCCATTAATTCAGGAAAAGCACTGCATGAGGGGTAATGCGGGATGAAGAAAAGACAAACAGGCACACATAGAGAGAAGAAGGTGGGGCCAGGCAGGTAGCCAAACTCTGATGGAATTTGACTGATTCAGAGATAGCTCTGATGGAATTTGACTGATTCAGAGCTAGCTCAGCATTTATTATATAGGTTTCATCATCAAAAAGTTATTTGTGGGAAAGTTTCAGCAAAGCAGGCAATCTGAAGGATGCCAGGCTGGTAAGACATTAGGGTCATCTTGTTATGCTCAGAATTCTCTCTCTGGGAGCTGGTGCTTGAGCTCAAGTTCTCCACTGGTAACTCTGAGCCTTTGCACAGAGTTTCTCTGGGCTGGCATCACTATAGCAACTGAGCCATCTTGACCTGCACCTTCAATTGGAAGTTCCTAGCAAAATGCTGCCATGAGAGAGTCAGAGAGATTGTGATTCAAATCACCGCTCTCCACAACTGCTGCTCTGTGTTACTCTACCAATCACCTATGGCAGGTGAAAATGTGCAGTGTTTAATGCTGCTGTTAGCTCCTCTACAGACCACCTTATCAGGTGAAGATGTGCAGTGTATGACTGTGGCCCTGTGTTCCATTAGAGTCGATATATAAGGTGCAGACATGCCATGTGTGTGACTGCAGCCCTGTACTAGTGTAGAGATCACCCACATCAGGTGTAGATGTGCCTTCCAGGTGTGACTGCAGCCCTGTCCTCCATGGATCACGCACATCAGGTGTAGATGTGCCGGGTGTGACTGTGGCCCTGTGCTCCCCTCTACAGTTTGTCTCATTTCAGGATGTTCATTTATGGCTCTTTCTGCTTCTTGGACCTCAGGAAAAGACATTTCTGAAGCAGCTCTGACTGTCTGCCCTTTCCATCAGAGTTCTCCTGAAGGCCACTGGTCTTTCTCTTTCATGTGGAAAATCAAAAGTAGCAGAGCTTTCCTGGTGGGGCTGCTGTCAGAATCAAGGTCACACTGTGTGTACTCTTGGAATAATGCCTCACACCATTGGCAGCTTATAGGGCTGCCAGCTTTTCTGTATTTTTTGCATATTATTTTCCAGTCAGATGATTCTTTTCCTAACCTCTGGCCCCTGGAACTGGAGCTTTTTTACCAAGTGTCATTAGTCTACAAGACTCAAACTTACTTTACTTTCAATCAGTAAGGGAAAGTATGGGAGAGTCACAAATTCCAATGTAATTTGTGTTTTGAGCAATAAAGGATGAAAAGCCTCTACAAACATGTCTGTTGATTGAAGACTATAATATAAACCTAGTCTCTGCCCTCACAATGTGAAGGAGAGTTTTGGTATTTTTTCTTCCCTGCAGGAGGCTGGTGTGGAGGGGCTGCTGGAGGGATGAGCACCTCTTTTATTTCTGTGTGCTCCTGACAGTGTGGCGGGTTAGTATCTGTCCCAGGACATACCTAGCACCAGTAATGGCTTTAAAACAACTGGAAAAAATGATTTGAATATTTGGAACATGGACACATAGGTATTATATTTATAGCATCTTAAAGACCTTACCTATCTATTAGGAATCAATTAACAGTACAACTTACCACTGGCTAAAGACAGTGCACAGGCAATATGAGTGGCTGTGTAGCCTAGAAAGGTGTCTAACCTCACTAAGAACAAGCAACATGCGAATCAGACATAGTATCCCAAAGCCCTGAAAAGATCAAAAGCAGATCATTGCAAACACCCAGGATGAGTGACAGTGTGGTGGCCACGTGACCTGGGGTAGTTAAATAGTGCCAGTGCCATAGACCTTTCCTCCCTAGGCTTAGAGCTGGTGAAGCACCCGCCAAAGCAGTTCACAGGCACTAACTGTGGCCACAGAATTCTGTGCCCATTGGCTCAGCCTGAGCCTGGGTGGAGTCCCACCCACCTGAGAGAGTTGGAGTCTGAGCTTGGGAACCACAGAAGGAAGAAGGTCACCAGGAGGGAGTTGGGAGAGGGGGCCAGCAGCAGGCCTCCACATGGGTCTCCTTGGCTGCCCTCTGGTGATTCTGCAGGTATGCTCTGCTGCCTGCTCATGCCCAGGGGCTTCCTGTTCCTCTTACCAACATGTCCTGGAGGAGGGCCTGCGTCTGGCCTTCCCAGTTTTGGAGTGTCCTGGGTTCTTTGAAGAATGAACTCCACTGGGTGAAGGAGGGAGTAGAAGGCGTCTGCGTGGTCCATTCATCTCCATCTTTCTGGGTGACCAGTACCAGCATTTCCTGAAACCCCACAGAACTTTTCTCATTGTATTTTCAGAACATGTTGTCATGGTTTGGCCTTTGTGGGGTACGTCTGTGCTGCTTCTGAGACACTTGAGGAGGATATGTGTGTGGCTATCATTCACTCATGTGTAGGGGTGTGTTTCACACACACAAGTACACACATCTGGGCATACACATACTAATGCTGTGCAAATGCATTTTCCTACCTCTCCCTCTCCTCTCCCTCTGTCTGTCCTTCTCTCACTCTTCTCTATCTCTCTCTTGCTCCTCTCACAGCCCCCACTGTGTGACTCTTCCTCTCCTTCTCTCTCTCTCTCCTCTGTCTCACCATACAATTGCTCTCACAGGCACTGCCTGATGCCATCCTCCATGAGAATCTCAATCACCAGAACAGCATTGATAGGTTTTCTCAATGCTGGAATTACAGCCTCAAAAACTGTGAGCTAAGTAAACATTTTTTTCTTTATATAGTGTCCAGTTTCTGGTGTTTTGTAGTAGTGATGGAAAATGGTCTAATATAGCAAAGAAGAAATTCTCAGATCTGGGCTTTCGCTGAGAGTGGGGTAGGGAGGAAGGGATGAACACAGGGGACAGAAAAGCTAAACAGGTTCTGTCCCAACTTTCTGTGACTTCACATCCTGATGTGTACAACAGAGGGCAGACCCCTAAGTTCCTCTGCCACAGTCTGCACTGTCCTGTGTCTGAACCAGCCTCTGCCCTACTGTGACAGGGTGCTTGCTCTAATCAGCAGGAGCAGGCAGCATCTTCAGGACCTGAAGAAACATGTTGGCCACGGACCTCAACCAGCCAGTGCTCTTAACAAGCATCTTGGGGGAAACCAGGGTCAGAAATTCATTTTTATAACCTGTAAGTGAGGCTCAACTAAGAACCTCACACATGAGATTTGGGGTCTGCTGGGAGAGCCGGGGGTATAGTCCTCTGCTGTTTGGGGGTGGAGGTATCAAGAGTCAGGCCTCTGGATAGGAAGAACCACAGCTGGGCTTTGGCACGGGGGCTCACGCTGGCCTGTATCACTGGGTCCGCAGAGGGCCTTTAGGAAGAAAGCCGGCCCAGTGCTGAGGGTCTTGTTAGCCTTTGCCCTCTAGATCATGGAGAGGACAAGTGAAGCCTGGCAGGTGTAATGTCAGCCATGCTGGTATCCTGTACCCAGGAGCGGAGCCCGTTTCTCAGGCCAAGAGAAGAACAATTGTTTTACCAACCTGTGATGGACTGAACTCTGGACACAGAGTTTTCTAGAACAAAAGTACTTTTTGAACCATTACAGATGCTAGTGAGAGAGAGAGAGGGCCAGTGTGGTGCCCCCATCCCTAGTAGCAAGGCTGGTGGCAATGGAAAAGTCCTCAGGTCTCCACAGCCAGGGTGACTTAGGGTGAGCACCCAAGGAAGAAGCAGTGTGGCCCACGCTGGCCTGCACTGGTTACAGATGAGGGGCGGGATACTCATGGGGACAGCTGTGGGACAGCAGGTTGTCATAGGGGAAGCAACTGCTGCCTGTGGGCTGGTTGGGGCTGTGGCATCTGCAGGGTCACAAGGAAGATTTGAGTGAAGCTTTGAAGAAGGTTTTAATGCACACTCAAGAGTGGAAATGGTCTTCAGTTCCTTTCAGCCTGTAGCTTGCTGTTAGGGAACCTCTCCCATCTCCCGTCCCTTCCTTCCTCTGGCCTCCATAATTAAAGCTAGGGCATTTTAGAATTTTTCTCTTATCAAATGTTTAAAATAAAAATCATCCCAGGGAAGCATGTGGTCTCATCTCTGAGTACCATGACCCAAGCACCCCAGGTGTGGGGCTCCCCAGCACTGAGCTCCAAGAGAAGGGTATTAATTACTATAGGGGACACCAGCTGGACCAGCACGGACCAGCATGGACCAACATGGACCTGCGTGGACCTGCGTGGAACAGCATGGACCAGCATGGACCTGTGTGGACCAGGGTGGACCAGCACAGACCAGCACAGACCACCCTTGACTAAGTCTGGCTTCTAAAATAAGTTCATAAACCAAGGGACTCTTTGTGATCAATGAAAGTGGTGAACATGCTGAGAAACTGAGCTTCTTTGGTTTGGAGAAGCAGGTTGGAGAGGGCCTGTTGGTGGGGCTCTGGGAGAACAGCCCTTGACCAAAGTCAGCAAAATGCAAACAGTTACGTGCCAGGTGGTAAGTAAGCACATCTCAATCCAGGGGCAACAGGGATGCTACCTAAGGTGCCACTCGGTCCTCTAACCTTGGCCCTCTAACCCTATTAGTACCCTCAAACCTTGTCTTCTGTTCCAGAAGCTCTCTGGAGTGTCCCGAAGTTATTCCAAGGCCACATGTGGGTGGTTCTATGGCTTTGACTCTGAACACTCACTTTTCAGAATGGCTGATTCACAGCTCTCGACCAGCATTCAACAGGACAAGGCCATCAGTGAACATGGGTGTAACAAGTGGACATACTGTCTTAGCGGTGGCCACACACACCGCCCTGGCCACAGTCCCCAGAGCTCCATGAAAGTGCTGATAAACAGGCTTCTGAGACTGAGTACCTTCCTGGGCTTCCCACAGGGCCCCCAGGGTGTAGGCGGCTTGCCTGAGTCTGTTTTCCAAAGTAGGAGCCCCCACATGCTCTGGGGGTGACTTGGTTATCCTGAGATGCTGGTTTTATTTTCACTTAAGCCTATTTCATTTGCTGTCTTGGGCTTCACATTTTACAGCCTATGGCAAATCCACACCACTGGCCACACCACTCGGCTCTCTGAAGAAGGCCCCGTTCTCCGGAGGAGCCATAGCACCGTGGTCAGAATGCTATCCCACAACAGGAAGTCCTGGCCAGCACTCCACAAGTCATGGTAGAGTGTGGCAGAAAACCAGAATTCCAGTGGGGTTGGGGCAGCTCAATCTCACAGTCCTAGCTATCCGGGAGGCTGAGGTAGGAGGATTGGTTGAGCCCAGGGTTCAAGACCAGCCTGGGCAACACAGCTCACCAATTCATGGCTACTATCATGCAAAGGGGGAACCTGGGAAAAGCCAACCTAGTCTTATCCCTTCTCATGTCACTTGTCACTATGATTTAGCCACTCATGTCTTTTGAGCCAAGGCTACTTAAAAAAAAAAAATTAAACCTGTTTTTATACAGAGGCATGTCTTTATCCAAACCATGGATAATAGGTTCCTGCTGTGCACTCGGCATTTCATGGGATCCACAAAAAGATGCCACCACAGAGACCTGCTGCTTCATCCAGGTGGCATGGTAGAGCAGTTTGCTGTCCAGCTGGACCCCAGATCTTGTAGGCTTTTTGATAATTTTCCTTTTATTTATTTATTTTTTGTGGTTCTGGTCACGTGTTGAACCCATGGTCTTGTGCACACAAGACAAGCACTCTACCAACTGAGCTACATCCCCAGCCCTCAATATTGTTTTCTAGCCTGAAAATTTAATGGTTTTCATGCAATAGCTTCACTCTAAGGGGCATCTACCCTGAAAGCCTAAGTGCCAGGTCAGCCCGACACAAACGTGCCTCAAAGTCTGCTGCGCCCCATGCACATCCACAGATGTCAGAGAACGCAAGAGCCAATAGGCGTGGAAGGACCCAGGGCTGTCCATGCCTCTGTGCCTTGGGCGTATTCATGGTCACTTATAATATCCTCTCTACCCAGAAACCACTTTTCAAAAGAGCAAAGGAGAATTCAGGGGTCTCAGGATGGCCAGTTGGGTTTGCTGTGAAAGCAGCGGCCTCCCTCTTTGAGGAGACCCTCCCACCCTCTCAGAGCCCGTGTGTCTCAACGCACACACAGCTTCAAGGATAGCAGGTGGGGCTCTTCAGCATGTGGACAGGTGCCCCTGTTGTGGAGATGACTTGACTTCCTTGTCCTGGTGCCCCCGGCCGTAACAGCCACGGTTACCACTCCTCAGCCTCTGAGTCTCAGCTCTGGAAGCTGTGCATGTGAAGGACAGGCTGGGAGAGGCTGTGTCCCGCTGGCTGTAGGTCCTGCTCCAGCAGCAGAAGCCCAGAGCACATTCTCTAGCTCTGTCACTCTCTGCAGATGGTCTGCCTTAGGTCAAACTGGCCCTGGCGAAGTTGTTTGGAGCCTTGGTACCCTTAGGACACTCTAATTTGAAAACTGATTTTTTTTCTCCTTTCAAGAGTTGAATATATTTTTCAAAACTAAAAATAAAGACACTAAAGTCTAATGGCAAACCATTTTCCAACTTATGACATGTTTAGTGGTATATTTAACAAATTATTTTATTGGAGCAAAATCCCTGTATAGAAATTGATTTAGTTTTATATATATAGTCAGCTATGCCATTTTTAAACATAAGTTGACATTTTCCTTTAAAAAATATATGCTGTGGCCATCTCTGTGTTATGCTCTAGATCTTCATCAGTAGACACATTTGCTTGTTGACTTAGCCTTATTTCTCTATGCTCTGGGATATTTTGGCATATAAAAGCTTGCTCAAGTATTTTGGTTTCTATGGCAGAGGGAAAATTGCAGCCTATTTTCTTTTTTAAAAGGTTTTTTTTTAGTTGTAGATGGACATAATACCTTTATTTCATTTATTTTTGTGTGGTGCTTAGGATTGAACCCAGGGCCTCACACACGCCAAGTAAATGCTCTACCATTGAGCCACAACCCCAGCCCACTATTTGCTTTATGAAAGAAAGGAAGGTACCCCATCTCTATGCTCCTAGGCATTTCCCTCCCTCTGGGGAGGAGATTACTGTGGCTTCTTGGCCAAGGCAGGCAGGCTGCCCAGCTCGGAGGTCCTTTACAGTCTGGGATATGGGTGGCACTGGCCTCTTCTGTAGAAGTAAAGCCCAGAACAAGGGCTGCTGTCAGCTCTGAGGGGGACGATGTGCAGGGACATGCCTCAAGAGGGGCTGCAAAATAAAAGCGTAAAGCATGTTCTCAGCAGGAGGGCGGGGCCACCAGCCGAGCACCACCATGTGAATGAGTCCAGGAGGTAGGGGACAAGGACTCTTGGAAGCCCCTAAGCCCAGGCCCATAGGCTGCATAACGGAACAAACGCGGGACAAGAGGGACTCCACCTACCCTTTACTGTTTCTGGCCCTAAAACTGTGCTGGCCTGACCACCTCTGGGAAGGAAGTTGAGGTCAACTTGATGGCAACTGAAAGATGATAAGTGTGGGCATCTGAGCCCACGATGGCCATGCCCAGCCCTTCCTGGGACGATTACTTACCAGTAGGTCTGGCGAGGCCTCAGTCCAGGAAACGGTGCACCTGGGCAGAAGGGTGGGACGTGGAGCTGCTTCCCGGCACCTGTGAGGGGCATTGCCATTGTATGACGCGCGCCCAGCACGGTCTGCACCCACACGTGTGTCTGCACGCATGCGCCGTTGTCCATCTCGCATCACGAGGGTTCTGTTCTGATGTTGGCCTGTCCCCTCACAGGAGCCATGGCCACCATTCGCCTCTGGGTGCCTTTGATGTCGCTGCTGTTGACTAACCAAGGAATCCAGCCAGTTCTCTACCTGAACAGTGCTGGTAGGAGGGAAGGGCAGACCCGCCGCAGTCACAACCGAGGCCCAGACGGCGTCTTTTGCATTGGGGCTTCCTGGGCGCAAAACCCACAGCAAGGGCAAACCTGGTCCCCTCTGCGCAGCTGCACACCCGGCCGCCCGGCAGACTCCCCTGGCTGCCCACATGCGTACTCCTTCAGCAGACCTGGGGCCCCGGCCCGCGCTCCTCCAGCCTCTGACCCCTCTGTGCTGGGCTTCCTCAGTTTCGCCCCTGGCATCCACAAAGAGGTGCTGATCTCTTCAACCAGTGAGGCCTGCCTGATCCTTTGTCTACAGCTCCCCTTTCACTGCCTCTCCTGCAGAGCCACCATGTCACCCCCAGGTGCATTTTCCACAGTACAGTACCTTTCACCTTCTCACGCCCTGCCTCCTCCCGGACCTGGGTGTCTTACAGGAGGTCCTGGGTCTTGCTCATACTTTGATTCCCAGCTATGACTGCTGGCATATGTCGCGCATGTCATTCAGGCTTGTTGGTTTGAATTCACTAGGACAGAGTCTAGTTCAGATGCTGATAAAGAGGAGTGGGACTCAAGCCTTGCCTTCCAGGAGCTTGCAGGTATCTGCTCCTGTCACAGGAGAGCTGGGAGCTGGGACTCCACACCTGGGCTCTTGTGTTCTGACAAAAGATTTAAAGTCAGACACCAAAAGTCATGCAAGAGAACTTTGTTAGTAGTGAAAATAAAGTTAAAGAAGAGTGAGGCCTGAGCAAAAACCACTCTCAAGGGAGAGAGTGGGCCATGTCCAAGCAGAGAAGGACAAAGGAGACCATGCTGTCCCCAATTCTATTACTGTTGGCTGTTTACCAGGAGAGCTAGGGACCAGCTTCTGTACTCTGTGCCAATCAGCTGTTCAACTCCTCCTTCATGCAGGGCAGTGGAGTTTTTGACCTTAGTTGGCCTTCTCTGGAGCTGTCATGGTGGCCATCCTATTTAGGGGACTTCATTTACAAGTCAATCCCATGTTAATGTGGCACTGGGGTCAGTTGCTTGTCAGAAGCTACACACCTGCACTGCTAAAGGAATCTTTCTTCCCAGACAAATGGAGACACCTTTAGCCATAATTCCTAGCTTCATACCAACCTCAGCAGACCCTGTCAGGAATTAGTCCCATTAATCCTTTTCTCTTGACATATTTCCCAATTAGCTCCATTTGCTTCTGTTTCTTTTCTACAAATTTACTACCACACTTTGCTTTCTTGTCTACTTTGGAAGTAGTTTAAAGAAGACCCTAAAGTAACTTGAAGAGTGTCTGTGACCTTGCCTGCACTCCACTGCTCATTGCCAGCCACTGCCTAACATTCCCTCCAGGTATTCACCCCTCTTCCACTCCTGGAGCCACTCCTGCTGTCCCCTCATTATTCATTCCAGGCATCCACCCCATGTATTCACCCGGGTATCCAATCCTGCCCATGTGTCCACCTGTTATCTGCTCCAGTTATCTGGGCTCCTAACATGAGCATGGGATTGTTCTTTCCTTTTGTTTCTTGTTTGATCCTTGTTCATTCCAGCCCGGGATTAGACATTAAGCAAAACACTGCTTGCTTAGTATTGTTTGGGGTCGGGCCTCGTGGGTCTCCTCAAAGAATTGGGGTCCTGAGAGATGAAAAGGGGTCTTTGGGGAAGACAAAGTGGGGTCTCCCGGGACAAAGCTAGGGGTGACAGTCCGCAGAGTCACTCCACCCAGAATCCGGAGGTAGGTAAGACTACTCTGCCAGAACGAGACACAGAGCCCGTTTAATCCAGGAAATACAGAGGCTTATATAGGGTCCTCGGACCAATCACAGCCCTGAGGTTACAACCAATGAGGAGAATAGGAAAAAAGAGAAGGGAGGGGTTGAAGGCATAGGGAGTGCTCCTACATATCCCTCTTTTTACTCTTATTTAAAATGTCAGTGGGGCCTGTATGGCCCATAAGCAAGCATGTTGGAAGGATCTGTGATAATCTCCTCATAGGAGAGAATCATTCCACTGGATTTTCCAGACTCCTACATGCTACATGTGATGGGGGGGCGCTAATGAAGCTGTAATCTTTTAGGTTGTGCCCCTCTGAGCATCTTACCAGTCATCGATTATCAGCTCATGCGCAAAAGAAGGAGCAAACAAGACTGCACCTGGCTTAGGTTTTGCCCCTATGGGCATCTTACCCGTCATTGGCTGGCCAGCCTGTACGCACGTGTCCCAAAATGAGCTCTCTCCCAGTAGAAGGGGTGATGGAGTTGGGAGGGGTTAGAAGAGAAGGGGTTAGGATCAGCTGAGGCTGCGAAGCCTTGTGTTTCCAGCGAAGATGAGATGGACAAACTTCTAACATATTCTTGAGGGCTGCGATCCATGTGGTAGGGATTTTCTTGTATTTCTGTGATTCCTTAACAATATAAACTGAGAAAATTAGTTTAACAAAGAAAAGAACCAGAAAAAGACTTAAAACACTGAACCCAATGATAACCCAATAAGGGTAAAAAAAAATTAGCTTTAATTTAGAAACTCATGGAAGGAGCTTCTTACTTCAGGTGGGGCAGACAATCTTCTCGAGAGAGGCTTGGATGAATATTCCTGGCTGGGATCCAAAGGGGCTTCACAAGGGTTGGCATGATTAGGTTCCCAGACAGAAAACGCAAAGTACGGTCTGTCTGCCTCATGAAGAGGGATGGAAAAAAGCAATCCCTGATGTCAATGATAGCAATATAGTGATCTATCGGGATGGCTGAAGGGAAAGGAAGGCCACCTTGACATGTGCCCATTTTTTTCATTTTCTTGTTGATATGTCTAAGGTTCTGTAATAATCTCCATTTGCCTGATTTTTTTTTGAATAACAAAAATGGGAGAGTTATGAGGGCTAGTTGAAGGCTCAATATGACCTAAGGCTAATTGCTCGTGGACAAGGTTCTTTAATGCTGAAAGCTTAGGCTCAAGAATAGGTCACTGCTCCACCCATCAGGGTGATGTGTCCACCCAGCTAAGGCGGATGAGATCCAACAGTGGGGCAGTGGCCATTAGAATTGGGGGTTCCTCCCAGAGAAGCTTACTTTGTCATGCATTTGTAACTCATCATGAGGAGCCTTGTCATCTGTGGTAAGGACTACATCCATTTTTGAAAGTAAATCTCGTCCCCAAAGTGTGTTGGGAATATCAGCTATGAGAGGGTGTATACATCCAGAGTTGCCATCAGGGTCCTTCCATGTCACCTTGGAAGTTACTCTATAAGAGGGTGTGAATCCGCCAACACCAAGGATGTTAAGCCCGCTGGTGAATTTCCAGAAAGGGAACAAGGAGGCAGTTCCAGTGTCAATAATAGTAATATCAGCTCCAGTGTCGATGAGACCTTTAATGGGTTTCCCATTGAGATAAATGGTCATACTAGGTTTTGTGGGGAGCAAAGGTATTGTCCAATTGACCCTAGGGATAGGGGCCCTCTTGTTTAATGGGGTTGAGGGTTGCCCCTGTTGGAGTTTAATGGACTGGAGTGGCAATCTCGGGCCCAACGGTACTCCTTTTTACAACAAGGGCTTGGGATGTGGGGCCCCTTCGTAACGCACATGACTGATTAGAGAGAGAGTTGCAGGCCATATGCCCAGGTTTATTGCATCGCCAACAGATAGGGGCTTGAGAGTGGCCCATGAAGGCTGAGGGAGTGTTGGAAGTCAAGCAGGACTTGAGGGCAGCCGAGAGGGCTGAAATTGAGTCAGGGGTGGAAACGTCCTTAGTGGCAGAAACCCATTTATTGAGTTCCTCATGTCTCACTGGGGCTATTGCCGCTCTAGAAATGGAATTAGCACCTTCCCAGGTGAGTTGCCAAATGAGGGCGTCCTGGCCTGGGCCAGAATTTACTTTCTTTTCAACAGCCTGGATGACACGAGCCAAGAAATCAGGAAACCATTCATCAGGATGTGGAATAGGGTTTCTGAAAAGTTCCTGAGGAGTGGGAGGGCTCAAATTATGTAGGGCTCTGAAGGCACTGTCCTTGACTTGCTCAAAGTAAATAAGATTCCCGACAAGTGCCTGAGACTGGGGGGACGTAAAGTCACCCCTGCCAGATAGCATATCCATGGAAAAATTAAGACCTCGTGTTTTGTGACTGTTCTTCTACAGAGACAAGCCCGTTCTAGGTAAGAAGCCTTCCATTGAAGGTATTGGAAAGTGGAGAGAACTGCCTTGAGAAGGGAAAACCAGTCAAAAAGTTTGAAGAGAGAAGGACCAGAACTCCAGAAGTTGTAGAAAAAAGGGAGAGGAAGGACCAGCGTCTTACAGGCCTTATGTAGCTGAGTGAGCTCAGAAACTGGAGTGGGGACCCAGGGGCGTACATTGGCATCTGCCTGAAGATTAACCATGAAAGCCTGGGTGGCGGGGTTGGCAGCGGGGTGAGCGGCAGGTGGGGTCAGGCGAGGAGGGTTGGAAGGAGAGAGATGAGTGAATGGGTCGCAGGCAGAGGCAGCAAAGCAGGGAGGAGGAGGAGTGACTGCAGGGGGCGCTGAAGGCAGAGTGGGGCAAACAGGAGGGGGTTGGAAGGAGGGGAATCTCCAGGAAGGGGGTGTTCACAGGAAGTTGAGGACGAACTATCAGGACTATGTGACTGGTTTTGGGGGGGTGCTGTGGGAACAGCCTCATTGAGGTTGTCTTCATCCTCCATGAAGAAGGAAAGAACCCAGGAGAGTAGGTGTCCCATGTTGAAGGAGAGGGGTGGAGATGTTAAAGTGAAGGTGAACGGTATTGGCGTGTGGGCTCTCTGCGAAAGCCTGTCCGGTTGCACTCTTTAGGTTTGCAGAGCAAACGCTGGGGATGGGCCGCCTGCAGCGTTAGGCAATTTACCGGAGGCAGGGGGGTGTGGCCTCGGCCAGAGGAGGTGTGGACGCAGAGAGCTCGGCAATTCCACATTTCTCTGCTAGACTCAGAGAGAAAATCACCACGGGGCAGTTTAAGGCAGCACGATAAGGCAGTGTGGACAGTGTTTGCCGGCCTAAGTCCAAGAGCACGCCTAATCTCAAGGTGGGGCCCACCCGCACAGGGCGGGTATGGGCAGGACCCCTGGAGGCGCTTGTGAACCAGGCTGGCGTGGGTGGGGCCGTGCTACTGGCACGTGAAGCGCCCCAGGTGCTACTGCAAAGCCGTTTAGAATTAGTTTAGAATTAGTGTTACCTGACCTAAGTATATCACACAAAAACAAACGCACACATAAGACAATCACAAAAAGGCTGGTGTTACCTTCACCAGCAAGACAGACAGGGGGACCGCCACGAAATCACTCACCGACGGGGTCGAGAAAGCCCCAGAGCACGCTGGGCACCAGATATTGTTTGGGGTCGGGCCTCGTGGGTCTCCTCAACAAATTGGGGTCCTGAGAGATGAAAAGGGGTCTTTGGGGAAGATGAAGTGGGGTCTCCCGGGACAAAGCTAGGGGTGACGGTCCGCAGAGTCACTCCACCCAGACTCCAGAGGAAGGTAAGACTACTCTGCCGGAATGAGACGCAGAGCCCGTTTAATCCAGGAAATACAGAGGCTTATATAAGATCCTCGGACCAATCACGGCCCTGAGGTTACAACCAATGAGGAGAATAGGAAAAAAGGGAAGGGAGGGGTTGAAGGCATAGGGAGTGCTCCTACAGCTTAGGGTGCGGGGAAGGGGCCGGGATGGGTCCTTTCACTGGGCTCCCCTGCCCGTGATGCTTCCTCTGCCACTCTGGGCCCAGACAGTGTTTTTCCGACGGTCCTGGTTGGCCCTGTTGGTCCTCCATCTGCACCGTAAAGCCAGGGTCTCTGGCACAGTGAATGGCTGCAGCCAAGGTCTTGCTGTGGCAGGCTTAGGACTCATGTTTACTTCCCTTCCTGATGAGTTCATTCCATTGGTGCCAACTCAGTGCTGGGTCTGACCAGTGTTTGGTCATCAGCTGAATCGTCTGCTGGACCCTCTGTTTTGAGCAGCAGAAGGGCACCATGTGCTGCAGTGGGGCATCTGCTGGCCTTACGCTAGCCCTGCTCTTTTCTGGGCAGGCTTCTACTTGCAAGGACAGAAGACGTGGATTCAGGCATCCTGCTTGTCCTGTGTGCTCTGCCCTGGCCTGACTCTCTCCTCTCTTAGCCATGCCCCCTGGGGCTCCATCCCAGCTGACTCTAGGGCATGCTCTGCCCTGTGTTAGCTTCCCAGGCCTCCAATCGCTCATCTAGACTCCACTCTCAGGAAGATGTAGCTTCGGGCCCTGTGTCTCTGCAAGCCTACCTGTGGCGTGGAGTTCAGGGGTGGGGGCCGTGATGCGATGCCTGAGTTCTCACAGATTGCTCTTCATGTTAGCATATGTAACTGCACTTCACCCCAGTTATTGGCCCTTCCTGGAGTCTGTGTTTTTAGTACAGGATGATGTGAACCGTAGGCGCATAATAAATGTTTATAAAACATGCCTTCCAGATTTCTGGTGTTCATGGGGCTGCTATCTCTCATTCTCCCTTTCCCCAAATCACAGATCATTACTGTCCCTCAAATGACCCAATTTGGGTAGAGCTGAGTGTCTTGTCACAGGGCAAGTCTCCTGGATGGAGTAAGTCTGCAGGAAGATTCCCACGCAGGTGTTCACAGGCAGTTTGAGCCTGCAGGGCAGAGGAGAGGCCTCTTCCCAGTTGACAAGGCTCTTAGCAGATGGAGGGAGGGAGCCTGGAGAAGGAACTAAGAAGGTGGCAAGTCACTAGCCCAGTACCTACAGTGAGCAGAGCCACGTCTCCAGAGCACCAGCGGACTGGGCTGAGCAAGATGCGTGGCAAGGAAACAGTGGAGCACTGCAGGTAACAGTGAACCTGGGCTGCCAGATGCCTCCCCTGAGCCAGGAGCTCGTCATAGTCCTGCCTCTTTATGACTGCAACTGCAGGACCACTGTGTCCCCATTTGACACACCAGCAGACCAAGGCTTAGGTAGTTTAGCAACAGCAACAGTTTAATAGCCACTAAAGTTCAGATAAGAAATGCAAATGGCTGGCCAGGGTGGCACACCCCTGTAATCCCAGCACTGAGGAGGCTGAGGCAGGAGGATTGCAAGTTTGAGGCCAACCTGGGTAACTTAGCAACAACATATCTCACAACAAAAAAATACAATAAGGGTTGTGGATGTAGCTCAGTGGTAAAAAGCACTGTGGGTTCAATCTCCAGTACAAAAAAATAAAAATAAGAAGGACAGGAAGGAGGGAAGGAAGGAAGGAAGGAAGGAAGGAAGGAAGGAAGGAAGGAAGGAAGGAAGGAAGGAAGGAAGGTAGATAGATGGGTGGACATAGTGTCACATATATGTAATCCCAGCTACTTGGGAGGCTGAGGCAGGATCACAAGTTTGAGGCCAGTCTCAAACAATTGAGAGAGATTCTGTCTTGAAATAAAAAATAACTAAAAACTACAGAACCAACATAGGTGCCCTTCCAAAGATGAATGGATTTTTTAAAACGTGGTATAGATATATATGATGGAATATTACTCAGCCTTGATCAAGAATGGAATTATGAAATTTGCCAGTAAATGGATGGAACTGGAGACTATATGCTAAGTGAAATAAGCCAATCCCAAAAAACCAAGAGCTGATATGCAGATGCTAACTCACAATGGGGGGTGGCTAAGGAAGAACAGAGTTATTTTAGATTTAGGTGGAGGGAGGGGAGGGGCATAGGGGTAGGAAGGATAGTAGAATAAATCAGACATTATTACCCTATGTACATATAACTCTATGACCAGTGGGATTCTACATCATGTACAACCAGAATGAGAAATTATACTCCATTTTTATGATGTTTCAAAGTGCATTCTACTGTCATGTATAACTAATTAAAACAAATTTTTAAAAAATTTTTAAATTAAAATGGCTGGGGAAGAAGAAGCTTGCATGTGTGAGGCCCTAGGTTCTATACCAGCATGGAGGGAAGGAAGGAAGGAAGGAAGAGAGGGAGGGAGGGAGGAGAGAGGGAAGGAAGGAAAGGGGGAAGGAGGGAGGCAGGGGAAGAAACTTAGTCACCATGACTGAGGACATTCTATGGTCATGAATTGATTCTGGTGCTGATTCTCCTAAAACAACAGCTCCAAAACATTTTCAAGTCGTCCTGGGCATTGGGCTCATTATGTTCAAGGATGCTCTGAGGGCTGTGGAACACAGAGGGTGCATCCCCAAGACCAACTGGTGGCTTTGACCAACCCCGCAAGCTTCACCAAGCACCAGAGAAGGGTGAGCTCACTCGAGGGGCAGAGAAGGGCACAGTGGAGCAGAGAGGGGGCCCAGGGAGCTGCGCCTACCCAGGGAGACTCCCCTTGACTCCCAGGCTCTCGAGACAGGGCTGGAGGCTGGAAAACAGCTTCAACTACCAGGGCCTCCAGGCCTGGAGGGGGCGATTGGCTACTCAAGCAGCTTTTTGGCTCAGTATTCTAGAACTGGCTTTTTTTTTTTTTTTAAATTTTACTCAGAAGATGTCTGTTAAGTTAATCTAATGGGTACTAAGCAGCATGACAGAGAGATGGAAGGAGAAAAAGAGGAGGAGAGAGCAGGAAAGGAGAGAAAATGGAGCCCACGCCATACCGTGCGAGGGAGCATTGTTCAGTGAAACGCCTCGGTTGAGGTGGTTCTTAGGAGCATGTTTACTAGAACTTGAGGTGAGATGAATTTCTTCCCGTGACTGTGGTGTGAAAACACTCGGGAAGCATTAGCTTCATCTTTTTTTTTTAATTAATTTATTTTACAGTAGAATGCATTTTGACGTCTTGTACACAGATGGAGCACAACTTCTCATTTCTCTGGCTGTTCATGATGCAGTCACTTTAGTAGTGTGATCATACATGTATATAGGGTAGTAATGTCTGTCTCAGTCTACTGTCCTTCCCATCCCACATTCTACCCCTCTTCTCACTCCTCTCTACACAAACCAATGTTCCTTCATTCTACCCTATTCCCCTACCCCACCACCACCACTATGGACCAGCATCTGCTTATCAGAGAAAACATTCAGATTTTGGTTTTTTGGGATTGGCTTATTTCACTTAGCATGATATTCTCTAGTTCCATCCATTTACCTGCAAATGCCATAATTTCTTCTTTAAAGCTGAGTAATATTCCATTATATATATGTACCACATTTTTTTAATCCATTCATCTGTTGAAGGGCATCTAAGCTGGTTCCATAGTTTAGCAATTGTGAATTGAGCTGCTAATAAACATTGATGTGGCTGCCTCACTGTAGTATGCTGATTTTAAGGATGTGAGGGAAAAGGCACACATTGCTGGTGGGATGGCAAATCGGTGCAACCAATCTGAAAGCAGTATGGAGATATCTCAGAAAACTTGGAAGGGATCTACCATTTGACCCAGCCATCCCACTCCTCGGTTTATACCCAAAGGACTTAAAATTAGCTTTATCTTCAGAGTGGAAAAGTCTCTCCACAGTGCAGAAGACGGAGCTTCTCCAGTGGTTCCTGTGGGAAGCTCCTTGGGCTCTTCTTCCTATTGGCCAGGTGTGGCTCTCCGGAGGGCGTCCAGAGCACCCTCTCAGGTTCCTATGCAGAGGAGACTGTCCCCAGCATCCCCTCTGATTCCTGGTCTTTTATCCAAGGAGGCAGAGAAACCCCATGTGGTTCTTAACCACCAAGAAGGTGGCCGACCTTACACTTCTAGCCATGTTAGCTGTGAGCCCAGGCTGAGGAGTGGCCCTACTCTGCACTCCCACGACAGGTGACCACTCCAGGGGCCACAGCCTCTTCACTGCTTGTCCCCAGTTGAGTCCCTTGTGCTTGGAGCTTTTTCTTTCATCTCTGGTTCCCATAGTTAGCACTTGGTATGGAGTAGGCACTTCCTAAATGTTTGGTGAATTAAAATTGAGCAGACTGGCTATCATGTAGTTCAGCTAGCACTGCATTTCTATTTGTTAAAGCTGTTCATTAACCAGTGGGCTAATGAGATTCACTTGCATAATAAACATCTGACTTGGAACACAGTTAGAATACTTCTTCCTTCAATTCCTGGGATTCTATGAAGGCTTCTTGGTTTCTGTGAAGGATTCAGGAGATGTGTGGCCTCCAGTAAGTTAGCAGAGGCCAGTTTTTTTTTTTTTTTTTTTTGCATGGGAAGGCACAGACACTTAAGAGAGGGAAAGGGACTACTTTTGAGACAGTGACTCCTGAACCAGAGAGTTAGGGGGCAGAGTCAAGCCATCTTCTCAGACAGAACCACTGGGGTTCAGGGGAACCCCAAGATGCAGAGAAGCTGAGATGTTGCACGGAAGCCCAGGGAAGGTTGCTGAGGAGATGCTTCCGGGGCCATCTGCTGGATATCTGTCAGTTGTGCCCAGTTTTGCTCCAGGGGAATTCAGAACTGGTACTTGCAAGAGGGCTGTTAAACACTGAGGCCACTGGACACCCTCTCTGTGCTGCTCAGGAGATGTAATGAGAGAGAGAGGAAGGTGGGTTCTGTTCGGTGCATAGTGGGACTGTGCCCAACAGCACTGGGGCACACAGGGCCCGTGGGCTACTCCCTAGGGGGAGGGGAACTCTGAACAGCTTCTGTTCAGACCCTCCAGCAGAAGACGTCAAGGACAGAGCCGAGTCCCCACAAAAATGCCAGAACTGCAGAGCCTCAGAGACTTTGAGGACAGGAGAATCCTCCTGTTCTTGTCTAGACAGCTGGGGAACCACTCACAGCTAAACATAACTTTGGTTCCTGTCACCTTTACTGTATTAGCAACCCTGTGACCTTCCCCTGCCAATGTGCCTTGGCAGGAATAGAGCCACCCGGCAGCGTGGAAGTTCCTGCAGCCAGATCAGGCGTTTTCCAGAGAATTCAGATGTCTGCCAGCTCAGCCCCCGGCTGTGCCTTCCTGTCTAGGAGTGTGCTAGTGAGAGGGTGCTGCATGCACAATTTCACTATGAAGGAGCTTTCCTGCCAGATGAGGAACTGCAGACCAGGGCTCTGCCCCTGGTGGCACTCTCCAGCCTCAGGCTGTAAGGCGGCATGGTGCTCAGCCCTCTTCAGGGAAGCTACAGAAATCCTTCTGGAAGGACAGATGGGTAGTCCTCTTCTGTCTCTATTGTGTCATCATGTCAAGCCACTGACTGCTTTTACCACAACATTAGGAGGTGTTGAGCTTGGTGTAACTGTCGGAAGAGACTTATCCAACGCCTAAGGCTCTGTGGGTGACCCAGCTTTCCCACAGATGACAAAAGCCAGACTTCTTATTTCTTAAAATAACCTGTCCATTGACATGCTATCAGTGTGCTATGTTCAAGACCTCTGGAGCTAGGGACGTAGCTCTGTGGTCTCGATTCATCCTCAGAACTGAATCAAAACAAACAAAAACACTTTGAGGGTCTGTGGTGTATCTGCCGTTGGGTGGCGGAGCTGGTCCTCATATTAAAACATTCGGGCCTTATGTCCTCAAGAACTTTAGTTTCTATACTTCATGTTAGGATGGACAAATTCCCAAAAGAGCTTCAGTGATAATAACGGACATCTGCTCCGTATTGACCATGTGCCCAGAGGTTCCTGTGCACTGTCTTACCTGATATCAGGTGATCCTGTGAGCAGAGCTGATAGCCAACACACAGCTGCGAGCTCTCCGGACACTTGCTGAAGTGCTGCATTCCTGGACCACAGCCCTGCCCTTCCACAGACCCTGCCTCTTTCTTCCCAGGTCGTCCATGACGTAAGACTCACCATTGGTGCAGTGTGGTGGTGATTGGTTAGTGTCCATGCTGAGCCTGTGGGGGATTTCCCCAGGGCCAGCCCTGCCCAGGTGGACATGGTCATCCTCATCCACAGATGACCAGCCAGCATTGTAGAAGGCTCGGCAGTGTCTATTTTCCCAAAACTGGCCCCAGCGATCTTTCCCAATGTGCATGCTCTTCAAGAAGGTGCCTTTTGTCCAGAGCTGGAGTCTGCCCTCCTTGGTGTGGCTGTCTCAGTGAGCAGGATGTGGCTGGAGTGACCTGACTCTCTCTCAGGGCCCTCCCCATAGAAATACCCCTGCTGTGTAGAAGAAGCCACTGAGAGGGTCGCGAGCTCAGCCAGCACCACGGCAGATTGGGTTGATCGAGCCTCCAGCCTTCGAGCCTCCCAGACAGCCCTGGTGCTGTGCTCCAGAGACAAACTGCCCGGCTCTGCCTCGTCTGAGTGTCTGACCTTAGCACTTATGCACACTTGGCACAGGGCAATTTGTTATGTGGAAATGCATGACCATCTAACAGGGAAGTTCAACAATCGCCCGAGGTCGGATAGCTAGAAGTGGTGGAGCCAGGAGCTCAGCCCAAGGTCACCCCCTGTGACAGCAGCAGTCCTCACTACCCAGTGGGGCTGTTCCAATGGCCCCCACACCGGGGGCCGCAAGAGTGAAGATGGCAGCTGGTCATCTTCCTATGGGGCATATGGCTGGAGGATGGGCCAGGGCTGGCATCATCTCCGTGGGGTCAACCCAGGGGCCTTTGCTTCTGTGGCTCTTCTGCGTGTGGCTTCGGTTCCCGGCGTGGTCTCCAGGTCCAGAGTGCTGCTCTAGTGTGAGCTGCCACACCTTCCCATGAGGAAGGCAGGAAGAGGAGCGGAGCAGGCACCCTGCTCCAAGAAAACCTCCAGAAAGGACGGCACCACTCCCACTTACATCCTGCTGTCCGGAACTTTGTTGCAACACATCAAAGTGATGCCAGGTGAGCTTGTGTTCAGCTAGAACACCAGAGGCACGTAGCCTGGGCTCCACAGGCTAACAGAAGAGAGCTGATATCAGACACATGACAATCCAGCCATGGAAATGAAGGAAGCTGGAGTCAGGCTAATCCCTCAGTTCCTCTACTTTTTGGACACCTTTCAAAAAAATGTATTATTTATCATTTATTATTAAATATCTGTAGACTATACTGATGTCACTGTAGGAGTTTTAGATGCACATAAACAGGAATCTCTGGGCTGGATTATAAGGTATACTTGCCCTTAATAATCTGGGTACAGTTTATCAGGTCCTATCACATTCTAGAGCAGAAATGCCAGGCAGTCCAAGAACTCAGCAACAAAAATAGCATCCTGTTTAATCTCCACATGCAGAAAGCCATGCAGAATTCTGGTGGAGAAATTAAGGCTGTGAATGAGCTGTCATGAGCCTGTTTCCAGAGATCCAGGTCACCTTCTGACCTTGTAGGAGGCTAAGGGCCTCAGACCAGGCTGCCTGGGTGCCCACACCCATCACTCTCCTTTAACCTTCCAAGGACATTTCCACCTTGGAAATGTTTGGCTGGATGGGTGGAGTCACGGGGACCTAGGCAAAGCACACCTTTGGAACCCTCACCAGCAGCCTTAAGTCACACACTTCACACTGCTTATGGGCTCTGTTGTGAAGAACTGAGACCTAAAGTGCAACAACCCACGGAGGTGAGCTTACAGAAAGGAAAATCCCAGCATCCTCAGCGCACACATTGGTCTCATGCTATGTTGGCGTTCGAGCTGGAAATTTGCTACCACATAAGTGAATAAAACAGAAGATCTGTGCAGCTTAACGACAGGGAAATAGGGCTGAACATGAGATGCAGGTGGGCACAAAGAATGAAGCCCACGCTCTGACCCAAGGAGAGCCTCCCTCTTGAAGAGCCTGGCCCATTTGGTAGTTCTACATGGACCTCTGAGCCATGGCTCAGCCTGTGAATTTGGCCTGGAGCCTGGAGCCTCTTCCTGGAGCTGAGGCCCGCCCTGAAGGATAAGAAAGGGTAGGCCCAGGCACTGCCCAGGGAAGAGGCAGTGCTGGCCAGTGTGTGGAGAGACTCTGCTGTGGACATTTCCCTCCTTGTGCAGAGACACCTGGCCCTAGACATCCTTTGGGTGATGGCAGCCTTGGTAACATCTCAACTGCAACATCAATGAGTCTGCGAGCCAGGACCACCCAGTCAAGCTGCTCCCAACCCCATGACATGGGGAAGCCAGTAATAAATATTCATTACTTTAAAAATCATTAAATTTTAAAGCCTGGCACGTTGACACGTGCCTATAATCCCAGAGACTGGGGGTACTGAGGTAGGAGGATTGCAAATTTGAGGGTAGGCTGGTCAACTTAGTGAGACCCTGTCTCAAAATAAGAAATAAAAAGGGCTGGGGTATAGCTCAGTGGTAGAGCACCCAGGGTTCAATCCCTAGTAACACAAAATAAATAAATAAAAATACTGAAACCATCAAGTTTTGGGGAAATTTGCTACAGAGCCAAAGATAACTAATACACCAACAATAGCTAAATCATGTCTCATTCTGTTCCTTGACTCCCAAAAATGTTTTCTTTCCACTACAACATTCTGTTTACCTAATTTGAGTCAGCAAGCTCATATTTAATAATGTGTAACATCCTTCCAGAGAGTAGGTTTTGCTTTAACAGGGAACTTTCATATCGGACTAAAGGGAAGTCTTAACCCAGGGACTTTCAGCCCCGGGGGCCCCAGGAGCTGCTCTCCCTGGACTCTCTCTAGGTAGACACCTTCTAGACTGTGCTCAGCCAGGGACCTAAATGCTGGACTTGAAAGGGGTCCAGACAAAGAGGCAATTGAAAGATGGAAACTAGGAGGTTGAGTCTGGAGAAAACTGCCTCTATGGTTCCAACCCTATGGCATCCTGGGAAGGACAAAACTGTAGCTATAGTAGAAAAATCAGTGGTTGTCAAGGGTTGGCAAGAGATGTGAACAGGCGCATCACAGGGTTCTAGGGCAGTGAGTGGTTCTGCTGGTCCTGTGGGGGTTGGAAATTTGTCCTCAGTTCTCATGCCCATAAAGTGACAGGTGAGGGTGAATCCTGAAGCAAACTACAACTTCAGATGATACTGGTGGGTCCATGGAAGCCCAGCGAGATCAGCACACGCATCACTCTGCTGCGGGACCCTGGTAGCTGGAGAGATGGCCCGGGTAGGGCAGGGGTACATGGGAAATCTGCACTTTCCACTCTGTTTTGCTATGAACTTAAACTGTGCTAAAAAAGTGCTTATAAAAACCTAGAACTGTTCTTAGTATTAAAATGTAAAAGAAGCCCGGAGGTGAGAATGGCCTCACAGATGGTCTGGACGAGAGGCGAGTAGTAGGGGAGGAGGAAGTTTTCAAGGAACTCTCGATCCTGCAGGAGGATGCGGGTCCCAGGCAGAGCCTGCACAGAGCCTCGCCCACAGTGGACAATTTCTGAGCTGTGTGTTTTCTGCTCGGCCTTGAGCTGGATGCTGGGCAAGCAGAAGCTGTAGATGTCTTCTAGGATCTGGTCCAGGGAAGGAGGCATTATATCCCAGAAGGGAGAAGGAGCCAAAGCAAGCAGCACAGGCAGGGTGGGCAGAGGCCTAAGCAGAGAGGTGGCAGAGGGGAGGTGTGGGGGGCCAGCACAGAGGTGGCGAGTGGCCCTCTAGGAGCTTCACGCTGATTCCAAGTGCTGTTGGAAGTGCTGAACACAGAATTTCAGAGAAGTAACTCCACTCTGTTCTCCATCTCACTCTCTAAAGACCTGGAAAACATAAAGAGCACCCAGGTGCACCTTCAAGGTGCTCCTCATGCACATGTGGACACCCGCCTGGTGCTCAGCAAGAGGACCCAGTTTTCCCACCCAGCCACATCCTCCAGACATGTGGACCACCCTCTGACCTGAGGCAGAGGTGTCCAGGGCTGTGAAGGGCTGGAGTGAGGCTGTGAGTCCAGACCAGGCACACAGAAGCCAAAGGTCAGAGCTGTGGAAACAAAGGGTCCTGGAGAGGGGCCACGAAGAGCAGACAGCAGAACAGAGACCCTGAGGCAAGAAGCCCAAGCTGAGAGCTTTCCTAACCCCTTGGATGGGCAGAGGACTGTCATGGTGCCACCTCTAGCTGCTCCTCTTCTGCAGTGTTCATATCTGCAGGACAGGGTCCAGCAGCGACCTTCTTACAGTGCCGTTGTGAGGATCGGCAAATTCACATGGCATGTCCTGTTGCCCTTGTTCCCAAGGCTGAACAGAAGCACTGACACTTCTAGAAAGGAGGTGGCCAGAGGCAGCCACACACCACCAGGGACAAATAGCTTGATCCCCATGACAACTCTCACGAGCATCAGGGCAGATGGTCTTGGCTTAGGGGACAGCATACTGTTCAAGCGGGGGCTTGTGCAGTGTGTAGAAAGTCTGGGGGTGGGGAAGATTGGGACCTCCTCTCTGTCACAGTGTGCACTGTGAGAGCCACCACCAAGCCATACAACAGCCACAACCCTCACTCCAGCACACGGTAGGCAAGGAAATGCTTTCTCCTTGTAAGGGAAGATGAGACCCGAGAAAATCAAGCTGCCTTCATATGGACACAAGCAACCCTGAAGCCTGTGTGGACTCCCTCCATTTATTAAAGGAGCAGGTCTCAGGCTACATTTAACATTCACACTCCAAACGCTCCAGCAGGGAGAGCTTTCCTCCTCTGCTTGAGATGGAGCTGCTCTGTCCTCACAGGCACAGAAGGAGGTGCCTTGGTTCTATAGCAGTCCCAAGAAACTACGTGTAAGACACAAAAGGACCTGCGAACTTCTGCTTCTGCTCTGCTGAGGCAGCTCTCCTGTGTCCTTGTGTTTCGTGTGGTCTAGATGAATGGCTTGGGGTCCTGGCTTTTTTTCTCTTTGTTTAGGAACATCATCTCTCTGCTGTCCCATGGGCAGTATCTGCTCTTTCTTCCGTTGCTCAGCTCATATCTAGGGTGGGAAACGCTGTTGATGTCGGTCATTCAGAAATACTTACTGAGGCCCTACCATGTCCTGGTGTTATAGAGACCCTGAGTAAGATAAGCTCCTCTCTCCAGGGCTCCTGCCTACCTGGTGGGGGCACAGACAAGGAAAGAGCAACATGGTAGGTTCTACTATTGTGGAGTTTGACCACAGGGCTTATGAAGAGCCAGCTGGCCTGTGACCCTGACCCACCACCTGGGCACATCTCAGTATCTACCTCTGGTACAAAACTATTTTAATCAAAGTGCCAAGAGGCAGAAAGGCTTTCAAGATGAACAAGAATTAATTTCTGGAGTTGAAACTCCTTCCTCTTGGGAAGGACTCAGGGCAGGGTTTCCCCTGGATTTTTCAATCATCTGAACCAGGCTTCTTAGAAGGTGTCCCAGGATGCGTGATTGTGACCCAGGTAGCCACGCTCACACCAAATGGCTTATCCAAAGAACGACCCAGGAGCAACAGGCTTCTCCATGGGGGGGTCAAGGGTTATCTGCAGGTGGGAGGATGACATTTCACCTTGCCTTGACATTGAAGACAGGGTTTCTTTGAGGTTCCTCCCCATCTGGGGGAAACACAGGTCAGAAGCACCTTGCTAATCTGCCATCACTGACCTGGTGGAGAGAGGCCAAGTGGGTTCCATCAGTTAAAATTAGGCATGATCTCACCTGCCAGGATCTCCCTCTTTTGTGGAAAGCTACTAGGAGAGGTCAAAGGACCTACTTCTTGACTTTTTACACCCAGTTTCTCACTAAGAGTGACTTCACGGGATGATCTCAACTGAAAAGAAAAGGGGAAGCACCGACGAGGTCAGGCTTCCTGAAGAGAGCCTTACATCTGCCCAGCCCACCTCCACATCACAGCCAAGGTTAGGCCCAGTCCTCCCTCGGGCCCTGCACTTGCAGCAGCAGATGCTCGTTTTAAAACAAGCAACACTGGAGAAAAAACCCACAGGGCTTGGGGCTGTAGATCCACAGAATACGCACAGGACAAACTATGTGGAGGGGCCCACTCCAGAAGCCCTGGAGAAGTTAGGGCACAGACCTTTGGAGTTACCAGCCTTCAAGCGGTTGCTGCCACACAGCATGTGGTCCAGGGTCACCCTGTCTGAGGCCCCAGGAGCAGCTCTGAACCAAGAGCTGGGAAGGGAAGCGGAGGAGCAGAGCAGTCCTGTGGGTGGGGAGGGTAACGAGGGCCTCACAGAAGGCACAGGACCGAGGCCAGAAAGAGGCAAGGCCGTCCCAGGACCAATGCATCCACTAGGGACATTTCCAGCTCCCCAAGGCAAAGATACGCACTGCATATGGACGCGGGATAATTTCCTGAGGCTTGGGCTGGGTCACCTACTGAATTTATTAAACTATAAATTGGCATAAACTGGGAAAGATTTATAAAATGACAAAGTTAATTCAGGTGGAAGTAAACCAACATATTTTGCTAACAAGACTTATCCAAATTAAAACAAAACTAGCTGTTTGAAATACACAGTTAATTCAACTACACTTACTCAACTGTGCCAAAGAATGTTAGACTCATTCCTGTGTCCAGATGCACTTCTGTCTCTGTTAGCCAGCCCTCTCTGTCCTGTAGACCTCAGAGCAAAATTTTTTTGCTGGAGAAGGGGGATCAGTAGCAGGATGTGGGGGCAGGTGGTGCTGGGAAGCCACAGGATAGAAGAGAGAAGGGTCAGCCCTGGCTAGCTTGTAAAGGGTTCAGCACCTTCTCAGAAGTTCCAGGTTGTTGTGCTGGATGCAACCAAAGACCACTGTGGGTTCTGAGCAGACAGAGATTGAAGGGGCTCCAGAGTGGTGAGCTGGGCAGACTTGTTTCCAAGTCTGCAGAATTCAACCAACATGTGACTGTGGAGGAAAGATCAATTGTGTGTGTTAAAAGCCAGCTGGGAAAGAGGCCTTCCCAAATGATGTGCACAACTGCAAGACCTGTGAGTGATCACATGGTCACCTAGTGACCAATGGCATGATCATTCTGGGCAGGACCATAAAGAGCAATTTTAGTTATCTACCACTTTCAAAATTGACTTTTTTGGCCAGGCGTGATGGTGCACGCCTATAATCCCAGCGGCTCGGAGGCTGAGACAGAAGGTTTTCGAGTTCAAAGCCAGCCACAGCAAAAAGCGAGGCGCTAAGCAACTCAGTGAGACCCAGTCTCTACATAAAACACAAAATAGGGCTGGAGATGTGACTCAGTGGTCAAGTACCCCTGAGTTCAATCCCCAGCACCCTCCACCCCAAAATTGACTTTTTTGAGGATCCTTGAAATGGTAGTGGCAGGAGAAGTATGGCAGGGCTTCAAAATGCAAAGTCACGAGGTTTTCCTTGGCCGACCTCACAGCAGGATCCCAAGCAGGTCTTCTCCTGGCACAGAAGCTTCCTGATGACAAAGCTCCCCAACATAGCTGCTGTTTACTGAGTTGCTGGAGAAAAATCAGAGTGGAACCCTCTAACCTGACAAATAAGATTTTGAAGCTTTTGTTCCCAAAAGTTGAGCCAAAAGCAGTGATGGGGTGAGACCCACGAGTGGTTAGAGTGTTAAAATATTTACCCTCTACCTGAAGGTGTTTCCATTCAGTGGGACTGCGAGGCCAGACTGAGTCAAGAAGAGTCTAGACGTGGGCTGACGTCTCCTCTCTCTTGCGCGCACAATGGTTGCTAATTGAAGAATCTTCTGGAGGGGTAGAGTGAAGCCATCACTCTTCCTGGATTCTAGAAAGACAGGCAGCTTCAAGTTCACAGATGACCTTTTCTGGACCAGGCTGCAGCCCCGCTCCCCTGAGCTGCTGGCAACAGAGCTCCTTTCCTATACCTGAGGGCAAAATCCCTCCTCCGGTACTCCTCCCCCTCGGTCTTCAGTGTCTATCTCAGTGATGGTCTCCTTACATCTAAGCCCCCATTGCAGGGAGCTCTGGGTGCTTCTGACTGAGACCTAGAGTAGACTGCACTTGTGTCCATTTCTCTGTGACTCTGACTGTGCAAATAGTACATACCTATCGCATAAGTTTTTAAGTGACTAGTACATCTTAATTGTACAAAATAATGAGCTTTGTGTGACAATTTCATAGATACATATAACATACTTTGATCACATCCACCCTTTTGTTCCCCTCCCCCAGCCCCTTTCCCATCCCTAATAGCCCCCCTTCCACTTTCGGGTCATGTATCAGTGTTTAAAAACAAATTCCCTTGCAAAATTTGATGTGTTTTCTTAGGGATTTTTTGGTGTATCTGTGAGTAAATCTGTAATTAGAACAGTGGGAATTGTGGTCTATTTTACCATAGGAACAATGTTATAATTGGGTTGCCTTCTGAGCTGGATTTCAGAGGCCACAAATGATGTACCTAGAACCCTGCTACAAACTTCTCTGGCCATTTAAAATTATAAAATAATTTTTTAAAGCAAGCAGTGTTCATGATTGCTACTACAGACAGTACCTAGAATTGTGATAACGACATGGAAGCTTCTAAGCCTCTCAGCGCCATGATAATTTTTTCAAGAGATGAGCATTCTTGCACACAGGAGGCCCCTTCCCAACCGGCCAGGCAGAGAAGTCTCCAGGATTGCCTGAGCCATGCCTTCCTCGGGCTTTTCTGTGTTCCTTGGAAATCAGGTGCCATAGCTGCAATCTCTGTGTCTGAGTGGTATCCAGGGTCTTTCCTTTGCTCTGTAGGCCAATTGTCTTGGAATTCCTCAGATTCCAGCCACATTCCAAATGGTTGCCAGCCTCCCTGGGTTTCTAGCACTTCACATATTCTTAGTTTTGCATTCCTTACAGAAGCTTCCTCCACTTCCCTTCTCTATCTGCTTTTTTTCAGGAAAATTTCCTATTATTTTCTCTGGAGTCCTCACTTCATGTAAAGAAACTTCCAACTCTCTATTTCTGCTAACATCATGGGATAACATTCCATGGCAAACAACTAAAAGGAGCTGAATTCATTTCCAAGTCCTCTTTAAAGCCTAAAAAAAAATATTAGGAATTACAAACCTAGAGAGAAAATGAACCTGGTGGGATAAAAAAGGTCAAAAGTTGTTGGGGAACTTGTCCATTCTGAAGGATTTAAACTTCAGTTCTGATGTCCTTGTGGGGCAATGGGAAAACTCATCAGCCCAAGACCCACACAAGGAGGAGGGTCTATCAGGAGACACACCAAGATGCCCCAGCAAGCTCAGACATCAAAGGGTGAGGCCTCAGAATGAAGCTGAGCTGGGTCATCCTGGGTACCCAGTCTTTACTTTTGACATTATGTTGTCCTAGACCATTAGTAGCCTAAGGTATCAAGCAGAAGCAAAGAAAATTCTCTCTAGAGATCCATCATACACCTTGAATTGTGTTTGCTATTATGTTTTCAAATACAATTCAAGCATCTAATTATAGCTAACAACTCCACAGCACTAAGCACCAGAATAAACAAAAAAATTTACATACTACCCTTCAGGTATTGCAATTATCTTATAAACACTATGAAATGATTATGATTATGATGTTAAAGTTTTAAAAGACAACTTAAAGGTATCTGCAGGGAACACAAAATCATAAAAATCAACATAACAGATTTGAAAAAAAAACAAGTAGAAATTCTGTGAAAGAAAATTAGAATAACAATGAAAAACTCAGTGGATGCATATAAACTCATCCAGTTTGTATATGGCATCTAGTCTTTGCTTCAACTGTCCTGACACAGCCGAAGAGAACGTTAGTGAACAGGAAATTCAGTCAGTAAAAGTACACACAGTGTGGCCCAGAGACATAAAATTGAAATCACAGGAAAAAATGGGTAAGAAACTTGGGAGAAAGACTGTAAAGTTCTACCGTACATTTAATTGGTGTCAGAAGAACCTAGAGAGAGAGAGATATATATATGATGGGACAGAGCTACTCTTTGAAGAGAAAATGAGTGAGAATGTTCAAGAATTGGTAAAAAATACCAATTCACTGATTCAAGAATTGGTCTAATCCCAAAGTGATACAGATACAAATGTTAGCACAGTGAGAGCACAAAAAACTGGAGACAAAGATAGCAACTTTAAAATCATCCAGGGAAGCAGGTGCTTGGTGTGGGCCCTGGCAGCCTGGGCATAGCACCGTGGAACATCGCATGTGAGCCTGGAAAGACGTCAGCTGTCCTTCCTCATACCTGTTGGACAGTCGTGTAAGTAGCCTCGCACCGAGATTCCTGCGCAAGATCGTCACCCAAGTCTAGTTAGTGCTGTGAACAGGAGCCTAGATGGGGGACTAGGTGGTGGACACATATGCCATTTTAAAAGCCTTTGGTAAGTCCTTCAAGACTGCTTTCCAGTTTCTCTCCTCAAGCGTGACATTTAAGAGAGCAGCAAAGCTCTGCTGGACTTGAATCCCAGATCTACTATCTCAGGGAAGTTATTTAAACTCAGGAAGGCTGTTTCCTCCTCTGTGAAACAGGAGAGTCATGCAGCCAGCTTGTGAGGACTGAGTGAAGTGCTGGTGTAAACTGGGAGCGTCCTTGTGTAGCACTGCTCTCAGCAACCGCAGTATCACTCTTCCGCAAATTGCTCCTGGCTGGAGTAGGGTCAAGTGCAAAATCCCCCTAACATGATTGGAGAAAAGTACCCAGCTTCCCCACTGAAGAAAGTCGCTCCGTGGACAAAGACCACACTGTTTCATTTGTACACAAGGTCTTAGTACTCTAGACAGTTCTGTATTTGATTACCCCCTGGAAATAAAGAGCATCCTTGATAGGGGTTTTCTGCCTCCCATATATTATTTTAATAATGGTATATTTTTCTTGATTATTCCAAGAGAAATTGATTCTTTTTTTTTTGGTACTGGGGATTGAACTCAAGGGTACTCGACCACTGAGCCCCATCCCCAGCCTTGTTTTGTGTTTTATGTAGAGACAGGGTCTCACTGAGCTGCTTAGTGCCTCATCTTTGCTGAGGCTGGCTTTGAACTCGTGATTCCTGTCTCAGCCTCCCAAAGTGCTGAGATTACAGGTGTGTGCCATTGTACCCGGCAAGAAACTGATTTTTTAAAAGGGAAATGGCTCGAATATGAAAAATATATTTTCCAAAAAGGCATTGAATCGACATAAGGTTTCACAATTCATCATCATAAGTAGGCCTTAGAGGCATCTATCTGTATAGTTTGGTTCTCTGACCCCAAAAGAGATCTGCGTTGAACCTTAATAAAAGGGTCCCTGAGCAATTGAATGGAAAAAAAAAAAAAAAAACATTTCAATTAGTTTGAAGTTCTTGCTGGAACTTTGTGTAGAATTCAACAAATGTTTTTGTTTGTCTCCAAAATTTTGGTTGAGATAATACCCAGATAAACAAAATCTCTTGTAGAAAGCCGTTTGTCAGATAGATGCCCTGACATGCTTATGTGAAATTAATTTAGCTCCATTTGAAAACCAAATGGATCATTTTGCCATTGCATTTCAAGAATCTTTTCACAGAGCTACATATTTATTGGATGTGGAAGCATTAGTATTCAGCTTCTAGAAAGTACTCAAGGCTCTCTTCTTCAGTTGTCTAAAAGAACATTACTACCAGGAGATAAGTGCACAGAATTGTTACAAAGGCTCTGGAGTTCCCTGACATTGGGCGCATTTGTGTCATTTTTTAGCAGAGAAACACAGGGGCATTTCATGCTGTGAAGACAAGAATGTAGGATGTCAAAAAAGGTCCCAGCTGCTTCTTTCACCTAGAGTTTCTTCTCTGGGAATGTACTAAATAAAAAGCTTTGTTCTGAAACTGCAGGTAGCATTTGGGAACAGAAAACTGATGCAATTCTTCCCTTTCTGAAGAACAAACATGCCCAGTGTTTTCCTGTCCTACTTTCCTTCTCCTTTCTCTGAGATCATTATCATCAGACTGTAAATTTCCCATGTAGCAGGTCCCCAGGTAGACAGTGGTGTGTGATGAAGAACAGCTGGGTTTAGACTGTTCGCATGGTCAACTACTCCAGTGAGGTGGATTAGGGAAAAAATTGGTTTTAGAGTTGCCTAGATCCTAAGCAAGAAAAAGGCGTGCACCTTCCTTGGTGCTACAGCAGGGTTCCAGCTTGACAAGCAAAACACAGTCTAGACTCACTCCGACACCTGCCACCTTTGCCCAGAAGCCTGAATTCCATTTCCACAAATGCCTGTCACAACACGAGAGGAGCAGCAGGGACAGGAGGTGAAATATGGCTTTAGACCTCAGCTCTCATGTGACAATCGAAATGTTCATAGCGAATCTCCACATGCAGGTTTCTGTGTAAAACTTGGAGGGACAAAACGATCCATCCTAGGAGTTCCCACGGAGGTAATGGGGAAAGCTCTTCTTGGGTATCACTGGAGATTGTTCGAAGGTCTCCCTTTCTGTGAGGAGAGTGACCTCAGGAGTCATTCCATATGCCTTCAGGTTCCTCACTGCTACTCATCAGCTGTACGGCTTCCAGTGCCTGATTCAGATGCCCTGTTCCTCAATGTCCTTGTCTGTAGAAATGGGTATGATAACAATATCTGGCTTAGTATATTATTGTTACTCTGTGAGAGATTTTCTAGTACCCAGGACAGTATGTTATTAAAAAAAAAAAAAAGGCATCAGCAGTTGTCATAATTTTTCTAAAGTTGAAGCCTTTACTTTGGAACTTTGAGCAGATCCTATATTTAAAATGATTGCTATTTTCATGGGCTGAGATGTGGCTCAGTGGCAGAGAGCTTGCCTAGCATGCATAAGGTCCTATGTTCAATCCCCAGTATCGACCATGACAGGATAGTTCATAGTAGGAATATTCTCCCATGAGAACAGTTAGAAGAGCCAAAATTTTTTAACTTCTGAACGTACCAGGAGCTATCTGAGCAGCCAGGACTTGAAGGTCAAGATTGCTGAAAGAAGGAACACTCTGGAGACAAGGCTGACCTGAAAATTCCCAGTCAGGCATTTGCTGATCCTCAAGTAAAACACTGAGAGGCTGAGCAGAAGGTGACCATTAGGGGCAGACGTGACAAGCAGGTGAACTGAAGTCCAGGGCCATAAGGGTAACCAGGACCCTAGGTGCCAAGGTCCTGGGGGAGAGCGTGGAGCAGGGCATCAGGTCACAAGCTGCCTTTTGTTTCTGTCATTTTTCCAATTAGTGAGCAGAACAGGACAAGAGTTAGAGGGGAAGAACCAGAAAGTAGAGCTTCCCACAGTGCCACCTGGCTGGTAAGTACACCCTGAGGTTCAGAGCCACTGCCGCAGGGCCCTGGGGCACTTAGGGCTTTTGGTGGGAATTCTTGGTCCCACATCCAGAAGTACTTGTAAATATGGAAAAAAATAAAATAAAAGCCTTACAACATTGAAGTCTTCAAATCCATCAGCCCCTGAAGGATTGGGATGCTATTTTTAATTGGCCGCCTGCCCGAAGCTAAGGCCAGTAAGAGGTGATCTGGATATTGGAATTATCAGACACAAAATATAGAACAACTGCCAGTAATATGACCAAGAAAATAGAAAAGTTGGAGAATTTCAGCATACAACTGAGATCTATGAATTAGTTGTCTAAACTATATTTATAGGTGAAGAAAATGTTAGTGGCTCAGAAGATTGGTTGGCAGAAAACATACAGATGGGCACACCCAAACCTTTCCCCACCAAAAAAATTTCAAAACGGAATAAAAATGCCACAAAACACATGTAGAACATTTGGAAAAGTCTGATATTTGTGTAATTATGGCCCCCCAAAAATAAGAAAGCAAGAATGAGAACAATAGGTGCATTATTGGAAGAGATAAAGGAAGACAGAGAATTGCCCAAAGCTGAATTAAAGTATCAAGCCATAGATTCAATAAATGCTGCAAAACATAAAAGCAATAAATACAAAGAAAATTAAATCTAGGAATTTAGTAGCTAAGTTGCTAGGAATAAAAAAAGATAAAGAACCCCAATAGTAGTCAGATGCTCCCCAACAAATACCTTCAAAGAAGCAGCAATAGAGGCCTGGAGTGTGACTCAGGGCCAAGTGCCTGCCTAGCATTGTGTGAGGCCCCGGGTCCCACCCCAGCACCACATGCAGAGGAAAAAATATTACAGGCAACTGTCAGTCGTGAACATAAATGCCAAAGCCCCAGAGAAGGCAGCAGCAAGACTGACAGCTAGCTTCTCAGAATAGTGGAAGCCAGGGGTGCTGTGATGATGTATTTCATGTGCTGAGAGAAAACAATTGCCAAGCAAAAATGTATTCCAGAAATTATGGCAAAATGCAGATATCCTCAGAAGGAAAGGTAAAAGAATTTGTTGCCAGCAGTCTGTTTAAAAAAAAAAAAAGTCTAAAGGGTCAGAAGGAACATTGGTCCTGATGGAAGAGCATGTACATGTGGAATGACTGAAAAACCCTGGAAACTGAACATAAATGAATAATAAAAGTAATGGCTTTCCGGTTACTTTTAAAATCTGATGCAAGTGGCCTTTCAAGTCCCATGCTGAGAAGTCTTCATTTCTTTACATGCTAACCTTGACTAGAAATGCTCAGTTTCCTTCAAGATTCATTAGTCTTAAAAGCCCTGGGAGCACTTGAAGAATTTCTTAAAGCCCCATCAAGTCACTGCTGAAAAATTGACATCACAAAAGGAAACAACAGCCTGTTGGGTCACACTGCTTGTGACTTCATCTCGTCTCACTACCTGTCTTCTGTCCCAATAATTCCTTCCAACCATCCCAATAGCTAGGCATCTTCTTCATTTTACAGAAGTTCGGAAAGGTTAAGTAAGATTGCACAGGTCGAAATGATGAGTCCTCGAATTTTAACCCTGTACTTCAAAGCCCAGGGTCTTTCCATTCTATAGGGGCATAAACCAGAATGGTCCTAGTCAGTGAAATTATGTTAGTGCACGTAATAGAGTTAAAAGAGTATATCTAAATTTAAATGTGCATAACACACCAGCAGAATATTTGCAAAACAGAATGAGAAGATGAATGAATGGATGATGGATGGATGAGTGGATGAGTGGATGAGTGAATGGGTGGGTGGATGGATGGATGGATGGATGGATGGATGGATGGATAAAGTCAGACACATCAACCCACTATAGTAGATCATCAACCCACTATAGACTCGTGTTTGTATGGTAAACCCTGCAAGAATGCTCCAACCTAGAGGAAATCCTCCATTTAAAAGCTGTTACAAGTGGCTGGGGATATAGCTCAGTTGGTAGAGTACTTGCCTTGCATGAATGAGGCCCTGGGTTCAATCCCCAACACCACAAAAAAAAAAAAAAAAGCTGTTACAATGACCCAGCCACTCTCTTATTACATCATCTTCCATTAGGCGATGTTTTAAATGCAAATAAAAGCAAAGACTAACCAAATTGTAAGACATTTTAGGTCAAATAATTCAAATGATACAGAATTTATTCAATATAAACAGTTGTTCCTTCTGTTGAAAAATCCATTTTCTTTCTCCAGAGCAGTGGCCACTGCTTCTCCAAGCTCTTGTGCACATGTGTTTATAGACTGCACCTGCATCTGTGCGTTTGTTTATCTAAGCTTTATTCCTTGCACATCAGGAAGACTGTGACGTGATGTGCTGGTCCAAAATTTGATTTTTTCACATAATGAAGATTTTTTCTTATCAAAGGATATTTCAGTCCTTTAAATAGCTGCAAAATAGTGCCCTGAAAAGATGAACCATGTTTCATTTAAACCTTCCCCTACTAATGAACATTGCCAGTGTTTCATGTCTTGATATAAAAGACGGTCGTTTTAGTGTAAATCAGTCTTTATGGATTGTGCAAACAGTTTTACAGGAGAAATTCCTAGAATTGGAAGTGGTGAACAAAAGTAAGTCCCTTTTTTTATCACGATAGCTATTGCCAACCAATTCTTTAGACTGCTTGTGCGGGCCACACTCCAAGAGAACACTGCAACCTGTTTCTACACAACTGCAGATATTCTAAAAACCCATCTTACTTCCCAGCTTTGCAATCATAGGTTGAAGTCATATCTGTGGGCTGGGGATTACCTCAGTGGTAGAGGGCTTGCTTAGCATGCACGAGGCCCTGGGTTCAATCTCTCATTCTGCAAAAAAGAAAAAACAACAACAAACATATTTATCAGTTTGACATGCATTTCTTTTAATTTTGAATGCAGCTGAGTAGTTTTCATATGTCTATAAGTACTTTGCATTTGCCTTTCTTTGAATTATCTGAGCATGTCCTTTGTCTATTTCTACAATGGGTTGTTGGTATTTTTCTCATGGATGTTTGTATTATATCCAAAGGACATTAGCTCTTCATCTGTTCTGTGTTGTGAAATGTTTTTCTGCATTATCAGTTGTCTTTAAAGGTTGTTTATGGTATTTTTTCTCACAGAAATGTTTGACTTTTGAATAACAAAATTGGTCAGTTTTTGTCTTTATGATGTCCAGGCCTCAGGTCATCTTAAATGTTCCTGAGGCTGTACTGCTGAGGAGCCACACCATATTCAGAGAGTTTGTTAAACTGTCTCAAGATGCAGAAAAGTCAGCAGTAATGTTCACAAAATCTTTATTCTGAAGCATCAATAAACAACAAAAAGCACCTCTCCTGGGTTTTTTTCTTGAAGCCCACTGTCAGTATTTTTTAGGATCTTGAAGACAGCACAGGGAGCACATGGATGTAGCTATTAGAAACTGTTGTGAATATTTAGGACTCCTCACCCACTGGTGAGCCACCGCTGTTAGGGTTTTGATGTGAGGTGTCCCTCAAAAGCTCATGTAGGAGACAATGCAGGAAGGTTTAGAGAAGAAATAATTGGAGCATGAGATCTTTAACCCAATCAGTGAATTAATACCCTGATGGGGATTAACTGAGTGGTAATTGAGGGCAGGTAGGGCGTGGCTGGAAGAGATGGGACACTGATGACTTGTCTTTGGGGTATAGATTTTGTATCTGGTGAATGAAGTCTCTCTCTCTCTGCTCTCTGATTATCATGTGAGCTGCTTCCCTCTGCCACACTCTTCCACCATGATGTTCAGCCTCACCTCAAGGCCTGAGGAATGGAGCCATCTGTCTATGGACTGAGACCTCAGAAACCGTGAGCCCCCAAATAAACTTTTTCTCTTCTAAAATTTTTCTTAACAGGTCTTTTAGTCACAGCAGTGAAAAAGCTAACTAAAACAACCACTTCAACATTGCAGAGTGCAAAGGGGCAGTTGTGAAAGACTTTTGGAAGTCTTCCTCTGAAGCCCATCAGACTTCTGGTGTGTGCACCTGAATCCAAAAGCCAGAATTATCATCATTATTGTACCCACACTGTACAGTGATGGCTCATAGGGACCTTAATCCAAAAATGATGATCTTTATTATTACACCCACACTGTAGACCTGAATCCGACAACAGTGGTTAGCCTTGTTACGTCCATATTGTAGAGGGACGGCTTGTACGGACGATAGCCTGCCACTTTATGAAATCTTGTGTTCATTGTATAACCTGATCTGCATAACAAATCTAGAACAACTGAGGGCGGTCACCTCCATTTTGCAAATATGAAATCGGGAAAGGAAATGGCTTGTCCAAGCCTACATAGATGCCAGTAGCAGAAAGGAGCTGGAACCTCATCTTTCCATCAGGGTTCAAAGTCCCTTTAGCTCTCTGGCCTTTCTGGCTGTGCTTACTCACTGTCTTACCCTGCTGAAGAGCCATTTCCTTACCTAGAAAGAAGGAGCAACCCACAGCCAGACCCTCAGAGTGCCCAGCTGTCTGCTTTGCAGCCAGGAGTGTCAGGGTCCTGCCTCCCTGTAGAGCACCTGTGGACTAGAGCTGCCCAGGACCCAGGCTGTCTGATGACAGCTGATTGAAACTCAAGTGCAATGACACATAGAGGTCAAACCTGCAGGAAAACTGATAGCAAAGTCCTTGCTGTGTTACAAAGGACCCTAACATCACCGTGCTGACCAGTGGGAGTAGATTCAGTCTCAACTCATCTCAAGCTCTTTGAGATCTCATTTCTTCCACAGATGAGGTGCCACTCTAAACTATGGCACCAAAGATACAGTCCAAAATGCTCTGTTCAGGGCTGATGGTCACAGACCTGTCTACTTACCAGGAACAAGAATAATGAAGACAGGCAAATGGAGCCCCGTCTCTTGCTGGCTGGTGTTTCTCACCCAGCATGGTAACATTCCAGGCCAGACCGTCCTTGCTGGGGGTGAGTGCTGTCCGGCCCACTGCAGGCTGCTCGGCAGTGTTCCTCTACTCCTCTGCAGGCCCCACGACCAGAACTGTCTCCATATGCTGCCATGTGCCCCTAGGAGCAAGGTCAGGAGCAAGGTCATGTGCAGCTGCCACCTGCAGACGCAGACCTGAGCACATTCTGCCAAGTTCCTGAGAAGACCCTGGACTCCTGCAGTGGCTGCTCCTGACTGGCTCATTGCTCCCACTCAGCAGGACAGAAGGACCAAAAGAGGAGCTGCCACGGGCTCAAGGCAGCAAGGGAGTGTACACAGGCTGCCTCATGACCTGCCTGGAGGGAGCTTCACTGCCCTGACCTCCTGGCAGACAAAGGACTTCCCAGTAAAGATGGTGGAATGAGATGGACATCACTGCCCTAGCTTCATGTATGACTGCGTATATGATGTGATTCTACATCACGTACAACCAGAGAAATGAAAAGAAAAGAGGGCTGACCTGACCCTTGATCCATTAGTCCCTGGTCCGTCCCGTCTCTGGCCTGTGCTTGTCTTCTCCACCCTGCTCCTCACCCGGGTCTGCCCTGAAGCATCCTGCTGTTCGCACATCTTTGCACGTCTTCTCACTCAAATGGACAGAGTTCCACGATTGCTTCAGCCCATCCAGCTCCAGGCACCAAAGGTGTTTCTCAAACTCACCTCGCAGCACAATCTGATGGAGCAGAATGAGGTCGCCTTACTCATTTATCCCCACGGTGTGACTATTCTCACCCTTTACGGTAAAAACATTGTGCTTGGGCGTGAGATGCTGCCTCTTCTAGTTCTAAAGGCCAGATTGTTTGAATTCCATAACAAATCTCACCCCAGGAGTTTAAGCTGTCTGCCTACAGGATGGAGCACGGATGTTTTTAGCCAGGGTTGTATATTTAAAACACAGCCAAGCGGCCGCACGCTCCTCTCGTCCACTGCTTCTAACTCCCTGGAAACCCCATACAGTGGGCCCTCAGGTCTCCACTGCCCGCCCCCCAGTGGGGGACAGCCAGAACACCTCCAGGCCCCACACCGCAACAGCGACATGCCACACACCCTCATGCCCATGACGGGACACTAACGCAAGGCAGAGCAGCTGGGCTGTGGGGTCACATGTGCTCAGGCTAATCCCGGGTTGCCTGCACACCATTCCCTTGCATTGCAATGAGGCACCCAGAGCTCCCCATTTCCACAAGGCTTGTGGATATCCTGAGGGATGTAAAGTTTCATCTGATTCTTGTATTTTTCTGCTTATAATAAAGACTTCATTACACTCATTAGCCTTTGGGGGTTTCCCCGTAAGTCACCCCTTCATTTAGATGTCTGTCGTTTTTCTTGCAAATGCACAGAAGCTCCTTCTACATTCTCCTCTTGGCTTCACACATCGACAACTATCTTCTCCCAATCTGTCAGCTGTCTGTTAGCCTGGACCATGGCTAGCAGGAATCTATTCAACAGAAGGGCTTGACTTTTATGCAGTCCTATCTACAGGATTGTGCCTTATCGCTGCCCTCCCATCCCTGGGTGACCCAGGCAGTCCTCCATGCTGTGGGTTCCATGTTCGGTCACATGCCCACTGCCCAAGGGTCCGTCTCTGCATGTGTTAGGTTGGGGGCCAGATGTGGGCCCCTACAAGCAGCGAGCGTCTTCTCTTCTTGGCAGTTGTTCATGAACATCCTGCATGGGATTTTCCTCCGCTTGCTCCTCCTTACTGTTTCTCCCTGATGCCTGCCCTTTTGTCTTCCTACTTGGTGAGATGGGTCTTTCCGCCTAAGGACCTCTATGCAGCCTTTGTCCAGATTTTGCCTGGTGACAGCCACCTTGTTGGGGCCAGAACCCACATGGACAGCTGTGCCCTTTGCTGCCACACGTCCATGGAGCAGATGCCACCTTCCTATGACCTTGGGCCTCTTTTCTCCTTTGCTGGCCATTGGTGTCCCACACCACCTGTATTTCATCACCCTTTGGGGTGGGCATGGCCTGGGCATCAAACTTCTGTCTCAGCCCTTTGGAATGGGGAAGACATAATCCTGCCAACTTGGGAAGGGGCATTGAAATGCCCTGATGGTTCTTGATTCTGTCAGAAGTCGCAAAGGGGATGAATTTTGCCTTGCAATGGCTGCAAAAAGGAAGGGGTGGGGAGCATGTCTGCTCCAGGCTCCAAGGGTGTCTTGTTGAGCGGAAGTCACACTAAGACCCACACCTGAGCCCATCTACGTCGTCCACTGTGTTCCAGCGGTCCTTACAGCTGTTCTCTTGCCAACACCTCTATTTTTATTACTCTTGCTTTGAAATATGTCTACTCGAAAAATGTGCCTATCTAATAGGGCTAGTTCCCCAGTTCTTTGTTCCTTGACAAGTTTAGCTTGAATATTCATGAACATTGATCATATGAGTGTACAAATGCATATATATGCATGAATAGGTATTTTATTAAATTTCTCAGAAAGTTTTCTTGTAGTTTCTGTTGTGATTCCACTGAATGTGTGAATTAATTGGAAGAACACCAGCTTTTTATATATTGAGATTTCCCACTCAAGGGTACAAAATTTTATTTCATTAAATCACACTGTGTTCTTAGACTTTTAAATTTTTCTCCAGGGATTCTTCTACAGTTAGGTTAATTCATGTAATAATCCCAACCATCTTGTATTTATTGTAAAAATTTTTATTGCCATCATTTTTCATATGAGGAAACTGAACCCATAAAGAAAAATAACTGACTCAGGACCACTCAGCAAGTAAGGAGCAGAGCTGGATTCAGTCCATGCTTCTAGCCACTGAGGGGCTGCTGTAGCTCCAGGCACTTTATAGTTTGGCTGATACTATGAATGGTGTCTTTTTATAGTGTTTCCTAACTGATTGGTTCACTTGTACAAAAATTATTATGATTATTATTAGTGCTGAGCACAGAGCCCAGGGCCTCATGAACGCAAGACAAGTGCCTATCCTGAGCCACCACTAGCCTAGCTGGTTTTCTCAAGTTGATATCAGTGTCCAGTGTCATTGTTGAACTGTCTTGTTCGTTCTAGTGGTTGGTATACTTTTTGTGGTTTGTTTTGCAGATCAATTATTTTTAAAATAACAGTTTTAGCTTTTCCTTTGCAATAAATGTCTCATTTTTTTCTTATCACATTGGCCAAAACCTCTAGTGCAATGCTCCACACTATGTAGTTATAGTCACAGACAAAGAATGCCTCCTATAGAAAAGTGGTGTTAGTGCAGAAGAAGGTGTTTATTTCACGTTGGTTACAAGTATGGGCAGCACATTAGAAACATACTCCACAAAACTTTAGGTCATACACTAGATCTGGTGGCCAAGAATCCATTTTTAACAGAGGCCCTGTATTCATCTAAGCAGAAAAAAAATTACATTAGTGTGTGAGATAACCCTTTTAGGGAGAAAGAGATCAGCTGCCACCAGCTTGACTTCATTTTGACATGAAGCACACTCAACTCTGTCCTAATCTTGTGTGGCACAACTGTGCTCTGTATGCCCCACCTGCTTCCCCAAACTACTAAATACAATTGTTCTGCCAATGGATTGGTCTGTGCACCATGGGCAATTCAGACAGTAGCGTTGGAAGTAGCCTTAGATATCAGCCATCCCCTTCTAATGTACCTGAAAGCCCCCAGGGTATGGCTTCAATACCTTCAAGCAGATAATCTACCAGGCCAGGCTGATGCCAGAGCACAGCAGGGCCTACATCAGCTATCCCCATGCACCTGGTCATGGCCTACAGCAGAGGCTGGCCCTGCTGAGGGGTCCTGATAGCATGCCAAAGGCTTACACTAACCTCTTCCATCAAGAAGTCAACGGGGACCAGATGTGAGAAGGAAAACTCCCTCCTCCTTCCTGTGTCTCCAAAGGCTTCTCATTGAGAAGACTGGTGCTTCTGTACAAAGGCAGACTCTGGCAGCGACAGGTGGGAGGTACTGGGGCCCTGCAAAAGCTCCCAGTTGGTGACCAAAACATCCCTCCCCTCTTCACAGGCAGAGTGAATAATGCTTAGGGGACAAATAACCTCTCACCCAGCACCTCCAAGGTACAAATTGTGGCTGCTCCAACCCCCATGCTGCAGGAGCTGGAACAATCTCTTTTCAGCCCTCCTCAGCACCTTCCTATGCCTCCAGCCTGTGAAGTCAACAGATTGCGTCCAGTCACCAGCCTGAGGGTCTCTTCTGCCCACCCTCTGCTCGCTGTCCAGCATGGAGATGTGGCCATACCCTGCCAGCTGCTGCTTCTGCTCTGCTCCTTACCCCTGAGATCACAGTACCACTGAAGGGATGTTTCACCCTGCAAATCCAACCACACCTCCCTGCCTAAACTAGATAGTCCCCACCACCCTCAGAATAAAACTGTGCTCCTTAGCATGGGGCACACTCCCCCTACCAAAGCCTGCATCCTGCTCCCCAGATTCATTTCCCTCCTTACTCTCTGACTGCTCTGATCCTATTTCTGGAGCTGGAACCTGCTGTCACCCCTGCAAGCACTCTGGTACCCACTTTTCCTTTCCCTGTCATGCCGGGCCCCTGCTCCTGGGAACCTCTGCTGCCTGCTGGAGCCCGCTGCTCCTGCTGAACAGTGTCCTCTCTCTGGGCCTTTTCTCCAGGACCCTGGGTGTTTCTCTCACCAAATCCTAGCTTCTTTCTGGCCGCTGTCAGAAACTGGGCTTTCTAAGAGAGCAGCTGCTGGATAGCCATCTCTGTCTCACCCTTCTTATGCTCGAGAGGACATGTGAACAAAACACTGAGTCGGATTTGGGGTGGTGGGGTGCTCCCAAAGGGTCCTATTCACCCGGTGTCTTGTGCCTGGCACCTCGTCCGCCTGGCACACAGTAGGTGGATTATCTGTCCATTCCACCCAGAACTAGGAGGGATGTCGCCGCTAGGGCGCGTCGGTGATCCAGGAGAAGGAAAGTGGGCAGCACCACTTGTGCGCGCTTGGGGCAGTCAGTGCGCCCGCCCGGGCTGGTGGAGCTCTTGGGCCCAGCGGGGCTTCTGGACCTGGCGGGCCCGGGACGAAGCCAGCAGATCCCGCCTGCCCAGGACCCCGCCGCCACTCGGCGCTAATTTCACTTTCAATTTGCGCGCGCAGGCGGCGGGGCGGCCCCGGGACATGGCCGGGCACTCCGAGAGTTAATCCGAAAGCGCTGCGAGCCCCTTGGGCAGGAAGGATCGCACGTGTCACCGAGAAACTGATGTAGAGAGAGACAGAGAGAGAAAGCAAGAGCCCTCGGTCCTGGGAAAGTCCTGCCGCGCCTCGAGGAGTTATAAAAATGTGGCCTCCTAGGTCCCCAGCCCACAGCCGACTCACCTGCCGGGACCACCTGCCTGCGTCCAGCTCCTGCTCAGCGTCCACGCAGCATGTGCCCATCAGCGCGCAGTGAGTAGCCGCCCGCGGCGGTGGGGAGGCTGGAGACAGGCAGGACCCAGCCAGCTGCCCTGCCCGGAGGCTAGAGCTCTGGCAAAGGGGAGGGAAGGAAGCAGGAAAGGATGAACCTTGGGCTCACAGAGCAGTGTCTCTTTTTGAAGCAGCCCATGAGCTAGCATTACGCTCACTTCATAGATGAGAAACCGAGGCCCAGCTGGAGGTCTCTTGCCTAGGAGACTTCTTACAGCTGCAGCTATAAGCAGATCTCAGCCAGCTGCAAAGGAGGCTTTGATACTCTGCTGTTCCAAAAGACGGGTCCTGAGTCGGAGCCAGTCATTTCTGCTCCTGGGCTCAGTTTTCCTATTCAAAACTTGGAGGCTTTCTCTGGGGGAGCACTGAGCCCAACCCCCTTGTCTGGGGCATCCCAGAGCAGGCTCTTAGCACTAGAACGAAGAGTTGCCCTCCAATAACTTGATCCATCTCTCAGGCGGGGAGGAAGTGTTGGTAAAGGGCGGAGGGAGGTCAGCACCAAGAAGAAGGGATAGGCACAGATGGCCAGACCCGACTGACAGCTCAGCTGCCCTCACTTCCCTTCCAGGCCTCCTCTTCCTGGCCACCCTTGTCCTCTTGGAGCACCTTGTTTCTGCCAGGTACCTCCCCAGGAGCACTCCAACCCCAGGATCGTCCCAGGAGTGCCACAACCTCTCCCAGACCCTGCTGAGCACTGTGGGAAGCGCCCTGGAGAAGGTGAGGGCCAGTGTCCTCTGCACACTCGGTGTGCACTGCTGGAGATGCTGCACCTGGGGAACTGCAGGCAAGCTGCCACTCATGGGTAGCTGTCAGGAGGGGAGAGGGACTTCACAAATGGCTTGTCAGCTGAAGGGGCTCAGTGGAGTGGTGTCCTCAGAGAAAGCAGAGTGGGGATCAATAGTGGGGCTTGGTTTGCCTCTGCCAGCAGGAAGGCAGTGTGTGTCCAGCAGCACGCCAGCCCAGGGGGACTTGCGCTAGGCAAAAGACATCGCAGCTGAGGACAATCCAGGGAGCAGTTGGGTGGGTTTCTGTGTGGCCACAAGATGAACTAGATTGTCCCTTCTTCTGCTCACCATGTCCATTGCGGTGACATGCTTTGTGTGGGAGTCACACACCTCAAGGAGGACACTGACCATTCGTGTCCAGCTTTCATTTTATAGGGAAGAGTTGTCTGAGTTTTTTTTTTAATAGCTTTCATTTTTTCAGGTTTTGTATTTTAATGCAAAAAATTATTTTCCTTTTTATTTTTTTTATTTTTTATTTTTTTTTATTTTTTCACATTTATTTATGTATTATATAACTCTTAAAATATATTCACTTATCATGTACAGCATGTGAAAATGTGTTTTCACATTTAGTTTGAAAATGTGTATACATTGTGAATG
>CM053409.1:6949792-7135821 GCA_028644305.1 Xerus rutilus
CTTTCACGCGCAAGTGAAATTCCTGCCGGGGCAGCTGTGGGATGATGTCCAGAAGCTGGCTGGGAGATGGTATTTCCACAACTTCAATCTCTGGCTCTGGAGAGACTGACCGCAGCGTCTGCCTAGGCCGCCATCTTGGAACTGCCCTCTTATTTTCCTTTTTAAAACTGCTTCAATTAGCTCTTGCTTTTGCTGCAAAGCCATAACAGAAACCCAGTTTTTCAAAGATACTCAGAGCTGGGAGTGTAGCTCAGTGGTAGAGGGTGAATTAGAACCCCTGCACTGCCAAAAACAACAACAACAACAAAACAACCTTTTGCCATCCTGCTCACTATAAAATATGTTTAGCTTGTTGCCTTATTAATAACTTAGAAAAAGCTCAATGCCACAGGGCCTTAAAGAAGTCCTTTCTCTTCTGTTCTAAACTTTCATAATGCACTGCCAATTGCTTCTCATACTTCAGTTGTAATTAAAAAGGAGTTCCCCAAGTAAAGCCTGCAGAGGTACAGCTTCTTTTCCAGAAGAAGTGTTCAATATAGACAGGATGTGGGAGATGAAATTTAAATGGATGCTCTCAGTGAGGAAGCGGATTCTTCCACTCCCAGATGCAATGCTGAAGTCGCAGCATCACAGAATTCATTTGGAAGTTTTTGTGCCAGGCCTTTTCAGATTTGCCAGAGCAAACCAACCCGCCTGTGCAGAACACGGGGGTGGTAGGTGCTTGGGATTCACAGCCTGTTCTGAATTTGTAGAGTTGGACCCATGTTGTTTTCGTTTTACTTTGACTTCTGAGTTTGATGCCATTGAAAAATTGGACTTCTCATAGAAGAACCTATGAGAATAATTTAATTATAATTTCCAGCTTCCCTTGGAAAGGTCTGAAGGACCACAACTCCAGGCCCCAGGCCCCTGTCCCAATCTCTACAGTCTGCTCAAGTGTGTGGCCCAGGGCTGCCGAGTACCTCCAGGAGCAGCACACACACTTTTCGTGCTGCTGTCCTGAATCAACACTAACACGGCTTTAAACAAGGAAATTGTGTCACCTTCCAGCTCCAGAGGTCAGAAGCCCAGTATGAGCCAATGAGGCTAAAATCAATGTGGCTTCAGAGCTTGCATCCCTTCCTGAAGGCTCCAGGGGAGAATGTGCTGTCTCACCTTCTAGAAGCTTCTGTGTTCCTGAGCTGGGCTCCCTTCCACCTTCTAAGCCAGGCCTGAGGGGTGGAGCTCAGGGGCAGAGCATGTGTCTAATGTGGGCTGTGGTCCCTGGGTTCAAACCTCAGCTCTGTGACAAAAGAAAAAAATCTGGCAGGGGCAGCTGCGTTCTTCCTCATGCCATCACTCTGGATTGACACTTCTGCCTCTCTGCCTCCGGGAGGACCCTGTGCTTACTCTGGGCCCACCCAGATCATCCAGGATTCTCTCCCCGCCGTAAGGTTGGCCGATTAGCAGCCTTCTCATTGCCACACACGTAGCGTAGTCCCAGATTCCAGGGTGAGGAGGTGAGGATGAGATGTAAGCTGTCAGTCCACCTGCCCCAGATAGCGATGTCCCTACCCAAATGTGCTCTGCACTCTCTGGCCTTGACCACGGCTCACACGGTTCCCTCTGTGGTGCTTTAGTGCTGTCCTCTCCACCCCACGCCCTCCTTGGTGCTTCTTACCTGCTGACGCATCTCCTAGTCATCTGGGCACTTGCCTGTCTCTGCGGCTGAACTTGGAATCTAGGGGGACATGCCATCCTTCCCTTTGCCCTGTCCTTGGTACACAGACTTGGTGCAAAGCGATGTCAGCCTTCAATCAGAAAGTCATTGCCTTCTCAGGACACCTTGCCTGGTTCCATCCAACAGTGCTTTTCAACATGCCTGTGCGATGCCATCAGTGTGGACCTCATGTGTGTGGACCACAAGTGAAATTTCAGCTGGTCTTTAGAGTTTACGTGTATGTTGTAGCCACCAAGCTGGGGCTTTAATGGACCCCCTGTAGGAGCTGAAGATACTCATAAAACGCAGGCGTTTTGGCAAAAGAAAATAGAGTTTCTGCCAGAAACAAGTGTCAGGGTGAGGTGTGGATGCTGATTAGCACAGACTGTTGGAATGACTTGCAGTGTTTATGTAATGAAAAAAGATGTGACCCAGGGAGACATGTCCCAAGCCAAGGATGAAGAGAGGAGGGGGATGCTGGCTGACTGTTTTCACCCTGTAGAAAAGCAGGTGAAAGGTCAAAGAGGTGCAGGTCAAGGGCAGCCAGCCTCATAGGAGCTGAGGCCTTCTCAGTGGCCCTATCTGAGCTTCTCATGTTCTTCCCAGGCCAGAAAAGCCCTAGAACATTACCCCTGCAGTGCCGAAGAGGTCGATCATGAAGATATCACCAAGGACAGCACCAGCACAGTGAAGGCCTGCTTGCCACTGGAGCTAGCCCAGGTACAGCGACTTCCATCCTGAAGCACCAGGGCAGCAGGCCCCACTGCTTCCAAAGCTTGTGTGCTTCTGGTTTCCCACAGAAATTACATTTTGAAAAAAAAATTATAAAAGCAGATATGTTTTTTTACAACCACATGAATATGCTTAACACCCCTGAACTACATGCTTAAAATAGTTAAGGTGGTAGATTTTGTTATGTGTTATTGCCATAATAGAAGAAGGTTTGAAGTGAAACACCAGACATATTTCTGGCAAGAGTTAATACCTTCAATATGTGCTTTTTTCCCTCCAGAATGAAAGTTGCTTGGCTTCCAGAGAGACCTCTTTCTTAATTGTAAGTAAAAAAATTCCAGGTTTCCTCCCACGTGGTGAATTCATGTGCTGATGTCTGGTTCTTCTTGCCCTAGAACGGGAGCTGCCTGGCCTTGGGGCGGACCTCCTGGATGATGGTAAGACTCATCTCTGTTCTCAGGTACACAGGGGTGGGGTGGGGAAATGGCTTTGGCTCATCTCAATGGTTTCTTCCCATTTTGGGCCATCACTCAGACGCTGTGCCTTAGTAGTATCTACAAGGACTTGAAGATGTACCAGGTGGAGCTCAAGGCCATTGACGCCACCCTTTTGATGGATCCTAAGAGGCAGATCTCTGTAGATGAAAACATGCTGGCTGCTGTCAAAGGGCTGATGCAGGTAAGGTCCTATCCGGTCAGCAAAGCACCTTTCATACCAAGCACAGCCAGCCAGGGCCCTTGATGGAGAAGACTGGAAGAGGCCTGCACTCCGCTTTGACCCCTGTAGAGCAGCATCCCCAGGGAGATGGCCTTCAGGGCGCCCTCTACAGGGAGGGTCCACGTGAGCTGTCACTTAAGAAAAGAAGCCTCCCGTGTCCACCACAAGGTGATGCCAGGCTCTCTGCAGGTGTTCCCATGCATTTTCTTACATCATCACCACAACAGCCTTTTGAGGTCTGTATGAAGGAGGAAGCTGAAGCTTAAGAGGCTGAAACCACATGTCTGAGCAAGAGGCAGAGCCAGCATCCCTTCAGAAAGCTCTGCTGCACTTTACTTCTCATTGTTGTCTAGCAGACCCAGGATGGGCAGGCAACAGGCAGCATGCATACCTGAAAACATGGCTCGGGAAGTGAGCAGCGCTGGTGGCTGGCTATGTCCCATCTTGAAGTAACATGTGAACAAAATAGAATGCATAATGCATTCAGGCAGGACTTGCATAATTTTCTGGATCACTGCAGCATATGATGCTAACACAAAATATAGAGACATGCACATCAGAGAAAAGGCAAGTGGCTTCTGGTCACCAGGGCACAGGGTGCAGACATGACGACAGAAACCATCCTCTGAAAATCAATCACTTACACCATAGTGTATTTGTGTGTGCACGTGCACGTGTGCCAGATTCTTGTTTGAAAGGCAATGAACTTTGTACAACTATGAAAGAATGTTACTACTAGAGAGTTGCGGTCTTCATTTTCAGGACCGAGTCCGGTGATTTGGGTGTAACCACACAACCCCTAAGTCCTGCAGCTTGCTCCTCTGTTGAATGTGATGGCTGTACATACCCTACCTTTCTTTTAGGACTTTTTTGAGGAGCAAGTGGGAGTACTGACCCTCATGTAATAAGATCTTGTGTAGTGTTAGCAAATCAAAGGGCTAAAATAGGGACTTGCATTGCCAGGTTTATGTGTCTTATACAAATGGTTTTTCTACAGGAAGCAGATCTATTAACTGATGGAGTCCTGATCAGTAATAATCTATGCCTCCCTGTTAGAAAAAGGACGGGGCTTCTGCGCTCTACAAGTTAGATATAGCAGCAGGTGTCATGTTAACAGAATCATGCCATTCTAGAGCAACTGCTGCGGGCGGTTTTCTGAGCAGCTTAGGGGACTCTCCCAAGCTCACTGCATAGCCTGAGCAGGTATGTGTCTTCTCTCCGGTCTGATCTAGTTGGACTTGGAGTGTAAGAGGGGACCGTGCTGCAGGCTCTAACGCAGGCACTGCTTTACCCATTTTAACAGACAAATGTTTTTGTTTTGGAATTCCATCTGTCATCCTCAGTATTTATCCTTCTAGGCCCTGAATGTCAACAACGTCAACAGTGAGACTGTGACTCAGACACCTTCCCTTGAAGCACCGGATTTTTATAGAACGAAAGCCAAACTCTGTGTACTTCTTCATGCTCTGAGAATCCGTGCGGTGACCATCAACAGGGTGATGAGCTATCTGAAGTCTTCCTAGGAAGCTGAGGTGCCTCCCAGCCTAGCGTCCTTTGGATAAAAGTCTGAAATTTGAATGAGGTGTGGGTCAGGCTGGGGGTCTGGCTGTTCCTAAGCTCCTTCAGGAATCTTCTCTCTGCTCTCTTTGCTTCCACCCACCTGATGGGTTGCTAAGGGGCAACAGAGTTCTTTCTGTAGGTGTTTTCTTTCCCTTTCCTAGAAGAGCAAGAATTAATAAGCTATCTCTGTACTAAGGTGTTTATAGAAACACTCAAGCATCATTTATTTAAAGATATTTATTGATAATATTTTATGTTCATGAAAGCATGTGAACTAACATATTTATTTATGTTATATTTATTAAAGTATTTCTTATCAAGTGAATTTGAAATAAATATTCCAATAAAGTGGTGGAATGAAAGTAATCTTGGTGTTTCTGGAGTATTTGGTTTGCTTTAAGGGGCTCGGATACCCAGTGCAAGAGAACTAAGAACTCTGGTGAAATTGGAACAAGGGGCTGGGACTGTAGCTCAGCGGTAAAGCACTTGCCTCGCATGCGTGAGGCCCTGAGTTCGATCCTCAGCACCACATACAAAGCAATAAAATAAAGACATTGTGTCCATCTACAACTAAAAAAATATTTAAAAAAAAAAAAAAGAAAAGAAATTGGAACAAAATGGTCCCGCAGGGACGAACATGGGTCCTTGTCCCAGGTTCCTGGATCTCATTTTACAGCAATCCTGTTAGACTAAACCACTTTGGTGCTGAGGGATTGGAGCCAGTTATTTTTAAAAAATTTTCTGTATTACTTTAAGAATTATTTTATTGTACAACATCTGAGTTGAAAAGTAAAACACACAAAATGTTCTCCCTGTCACCCACAGTCCTCTGGCTCTGCCTTGGACAGATATGCCATCCTATCTTTAACTGGGAAAATACCACTAAGAGGGATTCAAGTTAAATTACTCTAATTTTTGTGACCCTCTGGGCTCTCAGGGGAGATCTGTTTGAATAAGAACCAGAAATACATGTGTCTGAGAACATGTAGAGCTTTTCCTGGAAAAACAGTGATCATTGCCTTCATTGGCCTGAGCTGTCTTCTTCATGAGGGAAATATTAAATTCCATTCTTTTGACTCTTTAAACGATGTGCATTTGAAAAGATTCTCCCAACAGAATGCCATGGCTTGTTAGTATTGCGATGATCCTGTTGCTCCTTCACAGGAAAAGGCCACAGACCTGAAATATTTAATTAGTGAAATATTTAATTATTTAATTACTGAAATATTTAATTATTTAATTACGCCTCCCCACCAAATCCACCAGACCCAGCCTCAACCCTTTGAACCAGGGAGGCATGAATGTGGCACCAGGGCCTCCCCAAGGCAAACTTGCTGGCTGTTCAGGTTCTCACTACAGATTTGTCCAATGGCAGCCACGGGAAGCCAGGCCCCTCACACCATCCTTCCTCCAGCCATTCACCTTGCACCCAGGGGCCTTCCTTTCCTGGTGTGGGCTCAGTTCGGCAGCCTTGACCTGGGTAGAACTTCACGCTGTGGACCTGCTGCTGGGTCCTGCTGGTTGTCTTGGCTGCAAACTTGGAGGGTGAGGGTATGGATAGGCCGAGGAACATGGTGGGACTTTGGTTCTAGAGAACTCCACCAGATGTGCTTCAAAATCAGGACCCGCCTCGTCACCTGGGAGTTTTCCACTTCCCCTTCAGGGCTGGGGCTGCATCCTGCCAGCTGTGTAGCATGACCAAGTTGCTTAAGGGCCCTCCTGTGTGCTCTTGTAGGAAATGAAGATTGTGCTGGAGCTTACCTTGCAGGATCTGCGTGGGGTTAGGTGGAACAACCTGAGCCCAGCACGCAGTCGGTGCCCAAGGAATATCAGCGAGTCTTGACTATTGCTGTGAGTCTTGGGCCTGGCAAGTGGCAGGTCTGTTCAACTTCTTTGCTGCCGTCTGCTCATGGGTGAAATTCTGAGGAGCCAATTCACAGTGTTGCTGAGCAGAGAGAGGCAGAGGTGCTGGTGTGCAGCTGTGCTCCAGGTCATTGTGCTAACTCTTGGGCTGTTCGCTTAAAGAGCTCACCTTCGGCCCATCCCTCCAGGGCACGGAGCATATGGAGCCTGTTGAGTCCAGAGGCTGCCTGGTGCTGGGGACAGAGTGAAATGCAGTAAGAACAATGTGACCTAGAAAGGCTGAGCTCACCAAACCACCCCTCGGTGTAGCCCACTGCAGAGTCGTCTGGCCCACAAGCTACTGCACTGCAAGGGGATAATGCATAGAGGTGTTCCTCTCACCCAAGTGACTCCATCGCGGAAAGCTTCAGCTGGAAGATGCTCACTGAGGGCCCGAGGTTAGGGGGTGGTCTGGCCAGGCCCAGGGGTGTTGGAAAACTCAAGTTGTGAGGGGCCTAGACACCCCAAGGAGGAGAGAAAACACGGACCAGTGGGGAGGAACAGTGTTGTTGGCCAGCAGGGCAGTCTTCAGGAGTCCCTTGACCGTGTGACTCAGTCCATTCAGCCGTCCTTTCCGGGGATGGGGCAAGCCCTTGTTTCCAGCTGGCATAACTTTGCCTCTTTGTGTGGATCTCATTTAAAATAAGAAGCTACAGTTACACTGTCCCAAAATTCAACTACCTGTTCCTGAAATATATTACAATAAAATATTTTTAAGCCTGGCACCATAGTGCACACCTGTCGTCCCAGCCACTGGGGAGGACGTGGAGGGAGGATCAATTGAGCTTAGGACTGGAGGCCAGCCTGGGCAACATAGAACCAGTCTTGATTTCTGTTTTTGTTGTTGTTGCTTCAATTGAATGTGTATCAACTTTTTGGTTGAAATGCATTTAGTAAAAACATGCAGGAAAGCTTCTATTGTATTTATGTATCTTTAAATTTTGTATTAAAAATAGAAGTGTGAGGGGGCTGGGATTGTAGCTCAGTGGTAGAGAGCTTGCCTCGCATGCGTGAGGCCCTGGGTTCGATCCTCAGCACCACATACAAACTAATAAAATAAAGACATTGTGTCCATCAACAACTAAAAAATAAAAAAAAAAAAATAGAAGTGTGAGGGTGAGGTGTAGCTCAGTGGTATAAGGGTCATGCTCCCCGGTCACTCCAAAATGGGTGATGAAGGAGATAGACATGAAAGTCTTTAGGCTTTTAAAAGAAAATTATGTTCAATTACAAAAAAAGCTAAAAGGTTAAAAATACATATGCTTTAAAACTTTTTTTTCCCTCCAGCTTCCACATATGAGGGCACACATGTGACAGCTTCTAAGTCTGGCTTTCTCTGCTTAACATGATGTCCTCCAGTTCCATCCACGTTGCTACAAACGGCACCAGTTTCTTCTTTACGGAATAGAACTCCGCTGTGTATATAGACCGCATGTGCTTGACCCACTCATCTCCTGAAAGCAGAAGGGAGAACGTGGGGCTAGAAGAAGGAGGAAAGCAGGACGGAGGCAAGTAAGATAAGGAGAGGTCACGGGAGCGAACCCGGTCAGATCATGTTATATGCATGCACAAACACGCTACATAGAAGCCACTCTATCATTAACATGCACCAATAAAAATTTATAGGTATTACTGAGAATGACAGAGGAAAGATTTTCTAAATTGTCAATAATAAAAAAAATTTCAATCTATTTATGAAAAAATGCATATGTTTGTTTGGTTCAAAATAATTATACATGCTTGTAACTAGGGAAATATCCACAATGCATATGCCTCTTGACTTAGATAAAAGCAACAAAATATCTGTGGTTTGGGGTTACTGGTTACCAACCTTGAAAATCAGTGGGCTGGTTGTAGCTGTAGCTCTGTGGAGCAGAGTTTCTTGGCATGCAGAAGTCTTGGATTCAGTCCTGAACATTGAAAGAAAAAAACCCAAACCAACATGCTACCAAAATATACTACCCCATTTGCTGCAGAGTAGGTTTCTCCCCGCGACACTGTAGAGATCTTAGAGACACCTCCAGACAGCAATTTTGGAGACCCACACAATCATTTCACATCAGTGTCCACAGTGTTTGAGAAAGGCCGAGGTCTAGCAAGGACCCAAGCAACCCCACTTTCCAGTGCTTTCCCAGTGTGGGTTACAGGTAAGATTTCCCTGGCATGGGGATCTCTGCTCATCCTTGTGTGGAAGGGCCAGGCAGACACGCAGGTGTCCCAGGCCTGTGGGATACTTGGGGGAAGCAGTGGCCCCACTTGTACTTACTAAGCCTCAGTCCAAGTATGGAAAGCAGACATTAACTACCCACAGGGCTGAAGGGTGACAGTCATGGAACAGCATCTTTTTAAAAGTGACTTGGCACTGGCGTGTGGCTCAGTGGGGGAGCACTTGCCCAGCATGCATGAAGCCTAGTCTCCATCTCCAGCACAGCAAAACTCAAAAACAAAACCGCAGTGACTAATAAGTAGCAGTGCGAAGAGGGCACGTGACCACTGTAAGGGGCAGATTTCTTTTCCTTTCTTTCATCTATAATTTGAGGATTCTTTAAGTAAGTTAAACAAACACATGCAGACGTTAACTACCACAAGCATCATGCCTGGAGACAACAATATCTGTATGTTTCCTCCAAAACATTTTACCAGTTACTAAGAGCCAAAGAATGTGGCCAGTATATTGTCAGCCAAGCCTTCAAAAAAGGACAGTGGGAGCAGGGCCCACTTGGAAAGCAGGTGCCCGGGGAGCGCCAGGCCCTGGGATTACCCCCAGCACCAGGGAGAGCCCAGTGGTTTTGCCAGAGCTGTTTCTGATAAGCATTGGCAATCTCCTCTCCCCCTAAAGTAAGAGGTCCCCTAGCAAAGTCAAGGAAAGCGGCAAGGAAATAGCTTTCTACAGATGCCACTGACTTGCCCTGGGTCCCGTGAGCTTGAGATAAACCAGGGTGCTTCCAGATCGTACGTGATCTGGACTTCCAGGCCCAGGCTTGCCTTCTTCATTCCTGTGACTTATTTGTAATTTGGGGAACATAAAGGGGGCACTCAGTGTTGTAGGGACAGACGAGGCAAGACACCGGATAGGAAACAGGAAGCAGGTTTATCTGACTGCAGTCAGTTCAGAGGGTGCAGCTTTCACTGTAATCAATTAATTCCCCTGCACCCTGAGCTCAGGCAGTTTCACAACTTTATACCCAGCATATAAGGGGAGGGGCTCAGAAGTTCACAGTCCGCAGAAGTTTACACAAAAGCAGCTTTTTCTTTTATTGTTCTGGGCAAGTTAACACTTCAAGGACAGCACCTGAGAAGGGAAGAGCTTCTGCTCCCCTGTCTTTCCTCCCCTGCCAGCTGTTACCATGGAGCTCAACTAGTAACATCTTCTCTTATCTCTAAAATATAAACATCTCTGTGAAGCTCAGGCCCAAGGCCAGAGGCCTTGTTAAAGGATCTGTCCTTCTTGTTACACTTAGCATTTGCAAACATATATTTATGAAATATTATATTGTTACTATACTAGATAGTTCATAAATGTAGGTGGATTAAAAAAAAAAAAAACTAGTAAAGGGGCATTCAGCACCTGGAGTGCTGATCTCTTTCAGGCTGGTGGCCAGGTAAGGTAGAGCAACAGAAAATAGGAAGTTTAACTACATTGAACTCTTTTGTAGAGACTCTTTTGCTGATAGTCCTAAGATCAATTATGGTGCAGATTTCTGGAGAAGCTTAATTAAGAATTTCTGTGGAGGAGGAGGTGCCACTACATCAGGACCAAGGTGTTTCATTGTGTCCCTTTTCATTAGGGATGATACACATGGTAACATCCGTTTTGTGTCTAGCTATGTCATCTCTGTTGATTTCTTAGCAATAGTGTCATAGATTTGGAAGGGCATGTGACTACCAAGGGAAACCACTAGATGCATAGAAACCATAGCTCTCTCATGAAGCCCATTTTTCTACTTTCAGCTTTTGAGCTGGTTGTGCTCTGGTACAGGGAAGCTCACTGGTTGCAGAGTCTAGGTAAAGGCCTTGCAAACCCTGGTGGTGACTTTAGAAGGTAGAGACGACAGGGTTCCTCTTGCCCTCTCACCCTGCTCATTTCATCTGTGGTCAACAATGTATCGATAAGCATGGGAGGTTTGTGCTTGGACCCTTCCAGGTTTCACAGGCTTGGTGTTTGGGAACTTCTAGATGGAAGGATGGGTGCTAAGGACGGCCTGCGCCACCTAGTGGTACTGGATGCACAGCGGATTGCTCCTGGTCCTCAAAACTTTTGTCCCAATGAAAGCCACCCTACCCTATTAGCTTCTGAATCTTCTCAAAACCCACCCTATCAGATTCTGAACCCACAAAGTGCTTCTGTTAACACGGAGTCCTGACCAAGTCTTAAATAAGAATCACCACAGCGATACACTGACTATCAAAGCGTTAGCAGAACTAATGGATATCACAAAGAATATTGCAGAAATAGACGGCAAATAGTCTGAAAAATGGGCAGATGATCTGAATTGACATTTGGCTATGAAACACAGCTAGACGCAGTGGGGCAGGCCTGTGGTCCCGGCTTATCGAGAGGCTGAGTCAGGAGGATCATTTGAACTTAAGAGGCATCCTATTTCCTCAAAAGAGAAGGTAGACAGAAGCCAACAAGTATATATGAAAAACATTATCAGTGAATTGCTAATCAGAACTACGAGAAAGTATCGCCTCACTCTAGTCAGAGAGACTGTTCTCAAAATGACAAAAAAATTAAAAATTCCAGCAAGGATATGGGCAAGGACATCATGTCCACTATTGGTGGGAATGTACATTGGTACAGATACTATGGAGCAGAGGGCAGGGGCTCCCAGGAAACTGCAGATGGAGCCACATTCACCCAGCCATCTCTGCTGGGAATACAGCTGAAGGAAATGGAATCCCTGTGTCAGAGATGCCTGCATGCCATGTTCACCCCAGCAGGGTGTATCAACCCAAGTGCCCTTCAGCAGACAGATGGGTAAAGAAAATGTGGCATAGGTACAATGCAGAAGGCTATTTAGCCATGAAGAGAAAGAGACTCTCTCATCTGTGGCAGATGGACAGAACTGAGGGACAATAAATGAAGTGGATTAAGTCAGACGTAGACAAACAAAAGTTGCATATTCTCAATCACACCTGGAAGTAAATGTGGGTCCCAAGAAAGAAGAGGCGAAGCCTGGGTGGTGGCCACATCTGTAATCACAGCAACTCAGGAGGCCGAGGCAGAAGGATTGCAAGTTGGAGGCCAGCCTGGAAAACTTCAGTGAGATCCTGTCTCAAAAGGGCTAGGGAAGTACCTCAGGGATAGAGCACAGACCTAGCATGTGTGGGTCCTGTCTTCAGTACTCTGTGCACAGGAGCAAACAAACACAGGCACAGACATGTCCACACACCCTCCACCAGATCATGACTGCTAGAGGCTGGGCAGGGACAAAGGGAGAGAAGGAGCTTAGACAACAGGTGCTAACAAGGTGGGAGGAAATATTCTAGTGTTTCTAGCACAGTAGAATGACTGAGGGTCACTTCAAGCTGCTACACATTTCATGAAGAACTGAAAAAAAGGACTTTAAAGGCCGCCAAAAAGAAACGCTGGTGGCTGGGCCAGGCACTTGCCCACAGGCACAAGGCCTGGTTCAGCCCTGGCACCAGGAAGCAAAGGAAAAAATGAATCAATGAGATGGGAATGCTCATTACTTGGATTTGGTCCTTACATGTTGTATACCTGTATTGAATTCTCAGTTACCCACTAAATACATATAATTATTATGTATCAGTTCAAAAGAAAATTTAAAAAAAACACCCCAAGTAAATCTTCACTAACTGGCTGATTTAGATGTACTATCCTGTCAACCCCCAAAAGATCAAACTCCATAATATTCCAGGCTGGACAGGGCTTTGCAAGACTGACCCAGTGGAATGAGAGCTGGATGACCGTGGATGGAAGAGGAAGTTAGAAGGTGGTTGACCTCCTCCAGCTTCCAAAAGCTGTCCCTTGTGCTTTTTCCAAACAGTTCCCTTCTGATCATGTTGAACCCAGTCACCTGTCAATAAACATCAATTAGAAAACCTAGTGAGAAAAAAAAAAACCCAAAACAAATAGTGAGAAATCTGAGTTGAAGATACCTGTTTATGAAACTGTTCCAAAGCTCTGAGACCCGGCCACTCTCCACAGCTCCAGCACAAGTCTGAGGTGTCAGGGTGCCCTGCGGGATGCCTCCTCCTGAGTAAAGTAGGACCCCAGCCAGTCCACCTACCACTGTGGCTTTTGCCACACCCCCACGCCAACTGAAAAGTGATTCCTCGATCATCTTTAAATCCATTCTTCCCATGAACAGTAACCCATTGGTATCACTGGCCATGCAGAGAAAGAAGCCACCAAAGCCAACACTTTATGTTAAATTTATAAAAATTCCACCTATGTGCCTTGCAGAGCATTCGCATAGCCTGTGTGAAACCCGTGTTTGATCAACCTCACTGCAAACGGCAAAACCAGACAAACCCACCCCTAAACAGCGCCCTGGAGTGCCATTCTGGAAAACGCTGGGCTTGGAGAGCTTTCAGGACACTTCCTGGGGGTTGGACACCTATTTCTCCATTTGAAATTCAGCTCCATTCTGACAGTCTGGTCCCTCCGAGAAAATGCCTTCATAGAGCTGAGGCCCCCAAAAGGGTGGAGGCCACAGAACTAATAGCAAAGTTGCTAAAAATAGAAACAGAAGTCTTATAGAGAATCCCCTTATTTTGATTGCTATGGGTTAAGTACCTTTGTTGCATTCTCTACGACAAAAAGTTCAAGTTTATTTGTTCTAAACAAAGCAATGGATACCAAGGAAAACCACACAATCCCCTATAATTTGGATTATTTAGGGGTCATTTTAGCTTGGAGAAACAGGCCTGGTTCCAGGGGCTAGCTGCAGGTGTGAGAGAGGCTCAGTGCCCTACTAGGCCTGAGAGGTCAGGTTTCACTTCCATGATAAAGACATACTGGAAACAGACTCCAGGGACAGACGTCGGTACCTGGGACAGGAGATGTCAATGCCACCTACACATGGCACTCATTCCAGTCACCAGGGCTGGCTGCCAAATCTCTCTGTTCACATAAAACCCAATGGACACAGAGAAATGGGTGGAAAGGGATTCAAAAATGGTTAAGCAACAGAGACGTACAGTGCTTAGTGGATCCTGAGGGGGAGGAAGGGAAAGGAGACGGGCTAGTGTTCCCTCGATGCCCAGCTTCCAACCCTTGAGCTGCTACTTGGGATGGCACTGTGGACGATCCTGGATTATGTGTGACACTGAGAAAGAGTTAAAATATAATGCAAATGCAAATGATGCAGAAATAATCTCTATTACAAACTTGTGGGATGGTGGGAGGGGCTACAGTGCTATATTCAGGTGAGGATATTACGGACCAACGTGGGTGGAGAAACGGCTGAGAGCCTGGTAACCCCGGGGCTGGAACTGAACCCCTGTGACTTCACCTCCGACTCACAGCTACTGTCCACTTTAGGGCCCCAAATGCCATCACTACACGTGGCTGCTCTTCTGAAACTTCTTTCAGCAGAATCCAAGGTCCATCTCTGATCAGGTGGAGGAGGGTGGGTACCTGCGGTCCCATCGGCTCCTCCTAGAGGAGCCCACAGGCTGTGACCCCTCCAGAGGTCTGTGACAGAGAAGGATGTTCCAAGGTGGTCACCAGACGGCTTCCCATGGTGACATACGAAGCAGGAAAGTGTCCCACACCAACGCTGTGGCTGAAGACCACGCAGGCGAGGCAGGCGAGGGAGGCCTCCCCTCCACCTCTGCTGAGATCGCTCTCCAACCTGGATTTGCTTCAGGGTCTGCAGAGCTTGCTAGGAGTTCATCTGCCTTCCTCACTGAGTTCCGCCTTCCCTGACAAATCCTTCTCTATTTTATAGTCGAAGGCTATCAAATACCCCTGGGCATGGGAATCACCTGTGAATCGTTGTAGACACCCTAATGCCTGGGGTCCCATTCCACTGGGGTAAGTGGCTGGGGATGTCACTCCGAGCTTCTGGGTTTTGAAAACTCTGGGTGATTTGACACAGCCCTTGGGAACCCCTGGTTTATCCATCATAGGTTGGGGTCAGGGAGATCACACAGTCATCGAGTGGGTGAACGCTGCAGTCTCTCTTCTGGGCACTTTCATTTAGATACAAAACCCGGAAGAGAATTTTGGGGACTCACAGGTCCAAGGAGGAAGTGAGGGCAGTCCTGGGGGTTCACGGTTTCCAGGTCAGAAGCCCCGGGTGACGAGTTGGACAGCCTGATCAAGGTGGCAGGAACTCCTTGACTCATGTGGCTTAAGAACACCTGAGACTGAGCTACTGACCGCAGAAATGTGTTTCTCAGTGTCTGGAGCCTGAGAAGTCCAGAATCAAGGCAAGTTACAGGTGTCCTCCCATGACCGAAGGGCAGGACCCTGAGACCAGACTCCCTCTGCAGATTTTGCAAGGACACTAATCTACTTGCAAGAACTCAGCCCTCAGGCCTGACCATGCCCCGAAGGCCCCATATCTGCCTCTGTTGTACTGGGGAAAGAGCTTTCACCAGAGTTTTGGAGGGACTGGAACACTCAAACCATAGCGCCCCTCCCCTTCAGAGAAGCTGCAGCGTTAGTTAGGGGCACTGAGCCAGGACCTTGCAGGTAGAGGACCTGGACAAGCATCCATCCCAGGCAACATGGGCAGGTGCCCAGCAGGTGCACTAGCCAATCTAGGTGCAGGGCAGTCCTTGTGCGTGTTTTCCTCTGCACCTTTCCAGGGCTTCCAAGGTTTGCCGGTGCCCACCCACACTGTGTGGTCTCCCCTGGCCCAGGCTCTACTGCTGACCCCATGTGTGACTTGGGCAGTGCACCTGTGTTTCTGTGAGGCTCCAGTGACACCAGGAGGAAAGAGTACTGGGGAACCATAAAGGACTGTCTGCACATAGTTTAAGAAGACTGTACAACCTGACAGTCTCCACAGGGGAGACTCCAGGACACAGAGCCGCTCGACATGGACTAACTACTGCAGTAGCATGCTCTCTTCTCACATTTAATTTAATTAAATCCCAACCTGTTTACAGTGTTTCATCATCCAAAAAACATCAAAAGGATTCTAAAATGGAATTTCCACTCGAGGCTAGCTAAGCCGTGGCACAGACTCAGGAGACCTAATGAAAATAAGTTTTAAGCTGGGCGCAGTGGCGCACGCCTGTAGTACTTTGGGAGGCTGAGACAGGAGAATCTCAAGTTCAAAGCCAGCCTCAGCAACGGTGAGATGCTAAGCAACTCAGTGAGACCCTGTCTCTACATAAAACACAAAATAGGGCTGAAGATGTGGCTCAGTGGTCAAGAACCCCTGAGTTCAACCCCAGTACCAGAAGAAAAAAAAAAGAAGAAGAAGTTTTAAAAATAACCCAGTCATTTAAAGAAACCACAATTACTCAAACATTATGGTGGTGTGGACAGTGAATAAGAGCAGATCTAGTGACAATGTCTTCCTCTAAGCTATTGCTTATCAGTCAGTTTTGCACTACTGTAATGAAATGCGAGAGACATCTAAATTTACAAGAGAAGAGTTTTATTTAGCTTACAGTTTGGAGATTTGAGAGCACTGTACCAGCATCTTCTCTGTCTTGCAGATCAAGCCTCATGAACCTCCAGGCGACAGATCACAGCCAAGTCAGAGCACTGATTTTCAAATAACTTCCAGTAGGAAAAGCCCAAAATCCCTAGTTAGCAACTCCTTCCCATTAGCTGTTAATGATATATGCATTGAACTTAAAAATTTTCATTTAACATCCCAGTTGCATGGATATCAACATTGTTTGGAAAGTTAATAAAAATTCAAGAAACAGTAAAACATTTTAAAATTCAAATTTGATTTTTTATTTGTTGTGTTGGGTATTGAACTCAGGGCCTTGTGTGTGCTAAGCATATTCTCTACCACTGAGCCACACCCACAGTCTTTGATTTTTAAATATAAAACACTGAGTAGCAGTAACTTTGTGCAAATTATACTTTAGGTGGGATTATTTTTAGACCAGTTGGAGCACAGAGTTCTCTAATTGAAAATATTATCTTTAATGAAACTGTAGGAAGTACACTTTACTTTCTTAACAAAGTGAAAATCTAGGGCTGAGGCTGTAGCTTGGTGGCAGAGCACTTGCTTGGCAAGTGTGAGGCCCTGGGTTCGATCCTCAGCACCACATAAAAATAAATAAAGTATTGTGTCCATCTACAACTAAAAAAAATTAAAAACAAAAGAAAGTGAAAATCTATTATTTAACAAAATATTTTACCTTCACTCTATTGGGAATTAAAATAAGTCTAGGTTACTTGTCAAGCAGTGGAAAAATTACAACCTAAAATGTCGGGGGAAAGTTTGGTATCCATTCTGTAACTCAGTAACTCATTAAGGAAGACGAATAATTACAGATCTTTTTTTTTTTTTTTTGGTACTGGAGATTGAACTCAGGGCACTTGACCACTGAGCCACATCTCCCGCCCTATTTTGTGTTTTATGTAGAGACAGGGTCTCACTGAGTTGCTTAGCATCTCACCATTGCTGAGGCTGGCTTTGAACTCGCGATTCTCCTGTCTTGGCCTCCCAAAGTGCTGAGATTACAGGTGTGCACCACCGCGCCCGGCATAATTAGAGATCTAATGCTTATTTTGAACTTTGGCCAAATGCTCCTTTCTGCTACTTTCATAAATTCTGCTTCCACCTCTGCTGACAGGGGCGACAGGGGTGTGGGGTGGGGTGTGACTGGAGAGACAGCGAGTGCTGTTCTGACTTCTGCAGGAGTGTGATCGGGTGGCCCTTTGCAGCTTTCTCCCATACTCTGGAAAGCTGGTGCTACTGTGTGAAGCACCCCCTCAAGCCCTGTGCAAAGAACATACTTCACACAGTATGTTCTTTCCTGCTTCAGAACCCAGGTTGTTGGGCAGTTTCCACGCCTGCTCTGAAGTGAGTTGGCAGGGAAGCCCATCTTACCTGGGGAGCTGTAGGATAAAACAAAACCTCCATTCACCTCTGACGTGCACAAGTGTCCCCTGGAAATCCAACCAAGTGCAGGTTCTGACGCGCAGCTGGGCACAGGGATGCTCAGAGTTTGCACTTTAACAATTCCCAGCTGATGGGACGCTCTGGTCCTCAGACCACATTTTGGATAGCAACGTGGAGGGAGCAAGATGGTCTGGGCTGTGCACATGGGAGCCGTCTCCCGTAGCAGGCCTGCATGCCCTGCCACCCCTACCTCTGGACAGCTGTCCCCTCTCTCCCTTCAGAGGCAGAAAGGCTGCTTTGTCCCAGAGAAGACTTCCACTGAGCAGCAGCAGCAGGCAGGCTCTGGATCAAAAAGCTCACCAGATGCAGTCGCATCCTTGACAGGCTGCTGCAGGCACACCCTTCCCGTCCAGAGAAGGACGTGAACTTGAACTTGAGTTTAACCTGAAGTCAGTGAACCTGAACTTGAGTTTAACTCTGACAACCTGACCAAGTATGCTGCCATCACTAAAATCACTCTGTCCTGGAAGAATGGACTAGAAATGAGAAAAGAACAGGGAAAAGTAAGACAACATCCCGACCCTAAGCTAAGATCACTCTCTGCCCCAGAATCCTCTCTCCAAGGCATACAACCATGGCCTGGTGACTCCCGTGCACCTCGTGTGTTCTTTCTATGAGATCACCCAGAGTCTTTAATTATGTGCCACTGCCAGCGGGTCTGAATTGTGATGTCTGACTGGGGACAGTCTAGTGACCGTTTGTTTGCTGCCCCTGCTGGAGCTCTGCCAGGGACCTGGTCTTCCTTAAGCTTCCAGAGCAGAATTGTAGGTTTGACCAGTGGAGGGAGGAGCTCCATGTCACTCACGTTCACTCATGCAGCCCTCAGGTGACACAGGTTGGCTGTGACCATATGTGTGGCTGGTATGTTGGGTGGAATCCACAAACAGTCCTCCCTCTCCTCCACCACCATGAATGACCCAGGTCTGTCTGCATCGTACATGTAAATAGCTGGGGAATATTGTATTTTTCAGTGAAAAACCTTGCACATTTATTACCATTTCTGTGGGCTGAGAATCTAGGCACATCTTAGCTGCTCCATAGCTGGAGACTATTTTGAGATGATAATTTATTTTTATTATTTCTTCCTAGGATTTTGCTTTTTCCCTTCCCTGGTTCGAGTAGTGTTTTGGCCCCGTGCGCACAGGCCCTGCAGATGGCTGGGGCAGAGCAGAAGCCCCAAGAAGGACCCACGCTAATGAGGGCTGCAAAGGCCACGGAGCTAGGAATAGGATGTGGTGGTAGAAAATTCAGTTTTAATGTTTCTGCTCATGGCTGTGGATACCATAGGATCCAGCCTCAGGTTCAATTGGTCCCACAGATGCTACCTTCCTGCTGGCTTTCCCTGGGAACCTTTGAAGTCTGCCTATGGTTTATTCCAGGGCCCCAAACCTCCGTATAGGAGAGTGAACTGGAGGGGGTCTGGACCCTGCTCCCACAAGCTCACTAACTGCCTGCTATGTGCCAGGCCCCTGCTAGGCACCGGGGGTGCAGACTTGAATCATCCACTGTCCCATTACAGACTGCACTCAGAGTCCAAGGACAGAGGCTGTCAGGTGTCTGTGCAGGCAACGCCAACTTGCTTCCTCCCGGGAGGAAGTTTCTGGAATCTGACAACCAACCGTGGTGCATGTGTGTGGAGGAGGATCCCATCCAGGAGATTCTCATCTTTAGCTCTTTTTTCCTGTCTCTTCCTTCCAACTTCTCTTCCCCATAATAAGCTATTTCCTCTAATCTCATGGAAACTGGATTTGAAAGTAGATTTTTGTGTGAAAACTTGTCAGAGGCCTTTTTTTCACTTCTTCATTGATAGACTGAAGAGAACAGATGTGGTGGTGACCACGATTCCTTTTTATCCCACCCCCCTAAAATTCTGAACCAGTGAAAACCTCTAAATAAGGAATGCATGCCTCTTTCCCACATTCATATGTCCTCACAAAGAACCCAGGTGACTCATCCTGGTGGCCTTGTATCTCTGCACCCGTAGACACTGTCAGTGGGGTCACACTTAGGATCTGGCATGTGTCTGCTCGTGGGCCGTAGCTGCGAGCTCCTGACTGGGATGATGGGGCCCAGATCCCCCCTGATCCTCACCCTTGGTGCCTGCCAGACTGTGATCCATGCTGATCCTCCATCAGGTGGCTGCTTCTCAGCATCCCCTAGTAACCTTTAAAAACTAAGTAACCGACAAAACAGACTTCACCTTTGGGGTTCAGGTGCAGCCCAGGGATCTGTAATTGTGGTCAGCAGCCGCACTGGAGAGCATTTGTATAAAAGGTGAGAAGGCATTATTCATTCAGCCTTTTATACTTCCTTTAAAAAAATACACACAGTCCTTATTATATTACCTCTGAATTCCAATTTTAATTCAATACACCTAAGGAGACCCTATCGAATAACAGGCTCAAAACACTCAAACAACTCAGCAAAAAAAGGCATCAAATAAAAATGAGTTATGATACATCAATCATTCTTATTTCCCCCATAAATCTTGAAATCCTCATATTTCATGTGCTTTCCTACTCTGAATTAAGGAAAGCTTCCAAAGATATATTTTATGTACAGAGAGGCCACGTGGCATACATGCACCTTGGCATGTTTTACACTCTTCCGGAAAGAATCGGCAAAATGTGCTTTGATCCTGTTCTTAAATTCAAGAGGAGCTCATTTGAAAGACTTATAAATAGAATTTGTTAAGTGACCAAACCATTTTTTTATGTGAAAATAACACAATTCTACCTTGAACAAAGCTGGCTGGAAAGGGGAAGGGGTCGCTTTGCCCCCACTAGGCTTTGGCAGAGGAAGCAGAAGGCAATGAGCGATGCTCTCAGAGAAGAGGGGCTACCGGTCTCCCACCTGCTGCAGGGTGAGGCAGGGCATCGGTTCTGCTAAACGGGTCCATCTCCCTAGAGAGCAGAAAAAATGAATCGGTTACAATGTCCTCTTAAAATTCTTCCCTCTCTCTCTTCCCCTTCCATCCCCCCATTTCCTACCCGTCACACCTGCCCTTCTTGGTTGCCTAGTGAATGTTTTCTTGACTTTCCTTTGTCTCAGAGCTTTAATCTGTGACTTACCTGGGTTTGGATTATAGGACTGGAAAGTCCATTTTATTTGGCATCATTAAGCATGATTTTGTAGAAGACACAGAGAAAAGCGCTGTGTTGGAAAGCCCAGGGCTACACGGAAGGGCTGGGATTTGAACTCAGGAGGTGGAACCCAGACACTGCGTTCCCTTCCTTGAAGCTCAGCAGCCTTCTTGATTTTATCCTGTTAGCCAATGACAGTCATTGATGGAGGTTTGGCATAGTGATCATCCCGTGGTGGGCACAGAGCAGCCTGAGGAGATAGGTGTCAGTGCCCACGTTTTACAGACAAATAGAAGGCAGCTGACTTGGCTAGGACCATGGAGCTGGCATCCTATCAGGTCTCAGAGCCTGTGTTTTAAGGCAGGCATCCATCACTGTGTCATGGATCTGGCTAGACTTGGGAAGCTCTGGCTAGACCCTTTCTGCTGGACTGGATGGAGGTGGATCAGCATGCCTTTGTGAGTTAGACGAGAGGCAGCTGGGGTAACTGAGACCCTGAGAAATCAGTCCATTCCATTGATAAGTGTGGCACAAGGCCTGGAGCAGAACTTTCCACCCTTTCTACTGGGGTGGGAATGCTGTCACTTGGACAAGACAGGCGAGATGCAGAGATATCCCCATCAGACCGAATTTTAAACTCTGCAGCCCTCCTGTGCTGAAGTGCTTGGTGCTGAAGTTTCGTGATGCCTACAAATTACTTTCCAAGAGGTCAGAAAGGCAGAGGGTGAGCAAATGCTAGCAATGGAGGCTGGAGGTGAGGTGCCCAGACGTGCACTGTGCTGGGAACTGAACAGGGGTCTCTTACCACTGAGCCACATCTGCAGCCCTTTTTATAATGAACCAGGGTCTCACTAAGTTGGTGAGGCTGGCCTTGAACTTGTGATCTCCTGCCTCAGCCTCCCAAGTAGCTGGGATTACAGGTGTGCACCACCCTGCCTGGCTGTTCCTTCAATTTTTACGTAGACTTGAAGTTTTCAAAGTGAAAATTTGGAGTGGGGGGAGAGTGAGAGGAAGGAAGGAAGGAAAAAGGAAATTCTGACAGTGTGCTTTCTCCAGTGACTCTGCAGTGTCCATGCACAGACAGATGGCCATAGAGCCATACCCTGTCATTCAACTATCAAGTGATCAGTAGTTATAGTCATCAGAACGTGGTGCCTGAACTTCACTGAAGAGAGCCAATGTGCCGGCACCCATGGATATGTTTCTAAATGAAGAGGAAATCCTTAGATTTATAAAGTCCTACCATCCACCTAAAGAGAAATCATATTTTGGATAAATCTTCCAAATAAAATTTGCTGACTAGCTAAAAGAGGACTCTTAGCTGATTTCGCACACATTAATTCATTTTTGATAAATTGCAATTTAAATGCTCAATATCCCTACTTTCTATCATAAAAACAATAGTGATAGTTACCAGCTAATAATCCCCTCATTCCCAATTATGTTTGAAGATAAAAAAAATTAAATACAACATAATAGAATTGAAAATTTATAGAACAAAATTCAATAGCTAGTGAAATTCATTTGTAATACATGCATTTTACTCTTGGTTTCAGAGACTGTTTTTATATTCTAAAAGCAATATGTGACTATGGAAATTTTTTGGATATTATAGGCCAGAGGAAAGAAAAAAAGTTCATCTTCAAACCCAGAAGGAGCTAGCACTTAACATTCACATTATATATCATATGCACATTAACTATGTGCATATAATGCTTATTAAAAATGTAAGTAAAGTGATTTGAATAATTTAAAGCTTTGGCATATTATGTAATTCTCCAGTGAGGGAGCTCTCAAGTTTAATTTTTTCTCATGCATTAATCTGTGTGCTTTTAATAAATCTGTGTATATGTGTGTGTGTGTGTGTGTGTGAGTGAGTAACTGCCTGGTATGATTTGGTCACTAGTTGAAACAATCAGACTATCTTAATGTCCACAAGTTTATTTTTATATTTTATGGTTGATATTTTATGAGGATGCTTAGAGACTAAATCTTGAGCGATTTCCATTTGTTTTTCATCTTCTGTGAGAATGATTTCTCTTCTACACCAGAAATCGCATCCAAAGACAGGTGTGCCCTGGCAGGTACTGGGCACCTGAGGACCTGAGGGCATATGGGGCCACACCATGAGGTACCACTGCTGACAATGTGCCCATAGGACAAGGGCCCGTTCCCTGTGGGCCCTCATGTGGATGTCACTATGAAGATCAGATGTGGATGGGGTCCTTGGTCTCCAGGCCCACTGGAGGCGAGGCTGACAGCTGTGGCCACTGTGAGCCTGGGCATGGCAACCCACAGTCCCCGCCACCCCTACCTCCAGGAGCTGACAGTGGGGCCTGGACTTCCCTGCGGGGCCCACACTGATCATCCCTCATCCTCATGGCACTGGCGCCTGGCTGGGTCCCCCATAAGCAGAGAAGTGGCAAGAGAGACTGGGACTCACCCCGCCGCAGCCACAGCATTGACAGTCTCCACAGAGCGTGCCCAGGAGGCCGTTGACCACCTGGATGGCGCAGAGCACCATCTGGATTCCTCCTATCACCAGCAGGATGGAGAAGAGGGTCAGATTCCAGGGGACCACATCGGCGGGCTCCACGCACTTGCTCCATAGGGCTTGGTCACTGAGATAATTTCTGCAGGTGATGGGAGAGGGAGGGACATATTTGTAAATACTGAGCAATCCTCTAGACTATGAGGTCTACATAAAGATTTTTCTTGTGCAGTACTTTCCAGCTGGAGCTGGGGGTGTGGCTCGGTGGTAGAGCACTTACCTAACATGTACCAGGCCGTGGGTTCCAGCCCAGCACCACAAAAACAAAACAAGACAAGACAAAACCTTTTCATCCAAAACAAGCTCTATGAGAAAATACTCAAATAAATGAATGAAACAACCCCAAAATAACACTTGAAGTACATCTATGTGCCAGCTCGTGCTCTAAACGCTTTGCACATATTATCTCACTTATTCCTCACAGAAACTTAGGATTCTTTTCTGCCAAGCCACAAATAAGGAAGCTGAGGCACAGAGAGGTTAAGTGGCTCATGCCAGTCCACACAGCTACTAAGCAGCAGAGCAATACTTGTGACAAGGCAGAAAAATGAAGACACATCAGAGTTAAAATTGCGCAAATGCAATTCACAGCCTTTATCTTAGTACCATCATCAGAGACCATTCTGACTTTTGACAAATTATCTGTCAAATCTAGTGGCAGTCTAAAACCACGTAAAATGTAAATATCATATCAACTAAAGGGAGTAGCCTGATTTTGACCAAATTGCAAATTTGATTCAACATGTAGGAATTCCATGCCAAAAAAAAAAGTTTAATTAATTTTCTTTAAAAGGAAGAAGTAATCTACTGCCTTAATACATATAATTTATATAAACTTTGAATTGAGAAAAACTGCTGTATATACATATACTATAATATCTCATATCCATATCTATATTGTGTGTGTGTGTGTGTGTGTGTGTGTGTGTGTGTGTAAAGGCAGTGGAGCTAATTCATTGCCATACGTTGGGCCTTGTGCTTCATGGGGAAGCCATGAAGTCTGCTCTGGTCTCCAGAAGACAGAAAGACAGCCAAGTGGGCAGGTCCTTTTGGATTATTAAGATTCCATCTCACATTCTTGAAACCACAAATCCACCCCTCCTTCCTCCTTTCTATTTCCTCCACCCCCTGGACTTCTGCGGCTACCAAGTTAGCACTCACCTTATTGTTTTAGATCTTTATTGTTATTGCTTTGGTTACTGGTTCTGGGGTTTGAACCCAGGGGCTCTCTCCCACTGAGCTCATTCTCTGAGCTTTTGGTTTTGTATTTTGGACAGGGTCTCCTTAAGCTGCCTTGAACTTGTGGGTCCTCCGGCCTCAGTCTGCTGAGTTGCTGGGATTACAGGTGCCACCGTGCCCAGCTATCTTAGATCTTTAGGATGACCTGTTTCTTAGAAATTCTCAAGTGCACCAGTGTGCATTTATTTAAATACATTAAGATTTTAGAAACTCTTCAAAATGATGAAAGATGCCCTGGGGTTGAATAGAGGTGAAGAAAATGAAAGAATGACTGCTTCACTCTTGATTTAGAAGCAAAGCTATTTATATCCTCTACTCAGTTTCCCTAAGTGGCAGATGCTATCGGACTGCCCGCCTTGGGATCTTGTCCTTACTTGTAAAATGGAAGCAACTTTATCTACCACTTCTTAGTGTTACTGTATTACATGAGCTAATATGAGTAGTGTGCTCATGACTTGCACAGAGTAAGTGCTTGCTGAATACCTATACTGTCATGATCTCACTTGATCCACACAGTCTAATGGAAAGAGCCTGTGTTTTTGACTCAGTTGTAACTTAAATCTGAGCTTTCGCCCCACTAGCTGTTCTCATACAGGTTACATTCTCCCGTAGCATCAGCTTAGTCATCTATTGAATGGGCCCAGAGCCACTCAGAATTGAGAGAATCCAGAGACAACACCCTTAAGCATGTGTAAGACTGCTCTTAGGAACGTTACTGATTTACATGGAACATCTATTTTTCTGTTTCACTTGTTTTTACACAAAGTCCTTGCTATCGTTACAATTTTGAGCTTTGATGATTATGAAAGATTGTAAAGATTCGGTGTTTTTCAGACCCACTGATTTTATATAAAGAAAACATACTAAGATACAGTTTGTACAGAGATGGGGCGACAGCGCCTCCTGGTGGTGAGATCGATGAAATGCTCCGGGAGTGAGGAACTTGGAAACAAGGATTGATCTAGCTGCCTGGAGAGGCCAGCCCCACTCCTGCTGCTCCCAAATGGCCACTGGTAGCCGTCAGTCCTCAGGCCCTTCTCCCCTCACAACTCTCAAATCTGAGGGTGTAAGAGACCCTGATCAAAGAAGGCTACGTGCTTGCACAGTCTGCTCCCAAGCCCAGGAGAGAGGGGACCTGGGTTCTTCATGGACCTGATAGTTGACATGTTTCCACTTTCTGCGAGGCAGGGACAGCTGAGGCAGTGTGAATCCACTTAACTAGTGTTTCCTGCTTTTTTTAATCTTTTTTTGTTACCAGGGATTGAATCCAGAGGCACTTAACCACTGAGCCACATCCTTAGCCCTTTTTGTTTGTTCATTTAGAGACAGGGTCTTGCTAAGTTTCTTAGGGCCTTGCTAGATTGCTGAAGCTGGCTTTGAACTTGTGATCCTCCTGCCTGAGCCTCCTGAGCCACTGGGATTTCAAGAGTGTGCCACCCCTCCAGGCTTAACTGATATTTTAAAGCAACTGGTTATCACGAAGGGCATTCCCACCTGAACCACAGGAATCCCACCAACTTGGAAGCGGAAAGCTATGGATTTCACAAAGTCCTTTGCTCCAGGACTAGAAACCCACAAGGGCAGAGACCATGTCCCCCCAACTCTGTCCCCAGGTCCAGCAGAGTGAATGTTCAATACACAGCAGCCCTCGTTCACTGGGTCCTAACCTGGGACCAAGCACTGGGCCAGTTGCTTTATATCATCTTTCCTAACACTACAAAGATGGGCTTCTGGAACAGTCCCTAGCATAGAGTAGCCCTTAGTGAATATTTCCCCAGTGAATGGACATATACCCATTTTGCAGATTAAGCAGTTGAAACTTATAACCGCAAGTGGCTGGATTTGATCTGAGGTCTAACTTTAAAGCCAGTGCTCTTATACAAGTTGTACTTGAGTAGTTATATTCCTTTAGAACATTTTAAATATTATGTCTTTATGAAATTCACTTTATACTATCTGTAATAATATGCCAATCAAGATTTACTGTATTATTATAGAGATTAGTCCCTTTGAACCTTCTTGTGTCTGGTTGAAAGGATTGACATTGAGTCACAAAATCATTAGAAAAATGTAACATTTTGAAAAGTTCCAATCCATATGAATGAATTCTATTCCAAATATTCATAAAAATGAAGAACAAGGCAGAACGTCAATCATGCAGCAGGCATTGTGCTGGGCGCTTGACAAGCATCTTGCTGTTCTGTTTCCACCTGCAGCTGTTAGGCAGATGCTGCTGTCTCACCTCTGTCTCACCGCTGAGGAGTCTGAGTTTGCACTGCCCAAGATCCCATGGCTAGTGCATGGCAGAGTTGTGGCTGGATTCTAAGTTGGCCAGGAGCAAAACAGGTTGCTAACATTTGTGATGCGCTTTCTGCTGCATGAAAGCTGTGCACACTTGCAATGCAGTTGCACCCAGTCCGTGAGGCTTTCAGCCTGGGGAATGTCTTCTTGAGCAGTTTAGGGGGCTTCTTGCTAATAAGTCTTCTTTTTTATTTTTCTCTTTCTCTCTTTTTTTAAGGAGTTGCTAAAGTTAAGAGAATAGTTGGTTGTTCTCAATCTTATCTTGAAAATCAATTCTTTCTATTGCATAGAGTTCTTTTCTTATTTTTAATTTTTTGACAGCAGAATGCATCTTGATTTATTGTACACATATGCAGCACACTTCTTATTTCTCTGGTTGTACACAATGTAGCACCGCACCATGTGTGCAGTCATACACGTGCCTAGGGTAATGATGTCATCTCATTCCGCCATCTTTCTTGCCACCATGCCCTCTCCCCTTTCTTTCTCCCTTTGTCCAAAGTTCCTTCAATCCTCCCCACCACATTATGGATCAGCATCCACTTATCAGAGAGAACATTTGGCCTTTGAGTTTTGGGGATTTGCTTACTTCACTTAGCATGATGTTCTCCAGCTTCATCCATTTTCCTGCAAATGCCATGATTTTATTCTCTTTTAATGCTGAGTAATATTCCATTGTGTGTATATACCAGAGTTTCTTTATCCAGTCATCTATTGAAGGGCATCTAGGTTGCTTCCACAGTTTTTGCTATTGTGAATTGAGCTGCTATAAACATTGAAGTGGCTGCATCACTGTAGTATGCTGATTTTAAGTCTTTAGCTTATAGACCAAGGAGTGGGATAGCTGGGTCAAATGGTGGTTCCATCCCAAGTTTTCTAAGGAATCTCCATACTGCTTTCCAGATAGGTTGCACCAATTTGCAGTCTCACCAGCAATGTATGAATGTGCCTTTTCCCCCACATCCTCACCAACACTTAGTGTTATTTGTATTCTTGATAACTGCCATTCTGACTGGACTGAGATGAAATCTTAGAGTAATTTTGATTTGCATTTCTCTAATTACAAGAGAGGTTGAACATTTTTTTCATATATTTGTTGATCGACTGTGTATCTTCTTCTGAGAAGTGTCTGTTCAGTTCCTTCTTGAAGTGCAAATGCAGATGATCCTGGCTGGGAGTCCAGACAGAGCTTTTAATTGTTCTCAGTTCTGAGTGTCCTGTCCCAGCCACTCCAAAGTGCATGTGGCTTTGCAGGAGTCAGCTCTTGCCCAGGGAGTGGGGACGCCATGCTGGTGGATCCTCTCCCCCACCACTGAACTGCCTTGGCTTCGCAACCCTGGCTGGCTCAACACTCTGGGCAAGGGGCTGCCCTTCCAGCAGCTCAGGGTCAGGCGTGGGGTGGCAACTGTCTCAGCATGAAAGCCTCTGGGTGGGAAGAGGCTCGCCTCCAAAGGAAACAAGGAGCTTTCCTCAAAATGCCCCAGGTTCATTTTTCTATGTAGAATTCTTCTTTGTAGTACAGGGGGTTGAACCCAAGGATGTTCTACTATTAAGCTACACCCAGCCCTTTTTGTTTTTTATTTAGAAACAGAGTTTCACTGAGTTACTTAGGGCCTCATCAAGTTGCTGAGGCTGGCTTTGAACTTGCAATCTTCCTGCCTCAGCCTCCCAAGTTGCTGGGATTGGCTGTACCTGGCTTAGGATGCTTCTAATATGATTCTTGCAATGGATAAGTTATCTTTGCTTCTTTAATATGATCAACAACAAGTATTTCTGAGGGAAATGGTGCTAAATTCTGTGGCGTTGAAGAGCCCTGGATTTGGTGCCCAAGATGGAAATCTCAGCGTTCTCCTAGATAACCTTTCCCCTTGCTCACACCTAATGCTGGGCAAGGCCATTCCCATTAGTCTCTGAAATTTGTCCCAATTCTGTAGCCTTAGAGATGCTCAGAACCTCACCTGGATCACCACCCCATCCTCCCGCTTCTCCCCTCAGTCACACAGCTGCTCTGCCATCTTCCAGTCACCATTACCAACGTCATTATTCCAAACTCCAAAGTGACTGTGTCACATCCTTCTTGACGTCCTCTGCTCTCCTCTGATGTCCCAGATTCACAGCGTGCCTCAGTCACATGTCCATAGCATGGCGCCCCTTCTGCTTCCCTCCCCACCTCGCCTTGAGTGTCCTGGCATCGTCACGGCGTCCTGGCATCTGGTCCCCTGTGTCCTGAGGCCTGGACGCCTGCCTCCCCTCCCCGTGTGGAAAGCAAACGCCCGCTCATCCTCCCAAGCCAGCCATGTCCCCTCCTCAAGGTTCTGCTACTTTCCACATTGGGAAGCTCTATCCCCTGTTGTCCCTGAAACTAACCATGTGCTCCTGGGACAGTGCCTCGTCTGTCCTTCCTCGCTCTGTGTTCTGAGGGGCTTGGGCACTGAGTAGGGCACAGCTGCCGTGCAGCTAGAACATTTCCTCTCCTAATTCCCAGCTGAGGGACCCTGGGGGGTGGTGTTAACCTCTTTGAACTTCATTTTCTCCTCCAGGGATAAGAATTCTCAGGTTTATCAGGAAGACTGAGATAATGCACATGCTTAGCAATTATCATTGGGAAGAGGAGGAGGAGGAGGAGGAGGAGGAGGGGAAATTAAAAGTAGGAGAAGAAAGAGAAGAGGAAGGTGAACAGGAGCGGTCAGCCTGTGCTGCCATCTGGTGGTGAGGGAGGAATGACAACTGTCTGGAGTCGTCCTTGCTGCTCACAGTGGTTAGCTCAGCAGCTATAACCACGGCTGCGTGCTGGGGATCTCCTGGGGACCCAAGTCGAGTTTGGCCAGGAAAAGGAGAGCCAGATCCCATGAGCGTTGCCCGAGGGACTCCCCGCCAAGAGCAGATAGCATGAGCAGCATGAGCTGTGTTTAGAAAACGGCAAGTGCCTCAGGGCGAGAGAACTGGGAGTCCAGCTGCATTCATTTAGAAACTGTGTCCCCTTGGGCGGGTCACTGGGCCTCAGCTACCTTCCTCCTCCGAGGGAGAGGCTTTGATGAGGATCAAATGACACATTCTGGATGACTTGATTTTGCTACCTAAACACCAGCAAGCAATAGTGGACCGATTCCTGTGATATGAAGCTCCTGATGAGCTGGTGCAGAGGGAAGACCTGGAGCCTGCCCTGACATCAGATCAAACAAGAATGTGCATTCGGGTCTCAGAAGATAGGAAACAGGCAGCCAGGATGCAAAGGGGTGCTGCAGATGGCAAAGGGGTGCAGCCAGACCCCATCCGCCCGGCTCCCTCCCTGCAAAGAGCCTTCCTGTGGCTGTAAAGGCGTACGTCACATGTCAAAACAGATCGTTCAATTATGGGCAGTCTGGGCATTAGTGAAAGCCTCTGAGCCCAGTTGGTGAGGAAATTTTCTTATTTTCTATTATAAGGTCTGCAGTGGAAGTCACTACTGTGAATCAGTATTATTGGTTGCCTGGTGGTGCTGCTGAGTAATAGTTGCTTGCAAGTAGTGACACCACAAATCTCCTCCCCTCAGGCCAACTGAAGTGTCCTCTTTCAGTTCTCTCTCCCTGTGTCTGACAGAAAACAATCAGAAGGGAGACCTGCTGCATCCTCCCCCCACCACACAGAGCCATCGCCTGACACCTGGGATGTGGCTTGATGTGCCGTCTCTCCCCATTGGCTGTCCACCTGCCTCAGCCCTTGAACTGACTTGTGGGCATTGCCAGGTGAGCCTTACCCGTCGTGGAAGGGGTAGCCCCATGTGTTATTGACCATGAGACAGTTAGGACCCTTGTTGATCGAGATGGCTGAGATGATAAATGAGTAGCCAGCACCCAAGAATCCAATCACAGCAAATATGGTGGAGGTGAACATCTGGAAGAGAAGAAGAGACGCAGCCAAGTTCTCAGGGGTCCAGAGATGGCACTCAGCAAACCCACCCTGCCTGTTAAGCGCGGTGACTACGGGGAAGCTATGGGGATGTTCTAAGTATTTGTACACGTCAGAGATTAATTAGTCTAGACTACATTAGCATCTTCTCTTTTTCAATGATAAAATTCAAATAAAATTAGTACAAGAACAGCCGAAGCAATCCCAGAGCTCAATCAGGCTAACTCCTACTTACAGATAAAAAAGTCCAGACCCAGAGATGTTAGGGACGCTTGGGATGTCCACCTTAAATGGTAGCTAGCAGTAGCATGGAAACATTTAAAATGTTGGAACTGAAGGAAGAAAATGATCACCTCCATTGCTTCAGGAACAAAGCACAAGGATTTGAACATCAGGAGAGTGAGGCTCAAACCGTAGCTTAGCTGCTTTTGTGTGTGTGAAGACTGCATAATGAAGGTATCCTCAGAGTCTTACTTTTTCCTCTGTGAAATGGGCCGGTTAGAGCCAAACATAAAGCTCTGCTGTAAACATTAGTTGCAGGAACTTGAGTTAAATGCCAGCTGCTGTCCTTTCCCCTGTCCGTGTGTTATTAATATTGGTGTTATAGTCTGTGTTTGGGGGGCTGGAGCATGTGGGGGTGGAGAGAAACCGTGCCTGGGCCATTGGAACGTCACAGTCACAGAACTCCACTTCAGCTGCTGTTGGTCCCATATCCCATATGAATGCGTTTTGGATGCAACTTTTGGCAAGCCCAAACTCTGGGCTCACCTGCCTATTGAGCCTCTTCCAGCTCTTGTACAACTGACCATTCTGCCCAGGGTCCTCTGGATTGTGTCAACTTGTCAGAGTGCAGGCCTGGAGAACACTAATGGACAGCTGTTCATGGTTGTCTTCCTCAGAGCACAGGCCCTTGGAGCCCCAATGGTGGGTCTTATGGAAATGGACGTTTGCACTTCATCACTCCGGGCAGGGTTTTCTCCCTGAGAGCTTGTCAACAGCCCTGGACAGGGGCTCAGTAGACATTTTCAATGACTAAGACTTTATGTGACTCATTTAACAAGATTTCCCCTTAGTTTTTATGTCTCGGGTATCTTAAATCCACTCTCACCACCAAAAATAGCTGTGAACTCCATCTAGGTTAGAAGTAAATGAAAATTTTTGGTCCATTCATGTTAGAACAGGTCATCTCTTTCCCAAAGGAATAATTTGGGGAACTTTCTAGATGATGTACAAATAGATTCCACTCCTGTTGGACTTTGAGGGCATTTATGTGCTAACATGTATGACCTCCAAGGGAGGGTGTGCTCTGTGTGCTGGGATTGAGGAAAATCACAGGCTGTGCATGATCCTGCAGAAGGAGGGAGTAGCTTGAGTCCTTATTCCATCTGTCAGGGGTGAGGGCACCACCTCAGATACTTCATTTTGAAACAAATACTTCATGAAGAAGACATGAGTCAGAAACTCCATCAATGTTAGATGCCAACATTGTTTAGATTTTTTTCTTTTTTTGAAATTGTTTTTAGATGTTGATGGACCTTTATTTTATTCATTTATTTCTATGCGGTGCTGAGAATCGAACCCAGTGCTTCACACATGCTAGGCAAGTGCTCAGTGCTACCACTGAGTCACACTCTAGCCCCTATATTTTTTTCTTAACATGTATTTGTTCACTATTCTGGGGGGTTGGCCTTGCAACCCAGTCCAAGTTCAGGACTATAGTTTTAAGCCTTTTAGAGGCATTCTAAAATGAGCATGGTTAGTGTTTAAAATTGTGGGGATTATTAATAATAATTATTATTCCCCTGAAAGAGGAGTGCCAGCACACCACCTTTGGGAATTGATGTTTATGACAAAATTTTCAATGGCAGCTCTGTACATGGATGGAAAAATGATGTGTCCAATGTGTCCATACTTAAATGGAAGAGAGGAAGTGATGGTGAAAATTCTCGAAGGCCCCAAGGGTATATTTAGTACTAGCAAAAGTTACTGTCAAAGAAACACAAAACAACACAGTGGGAGAGACATCAGAGTTCAAGATTGACATATTAAAATTGTTTTATAAGCATGTGATTTAAAATACCTGTCTGTTGCTGAGTCAGGTTAAGAACACAGATCTGCCCCCAGCCAGGGCCCTCAACCCTCTGCCCCTTCACATACATACACATGGCACACACCACACACACACCATACCACATCACAGACACACCATACACACCACACTGCACACACAGCACATCACACACAACATACCACACACCACACCACAGACACACCACACACCATACACACCACACCATACACACATACCACACACCATACACACACACCATACCACACCACAGACACACCATACACACCACACCGCACACACAGCACATCACACACAACACACCACACACCATACACACACACCACACACCACACACACACCACACCACATCACACATACGACACACCACATATACATACCACACACACAACACAACACATATACATACCACACACACAACACACCACAACACACCAAACATAACACACACGCCACATACACACCACACCCCCCCACACCACACACACACACACACATATGCACATGCACACAGAGCCACTAGCACCAGATTGTATTATTTGCACGTTTCCCTGTGAGTGACACTGGTCTTCTCCCAGAAATAAAACAACATATAAAAAACAATACAGCCTTGTGCTAACCTGACTTTCTTATGTTGGGTTCCAACTATTCCAGAAACCATGGCATTCTGAGGGTGAGGACATAGGTGGATCTAAACTGCTGCAGTGAAAAAGGACACTCGCTCCAGGAAGGCAATGTGGTCTCTGAGGAGGCGCGTTTCAGCCCCGTTGGCATCACTGCAGTGAACAAGGAAAGGGTGGGTGGATCTAGAAGTTTCCTTGACCGGAACAGCCCAGTTCCCGCCCCTGCCGCTGGCAGGGAGATGAGAACTCTGACTTGGCTGCTTAAGGATTTTAGAAAACGCTTCTGAAACATGTCAGCAGGTGTGTGCTGGGGGATGCAAAAACTGAGCAAGTCTGATCAGACGGAAGGTCGGGTTCACGTCAATTCTCCATAAGGAGGTGATTTTCCCTTATCATAAGCACCTCCAAATCAGCACCATCCAAAGGGAACACTGTCGACCACATGGGTGATTTAAACATTTCTTGCAACCACCATTCAAGTAAAAGGAAATAGGAGAAATTAAGCTTGATGTCATATGTTGTTTAACTCTACATCTCTAATGTATCATCATTTCAACATACAATCGGTATAAAAATCACCAGGATATTTTACATTCTTCTTTTTGTACTGTGTCTTTGAAATATGGTGTATTTCTCTCGAACAGCATATCTCAAAGTAAACCAGCCACATTTCATGATCTCAGTAGCTACATGTAGATAGAACACTTGAGAAGTTTATTTTTAATAGTACCAAATTTAAAAATGCATGGGTATAGTATGCCCTGAGCTCAGGACTGTGGCTACTCTCAAGGGGGTCACAAGCCATGGAGAGAGACTGAGGTGACTCTCAGTTGAATTAATGTTTTATTTCTTAGAAGATGTACCAGTGGGTTTCCACGTCATAATGCTACATGTGGTATGTTCTATTTTCAAATTCAAATCTGAAATCTCACCTTAAAATAAGCAAAATGAACATCTCAAACTGAGTTTTCAGCCGGGCGCAGTGGCCCATGCCTGTAGTCCCAGCTCTTTGAGAGGCTGAGACAGGAGAATCGTGAGCTCAAAGCCAGCCTCAGCAATGGCAAGGCGCTAAGCAACTCAGTGAGACCCTGTCTCTACATAAAACACAAAATAGGGCTTTGGATGTGGCTCAGCGGTCAAGTACCCCTGAGTTCAATCCCTGGTACCAAAAAGAAAAAGTTATTTCAATCAAATGGAATCTGTTAGGGTTGATACTGAGAAATTGGTGGTATTTAAAGTAAGGACCTGGGCATATCTCTGGAAGGAAAGACCTCTGGGATTGCCACATTTGGAGTCAGAAATGGGAGCTTTATCTACAGTTTTACAGGCTGGCTTTTCCTAGTTGGATTAAAAGTGGAGACAGACACTTGTATCCTCGTCACCAGCATAGGTGACAGGTTGAAAGAGCTAGTTCCTCCCTCATGGCCTTGGGAAGCTAATCTTTCTGTTTTCACTTCCTCTTCTGCAAAATAAGGCTCAATAATACATACTGCCTCACAGAGGTCATGATGTGAAAGAGGACCCGATCTGCAGACGGGAAGAATCGAGGCCACATCTCTAGATACTCCCAAGTGGGGTGAGGCTCCTAGGTAGGGCCCAGGACCTCACTGATAGAACACAGAAATCTCCTTGGCCTATTCCCAAGGTTTGGATAATTTCCCATGACACTGGCAGGCACTCAATTCATGTCATTTTTCTATCATTCTATTTTTATAGTCTAATCCTCAGAACTCTAGCTTTTCACAAAACTCTGGGAGAAAAAATAAAGGTAAGCACTCTAGCTCTATAGTGGCCGATCGGTACACATGTTCTGCTCACACTGTGAAAGAAACAGCGTTGAAATGGAAGAGCAGAAGACCCTGCACCCAGATGCCCTCCGATTCACTTGCCAGCCCAGGACCCCACTATCTGCTGGGCTCCAAGGGCATGGGACCCCAACTCTGTCCCCGCTAGCACTGTGTCTTTGTTCATCTCTATGCTTATGTTGGCCAAAGCAAATGGAGGGGACAGTGAGGATGGGGGAGGGAACACAAGGGGGTGGCCTGGAGACAAGGAATGTAGAGACTTGGGCTGTGGCAACGTGGTGGGGAAACATCTTTGGTGAGCATGGACTTGCCTCCTTGGAAAGTGTTCTAAGAGCTCTACAGAAACCACCTGGAGTCTTTTTTTTTTCTCTTAAAACATCAATGTCCTGAGCTGGGGCTGGGGCTCTGTGGTGGAGCGCTTGCCTCGCATGTGTGAGGCACTGGGTTTGATCCTCAGCACCACATAAAAATAAATAAAATAAAGGTATTTTGTCCATCTATAACTAAAAAAAAAAAAATTGAAGAGAAAAATAAAAGAACACGTATGTCCTGTACTTTCTGCTTCAGCTAGGCACGGGAAGGGGTAGGGAGTGGCAGTCAGGAACTTAACTCCCATGAAGTTCAGGTTCCTCATATGAAACAGGGAATTTACTGCCTAACTCACCGGGTCATTGCAGGGCTGAGCCTGATAAAGTGTGGAAATCCCTTGAAACGGCTCCTGGGCGTTCATTGCTTCATTCACCCAACAAGCAAGCATTCACGGAAGACCTGTGTGTCCTTGACACCCGGGGCACTTAGTTGGTATTCCCCTGCCTTCACACTAATGCTGGTGATGTCCCCCTAGTCTTTGCAACAAGCTTAGGAGAGGTAGCAATTGGTATCGTCTATTTTGCGACAGAGGAGCTCAAAGCATAGAAGATGGAGAAGGAAGGATAGTTCCATAATTTCTTCTTCAAGATAAGCTATCCTTCAAAAGCATCGCCTTTTCCACTAAACCCTCCTCCCGCTGGCTGTCTTGCCAAGCAATGGAGAGACAAGTGAGAAGCCTCTAGTTTGGACCTCTGCAGGACCTCCCAGTGCTCTCCCAGGAGGTGTCCCTAGGGGGCGCCAGTGAGCCGAGCACGGGAGGAGGCGCGGAGGATGGCCATGGGCTGCTTCGGGCCCACCCAGACCTTCCTGCAGGTCAACCACCCCGCCCCGCCTGGGAGGGCCGGGAGGGGCTTTATCTGCCTGATAGTGTAAGGATACCGAAATGCCCGGCCTCTGCATATCTCCGTTATCAATCTACTTTCCATCCCACTATTAAAGGCACTCCTGTGAGTCAAGGCCAAGGTCTCCAAAAGGCCCTGACTGAAGCACGTACTTCAACATGCACTGGTTGATAAAATTAACTAGCTGTCGCTTTGGGCTGAAAGAGCAAAATTTTTAAAGCAGTAGAGGGCAGGAGGCACTGCCCAGCCAGACAAGCCTCCGGGAGGTCACCAGGACCCTGGCCCCGGGGGAGGAGGCTGTGTCCTGAGCACAGACCCAAGGCAGGGCTTCCAAGCCCTCCTGGAAAGTCACCCTTTCTCACTTTTCCTGCTCCTCCTTTGGTCTGATCTGTTGGAAGAAGGCAGACTCCTGGGGCCAGCTTGAATGTCACTCCATTCACAGAACTGCTGTCTTTTTCACAGCGTCACCGTGAAGTTTGAATTAGGTGATGTGGAGATGCTGCAGTCCCTGGTCTCGCTTCATCTCCACAGCCACCACATCCTGCTGCTCCTATCCCCTATCTCCTACTCCTGGTTTTACTACCTGAGGAAGAGAATGGTGCCATTGACACCCGTGGAAACTTCCAGAAAGATCTGGCAGGGCTTCTTAAACAAAGCTCCACAGAAGACAGGGTCTGCTAAGCACGTAGAGGGGAACATTCTGAGCACTTTCTCACCTTTGGCATTATAGTCCTGACCAAATCAGGCTATGCCTTTTTTCTGACAAAATGTCTGCAAACATCTTTTCTTGGTTCTGTGGAACTTGTGAACTCCAAAGCAGGGGCCTGAGCTGTGGCCCAGGATTGGGGCAGGGACCCTAGTGCAGCAGCCCACCCAGCACCGGCCTGGCCATTGCTGGGCCTTACTGTGGGTCTAGCTTGCCTGGTTAATTTTTTTATTTTTTGAAAACAAAGGTAAGCCACTTGTCTCTCAATTTTTTTAAAAGTCAGTAGTTCATTAAATAACAAATGAAAAACAAGAGGCCCCTTTGCCTGCTCTCCAGCATGTGGGGAGCCGGGTCCAGGGTGGCAGTGCTGGGAGACTTGCTTCATGTCTGGCACAGCTGGTCCTTTGGGGAGCTGCCTCTTCACTCGGGGGTGGAATCCTCCACCAAGGAGGAGCCCCGGAGAGGGCTAGGGAGCCTCAATAGAGAGTCACGTAAATCTAATTGTAAAACACCCCAGTCCTGTGTAATATTTGAACACCATCTCGCCACCTGCTGTGGTTATACCTTTGTTTTATACTGGTGAGTCTTCAGCCTTCCACCCAGGAATGAAATGTGAGATTTCTAAGTCATGATTCTTCTTTCTTTTCATTCAAATTTGTTACTTACTAATTTGTTTTTCTATTTCTCATCTCCAACTGATCCTCCAAAAGTTCACAAGGAATAGTGGGATTATATTTCAAGGGGAAAGTGAGTTATATATTGCTTCCTTTCCTTTATAATTAATTACACATAAATATCTCTGTTATATATGGCATTGGTTAAGTGTGGGTGTGTGTGTATGTGTGTGAGATACTGGAGCTTGAACTTAGGGTTGCTTTACCATTGAGCTACATCCCCAGCCTTTTATATTTTATTTTATTTATTTATTTTGAAACAATTTCTAAGTTTCCAAGACTGGCCTAGAACATGTCATCCTCCTGCCTTAGCCTCCTAAATTGCTGGGATTAAAGGTATGTGCCACCAAGCCCAGCTATATCACATAATTATATCAAATAATTTGTGGCTATTTTTACCTTCTTTGTAAGTGATGTTTTAAATTGCTAAAGTTAAGAATTATACGTGCTTATTTGGGACTTATAACACAGAAGGTAAAAACATGCTCTTTAAATGAACTGTGATCTCGTGCTGAAAACTTTTAACTGTGCCCACTGACCTAGCCTCAGCCCTTCCTTGGTGTTCAGTAAATACTATTTATTAAATGAACAAGCAAATTATGATGAGAAAGAAAGGTTAAAATGACTGTTTCAGAACAGATAGTTACACTTTTAAGAAGTTGAATTAAGTCTGCACAGTTCGCTATTGGGGTGCATGGGCTTCTTAATCAGCAGGGCCAGAGGAGGGACGTGGCAGAGAGAGAGCTACCCCTGCCTCCCAGCCTGCGTTCTTACATGGCTGCCGTCCTGCTCTAGCTCTGACGTTCCTGCCAGATGGTAAACCCAGAGCAGCATCCGTGCCTCTCAGTGTGTGGGCCGCGGTAGCTCACACAGTTATTATTGTCGTTATTTAGGCCAGGGGGAGGAATGGCAGCTCTAGCCCTGGATCAGCTGCCCCCAGAGTCTTGGCTGGGCACTGCCAGCACAGGGAGCCAGGCCCGGGGAGCAGTTCTGGAAACTCACTGCGAAGCGCTTCCCGCAGCCCGCGTTGCCACAGCAGCCGCAGCAGTCATTGTTCTTCAGGCCCAGGAACACCAGCGCAGGGAAGATCATCTGCCAGAGAGACAAGCACCTCAGAGGCGTCTGGGGTTGCAGGGGGCGCCCTGCCTGCCTGGAGAGACGGGAGCCCCATCTGCAATGTGGGACCTGGAGGCTCCAGGGGGGCTGCCGAGAAGGGACAGCGTGGCTGTGGGGCAGCTGGTGTGTTGCTGAGGTCCCATGTGGCCTGAATGACCTTAGTTTCTATGAGGTGGAACACCAACTCTGGCCCCCTGAGCTTCTATTCAGAAGTGAGACTAGGACAAGCAAAAGACCCTTGCCCTTGACTGTCAGAAAATGAGCCACCCCCCCACCCAGAAACGAAGACGAAAGCGATCACTGTGCAGACAGCTGTGGCTCTTGGTGGTTTGAAGTCAATCCACTTGCTAGAAAGCGTTGTGTTTGTGACTTCATTCTTTTCAAAATCATCTAGTTGGAATAAAGCATTTATGTGGCCCTCAATTTAGCCCACAGGACTCAAATGTCCCACAGAATTGCCAGCCCAAGCTTGGGGACAAATCACTTAGTAAATGGATGTGTCCTCGTTAGCCCCTAGTGGGAGGGGGTACATTAAGGTACCACCTATCATCATGTAGCACTTGGGCTTCTGTTAGCTGCTAAATAGTTTCCTGCTCAGAAGGACCCAATTGAAAAAGGATAGGAGCAGGGGGTCTCCTGTAGGGGGATTTTAAAGTTTCCCTACTCACCAAGACCCCGCTTCCTAGTATTCCTCCGAAATACCAGACCTCCGCAGAAAGGTTGTTATTGTCCTCTATCACTTTTCCTCCAGGGAAGAACAGCAGGACGTTAGCCAGGAAGCCAAACAGAGCCAGGGGAATGAGGCTGCCCCCCAGGCACTTGGCACAGCTCCCAGTACACATGCTGGGGAGGCACACTGAGGCTCAGAGGTAAAGGCTGGTTGCTGCCCCCTCCACGGGTCTCTTCAAGGCTTTGGACAGGGTGTCCCAGTGATTGTCTCCAATTCAGTCCGTACTTTGGGACTGAACACAAGACCTCTGTGAACTGTGGCTTTGACGTCCCAACTATAGCAGGCCCTTGATGACGATGAGCATTTATACATTCTCCCGGACCTGAAGTCTTTTTTTTCTCTCCTGCACCCCCATAAATGAGATTATGTTCAGCTCAGTCGTTCAATGGTTTTGCCATGGAGACCAATAGCCTCTGTTAATAATCCACCAGCCAGACAAGACACCCAGTGGTTGTGCTCAGAGGCAGGCTAGAGCAGGCAGCACTTAGAGCCACTGCACCCTCAATCTGACAGTGCCCCTGCCAAACAAAGAAAGATTCCCCAAGCTCCCTGAAAATCACTCACATAATCGAGTTACATCCTGGTTAAACTCATATCTCTGGTACTTAATATCTACAGTGTGCATCTTGGTCTTTTCCACTGACAGCCTGGAGAGCAGGGTTACCCACAAAGAACTGCTGTTTTCCTCAGTATGGAAACAATATAATGGTCTAATTGGATAGTGTTGAGCTCGGGCCTACAGGATTTCTTAAAGGATAAAATCGGAAGAACTGCTTTATTGCCCGATTGCTGTCTTTCTTAATTATTAGAGTAGTTAAGTTCTGTGTTTCCCCGTGCATGATGTCATGGAATTAGCAAAAACAGTTTAACTCACTTGTTTGGCTTTTTCTTGCATATAGGAATAAAACCCCAGGCCCCCAGGTGAGCCTGGACAGAGCGGGAGAGACTCCCGTGCTTCCACGGGGCAGAGTGCATGGGGAGGGCAGGGCCACTCCCGCTGCTCATTTTGCCAGCTTCCAAGAGCGTCATTCAGCTACCAGCTTGTTTGTGTCACTTAGGTCTTTGCCACGCCTAGACCCAGCTCTGCATTGTGCGATGACACTCCCTGGTACCGGTGTGGCGTAAGAGCAGAGGACAGCGGGGTGGAGCAGGGCGTCTTGCTGGCTCTTCCCTGAGAGTCGAGAGGTCAGAATTAAGAATGACAGGTCGGCTTCCTAGGGAGACAAAGCCAGTGAGTGGTCACCGTGGCAAGACCTGCTTCCAGGGGAGCAGTGGACTGGGCTCTGCCAGGCAAGCTGCGAAAAGGACTTCAGAGAAGCGAGACTGGAGGGACCTTGAGGTCCTCTTAAGCATTTGTGAGGTGTGCTGCTTGCCTTGGGAAGACACTTAGAGATCTCAGGGGCAGAACAGGAAAGAGGAAGGGAAGCAGGGAGAGTTCATGGAGCAGACCCAACATGGCAGCTCAGTGAGGCACCGCCAAGGCACCTCACAGTCCCGAGGAAGGCATTAGCAGACGAGGCCACTCCAGCTCACAGAGGCTGCTCATGAGTAAGTGCTGCGAGCATAAGAAAGGAGCCAAAATTTTAAGTCACGACTCTGGGTCACCAAAACCCAGGCTGCGCTATCTCTAATAGCTTTTCCCTTTTAGAAACAAACAAGCAAATTCATCTTGTTGAGATGAACACCATGTGTGAAATAAGCTATGCTCCCTTCAGAAGCACAAAAATCGTGATTATTTCTTGTTTTGTTTTTTGGTACCAGGGATTGAACCCAGGAGTGTTTTAACCACTGAGCTGCACCCCCAGCCCTTTTTTATATTGTATTTAGACACAGGGCCTCACTAAGTTGCTGAGGCTGGCTTTGAACAATCCTCTTGCCTCAGCCTCCCCGCCTGGGATTACAGGTGTGCACCACCACGCTCAGCATGATTTTACTTCTTATTACAAAATAAAGTGTGATTTTCTTTTGGTAGAAAAATTCTCTATGCAGATTAGCAGGAGGAAGAAAAGAAAAGCCAGTGGTGTTCCCATCAGTAGCAGGGAAGGACTGTTGCCACTTGACTGGCAGCTATGTTCCAATACCCCAGCAGATGTGATGGCCTTGACCCTTGACCCTCTAGCATTTGACAGAGAGCTTGGAGAGTAAGTGAACCAAAGAAGACAAAGGTTCTAGGAATGTCAACTTTGGGTTAATCAAATGTACGCCACCTTGGAGGTAGGCAGCTCCCCTTTGGGGACCAGGCAGCTTTCTCTTTGCTTCATGGACTATGCTTTTTTCTTCTAGAAGTTATCATCATAGCATTTGATAACTCTGGCCAGCATAGGCTGGAGGTCCTAGACTATTCAGACCAGCAATTGGAGTTGGCTGTCTGCTGTCTGGGTGAATAGATGGAAGGAAAGGAGATGATGGACTACATCTTTCTGGAATGCCTTGGCCGCTTGAGACTCCCAACACAATTAATGACCAACTCATTAATTGTTCAACTATTAATTGTGCCTTCAGACCTTCAGGCAGGAAATGGAAGGGGGATGGTGGGAGGAAGGGAGGTTTGGTGAAATTCACCTTCAGGAGGTGGCGGTTCCTGACAGACTCTGGAGGCCCTGGAGAAAATCATGGGAGGTTCAGCAATCGTCTTTGTGATGCCCCTGCTTGATGGTTCATAGCTCAATCTCTGTTCCTGTAAGAGCTTCACAGTGAAGCCCTTCAACCCAAAGGATTAGAGCCCTCATCATTAGATGGCCAGGAGGTGGTTAGGGAGACCGAGCCTCATTCTGTAGCCTATGCTTTGGGAAGAAGACCTTGGAAATGAGCACAGACGGCAGCTTTGGAAGAGAGAGACAGTAGGACCCTCAGAGGAAGAAAGGGAGAAGAATGTGAGCACCGCGAGTGGCTGTCCTCATGGCCTCAGCCTCCCCACACAGGGTGGTGCCACAGGAGTCCAGAGGTTCCTTGTGGCGCTGCAGTCACTCAGTCCTGAACCAGCCTGTGCAGGACCAGCAGATGTCCCTGTGCCTCTGGTGCTTGCTGGGGGCAGGCGCAGAACTGAGGTGACGCTCACCATGTTTCTCAGCCTGCTTGGCTTCCTCACCCAGCAAAGGGTGAAGAGAGGTCCATCTTGTTCAATGCAAGGCAATCGGTCAGTGTCTTCCATGTCCCCACCAAGTATCCACAACATGCCAAGTATTGTCTTAGAGAACCAAATGCAAGAATCTCTTCCTCCTTGTGCCAAGAGATAAGGAAATTCTTGCCCATTGTTAAATGAGTTGATTACTTCTTAGCAGAAAAATAAGGAATAGCTCCCTCTCCTTGTCTTTTATTCCCCCAGCATCTTGGGGAGCAGATGAGGAGGCCTCCCCACACTTGCAATCAGAGGTTATATACAGTTCAGGCTTCACCTCGGCTTGCCCAGATTATTGGAACAGATTGTTATAAGTGATTTTCCAAGTATGAAAAAAATGATAGGAAATATCAGTGAGTACTGAATTTGACAAGAGCCAGCTTAGGGAACTTTTGTAATGTTCATGTAGATATTAGGTAATAATGGACCATGTTTTCCTTATCGTGAGTTTCCAATAAAAAAAAAAGATTGAAACTTTTGTAATGTTCATGTAGATATTAGGTAATAATGGGCCATGTTTTCCTTATCATGAGTTTCCAATTTAAAAAAAAAAGATTGAAAAGCAGGTAGCATGAGTTAGTGCCATTTATGAAATGAGAGGTCATGAGCTTTGAAAATGCAAAACCAGTCTTCCATGATTTTGTTTAAAGGTTTTAGGAGGTTTCCATAGCCCTGTGCTCCAAACTCAGCCTCCCTGATTTACCTTCCTGCCGTGTCAAGCCTCCTACCCTCCTGCTGCTTCTCTGCCCCTTCACCCACTTCTCTTACCCTCCCCAAGACTCAGCTCAGCCATCACTTTTCCCAAGCCGCCTTGCTTTACAAGAAAAGCATTTTGTCTAGATGTGTTTGGGAAATTTGACAAAGCAAAGCCAAACAGACTTCTAGATGGCAGAACTTTGTAGGTTTTTAATTTGCAAATGTACTCGTGATTATCCAAGGAGGGCCAGAGAATACAGTGTCCAGTGTTTTCCAAACTTCAGTGCCTGTGGAGTTCTTCTGTTGTAGGGCAGTTTGCAGGACCAGGACTCCCTAGCACCTCTTTTGGGAATCTTGGAGCTGGCTCATTTCTCAAGTGCTTGTGCTGGAGTCTGTGCCAGTAGAGAGAAGGCGAGTGGTCACTGGAGATGATGGAAGTATACCCGAGGGAAGAGCGATGAGAGGTGAAGAGGGGTTTGGAGAGACTGAGCAGCACATCCCTGCCTAGGATGGGGAGCCGGGAGCAGGGTTGGGAGCCAGTTTGGCCTCCATTGACCACAAGGATGGGGATATCCATCCTGGAAGAAGGCAGGAGCTATTCTTTCAGTGGAACAAGGAACTCCAACTGGTATGACAGGTTCCTCCATGCATAGACCTCTTCAGCATGAAAATTCCCTAAAGAGCCACTGTCCTGGGGTAAGCCAAGCTACACAAGAACCACTGGCTGCAGAGGATGAGGGCCAAACAGAGACTCGCTGGCACAAACTTCCCTATGTGAGAATCCAGAGCTGTCATTCAGGGATAGCAAGAGCCAGCACTCACAAAACACTTGCTGTGTGTCGGACACCGGTTGGATGGCTCTGTGTTATGAAATAATCAATCCTCAGAACAAGTGAGGAAGGCAGGTACTATAATCATTGCTCATATTTTGGAGGTGAGGAAGCCAAAACCACTGCTCAGTGCTGTTGCTGATGCATAAAACTTTCTAACCATATAATCATAGCTCATGGTTCTGTGGGTCAGGAACATGGCAGAGATCCCCAGATGACATTGACTGGGGTGATTTGCTTTGGCTCTGCCAGTGGTGCCTGGTTTGCAGGTCCAAGATGGTTTCACCACATGCCAAGTGTGTTAATGGGAACGGCCATAGGACTGGGCTCAGCTGGACCCTCTACTCTCTCTGTTTAGTCTTAGGGCCCTTCATGAGGCACCTTCAGCAGTGTAGTCAGATTTTACATGGTGGCTCAAGGCTTTAAGAGGTAAGAAATGGAAGCTGTTATTTTCTAGGGCCCGAGCTAGAAATCGGGGCTGGGTCACTTTTACCATATTTTGTTGGTCAAGGTAGTTAGAGTCATCTCATAGGCAAGGGAGGGGAATAGACCTCACCTCTCATGAGAAGAGGGTCAGAGAATTCGAGGCTATCTTTAATTCACCACAAGGCTAGGGGAGGATTTGAATCAAGGGAGTCTGTCTCCAGGGATCTTGATAACCACTTGGATCTAGTATATATAATATACTTCCTTATATTTGGAAGTGTAAGGCTTCCGAACCCCAAAAACAGTACCTACCACCATTATATCAATACAGATAAAGCTGCCTACATACGTTTTGGTTCAATTCAAAGGCATTTTCCAGCCCCAGGTTCAATTATCTGCATAATTCCCTCCATTCTGAGTGGGTGGCCACAGTCTGAGGTAGGATTTGGATGTGAAGATCCAGCAGGACCCATCTATGCCTAAAAATCAGTATCTCCAATTGGTTTTGAATGCACAGGTGCAAGTCCAGTTCTGCCTCATGACTCAGAAGGGTGCTGTCTGTGCTGCGGCCTTCCCTAACACAGGGTCAGTACAAGAGGCACAGCTGTGACCTCTCAGAGAGGCATGAACACTGGCTGATAGATCTGACCCCATGACCTGTCCATGCATCGATTTGTTCTTAGCATGGTCCCATACTGCCATGGTTACGGGTGAAAAGTTAACTCTCGCTCCATCTACCCTCACTGAAGCAAAACATCACTCATTGAGTTTCCTCCTCTTCATTTCAAAGTTAAATACACACAGGAGTTCTGAAGGACACTGAGTTTAGAGATTCATAGGGGTTTTAAATGCAGAGAAAATTTCCCCAGCCCTCTGTACAGGCGCTCTGCCCTCTCCCTCATGGCTTCCCCTCTCTGCCCCCTCCACGCAGAGGAATTTTCACACTGAATGTTTTTTATGTTCTTAAACCTGACTTTGTTTATTATTATTTTGGTCTATGCTTTTGCCTAGATGTTTCTCCAACAGTTTTTTCATTATTATAATTATTATTATGTTCCTATGTTTCCAATCACTTATGCTTTTAAAAAATTGAGAAACAAATAAAAAACAATAATAAGATAAAAAGTCTGTTGGGAGTGGTGAATGAATTATGGTTTTTTTGTTTGTTTGTTTTTTGGTACTGGAGATTGAACTCAGGGGCACTCAACCACTGAGCCACATCCTCAGCCCTATTTTGTGTTTTATGTAGACACAGGGTCTCACTGAGTTGCTTAGCATCTCGCCTTTGCTGAGGCTGGCTTTGAACTTGTGATTCTCCTGTCTCAGCCTTCCTAAGTGCTGGGATTACAGGCTTGCGCCACCGCGCCCGCCTAAATTATGGTTTTTGAGCTGTCCTTTAATCAGCGCAAAGATGCTGATTAAAGATTGCCCAGTTGCTATGATGACGTTCTGTTCAATAGGAGGTTCTGTGCCAGCCATGGAGCTATCAGTTCTTGACCTTGAGGTTCAGATACCAGCTGCGGGGGAGGGAGGGAAGGTAGAAAGTTATGGGTGCAAGCTGATAATCATAACTGGGCTGCTCATACCTATGACCTTGGTTCTGCTTGTTTTGAGGAAATTTTCTCACAAAATCCACCATCTTGGAATCTTGCTTTCTTGGAAACCTCTTTCCTTGGCCCTGGTCCTGCTTTCGACTACCACCCCATATCTTGTTTTCCTCCTGTGGCCAAGCCTCTCTCTGCAATTCCTGGTCCACTCTTGCCATCTTGTTCCTGTCCTGGTCTCACTATGAAAAGCTCACTAGTGCCATTATGCTTTAGAGAATTCAGTGGCCATTCCTGAGGCTCTGTTCCTCTTTGACCTCTGAACTACTCCACTGTTTCTGAGACCTTTCTCTAAGAAGCTAGAATTACCCTGGCTCTCCATGGAAGGACTTTGGAAGCTAACACTCTGAACTTTCAGGGCTATATTTGTTTTTCAAATTTATCACCTGTCAAAATTATTAATCTTACCTCTGACCTAGAAGTGGAGACAGGACACTCCTTCAAGATGGTGACTACCTCTCTGGAGAGGTAAAGTTCTTGACTGCTCCTAGCATGGTGCCTTTGCTTAATCAAGGCACCGTAAATACTACCTGATAACGATGATGATGAAGATGGTGACTGTTATTCACATACCACTGTACAGCTGGACTGCAGAAAACACAAGATATCATTTATCTACTCCTGAGCCCTTAGTTTTGATTGCTTTTTAGATTAACCTTGCATCTAATTACCTAAGCTTCAGAGGCTAGAATTTGCATGGTCTTGTGATTCTAATGCCATTTTGAATATATTTTAAAATTCAAGTTAACACAAAAATAACTACTCGGTGGTAGAGTGCTTGCCTGGCATGTGTGAGATCCTGGGTTGGATTCCCAGTACTGGAAAAAAAATCAGTAGAGAGAAGGTGAGTGGTCACTGGAGATGATGGAAGTTGATCAGAAATCTTAAAATCAAAATGTTTAGGTTTCCACATTAGCTCCCTCTCCTAGGGAGCGGCCATACCTCAAGTTCAACGTGTATTCTGTAGATCAGTAACATACTGACGTGTTATTGTGACTTAGAGTGCAGCAAAATGATTCAAGAAGAAAAATCACATAATAGCATCTATTTACCTTTGTATAGGCAAGTGCTTAGTTACACTGCTTTTGGCATCTGCACTTGGATGAAGTGCTTAGGTAGGCATAGGAATGTCAGTGCAGGATGTTGCGAGCCCCCTGGTGCATCCACCAGATTTGGAGCAAGTGAAGGGAAGAGATAAAAAGTCCGCAGAGCCCCCGGCTGAAGGGATTTGTCCTCTGAATTTTCAGCTCTGTTCTTTTTTAAAAATTATTTTATTTGTTCTTATAGTTATATATGACAGTAGAGTGTATTTTGACATGTTCTACATACGTGGAGTGTAACTTCCCTTTCTTGGGGTTGTACATGATGTGGAGTTTCACTGGTCCTGTATTCATACAGGAATGTAGGAAAGTGATGTGATTCATTCTACTGTCTTTCCCATTCCCATCTCCCCTTCCTTCCCCCCACTCTTCCCTGTCCAATCCAGTGAACCTCCACACCTCCCTCCCCTGATCCCACCTATTGTGAGTCAGCATCCATATAGGAGGGACCTTTTCCATTCTTCCCCAGAAAGTTCTCTCCAAGAAACTGAAGGCAGGCTGAACTCGAAGGCACACACATGTATGTCATGGGCCCTGAGAGGGCAGCTTCATTTGCCATCATGGCCAAGAATCTCCACAAGAACAGAGTCATCAATGTTTACAGCAGCTCAACTCACAATAGCCAAACTATGGAACCAACCTAGATGCCCTTCAACAGATGAATGCATAAAGAAAATGTGGTATATATACACAAAAGAATACTACTCAGACATAAAGAAGAATGAAATTATGCCATTTGTCAGTAAATGGATGGAGCTGGAGACTATCACGCTAAGTAAAATAAACCAGTCCCCCCAAAAACAAAGGCAGAATGTTCTCTCTGACATGTGCATCCTAACCCTCAACAAGGGAGGGGAAGATTAGAAGTTCATTGGACTAGACAAAGAGGAATGAAGGGAAGGGAGGGGGATGGAAATAGAAAAGACAGTAGAATGGATTGGACATATCTTTGCTATCCAACAGCCAATGCCATTCCATATCACATACAACCACAGTAATGGGATCCTAATTGGAACAAGTTATCTTATTCTATGTATGTATAATATGTCAAAATACACTCTACTGTCATCTATATCTAGAAAGAACAACAAAAACAAAAAACTCTGTCTCTAGATCTCCATTAGCAAATGTGATGTTGCTGTCCAGCAAATTAAAGCACTAGTCATTTAAAAAGTTTTGGTTTCTTTCTTAAGAAGATGGCAGGATATGATGCCTAGGGTTTTGCTTCACAACCACCATTGGTGTGGATGGTGCAGGTACACAGTGCTGTCAGCCAGGGCAGCCTGTGACGGAAAAGAAGATTCATATTATATATGTGTATACGTATGTATATCATAAAATGACCAGTTAATGTGTATAAAAGTATAAAATTATAAAAATGACCATTTAATATGTATAAGATATATTCTGTGATAAAGGAGATATATAATAGATAGGACTCCTTTATGCTCTGGAATCAGACACTGAATGAGGTGGAACGTCAGCTGGGCAAACTGGTTACGTTCTAGACATGGTGAGGAGGCCTGGGGAGACAAGGCCCAAGGCCTTGAATTCCAGCCTTCTGAATTCATGCCTGTTTCACCTGGGTCCATGAGACTCTACTCCTTAATTGCTGTCAACTCATATATCAAAATGTTACAATTGGGCTGAGATTGTGGCTCAGTGGCAGAGCGTTTGCCTCGCACATGTGAGGCACTGGGTTCGATCCTCAGCACCACATAAAAATAAATAAACAAAATAAAGACACTGTGTCCATGTATAGCTAACATATATTTTTAAAAAATATTACAATCACTCAAAGTCTGAACGTGTTTTTAAATGACAACGGTCCTTTGGCCCTCAATAGGAATGCAGATCAAGAGGAAGAATGCCTGATTTATTTAGGTCAAAATCAAAAAAAAGTATTCACATTTGAAACAGAATTTTGTAAACAAAAAGTACAAAATGTGAAACAGCTGCGTGGGCTTCATATGCAATGGACCTAATTAATATGTTTTTAAAATGTGATCACTTGTACCTTTCTCTGATCAATTCTGTCACCCCACCCACCCACACACACCATCCTTCACACGCGTTTGAGAAGCCTCTTGACTCTGAACGCAAACGGCACACAGTTTTCTTTTTCCTGGCACTTCCTTCCTGCTTCACCTTTTATCTGCTTGCATGAGCCATCGTCCTCCTTATTATTCATCCTACAGATATTTTGTCGAGTGCCAGTTCTGCGGGCCACCGTACTGGGTTTGCAGGCTCGTTCTGTCTATGCTTTGTGGGGCTGAATTGGAGAAAGTAGACAGAGGCAAAGAAAGTCAATTAAAATGGAGATCCAACCAATAAAGGAACCAAAGAGGACAGGAAGATAGAGAATAATGAGACAGGCGGTCCTCAGGGCAGGGCCAGCATTGCCAGGTGCTCAGGGGTGGTCAGCGTGAGCCCCAGGATGGGAGAGGAGCCCTGCTCATTCAGGGCACAGGGGACAGCGAGGACAAGGCCCTCAGGTGGGAAAGCCTCTCCTCAGACATTTCTCTCATCTTGCTGAATGAGTGACAGTGACAACCTTAATCTCTCCTGCTACTCCGCGGCTCCTCTTCACAGATGAGGCCCATTGAGATACAAGACCGTGCAATTGCCTCCGGTGTCCGACAGCATCCAACCCAGGGTGAGCCCTGCTTCCTTAGGTCCTCTGCAAGTTTACCCAGGCAAGCCCAAATCCTATGATAGTTTCTCTCTGATAACCTTTCGTGGAGATGCTTCATGCCCCACCCTCCACCCCTACTCCTACACCAGGGTGTGAGTTCTCCCTCACTGCAGTCTGTAAAAACTGCCCTTTTTAGCTACAAGAGTTTCTGGTGGTCCTTGTTTGAAAAGCATTGATGACAGCCGAGCCAGTTGTCTGTTGGTATCATGTCGTGCAGGGGACAACAAAGGTGTCATCAGAGATATACATCTTTCTGTCCTTTAAGAGTGCACATGTGTGTTCATTTGTGGAATATGTGGGGAGGGACATAGCAGAGAAGAGCTAGCCTTACTGTGTCAGTATCTGAAATTAATACTTTCTGACAATTAAGAGTACCCAGACTATTTTTTAAAAATGTGTGATCATATATTTAGTTGTGCTTCTTAGAGTAAAATCTTCCTCGACATCCATGGGGAATGAGTTTCTGGGTCTTCTGAGGACATAAAAATTTAACAGATGTTCAAATCCCTGAGATAAAATGGCATAGTATTTGCATAGAACTCATACAATCCTCTCTGTTCTTTAAATCATCTTGAGATGACTTATAATATCTCATACAATGTACACGCTCTGTAAATAATTGCTACACTGTGCTGTTTAAGGAATAAGGACAAAAATAAAGTCTGTACATTTCAGTACAGATACTTTTTTCCAAAATTTTCAATCTGCAGTAGGTTGAGTCTATGAATGTAGAACGTGGATATGGAAGATCAATGGTAACTATTTTTTGGAGACAGACACTTAAATAAAATAGATAAACTCATATGATGTCTAGAACTTGCTTCAAAATATCTCAGGAAGAGGGGAAGTGGGTGGGGGATGGAGGAAACAGGACTGGCCATGAGTTGATCATAACTGAGACATGGTGATGAGTATATCAAAGTTTGTTTTATTATTTTATTATTATTAAAATTCTCCATAATGAAAAATGCAAATCAAAAGATTCTTGGAGTCCAAAGGCTCATCCATGTTTCCTCTTTGGGACTACCAAAACAAAATGAGCCTATGTCTGGAAGTGTTGGGAAGCAGGAGTTTGGAATTTAGTAGAAAATTCTAGCATTGTGTGTGTGTGAGTGGAGGCAGGACAGGCTGAGGAAGGAAATGACTGAGGGGAACAGGGAGGGCAGAGAGATTTTCAGCCCAGTTGACTGTCCCACTGCACCATCCCTCTGAAGGGGTGAGGCCACCAGGTAGGAGGCAACTGCAAAAGAATTTGAGGTACAGGGGCCTAGCAAGGGGACCTGCAATGGTAAATGGAAATTGCAGCCCAGAAACATCCCTCGCAGAGCCTGGCAGGCCTGAGCCTGTGGCAGCTGCTATGGAGGAGATTCCCAAAGAAAATTCCTTACCATACACTGCTGGAACCACTGGATCAAATGATTTTCCTTTTCAAATTGAATACCAAGATTTCTAAGGTCTGATACTTGAAAATCAAACCCCATGCTAGTGAAAATAATTTAAAAAAATTCTTTCCATATTAATGGAGTTGACCTTCTGTCAGCATGAAATGATTCTGGAGAAAAGGAACAATTTATTCATTCAAAGAATGTTGTTGAGCATTCAGTGTAAGATTTATGTGCTGGAGATAAGTGGTACCTGGCTGAACAGAGATTAATTTGACAGGATGGGGTGGGTTGTCTTGCACTCCAAGTGAGCCTGTGTGAAAGGACAGTAGCCAAGGGAAGACTGATATTTGTTGAGGCTCTATTATGAGCCAGGGACAGTACCATGCAACTTGGCATGTCCTATCTTGTTTCATTTGCAAAACAACCATAGAAAAGAGGAAATGCAATATCCCCATTTTACAGATAAGAAAACTAAGGTTACAAATTTGCTGAATGGCTTGGCCCAGTTGATCATCTGTTTGATTTCAATGCCAGGTATCTTGCCTAAAATGTGCACCCCCATCTGGAGGAAATTCCACACAAGTATCCCATGAAAATGACTGCAACATAGGAAATGACTGTTCCTATGTTGCTGTGGCAGATTCTTAGCCACTGTCTGTTGGGGCCTGACCTGACTCTCTGATGTTTGCTTTTTTGTGTGTGAGTGTGGAAAGAAGTGAATTTGGAGGTGCAGGGCATATGATAATGGCTATACCAGAATTCACTCATACTCCTTCAGATAAAAGCGTGCTACTCCCTTGGACAAAAGCCTCCTTGTTATCCAGAGAAATTCTCCCTGGCATTCGGCATCACCCAGGTCAGAGCGAAAGAGGCTCCAACAGCTGTCTGAAAGCCTCGAGCATGCCCAGACCTTGGAGATCAAGAGGAACAGTTGTGAGGTATGACAGGCCCAGACTGACCTGCCACATTCTTCAGACCACCAAACTGGCAGGAAGCCGCAGCTGCTCAACACCTCTCCAACACTCCTTGGTAGTGCAGTCTCCACCTGGGGCTCAGAGTCTGTCCCTGGAGCAGTGAGCTGCGGACACACCAGGGCTCGTTCAGATCCATCTTCCTCCTAGCTTGACGCTAAGCGGTCAGCTGTGCTACACAGCACACGGTGCACAGCAACGTAGACCTCTGCAATCACTAAGTTGCCCCATTTGGCCTCAAACTTGCCAGGTCCTCTAGCCTCAGCCTCCCAGGTAGCTGGAATTGCAGGCATATGCCACCATAGCTGGCTTTTCAGGGATCTTTGATACAGAATGAGCTATATCATGGTAGTTTAGGGCTTGCAGAGTGGGTATGTGCTAAACATGCTTAAAATTTTCTCAGGACATCACCTTCTTCCCTGTGCAATTTTAAGAAAAACACTGCCCCATATTAAGGAGCTGAGTTTTCTCGAGAAGAGTCTCAGAAGGAGGAACTTAATGTTTGTTGACTCAAATAAGCTTATGTGGACTCCTGTGAATATGTGTTAGTTATTTATTGCTGTGTACAATTACAACACATGATTTTAAACAACAAATCTTTATGACCTCGCCTTCTCTGAGGTCAGAAACTTGGGTGCCGCCTAGCAGCTTCCTGCCTCGAGGTCTCACAGAGCAGCGTGCGGAGCGTTGGCTGGGCTGTTTACTCCCATGCTACGGTGGTTGGCAGGACTCAGTTTCCTGCAGTCTTGTGAAATGAAAGCCTCCATTTTCTTCCTGGCTATTGGTCGGAGGCGTCCCTCAGTTCCTTGTCAGTGGGGCCTCCCTGCAGAGGAACTCCTGATGTGGCCACCAGCTTCATGAAAGCCAGCAAGCCAGAGAGAGAGAGAGCAAACAATGTGAAGGTCGTAGTCTTGGTGCAGCTTAATCTCAGAAGCCACAGCTTGCTCCTTTTGCTGTGTTCTCCTTGTTAAGGTTCAGCCCACACTCAGGAGAGGGTCTTACGCAAATGCATGAGTTCTCCGCAGCAGGATCCATCTCAGAGGCTGTCCACCATAGACCATGACTTTGATGGACATTTGTGCACAAGTCTTCATGTGGGCCTGTGCTATGGTTTGGATAAGTGTGCCCCCAGGGCCCATGTGTTAAAGGCTAGTTCCCTGGGGCGGTGCTCCTGATAGGTGGTGGGACTTCTAGGAGGTGAGGCCTAGTGGGAGGTTCTTGGGTCATTTGGAGTGTGCCCTCAAAGGGGATTGTGGGACCCTGGTCTCCTCTCTCTTCCTGTCTGGCTTGTTCCTTGGCTTATGCAGTGTGTAGTTTGCTCCCACTATGTGTTCTTACCACGATGTGCCTCCCTCTCCAGAGTCCCAAAGAAATGGAGCTGTTGACATTAGACTGCAACCTCCAGAACTGTGAGTCAAAATAAACCTTTGGGGCTGGGGTGCAGCTCAGTGATATAGTGCTTTCCTGACACATGCAAACCCCTGGGTTTGATCCCCAGCATGGCAAGTAAAACTCAAACAGATGGACAACCCTACCTTTTTTCTTATGAGTTAATTATGTCAGATATTTTGTCATAGTCACAGAAAACTGACTAATACAGTATGCTGTCATTTCTCTTGGGTGAATATCTACAAATGAAATTGCTAGGTCATATAATACTTTCTTTTTTTGTGGGCCTGGGGACTCAAGCAAGCTAAGCAAGCTCTCTAACTCTGAGCTACATCCTTAGCCTTTCATATGATACTTTTTAAGTGACTGTCAAATCATTTTCTCCAGCAGTTGTATCATATTACACTCCTACTAGCATGGTATGAGAGTCTCAGTTGCTGTACAAACCTGGCAATAGTCAGGGCAGATGTGCCTTAACTGACGATGTGATTGTTCCCTAATAAACTCAGTGTAAGGTGCAAATATTTTAAGTCAAAAGTGCATTTGATACATGTAACCCTCACATCATAGTCAAGACTACCTTAAATGTGCTCAGAACACTTACATTAGTCTAAGTTGGGGATGCTCATCTGACATAAAGCTTATTTTATAATAATTCATTGAGTATCTCAGGTATTTTATTGAATATTATAATGAAATTTTAAAAAATGAATAGCTGTATAGTTCTTCTGAAAGTTTATTACTTCTGCACTGCGGAAAAGTCAAAAGAATCCTGAGTTGAATTATGGTTAAATCAGGAACTGTCTGTATTTTCTGCCTTTCTTATTTAAGCCATTCCAATGGATGTGAAATGGTATGTTGTGGTTTTGGTTTTGGTTTGCATTTCTCTGATGATTAGTGATTTCGAACATTGTTCATGTGCTTATTGGCCTTTCACATGTATCTTCTTTTAGGAAGTATCTACTCAAATCTTCTGCACATTTTCTATTCAGTGGTCTTCCCATTATTGAAGTATATACATCAGTGTGTGTGTGTGTGTGTGTGTGTGTGTGTGTGTGTGTGTGTGGTAGCTATTTTGAAGGACAGAGTCACTACCACCAAGACTGGAAGACTTTTCCAAGCTGTTAAAATGTGGTTACTTGTTTTTTTTTCCTGTAGCTTAGTTTTAAACCCCAGATGACAGCTGTCTGATCCGCTAGTGCTATTGCAGAGGAAGGTGTCAGGGAAGTGAGTGGAAGCCACCTTTGGGTTGCTGGTTCAGCCAGAGGCCAGGGTTGGAGGCCTTTCACCAATCCTACTGTTGACTCACGAGTTCTATCAGGAAAACTGCTTCTATGTCACAGTTTACTCCTCTACAAAGCAGCAGTATCATGCCTCAAGGTCTGAGGCATGATTAGATTAATTGACTGAAGTCATTGAGTAAGTAGTTCACATGAAGATTAAGATGTGCTACACTTTATTGGTTTGATTTTTATTTCTTGTTTACTCATCATAAGACCACAGGGCATTCTGTATTTTCACAGGGTGATCGTGGGAGTCTTAGCTGCCACAGGAACATCATTAAGTAGAATAATAGGGGAGAGGAGGGAGGAGAGGCCTAAGGAGCTGTGTTACGTAGGTGAGTCATGCAATACGGAAAATTAGAGTTGCACCCCAGGCATCCAGTGTCCTCAGGAGGAACGCTGTACTGTCATCTTCTTGATGACGTCACTATTTAGCAGCCTGGGGAGAAGCTAAGCTCCCCAGGGCAGGTGCTTTCTTGGGATGAGGAGTTGGAGAGCCCTGGAAGGCCTTCCATTTTCTATGTTCTGCTCCTAAAGCTCAGTCCCATGGTTGCACTGCTTTAAACAACTAAACCAACTACAAATTTTAGTTGCCATTTTGTTTTAAGAACCCAGATTCTTGAATCTTCTTGCTCACCTTCCTCAATTGAGCCATAATAACACCAGGATAATACCTGCCTCATGGCACTAATCAGCCCCGTTTGGGTGGTGGAGTTATTTATGCATGTCAATTCGTCATTTAGGTATTCATGGTCACCACACATCTTTGTCCCTCCCAAAAATATTAAAAAGGTTAATTGGGTTCTAAGTCTCAGTCATTGTTCTATGTGCTTGAGATTAATCCCATCATTTAGTTTCCATAACAACTCCACCCTGTAGGTAACATTAGATCCCGGATACAAAGGAGTAAGTGCAGGCAGGGAAAGCCACCAAGGTCCCACTTTAAGGAAGTGGTGGGCAGGATTCAGGGCCAGGTGGTCTGTCTCCAGAGCTTTAGCCTGTAGCAATGCCGACTCCCATCCTGGAGCATTATTAAATATGTGTGGACTTGAACTGCAGGAGAACTTTCAGAATAGAACGCAGGCCTTGATAACCACTGTATGTTTCCATCTGACAGTGATTGGGCCCTGATTTCAGAAAAATATCTGAAAATAGAACATGGAGGAAAATGACCAAGGATGAGAAATACTGAACACAGCAGAAGGAACTCTGGGTTTGGAGTCTGCAATCTGGTTTAAGTTGCACCCAGGACCCTCAGCAGTGTGGAGTCCCCAGATCAGTGTGGGCTCCTTTGTCCTCGGTTTTCTCATCTATCAGCTGTAAAGATTAAATGAGGTGATATATGTAATGTGTTTTACAAACCATAAAGCACCACTTAAAGTATTACATAAATATTTGCTTTAGTTTCAAATAAAATTATAGGAACAATACATTAAAATTATTAGAAAAAGTGCAACAGAAAAATACGTTGACTTCCGTGGTCAAAATATAGTTTCAGTTTTGAGTATAGTGACTCTGTGGCTTCCTCATATTTTGTAATTAATACAATTTCCAATTTAGCATTTTATACAATTGCAAACTTAGCATTAGACACAGAATTGCGATTTCAACCATGGGGTTGTTTCCTTAGAGCTCTCTGAACAAAATGAGGTAGAGGTGGTGTTTCAAACTCCCCTCTAAGATTAACAGTTTAGTTCTGATTCATTTAAGCATGTTCATGTTTACACAAAACTGCTCGTGTAGAAAAATGCAAGTCTCCATTTATTCCATATGTATCTTTTAAAAAAAATTTTTTTAGTTCTTGATTGACCTTTATTTATTCATTTATTTATATGCGGTGCTGAGGATCAAACTCAGTGCCTCCCACACGCGAGGCAAGCACTCTAACACCGAGCCACAATCCAAGCCCCACTCCATATGTATCCCTGAAAATACTTGAAGTCTCCTTGAAAATACTTCATCTGGCTGTGGGTTTCCAGTGGAGAAGTTTCCCTTTTGGGGAACAAAGAGTAGAAAAATTATTATTTAATTCAGTGACCTCGTCTCCAGCCAAAGAAATGCTGCAGCCCAAACCAAAATGGCACTCTGTCTACAGCAGAAGAGTGACTTTCTTTTCCCTTGATTTCCTCTGCAACAAGGTGAGCATTTCAGCTCATGATGTTTAAATGAGAAGCATATCAGAACTACCAGGAAGTTGCAAGAAAAGCCATCTGAGCTGGCAGTGGTCTCTGTCTTTGCCACCTTTCCTAACGATGGCAGCTCCCAGATGTCAGTATCAGATTCAATAGTTTTGTTTTTGTTTTTTGGTTTTTTTTGGTGCTGAGGATTGAACTCAGGGCACTCGACCACTGAGCCACATCCCCAGCCCTATTTCATGTTTTATGTAGAAACAGGGTCTCACGGAGTTGCTTAGCGCCTCGCCATTGCTGAGGCTGGCTTTGAACTTGAGATCCTCCTGTCTCAGCCTCCCTAAGTGCTGGGATTACAGGCGTGCACCACCGCACCTGGCTCCAATGGTTTTGATTCTGAATCCCTTTGTAGAATTGATGGTAGTGTGTATGAGTGTACAAGACTTTTGAAATGGGGATAGTATTCACTCTACCCCATATAGATCATGGTGACACTCTCAAACCCAAGTTGGTAACTGCTAGGATCATCTAGTCACAGGCCTACCAGAGTTCTGTGGGATTCTGAGTGGATCCTTGGGGAACTCCATAGGAAATTCTAGCTGTCTCTCTCATGGCTGGTGCAAGGGCTTTCTGTCTCTCTCTTCGTAAAGGCCTCCTGAAATGAAAGCCCTAGCTTGACTGGCATCTCACTGAGATGATGGCTTGAGTGACATCCTTAGTTTAGAGAATTGGAATCTCATGGCTCTTCCTGACCTCAGTATCCAGGTCCCCTCCAGCCTTACCCTTCTTGAACCTACAGGTAGAGTTCCTCTTCCAGAGTCAATGACCAAGAAAGGGATCCTTGCCAAATCAGAGCTAAGCAGGAGGGCTGGCCTTGCCTGGGAGTCTGCCCTATAAGAGTGGAGACACCTGCTGTGCCTGGAGCAGAGCTATCTACCACCAGTTAGTCACCACCTGCAATCATGTCCTGGGGCCTGGCTTGGTGATTAAGTGCTCTGTATCGCATCATGTTTCCTGTAACCTTTGTTCCCTTCTTGACATTTAGAACAGGCTTTCTATTTTTCCAGCTATGATAAGAACCTATGACTCCTGCATTCACCAGCAAAGAACTCCTTTGAAAAGGACATTTCAATGCCATCAATAAGAACTCCGTCCATGGGAAACCAATGTTAGGTTCTCAAAGGGGGAGTTAAAACGGGACAGTGTTTGCTACCTGAGTTTAAATTTTGAAGTCAGAGATGAGTGGCTTAACTAGGATCACTGCCCTCAAGGTTGGGAGCACAGGGATCATCTCTGAAGCACTCAGCAGCAGACAAGGAAAGAGACACTGGATGGCTAAGTATGGTTTATCATTTCATAGTAAGATTTGGACCCAGAATCAGAGAAGACAGTTGGAGAAGGTGACTTTATCAAAAGTTACACCTTGTATTCCACAACCTTTCTGAAGGAAAAATACATGAACAAACAGAACAGGTCTCCATTTTTTGATGTGTCCCAAGAACCTCAGGCTACATTGCTGTTGTTTTCCCATGAAAATCTCCATGTAGACAATACCTTAGGTACCAGTCAGGTCTATGAACACATGGGCAGGGTAATAGGAAGTACTTGTTTTACCTCTGCTAAAAATATACTTAGCAAGCCCAGGTAAAGATGACTGGGAACTAAGAAGTCTAATCATATCAAAATACTATAATTAAAGTTAATTGCTTCCTTCTCTTTAATTGCTTATTTATTTTTGTAGCTTTTGCCTGTTACTGGGGCGTGGCTGATAGAATGTGCCACATGAAATAAATGTGGTTTGAAAGGAGGAATCTTTCCAGTTAAGACCTGAGAGAAACTGTCTGAAGCTCAGGAAGGCCAACTGGCAGATCCTTAAGGGTTCCACATGCGGACTTTAGCTTATTGTCTTCTCACTTCAGTTATAAAAGCTCAAGTCTTCATTATGGAAGATGTGGCTGGTGCTGCTTTTAATAGAACTCTGCAGTATCTTTGATTCTCTTACTCTTGGCTGAGAAGTTGAATGTGATGTTCAATAGAATCAAAGTACACATATTGAAATATTAAGATACAAGAATTTTTTTCCTTTTTGTGACTTGTTATAATACTATCTTCATTATATTTTTTTCTGGGTTGCTTCCAAAGAAACATCTATGGGAAGTTGAAAATGTAGGGAAAACCATGATTGTACTTATCAAAATAGACACACGGAATTACTACCATATGTTCACAATATCTTCACAAAATTTATTGTGCATGGCAGATTTCAAGTTTACGTAGCACAGGGCTACTGCATGCTAATCATGTATCTGGGTATGAACGAACATTAAACCATCATTTCTGAGCTGGAGATGTGATGCGTTGGAGGCAGAGTCTTTGTGACTGCTGAAGGTGTCCTCCCAGGTGTGTTCTATACTGATAGGACCAGGTGGGCCTTGAGTGGAGAAGCAGCTGGTGGTCCCATCCAATGTGGGATTCCCTTCACTTTAAAGAACCATCTGGGGGAAGAACCAAAGGAAACATTAATTGAGTAGGTAATGTCTATAAGAAAAGATAGAAGGAGTTAGGATGATTGGGTTCCAAGATGAGAAGGTTACAGAGGACGCTCAACACCGTGAAGCGTCTACCATTTTGTCATTGTCTAAATTTGGGGTGGCCATTCCATTTTTGCAGAACTAGATGGCCCCTGGAAGCCACGCTCAGATGTCATCTTTCTCTATGGCACTGGGGAGGCAGATGCGATGAGAGGGTACATTGTGATGTGAAGTTTCAAGGACAGTGGGTCTAAGCATGCAGGAGTAGATGCAAAGCTCCAGCAGTGACTTTCCTAGTGACTCGCTGCTTCCACGTGCAGGTTTAGGCAGCTCCTTGTTCATGAACATGTACCTCATGCATGACATTTAGGGACAATCGTGCTGCTGTTTAGCATCTGTGTGATGAACATATTGAAGGAATAGACAAAGGGCCAACTTTTACCAGCCATTCTGGTAGGTTGTGCAGTTTATGTTTAGTAATCTACTTAATAGGTGTCATTGGCTTGTGAGGTAGAACTCTATCCTCATTTTATAGACAAGAAAGCTAAAATAACTGAAGGCTAAATAACCAAAATGACTCAATGGCTAAAAGAGGCTGACTTCCTTCCCTCTTGTTGCATAAGTAGCAAATTTATGATCTGGATTCAAGCCCAGGCATTTTGACTCCAACCCTTGTGCCCTTAGCCTCTCAGTTATATAAGATTAGTATATATGTGTATGTGTGTGTGTGTGTATACACATATATAAATAATAACATTTTAAGTTATAGATAATATATAATATATAAATTATATATTTAATATACATATTAAATATATATTTTTAAAATATTATATACATGGGTAGAGATTCATTTAAAATTTTGGGTACAGAATTTGATAAAATGTAGGTGAATTATAGGTAACTATTCTGAAAGCAGATACTAATTAGTAGTTGCTATGAGAACAAAATCCTGTGAATTATGTCCTGAATAGCCAACTATCCCCCTCTTTCCCCTCCTCACCTCCCTTCTTTCCTTTATTTCCTTTCTTCGGAAACTTGGGGATTCTTGCTGTGTGAGATGTTGTCTTTATCATGTGACATGAAGACCCTTGCATTCTCCCTAGCTATTTTAAAGGGTGGTAATGACCGGAACAGTAAATGAATTCTGATGCGTTACTAACTTGGTGGCTCTGGTTCTAATCACAATGTAAAACCAGAGGAGGCCAGCGACCTCCAGGGGTGACAGGGTCCAGAAGGAGGCCTCACAAGAATATCCTTAAAGACAGGGAATCAGAATAGTTACGATAACTGTGGAAATGCTGGAACCCACCCACACTGAGAAAGCTTCTCACTTCCCTACTGAGCTCAACCTCGCCCACCTCAGCTTTTTGGGCTATTAAAATAGTATTAAGGCAAAACCCAAGTAATATAAAATAAAAGCAAACAGTATAACTATATAAACAGACATTTAGCCAAAAGAGAAGTTTTCATGTTTTCCTATCTGTTCAACTTTTCATTGTTATTTTTAATATGTTTCTTCATGTTTGTTTTTTATTTTTTATTTTAATTAATTAATTAGTTAATTAATTTATTTATTTGGTATTAGAAATTGAACTCAGGGGCACTCGACCACTGAGCCACATCCCCAGCCCTATTTTGTGTTTTATGTACAGACAGGGTCTCACTGAGTTGCTTAGCGCCTCGCGATTGGTGAGGCTGGCTTTGAACTAAGGATTCTCCTGTCTCAGCCTCCCTAAGTGCTGGGATCACAGGCTTGTGCCACCGCGCCCGGCTATGTTTGTTTTTTATAAATTTGTTTAGAAGTGAAATAAAACTTCACAGTAAAAATTGCAATCCCCTTTTTACCTTTCCCCACTCTGAATTCTCTTCCTCCCTCTCTAGGAGTCAATGATGTCATAAATCTTTCAAGTATCTTTTAAGTCTATATTTTCATATGTAAAATATATATATATATTATCTTATAATTTTTAACACTTACAGAACTATTATGCTGTACATACCTTACTTTTCATTCCAGATTACAAAACAGATGAGATGTATAATCTGTTCACACTAATTACAGTATGGGATTATCACATGGTAAAGCACAATCTATGAATGCATTTTCTTAAATGGGAACATATACCGTAGAATGTTTCTAAGTCTTCTTTAAAATCATGTTTATAAACATCTTTCCCTAATTGTTTTATTCTTATGCACTTGTGACAAAAAACTTTTTGGAGTATCTACCTGGAAATAAACATGCTGGGGAATAAGATATGTACATTTTCAGTCTTACTAGAAGTTGGCAAATTGATTTCCAAAGGAATTGATTTAATTTATATTCACATCAAAAGTGTATAAAAATTCATATTTCTCCACCACACTCAACTTTCAAGATTTTTCTAACCTGATAGGTGTAAAATGGTATTTCAGAAACTGCCTTCATTTTAAAGTGAATATAAATATATTATACAATTGGCACTATAGTAATTGCAAATTGTCAGCTAAATGCTTTGCCCTTTTATTGACATTAGTTCCTAATATGATTCTGATTTCAATTCCCTCATGCTTTAATTTTCCTGTTATACATTCTGATGTTTTTGCCCAACTACAAAGAAATATATTAATTTTCAACTAATAACATTTCTAAGTGACTATGCAGAAGTAGAAAGTAAACAATATAGCATAAAATTTAAAAGTTTTTACAGATGAAGTACATGAAAATAAATTCATTTTAGAAATATTGAACAATGCAGAAGACAAATTAGAGAAAAGGAAATCACCTACAATCCTTCCCCCAGAGATGAGCACTGACAACACTGTCTGGGATCTTTTCTCCGGAATATAAATGTGTAGAGAAGTTTGGCTTTTTCTCCTCACAAAATTGGTGCCATGGGCAGGTTTTTGTTTGGTTTTCTCTCTATTTTCAATAGAACATATGTTGTGAGCATTTCCTACATCATTAAATACCTAGTGAAGCCTGGTCTGTAGATTTCTCCATCAGATGAAGGTAACACATTTTCTGTAATGAATCCTCTAGTATTGGGAATTTCTGCTTTTCCTTTAGAATAAATTCCTAAAAGTGGCACAGCAGGGGTCAAAGGGCATGAATGGTTCACAAAAGGCATCACAAAACATTTTCTGTAAAGAACCAAATAGTAAATATGTTGGGCTATATGGGATAGAGGTCTCTACCAGGTCCTTGGAAGGTAGCAGCATGAATAGCAGGTAAATGAATTCATGTACCTATGCTCCAGTACAACTTTATCATGAACACTGAATTTGAATCGGGTATATTCTCACATGTTGCATGTTATTCTTTTAATCTTTTCAACCATTAGAAAAAATGTAAAAACCACTCTCAGCATGTGGGCTGTATAGAAACAGTGGTAGCCCTGATTTGTCAGAGACTTTAACCTCGGATTCTAACAGAATATCAGAATTAGATGAAACCTCAGGAATAGATTAGAACAACTCCTTCCTTTTAAAAATTAAAAAAAAATGAGGACTAGAGATTGCAAAAAAATTGACCAGGTTGTCAGACCAGTTTGATGTTTCATAGGGTTATAAAACATCAATACTGAGTCAGAAGAAAATTAATTCCATCACCTACTGAAAAGAACAGCACCTCCCAAGCCCTTACAAAGATAGACTTAAGCCAGGTAAAAGGGGTACAGGATGCCTCTGTCATTTCTTACAACTGCACATGAATTTATAATCACCCCAAGAAATTTTCTAATTAAAAAAAGATATATTTAAGCTGAAGAAAATCAGATTTTCTAGAAACCACATCCTGCCCTAGGAAAAAAATCAGGAAATAATCTTTGCTTCTAAATGGTATTTTAAAATGTCATTGCCATTTTTGATAAAAAAAACCAAGGCTACAGCTTGGAAGTTAACCCTGTGTTGACAACTACCAAAGATGACAGCAAACAAATTCACATCCACTTGGAAATTGATGTGCCAGAGAACTCATGGTGACTCAAGTGACTGACCTTTAAGAAGTTGGATACAGGGACATTTTACAGCCGACTCCTGCTGTTAAGGATAAGCCTGGCCAAAGAGACCACTCCCAGGCTCCTTGGCGCCAGCTGGGAACTCTGTGCTCTTTCCCTGTTGGCAGTCATGATGGTACTTTGCACTTCAAGGACTCCTGTGACTACCTTCATTCCATGTAGCAAAGGCAAAGTCAGAGAAGACTTCAATGCACTCATGCCTGCAGTGAGCACAGCCCAAATACAAGCCATCTCCAGTGGAAATAAAAGGCCAAGTGTCTCTTGCCATTGGTGAGTCACTTGTAGGAGACATAGGCCTGTGTTGGATCTCCTAATGGTCCCCCATACTTTGGAATTTTAAAATAATATAGCAGAATGGCATATACCAATGGAGGACTTCATGCATTGGTTGGAATCTCAGTGTTTCCTGCAGTCTAAAAATTTGATTAAATAATTGATTGATTGATATGTTTATGCATTGAATGGTTCATTAATTATTTAACAGTCAATGAGCACCAGCCATGAACCTTGCCTTGGGTTAAGTACTAGACCAAGTTAGCAAACCTATTTTAGAAAGACATGGAACTACCTGAAATTTTGACTCTGAATGTGGCTAGACACATCCACCTGCAGCCACCAAATTTCCATCCATAGTTCAGCAGTGGTGAACAAGTATGTCTTTAAGGTCATATGCATGGTCTTTCCTGTAGGATCCCCTACATGGATAAAAGGATATTCCTGCATACAAAGGTGCGAACTTTTAAATAAATGTTTACAGCTTCCCTCATCCAAATCCCTCGACCCTCTCTCAGGTAGTCTCTTAGAGTGGATGTTATTTGACATATTTTACACTGGGAGGAAATCAGACCTAGAGAAGTTCAAAGATCTGCTGATGCTTACCCAGTGAGTGAGGCTGAGTCACTTAGGCAAGTGGTAGAAGGTAATGGAAGTAAAATGTAGGCTTTGGATTCAAATTGCCCTGCATTTGAATTCTGTTTGCATTTAAATGCAAGCCAGCTTGGACCAATTTCTCAGCCCCTGCGATTCTTAGCTTTCTTGTCTGCTAAAGGAGAATCACTCACATTGCATTGAGTTATGAGGATTAAATGAGATAATATATGTGGCATGTTTGGTATGCCGTACTGAATAAATTTGAAAAGCTAGTGAACATGCCCTTCTTTTTCTCCTATCTCCTACAAGGACAACACTGAAATCACAAGTGTTCTCTCTTTGTGGCTGGAAGAATGAATTTATGCACTGTTTGTGTCCACGGGTCATGACTTGGTGGATGAAGGAGAGAGAAGCAAATTTGGGGGTTCTCAGCATCCAGTAGCACAGGCCTCTGTTTATTGTGTGTCTATCTTCAGTGCATCTGCCAGCCCCCAGATTCAACTTACCTTCTGTTTTATTTTCTCCAGAGCAGATCTGTCCAGGAGAATGTTCTGCAGTAATGGAAATGTCCTATATCTGCATCTTCCAGTGAGGTGGCCACTAGTCACATGGGCTATTGAGCACTTGAAAGGTAGCTCTGGGCTGAATGTTTAATTTCATTTAATTTGAATTTATTGAAATTTAAAATTAGTCAGCCATGTTTGGCCATTGGCTTTCAACTCTGGAGAATTAGCTTCTAACCTGGGAGGGCATTCAGCTGCCTGCACAAGTGTGATCTCCTCCTACTTACCTCAGCCTGGACCCTTCACCCCATTTCCACACAGCCAGAGTGTAAGCACACGGGACCTTGAGGGACTCTGTGGTATACTTTGTCTGGTTTTCAGCTTTTTACTGCAGGTTCAGTGTTATGGGTTTTCCTCCGAAAAATGTATAGGTTGTGTCCTGATCCCTCCATAGCTCACAGCGTGACTTCCTTTGGAAGCAGATCATTGTGTCTGCAATTAGTTAAGATGAGTTCATCAGGACCCACCTAACCCAATACGACTGGTGTTCTTTTTTTTTCTTTTTATCTTATTATTCATTATGGCACAATAAAATATTGAAAATCACTGATCATTAACTTGAATACTATATACTTTCAAAATAAAAAATATATGTACATTTAATGATTAGGCCATTCTATTTCTATTTGGCTCCTGAAGGTGAGTTTCAGTTTATTTATTTATTCAGGTTTTACTTGAATGTATTGATATTCTTGCATTTAGTTTTGTTTTTGTTTTTTTTTACACATAGATAGAGGATAACATATCAATTCTCTAGTTTTAAGGGGGAAGTTCAGACCCAAAGGCAGATTCACAGGGAGCATGCTCTACACTTGAGGATGATGGCGAGGAGTGAGGTCGATGCCTCCATGAGCCGTGGGCCAAGACTTGCCAACAAACCACACAAGCCAGGCGAGAGAGAGGGAGCTGATCTCCTTATGGCCTCAGAAGAAAGCAAGGCCCGCCTGCACTTTGAACTTGGCGTTCTGGCTGCCTGAGCTGTCAGATAATACATTTCTGTTGTTTAAGCCACCCAACTGGGGTTCCTTTGTTATAGCAGCTCTGGCAAACAAATACACTCAGAGTTTAGTTTTCTCAGTTGCCACTTGTCCTGCTGCAGAGCTGCCCTTACCACCTCCCCTGATCTCCACATCCTCGTGGATTTATACCTTAAAATAAAACAAAACGAAAACACTTTCCAGTTGTGTGAGTGGAGATTTGATAGGGAGCTGTGGTCAACTTAGGGTGTGGCATTTACCATCTTTCCTAAAAGTCTGCAGAGCTAACATCCTTATTTTTAAACATGATTCCTTCCTTTTCTCCACAGGTTTTTCTTAGAGAAATAAGATGTTATTGTTTGAAAAACAAATGAAAATTTCTTCCATGGTGCTAAGTGCTGTTTAAAGGAAGAAAAGGAAATTCTTTATTATTGGAGAGAGGTCTCCACTAACATCTTTCTTGTTTAAAGTACACAAGGAAAAGGAAACCTCCAGATCTCTGGGAGTAGCAGAGAATTGGAATGTTCACATTTTGGCTTGGACGAGATGCTGGTATCTCCCAGGAAGATGGGTTTGGATCTGGAAATCTGATAAACAATAGCTGCAATGTCTACCTAGCAGTTTTCCAAGTTGCTAATCGCGGGGTAGGAAGAAAGTCTGTGTAAAGATGTATTTAAAAGGCATTTGATGGACGCATGATTCCAGGTTGAATAGAAAAAAATAATGGAGTGACTCAGATTTTAATTGAGGGATTTTCAACAATCATGGTGGTGGTGGTTTCCTAGGTCAGGGCTAATTGAAGCTTTTATTTTACGTTGCAGAAATAGAACTCCATGAAGGGCCAAAGAGCATTTCTCCACCATCTCACCCTTGATCTCATTTCCCACATTGCAAACAGGTTTCTTTTGCTAATTTCATCTAAATAAACACCATTATGCTTTATGCAGTCTTCTGAATGATAGTAATAACAAAATATTGTTTTTATTGAGCATTAATATCTACTGCTGAATAATAAACCACCCCAAAGTGCAGTTGCTTAAAACAACAACAGATCACTGTCATCCACAGTTCTGAGTGTTGGGTGGGCAGTTGTTCTGCTGGTCCCTCCTGGAGTCCTCCTTGTGGCTGCACTCAGCGGGCAGCAAAGTAACTGCGGGACGAGAGTCACTGCAGCTGTGGGCCAGTGTGCCTGAGTTCTCCCCCATGTGACCTGGGTTTCCTCATGGCGTGGCGTTCTCAAACGTTTCAAAAGAGACCCTTTTAAGAAAGAAGAAATCCAAGCTGCCAGTCCTCTCAAGGTCAGGCTTAGAAGTCTCAATCTGTGATCCATCTTTGAAGTGAGAATGGGGGTATCTTTCTTAAAGGGTTCTGCAGGTGTTAAGCTATCACCAGAAACCTAAATATCTAAGGTAGGAAGAGATGGCCAATGCTTTTCAGAATTAGTATTAGGGAATCAAATATACCATTCACTAGAATTTCTAATAATGATTTATATCTATTGGAAGAAGGTTTATAAAAAAGATAAATAAGAATTGGGGATGTCTTAGAAATTCCATTCTAGTTATGTATTGCTATGTAATAAACTACTTCAAACTTTCACGGCGTAGAATAAAAGTTTACTATTTCTCAAAGATCTGTGGGCCCAGTGGTGGCAAGAACTCCTAACAAATTTATTATTGTTGTATCTTCAGAAAAGATATAGCCAAGTTCTCCCTAGATTCTTGATAATTAATATTCAAAGGTATTATTTCTTAGGATCCCTTTCCCTGCTGGCTCACCTTAGTTATTTTGGCAGATTTCACCACCTGTTATATCTTTGAGGAGGGAAAACTTCTGAGAATGAGAAGAGGCCCTAAGTCCCTGTGTATCACAGTGAGCAACCTTAGATGCAGACAGACCTTCATAGCAAAGGTGGACCTCCTGTCTTCTACTTCTGAAACCAGCCTCCAATTCCTGTGTGTCCTGGAGAAAATCTCCCACCCTCCCTGAACTCCTACTTGTTTCTTCAGAAAACTGGGGAAGGAGGCTGGCCCTAGATGTTCTTCATACCTAACACTGAATGCATTAAAAAAAATCATTTGGCCCTAAACAACGGTGAAATATTTCCTAATCTAATTTTTGCAGAAATCGTTGAAGGTCAAATGTTTTCAGTGAATAGTGTGTACAGCTTCTGATAATTTGTTTTTTTTCTGTTATGTTTGCCAACATGTATTAAAATGCAACTTTTGGGAAAAAAATAAAATAATAAAAAAAAAATAAATAAATAAAATAAAAAAAAAAAAAAAAAAAAAAAAAAAAAAAAAAAAAAAAAAAAAAAAAAAAAAAAAAAAAAAAAAAAAAAAAAGAAATCGTTGAAGGTTAGGAAAATATATATGGACAGTTACATACTCTAACATAGAAACCCACACAGAACCTAAATAGTCTTTCAGATGCTTTGTAAAACATCTGAAAACTTTACAATTGGTAGAACTGTATTTTGGTAGAAAATGTCATATAATGTTTATTAAATGATAAGATGATTTATAATGGTCTCTTTGTAATTCTAAAAGTTTGATTCCATGTTAAGATTGAATTTATATCTGCAGACCATTTAAAGATATTTTGTAAAATACTAAATTATACCATTTTATACAGCAGGAAGGTAAGAATTTGAGTATTACCCTTTTGTGTTTCAAGTTATTTTGTGAGAAGAGAAACAAGGAGCTGGAGACATTCTCTTAGGGACATTAAGCTTGGGTGTAGGAGGGGATTGGCCCAAATAAGGTATTTAGAAATCACAGTAACTGGGTAAGTAAAGGAACTTGGATGCTGGCTTAGAGAATGTAGGGGACCATCCTAATTGTTATCAAACACTTAAATAATGACATCTGCTGAGAAAGACTTTTTGAATCACTCTACCTGAAAGAGCTAGGTAGATGTTACTAAGTTTTATCTACAGACTTCAGTTCAATGGAAAGCATTCTCTAGCAATTACAGCCCTTGTTCAGAACTGCTGACCCTGAAGTAGTAAAGTTTCTATTGCTAGAAATGTCAAACAGTAGCCAGATGGCCCCTCAGCAGATGTAAAGGCCAGGAACAGAGAGTGCATGAAAGAGGGAGTATAAATAATTCATAAGCTTATGGAAAATTACCCAGCTGCATAGGCAATCCAATAAGTGTAAATTCAGACATCAGTAAGATTCCATTTTTTTTTGATTATTAAAATTGGTCACGGTAAGAAAAATAATACTCAATTTTGATGAAGATTTGGTGAGCAATCTCAAATATGGTTGGTAAAAATAGAAATTTTCTCAGACTTTCTAAAAAGCAGTTTAATGGTATATATCAAAAGCTTTAAAAATATTTAAGCCATGCTATGTAGATATTTTGACATATTGAAGGATTATGAAAATTATCAGATATAATTATTGTAAATAAGATAAATTAAATCTTATTTAAAAAAGAAATATTTTTATGTTTTAGAAACCTATGCTGAAGTATAGATGAAATACTGACATCTAGAATATTGTTCAAGATCATCTATTAGAGGTCAGCTGGGCCTGCATGCAGTGTGGATGGAAATTGATTGGTTATATATGGATCATGTGGAAGCTGGAGAATGAGTAGGCAGAAATTGCTTATCCCCTACATTTTTTTTTTTTTTTTTTGATACTGGGGTTTGAACTCAGTGGCACTCAACCACTGAGCCACATCCCCAGCCCTATTTTGTATTTTATTGAGAGACAGTCTCACTGAGTTGTTCGATGCCTTGCTATTGCTGAGGCTAGCTTGGAACTCGTAATCCTCCTGTCTCAGTTTCCCCAGCCGCTGGGATTACAGGTGTGTGCCACCATGCCTGGCTCATCCCCTCCATTTTTTGCAAGCATGAAACTTTCCATTCCTCCCCAAGTGGACATTGCCTTCATTCTATGGCTAGGACCATGCTGCAGAGTGGAGCTGACAGAGAGCAGAAAAACTTCTGGGATGTCAGTCCCTTGTCAGGCAGTAAGTGCATAGGGGACTCATGGTCAGCAGGGCACGTGGGAGGACTTCAAGTAGCACCGTGTGAATCTGGCTTTTCCTCTGTTTGCTGCTCTGAATGTGAGCTCCAGGGATGCTTCCCTCCTGGCTTCTGGCCTGAGGTAATGATGTAGGTGAAGAATGGGATTTTGCTGAGCTTGGTTATATTAGTTTCCAGAACCCAATAGCCCGCTTCCTAGCTTACTCACTTTATGGATTTTCACAGTGGAAATAAGAGGAAGTAGGGAAAGTATCCATCTTTTCTAAACTCTAACAGTTTCTGGTGGTCCATATAAACATGCTGGTTCATTTTTAGGGTTCCTCCCAGAATGCCTCCTAATCTGAGTTTGTGTGATTGTGTATCAAAATTAGTTTACACATTTGGGGTAAAAACTCTACCTAGATGATAGCAGGAGGCATGAGGTGTCTTTGTTTTTTGTACACAAATGGAGCACAACTTTTCATTTCTCTGGTTGTACACAATACAGAGTCACGCCATTCATGCAATCATACATGTACCCAGGGTAGCAATGTCCGTCTCATTCTATCATCCTTCCCACCCCGATTCTCCATCCCCTCCCCCCACTCTCCTCTGCCCAATCCAAAGTTCCTCCACTCTTCCTTTGGCACCTCCACCCCATTATGGATCAGGATCCACTTATCAGAGAAAACATTTTTGCCTTTGGTTTTTTTTGGAATTGGCTTATTTTGCTCAGCATGATATTCCCCAACTCCATCCATTTACATACAAATGCCATAATTTCATTTTTCTTTAAGGCTGAGTAGTATTCCATTGTGTACGTATACTGCAGTTTCTTTATCCATTCATCTATTGAAGGGCATTAAACTATTCCATAGTTTAGCTATTGTGAATTGAGCTGCTATAAACATTGAAGTGGCTGTGTCACTGTAGTATGCTGATTTTAAGTCCTTTGGGTATAGACTGAGGAGTGGGATAGCTGGGTCAAATGGTGGTTCCATTCCAAATTTTCTAAGGCATCTCCATACTGCTTTCCAGATTGGTTGCACCAATTTGCAGTCCCACCAGCAATGTATGAGTGTGCCTTTTCCCCCATATTCTCACCAACACTTATTGTTGCTAGTATTCTTGATAATTGCCATTCTGACTGGAGTGAGATGAAATCTTAAGAGTAGTAATTTGCATTTCTGTAATTGCTACAGATGTTCAACAATTTTTCGTATATTTGTTGATCAATTGCATATCTTCTGTGAAGTGTCTATTCATTTACTTAGCCCATTTATTGACTGGGTTACTTGTTTTTCTTTGGTGTTAAGTTTTTTATGTTATGGGGTGCCTTTTGTCCTGCCCCAGCCCCCACCTCATGACACACACCATAATGTGGCACATGCCCACACAACACTAGGAGCCTGAGCCTCTGGGATCCTCCACATCCTTACTTCTTTACTTTTAGCAAAAGATGATATTTAAGCCTGGATTTCAAGCCATCCCCAGGGTTTCTCCCTTGTATATTTGAGATTTTCATGTTAGTAAAGTTCTGGTTTTATCTTAATCTGTCTTACAGGGGTCCCAATAGAGTACCTAAAAGGGTACAAGGCAAAAATTTTCTGTCCTACAAGTTCAAATGGCAGCTTTTTTTATTCTGTTATATTCTGACCAGGCCAGAAATTCAAAAGTTTTATTTATTTCTGAATAAACAAAGATCTAGACTCTCCAGTGACTTGACTTTTTAAAATAAACCCCTTAAACTTTGGCTAAAGACCCTAGACATGCTCACCATAAAGACTTCAAGGCACTTTTAAAGACCTCCCTGAACAGGAAGGCTGTAATTTGCTTTGAAGAATTGCCTGAGGATTGCATGTAGGGAAACGTTACCCCAGGAAAGAAACATACATCAACAAATGGACCTTCTCAACATGGAGAAACTTTCTGCTCAAAGAGTGATGTCATTTGCACTCACTCATTCATTTATTCATTCATTTAAACAAGAGTTTATAGAGTCAAGCACTATTCCAAGTGCTGGGTTGTAGCCATAAACTAAACTAACAAATCATTACTCTCCTCCTACTATAACAAAACTTTTGCTCTTTTTAAGCAAGTAAATGTTTGTGGCAGATTAAAAGATGTTTCCTTTTGAAAATGCACCGTTGCTATTTCTGTACCTACAGAGGTAAATAAGTGCATAGGAAAAAAAATTCCTGGAAGGAATTCTGACACTGGAATTCCTGGAAGGAATTCTCTGCGGTGGTTTCCACCTTCATACAAGTGATTTATATTTTCTGTGTTTTCCATGTGCTGCCTGTGTTTCTATGTAACCATGACTTTGAAACAAAGTTACCCGAAAAACAAAAATACAGGCTCTGAAGAGCTCTGCCCCAAGTGCGCTGGCTTGGCTGAGGGGCGGGGAATAAAGGCAAGTTCCAGGATTCACAAGGGGCACGGGGTGGGGGTGAGGGTTGGTGTATTTGCTTTGGTTATTGTTGCTCTTGTTATCTCTAGCTTTATCTTTATCGAACAACTGAAGGTATGGAGGGTCCCTAGGTTAGCCATGGGTTTACTGATCTGAATAAATTCCAGTGAAGTGAGAGGATGTAACCAGTCACTCTTTGGGGTTCCATTTGCCACCCTGGGACCCACAGAAAGAGTCCATATGGACTAAGGGAGAGCAGATAAGGGGCTGAGCTGATATGCCTAGAGAAATTTCAGGAATGTCTCCATCAAATGCAAAGAGGAGCCAGTGCCAAGGGGAGGGTGGATGTGGAGAGGGTGTGTTTGAAGTGCTGTCTTTTCTTGGAAGGTACCTATCTCATTCCACACTGTGTGTGGAGGAGACCGACGGAGTACCTCCATTCTGCCTGGCCCACTAGGGGTTCTGGTGGACATTCTGGGGCAGCTGCCTTGCACCCGTGGAACTCCCGTTCCAGGGAGGAGGGCAGTACCTGGGCACAGCACAAATAGGTGGTCAAGAAGGTGTTCCACTTGGAACCAAGTCATACCATCCAAGGTGTCTGGACAGAAATGTCACCAAAGAACCACTTAGAACAGCCAGGGAAAAGCCCACCAAGGTGAGATGACAGTTAATTAAAGGAGGAGATGAAGCTGGCATTTCCCTAGGAACCACCAGGAACTATAGCACAGTTTAGAATTGACTTCAGTTTCTTTGAAAAGATCCAGATCTTGTCTCCTATTTCCAGTTTCTAGATCCTGAAAGTAAGCTAACCAGGAAGTGGTTCTTGGTCTGGAAGTTGGAAAAGTTGACTTGGGGGAGAATAAATACTATTTTAACCTCAGACTGGCACCATTATGATTCATTGAAGGAACTGAAATCAAACTACTAATCAAAATCTGTCTACTGTTTTCTGTATTTCAAGCAATTGCAATCAGCGCGGTGTCATCTGGTGCTGGATTCTTCTGCAGGAGCAGGTGATTCTTTATCCATCAGCAATCGCCACAGGGATTCTGGGGTCAGTTCTTCTCTTTCAGGTGAAAATGACCATCCTGCTTTATGTTTACCTTTCCATATCCTTTCCATTCCTAAGTTCCCTTGATATATTTGAATATTTGGAAGTTCTCCATGCAATTGTTGAGCATATTTTATCACAGTTAATATCCGGTTTTGATGTTGTTAGATAGGTAGCTAGTCATTCTTTCCAAGTTCCTTACCAGAAAAACTGTCACTGAGTTAATTAGGAAATAATAATTGGGTTCTCCTTGTGTTACTCTATCATATTTTCATAAAAAGATCAACTTAAGTATATAAAGAACAGAACTTTAGAGGGACAGTGGTGGTAGGGACTTTAGAAAGATGCGTGAAACAGACTCAAATTGAACAAAGCCATGGATTGCATCATATTAGCCAAGAATGGTAGCATTCATGGGGTCGTTGGCATGTGTCAGACTAGGAAACAAACACTTGACCTGCATACTTTCATTTAAGTCTCACAAAAATCCTGCAAGATTGAGCATTCCTATTTTACAGAGGAAGAAACCAACTCAGAGGAAACAGCCCATGGATACATTGCTGGCTATTACGTAGGGAAAAAAGGCTGCCTGACTCCAAAGTCTACAGCCACCCCTAACACTATGACTGCTGCTTTTCCTTTAATTTGAATGCATTGAAAGAATTAGACCTTTCATTGAAAAGCCAGGCAGCTCATCTGCTGCCCGCTTTACAAACCTAGATGTTCTATGAAGAAACCCTCTTATTTTTTATGTTATTTTGATGTCGTGCAACAATAATAGTGGAACATCTTTAGTTCCAGTAAGGAATAAAGAAGAGAATACCTGGAGGAAATGTGGAAGCACTGCAATGGTTTTAATAATGACAATGAAGATGTCTCCTGGTATTTAAAACATATAATCCAGAAAGAACATACACAAATATTTGCAAATTTTATCATTCATTATTTTATGGTATGTGTACCATGATATTTAGAGATCTGTCTACATCTAGAAATTTCTTTTCTTAAATATGTGATCAAGATGGGAGGTAAGTATTAATATCTTTGATATTAAAATTATTTTAAATTAAGAAAAAGCATGACTCTTACAATAGATGGAAGGTTATGGATATTTCAAAACATTTAACTAATGAAAATGGCTAACTTTGAAGATAATCAGAGAAATTCAAATTAAAATCTACAATTCTATACCCTATTTTCCCTGTCAAATTGGCAAAGATAAAAAATAAAACCTGATAGTCCCAGAGTATGGTAAGTAGGACCAATATATTTCTGATAGAAAAGAGACGGATCTAATTTTCCTAGAGTGAAATCTGAAAATGTTTCATTAGCCTAAAAATAGAGCACCTACATAAGAAATCATTAGGTAATAAAATATTTTAAAATAATATTTAATGACAAGACAAAAATGCTATAATTTTAAGTGAAAAAAAAATCACGTTATGAAATGGTGTTTTTGTAATGAAAATGCTTTCCCCCGGCTCGTTGGCTGTAAATTCCCCCTTTCCCTTTCTGTATTCAGAGTTGAGCCCAATCTCTCTCCTCCACTACAAGACCTCAGAGTGTGGGATATCTATCACGATGATCCTGAATAAAAACGACTTCACTGTGCTATAATGAGTATCATTGAATAGTTTTTTCTCCACATTTCATTTCCAAATTTCTCAATCCATAATCTGCAGAGACCGGGCTTCTCTGCCTACCTTCTGGACAAGGTTGACCATTATCCCCTGCTGCCCAGGCCAATGAAAATTTATTTTACTGGAACTCTCTGCTGAATTTAAATGTACTCTCTCTCTGGCAATTCAACTTGTTCCATTTTTACAACACTTGTCCCTTCGTTCTCTTTGGATCTCTGACCCTGGAGGCTTTCTTATCCTCTGCCCATCTCTTCGAACAGAAGCACGTCTACATCTTTGTCCAGTACTTTTCTCTACAGGCTTTCCTTGCACAATCTGAAACAAATTTTCATTTTCAAGTCATTATCTCCAGATCGGATCTGTAATTTGACTCAGTGTTCCTCCCTAAAGCTCTATCCATTTAGCAGTTAGGAAAGCATAGTTGGAAAGAATGAAGACTTTCCAAGTGAGATGTGACTAGGTTTAAACCCAAATCTGCCCTTTACTAGCTGTGTCATTAGTAGAAAATGACTTCTCCACAGCTCAGCCTTCTCTCTTGCAAAGTGGGTATAATAATAGTTGTTCCCTCAGATGAATGGTGTATGGATTAAATTAATTTAGTGTATTTAAAGCCCTGGTACAGAGTTAAATGCTCAATGGAATTAATCATCATTATTTTTATGTTCCAAAGGTATTTCAGTCTGAACATGTCTAAAACTGAAGTCAGTTAATTATGACTCAACTCACCTGAGCCAGGGACTTGGAAATCATTGTTCACACAGTAGAAATGACGTATGGATTCCTGGGCTTCACCTCAGACTTATTAAGTCAGAATCTCCAGGAAAGACGGCTGGGAATTCTGTAGGTTTAGCAAGACTTCCAGATGCTTCTTGGCAGAGAAGGTTGGGAAACTTTTTAATCCCTTCCCTCTCCTTTACCTGAGTCTAGGATTAATCCTAACGCTAGTGGATGATGGGTGGCTGGAAGTGGTTATCAAGGATTTTCTCTTTTCTCTTCTCTCTCCTTCTTTACTCACAACCATCCCACTCATGAATAAGCACTATCTTGTACCTTAGCCCTTGGGGCCTGGGACAAGTAATGCTACCTAACTGTGGTCACTCTCCCTTCTTGAAACTGGACCCAGGCCCTGAACTTCACAGCTCACCAATGGAGGTCCTAAAAAATAAGAATGGGGATGTGCTGGGTTCAGGCCACACTCCACTGACTTCCAAGTGCCCAGCTGCCCCTCCATTTGGAATGGATTGCTCGGTGCTGTCTGCCTGCTTGGACAACTGCAGACTCCGCCCACTTCCTGGGGGCCTTAAGACAGGCCTGTAGCTTTGTGACCTCCTCTTGTCCCCACCAGCAACTGGGTCCATCTTTCCTCTTCCTCATTGGGAAAATGATGTAGATATGATACTCGTGGAAAAAAAAATAAGGACATGAAATAGGATCACTGTTGAGAAAAGGAAAATGTTATATTTATGCATATGTACATATTAAATAAGGTCCAATCGCCTTCAGCAATACGTCAAAACGCTAAGGGTTTTCTATGAGTGGTGGGATTTCATGACTTTTATATATTGTGACTTAAGCTGTTGTATAGTTTAAAACAATAATGAGTAATAAATGAGGTAGAATGGCCAATTAAGACGTCACCTGGATCTTTCCTCTTTGTTTGTCCTCCCCTCTGTCCCTCATCCCCATTTCTAGCTCAGAGTCAAGTTTTGTCATTCCAGCCTTAAGAATTTTGCACAGGGCTTGAGGTGGCTCAGTGGTAGAGCACTTGTTTTTTCAGGACCTTGGTTTGAACACCAGCGCACACATGCACGCGTGCACACATGCACACACACAAACACACAAATTTGACAAAACATCCACACTTTATAACTGCCAAAATTGAAGGGGATGGGATTCTGCAGGGTATTAGTCTGCATGGGCTGCTGTAACAGAATCACAGATTGGGTGGCATAAACAGCAGAAATTTATTTTCTCACAGTTCTGGGGGATGCAAGTCTAAGATCAAGGTCTGGTGGGAGAAGTGAGGGCTGGTTTCTCCTAAGGCCCCTCTTCCTCGATCACAGGTACTATCCTCTCAGTGTGTGCTTAAGTGGCCTCTCCTTGGTGTACATGTGGAAAGGGGGCTGTCTCTGGTGTCTCTGGTATCTCTGGCCATTCTACCTCATTTATTATTCATTTATTATCTTAAACTACACAACAGCTTAAGTCACACTAGTCCTACTGGAGTCAGGCCCGACACTAACGACCTCTTTAGTTTCCTCTAAATAACCCTACCTCCAAATAAGGGACAGTGAGAGTCAGAGCTTCAAGACACAAATTTGAGAACACAATTAAGCTGATGGCAGTCAGTATTTCTCAAACCACAGTGTGCATGGGGCTCACTTGGCCGGCTGGTTTAACCCACAGGACTGGGTTTGGGGGTGGAGGAAGAGTAGACCTATTCATACCTCCTCATGTATTTGGAAAGATAGCAACAAATCTGCTAATGGCGGTCGCCATTAGGGAGTGGCCAGAAAATGACCATTCATCATGTACCCTGTTGGATTTTTAAATGCATACCATGTGAACATATCACCTTGAAAATATTAAATTTTATAGTTTTCTCTTGAATTTTTAATAGAAATGCTAATTCCAACCAATTTCTTCAATTAACAGCCATGTTGTTATGATGATTGATTGATTGGTTGATTTTTACTTTTCCCAAAGACTCAGTGTGTGATTTTGGTAGATCACGGATTGCAAAACTGCTGTGTCTGTGTAAAAGGTGGGCAGCGCCCTGCAAAGTGAGACACTCACAGTTCAAAGTCATAAATCTGCCAGATGGACGGTGCAAACTTCTTGTAAGTACTTGAGTGTTTGAAACTCGTCAGCTTGTAATTCTCCATCGTGCAGATGGACCTCATGGGACACCGAAAGGGGATGAACTATCTAAGAGCTGCATTTCCTTCCTGCTGGATTCACATGGTACACGAGGAAAACTGCTTCCTAACTCAGCAGCTCCTTGAAAGAAGAGATTCACTATGGACTCAAGTCCTGGAGGAAGAATCTGGTTTTTGGTCACTTGTTTTTTTATAGTTTATCGAAGCAGAATTAACATATAATAAACTGCTTGTATCTAAAAGTTACCATTAGATGCATTTTGACACACAGACCTGCCTTGAAACCTCACTACACTCGAGAAAATGAACATCTCCATGACTCCCAGAAGCCTGTGTTCCGTGTGAACTCCACCACTCACACCCTCTCCAGTCCCAGCTGTTGCTGACTAGCAAGCACAGGTTGTTTATCCAGGCACCTGCTGGGGCATGCTTGGTTGTTTTTCTTTTTCTTTTTTTTGGTAGCAGGGATTGAACTCAGGGGCACTCAACCACTGAGCCACATCCCCAGCCCTATTTTGTGTTTTATGTAGAGACAGGGTCTCACTGAGTTGCTTAGCGCCTCGCTGTTGCTGAGGCTGGCTTTGAACTCACCATTCTCCTGTTTCAGCCTCCCAAAGTGCTGGGATTACACTACCAATGGTATTTTATCTACTCACAACCATTTTATCAGAAAATCACTATTTCTTCTCACTTTACAGTCTTCATAATGAAACCAAGACTCAGAGAGGCCAAGTATCTTGTGCAAGATACAAAGACAGCATCTGGATCACCAAAGCTTCCATTATTAGAATATTTGAGCTCAAAGTGACTTTAGGGCACCCCCCCTTCCCTACTTTCAACTGCTGGGTGCTGAGATTCGAATTGTGAGCACCAGGGCTAGCCATTTCTCTTTATCCAGGGTAAAGTTGGCAGGTCCTTCTCTGTCAGCTAAATGCTTTGCTCTTTTGTTGACACTACTCTCTAATATGCTTCTGCCATAGGGAAATACCCTGGGAGGTTCTATGAAACAAGGCAGGCTTCTATTTCTGCAGAGCAAGGGTATATGGGGAACTTTTAGAGGTTCCTCGGAGCTATCAAATTTTCTGAAGTTAAATGCAGTTATTATACAAATATAAAATAAATTTTTAATTAAATATATATTTAAAATAAAGTTAAAAATACTAATAAAAAATCCTAGATTCATAATCATGCTGCTACATTTTGTGATCACCTGGGCTTCTGAGGTTTTATCCCTGTTGTCTCTGCTGCCCATCTTTTCCCAGTTCTGCACTGAGTGGTGTAATGTGGGTAGCCCGAAATCAGCCTGGAGGGGAGTGTTTATACCACAAAACTGCAACGATGTTTAATTTATCATTTTTGTATTGTCTAGACTTAAGAACACAATGGAGAAAATGGCAATAATGCAGCTTTAATTTTAAAATGTGTCCTATCTGCGGCTGTTGTGTTCTGCCTCTAGCATGAAACTTGAGGAAATATTCTTTCAGCATCTGCAAACCATTACACAATTCAGCCTAGGTGCTCCCATCCTTGATGAATGAGTTGGGTTTCGATATTTATCTTTATTGTTTTACTTTCACCTTACTTGTTAACATAAACAAAAATATTGACCAATATACATAGTGAAACTATTTTGAGGGCCAAGGTTAAACATTTACTGATACTAGGATAACGGGTCTTTGAAATTATAAAAACCCCAGACAACTCTAAGGACCGTTAATGTCAATAAGACAAGTTTCTGTCTACACTTCATAGGAGGTCAAAACCACCCAGGAAAAACAAGACAGGGACATTAGAACTGCTGACACAAAGTACAGAAGATATTTTAAATTTAATGCAATAAAATAGACAATACAATAAAATGGTTCAAAAGGCATACAGTGAAAATCTCCCTCCTACCAGCGTACCTCGACCACGGACTTCCTCTCCCCTGAGAGAACCTGGAGGACAGTCTGTACAGAAACAAGCATGTCGCCTATTTTCCCACAGCCACCTCATTTTGAATATAAATTACATTCTAAAATACTAAAACACCGTGTTTCGCTTTGTTGCCCTACTGGATATATCACATCTCTCTCTCTCTCTCTGTCAGAGTCATGGCTGCGTAATAGAACCGTGGATGGATTGGCATCATTTACTTGCCTAATATTTAACTATAATACAGAGACTATGTAATGGTTGGAATAGGACTTAATTTTACCCCGTGGCTTCTAATATCTCTATCTGCTCTCATGCTGCTGTGGTTCGTTATCTCTCCCTCGTGAAGCATAGGAGTTGAATTAATTCATGTGAACCTTACACACATTTGCTGAACACCTACTAAGTGACTTGTACTGTGAGGATCGCAAAAAGGAAGATTTTAAAACGAGGACTGGTCTCAGCGCTCTTACCACCTTGCTCAAAATTAAGGAAATAAGAGTTTAATGATGTCCTCGATATCAGCCTAGGATTGCCACAAGACATCACCATTAATTGGCTTTTGACTTAGGACTAGTAATTTAATCATTCTTAACCTTTTTATGCGCATCTCTAAAATGAGGACCACTCTTCCCACCTCCACCATCCCTTTGGGCTGTTTTAGATCAGAGCAGATCGTGTCTATGCTAAAGGGCTTTGCACACCTACAGGCCCATCACCTCCTGACTTGTCTTATGCATGTTGGATCCAGCCATGTCAAACTCACCTGTGCGGAACCCTCCACAGCTAGGTGTCTGCCTCTGCTTGGGGTGCATGACCACCGTAGCCCTCTCTCCCAGCCACCAACCCCCACCCTCCTTCAGCTCCCACTTTCCTGACCTCCCAAGTCTGGACCAGGTGTTCTTCCTGTTGACTTCCCCATTGTCCTCTCTGGAGCAGGACAACTGCCAAATCATGGAAGAGGAGACCGCGGATGTCTCATTCACAACTGGGTTCTAAGTCCTTGATAAATATCTAGGGAATGCGTGAATGAATGGAGTACCACCAAGGAAATAAGAAAGGAACAAACAAATTATGTATACCAGGTCCAGGAAAATTTTACCTCCATTCTGTCCCTCGCTCTTCATTACAACCGTATGAGACAGACTGTTATCCTCGTTTTATAAGCAGGAGTCAAGTGATGTTGGAACCCAATGCTGGAAGATCCAAAAGACTGTCTCCTGAACACTGCTTCATCTTTCCGTAAGAGCACTCTGTCCCTCAGTGCGATGGCAAACATTGATTGGCAGTTGCTCTGACCAGTTACAGGGCTCTCTCATTTATTCAGCCCTCCCTACTCGCTCTAGGTAGATGGCATCACCGTTGGCAGATAAGGTGATAAGCATGCCCAAAGCCGAGAGCTTTTTGTTAAGGGTGCTGTAGATTCCTCAAAATGAAAGATCACTATGGGCTGGGGTAGCCTAGAACATTTCATGGCAGAGGGAGGCTGGAGCTGATACTGAGGAAAGGGTCATCTTCAAGCAGAATCAAATGTGTTAGTGAAGCCTCTAAGTATGGGAAGAGAGGGGCCATGGGTATGTGAGAAACATGGGGAGAGGAGGTCAAGTCTGGCATGGTAGCACATGCCTGTAATCCCAGCAGCTTGGGAGCCTGAGGCAGGAGGATTGAGAATTCGAGACCAGCCTCTGCGATTTAGTGAGGCCCTAAGCAACTCAGCAAGACCTTGTCTCAAAATCAAAAATAAAAAAGGGTGAGGATGTGGCTCGGTGGTTAAGCAACCCCAGGTTCAATCTCTAGTACAAGTGGTGGGGGGAGGGAGGAAGAAGCTCAAGTTCAAGAGTCAGAGGAACATAAAATGCAGAGGTCCAATGTGCAGAGCCTGGAAAAGGAGTGTCTCAGAAATTAGATTCTAAAGGAAACTAGAATGTTCTTGAAGTGACATGATGAGAGCTGATTTGTATGTGATTCATCTGACTTCCTGGAGTATTTAGCTTTAGCTAAAATGTTTGATTTTTTTCCTTTTTAGCAATCCCAATCCATCTATCCCAGAGTTTCCACTTCTGAGAGTCAGAGACCATGAGAAATGGAAAGTGCTAGGACACCTTTGAACTCTGCTATTTTGGGGTGGAGCAGGACACACCATTCCACACAAAGGAGAATTTTCCAAGTTTTTTGTAGTTGAGAAAACACTGGAATCACATGTGATTCGTGGAGCAAGACCTTTGGGATCAAATGGCTTATGAAGGAAATAGTGAATTTTCCTAACTTTCCTTAATTGTTTTCAAACTCAGCTTAAAAGCTCTCCCTGAGGATCCACAAGTTTCCACACTTTTTTTTTTTTTCCTATCTAGCCCTGGAAGCTTACTCCCCTCCCCCCTTTTTTTTGGTACCAGGGATTAAACTCAGGGCTACTTGACCCCTGAGCACATCCCCAGCCCTATTTTGTATTTTATTTAGAGACAAGGTCTCACTGAGTTGCTCAGAGCCTCACCATTGCTGAGGCTGGCTTTGAACTCTGGATCCTCCTGCCTTAGCCTCCCAAGCCGCTGGGATGATAGGCATGTGCCACTGAGCCCAGCTGGAGGATGATTCTTTCAAAACACCTTTTACCAGTGTTTTCAAAGCAGGACTTTCACTGGACCTCGCCTGTCTCTCATTGACACTCTTCTCTGGTCCTTCCCTGCCACACCGAACCAGTGCAGGAAGGGCGCACCTGTCCAGCACGGGCTCTTTAGTTGACAAAGCACTCGGGGCATGTAAGCAACATGTACGGAAGACTGAAAATCAGTGTTTCTCAGGTTCTTCTTATGGCAGGGATGTGCACCAAGGGCAGTTTTGTTCCAGGAGTGTGTGCATTTTAAAATTTATTTTTAAGATGTAGAAGACCTCAGGGCCAGCAGAAACCCAGCATCTGTGCCCTGAGGCTTAAATTAAACAGAGGGGCTCCCAGGTGGCTCCACCACACCATTCCAGCCCTCATATCTTGAACTTGTTCCTGCAAGAGAGGAGACTTGAATGTCTGGGACACAAGCCTAACTAGGGGGATCACCTAATTTATCCGACAGACCAGACACTTAAGAATAAAGGGATCGCTAAAAATAATTAGAACCACACCATATAGTTTTTTAAAGTATTCATTGAATGACAAATTCGCTTTATTGTGATTGAACTTACAATGTAGTTCATTCAAAAGCTTTTTTAAAAAATTGAAATTGTGCCTGGCATGCTGGTGGATGGTGCACATCCATAACCCCAGTGACTTGAGAGGCTGAGGCAGGAGGATTCCAAGTTTGAGGTTAATTTCAGCAATTTAGTGGGATCCTGTTGCAAAATCAAAAATAAAACAGGCTGAGGGTGTAACTCAGTGGTAAAGCACCCCTGGGTTCAATCCCCAGTACAAAATAAATAAACGAGTAAGTAAATTTGTTTCTAAAAGTAAAAGTAGAATATTTGTATACAGTAAGGCAAATTTTTAAAAAATTAAAAAGAAGCTGGACGTGGTGGTGCACACTTGTAATCCCAGCACTTTGGGAGGCTGAGACAGGAGGATCGTGAGTTCAAAGCCAGCCTCAGCAACGGCGAGACGCTTAACAACTCAGTGAGACCCTGTCTCTGGTCGAGTGCCCTGAGTTCAATCCTCAGTACCAAAAAAATAATAAAATAAAAAAAATAAAAAGAAATGTTGATTCTTGAACATAAAAAGACAAAGAAGGATAATCGTTTGGGCACATGATAATATACTCTAATAAGTTTCTTAAACTCTGTCTCTAATAACATCACAGGTACTTTTTCTGAAAATTGTCTTTTCAACAGGATCTTTTTTTATTTTTAATTTTTGAATAAAATTACCTGTAACCACCTTCAAATTTGTATTGTGTAATTAATGAGTCTGATATTATTAGCACTTTTTTATCTTTACATTTTAAATAGAAAAATTAAAAATTTTAAGGTCACAGAAAGCTGATAAGCTCACAGAAAATTCTAAGAGAAAAAGAGTTTCAACTCTAATTTTATTTTATTTGTATTGAAATGTGTAAATGTTTAAATTCAAATATTTCCTCAGGTGGTGTCTCTTTTGCCTACCAATTTCATATCTTTGTTTGACAAACATTCTTGAAAGGCAAAAAATATCAAAAATTCTCCATAATATGATTCTTTAGGCTGGTTCAACAAATATAGATGCTGCAAAAATATAGGTGTTTTCAATTTCATTTTATTGTGGTATAGGATGTAAAGTTATGCAATTAAAATGAGGAATCTATCAAGTATTTCTTCATAAAAGTCAAAATAGCTCCAAGAGCAATCACAGACTTTCAAATTAAATCTTATAATCCATTTAAATTCTCACTGCTTTTTTTTTTCAGTTCTTCACTGGCTTTTATTTGGTATGATTTCAATATCTTCTTAGTTACTGTAAAGCCAGATGACCAAAAGGAGGCGAATTAAAACCCCTGGGCAAGGCTTTATTGGAAATACATGCTCTCTGTCTGGTTGAACTCTCCCGTCCATCAGAGTGTGTCCGGGAGAGTGGTGCACGTGTTCCGGGGTACAGAAGATTTTAAAAGGCCGGTCAGGAAGGGGAGGGCTTAAGGCAGGAAGAGAAGGTCAGGGTCCTTCCTGGATAAGTCAGGAAAAGCCCGCTGATTGACAGGAGCCTCTACTGCTGAAGTCAGCGTCTGACTGGCCGCTTTGTTCCGCAGCTGCCCTGACCAGCCTCCCTAATTGGACACCCTGGACCCTGAACTGACCTAACAGTTACAAGCTTTTGTCTTCAATAATTGCAATTTGTTAAAGTTTAAGAGCTGAAGTGTTGGGGTACTCCATTCATTGAATACTTTAATTAAGGATTTCCATATTATTTTGAATAAAACACACCAAAATTTCAAAACACATTTACAGAAATCATCCAGTACTGTTGTAGGACACTTGAGCTGAGCTACAAATCCGTTCTTCAAAGACTTGAATGTTTCTGAATCTAGTTAATGATGATCAGCAAAGAATGAATTCACTTTCTGCCACATCTAAGTATTTTCTCACTTTAGTATTAGGGTCACCACGAAAATTGTGTAGATCAGTTATTTTATCTGCATATATGTGTATTTCTTTGTTTTCTTGTTGGTGGTGTTTTTTGTTTGTTTGTTTTTGTTTTTGGTATTGGTATTGGTATTGAGAATTGAACTCAAAGGTGCTTATCACTGAGCCACATCCCCCCTCCCTTTTGACTTTTTATTTTGAGACAGGGTGTCGCTAAGTTGCTTAGGGCCTCGCAGAGTTGCTGAGTTGCCTAGTTGCTGAGACTTGACCTTGAACTTGCTATTATCTTGCCTCAGTCTGCCAAGTGACAGGCTTGTGACACCACACTAGGCTTATCTGCATCTATGTAAAAATACTTGTGGATTTTGACAACACAGTTTTTATTTCAATTGGTAGGATACCACAGCTTATGCAAACACAATTGTGTGTGGTTTGTATGGCAAAGGATTCCAAGTAAATTTCTGCTCCGAGGGTTTACTTTAGTAAGAAGATTGCGTTTTCCACAATGCTGTATACCACAAAAATCAGTAACCATATAATAACTGCAAAAACATATAATTTAATCCTCAACATTGAACCTATAACTGAATTCCCAAGAGCATTCATAATAATTTCAGATGTCTCACTTACAACAAAATAAAATTCTGAAAGTCTTACTTTGGACAAAAATCCTTCAACTAGAGTTAATTGTATTTTTATTTCAATTGCTAGATGACACTGATTTGAACTTGGCATCGTTTAATTGTTGGCAAGTTCTAATGCTAATGGAGTCCACAGTTCCCCACCATCGCTTCCCCTCGTATGTATACGAGGAAACTTGGGATTTAAAAAGAACAAAATTAAAACAGAAAAGGGGTTATCTGATCTAAATGGCAAGTTCTATTTCAAAGAAGACTGTGCATGTTCTGAAGTTGCACCACAGTTGTGTTCCATCCCAGTCTCCTAAGTTAACTATTAACTTTGGATGTGGACCTTGATGACTTCCCAGTTGGTTTGTGTCTCCTCGTTTCAAGTGATACCAATGGCTCCCATGCCAGATGGTAAATGCCTACATCTTGTATGTTTCATTTTCATCACTTACTTTTATGAGAAATGACAATTCAGTCGCTAAGTTTTTATTAAACTCATTTTTCCTTTTCTTTGAAGTCATTGCTAGTGAAAATTTATTGTAAAATTAGAAGGAAAAATAAAACATTGCTCAACAACAATATAGATAGTCATGAATTTTTGCCATTTGATGAATGGCAAAGCCATGGTAGCATGAAGAGTGCACACTGAGTTCTTCAGCAGGACTGCTCATCTACTTTCTGTACCTATTTTATATACACCTAACCTGTACTTTCCACTTACCTGGTGACTTGATGACTTTGAGAATATACAGACAGTGGCACAAACTGATACCCCAAGGGTCTTGCAGCTTCAATGTCATGCAACATTTCTTCAGCTGCCACATGAGACTGGAAGGAGTTGTCTGTCAGCACCAGGCCACGACTGAGCAACGTCATTTCAACAATGGCAGCTCTGAGCCCTGCTCCTGAAAAGGAAGCTTTAGCGATGTCACTTCCTGAAAGAGCTAAGAAGAGAGAAATGGGTGATTGCTGGTATCTGTCCGGCTTTACTGTATGCTAGAGTGAAGATAGCCCTGCCCCCAAGCCACACATGAGTCTACAAGGTCAGAGAGAAACTGGGAGCACAAAGTGGCCGTCTACACATCCCATTTCAGTTTGTTTTAATACAACTGCTAATAAACACATGCCATTTAAAAAGGAAGTATCTGGGACAAATACTGAATGCTAGGAATGGAGGTGTAACCTGGGGCACTTCAGAGCCCACGGGGACATACACCACCCCGGCCCCAGTCCATTTTTCCGGTTAGATTTTGCTAACTGATGTAAGTTTCCTGAATGTCTTTAAAAGGATGCTGTCCGGTCTTCATTATTAAAAGAAAACAATTTGCCGGGCACAGTGGTGCAAGCCTGTAATCCCAGCACTTAGGGAGGCTGAGACAGGAGAATCGCGAGTTCAAAGCCAGCCTCAGCAACTGCGAGACGCTAGGTAACTCCGTGAGACCCTGTCTCTACATAAAACACAAAATAGGGCTGGGGATGTGGCTCAGTGGTCGAGTGCCCCTGAGTTCAATCTCCAGTAGCAAAAAAAAGAAAACAATTCGAGTTTTATTGACTTTGAGTTTATTTAACTTCTGAAGTAGGATTTTTAGGAAAGCATTATTACAAATGTTATGCTTGGCCTAGTATTAAAAAGAAAATCCAGGTTCCTTTTCAGCTTCTAGGCCTTGGTAGAGAAGAGACCTCCAATTAGTTCCCCTCCACATGCAGAGATCACCACACTCTGCATGCTTATCTTCACTTAGTTCTTCAGGTATTGCTTTAGCCACCTTTGGCGTCACTGTAACAAAATGCCCAACAAAAACAACTTGGAAGAGAGAGTTTATTTGGGGCTCCTGGTTTCAGAGGTCTCAATCCATAGATGGCCGACTCCATTGCTCTGGGCCTGAGGTGAGGCAGCGCATCATGGAGGAAGGGCCTGTGATGAGGAAAGCTGCTTAACGCATGCTAGGGTCAGGAAGGTGGGGGTGGAGGGCAGGAAGGGGCCACAAGGAAGATATACTGTTCCAGGGCACAGCCCCAGTGACCCACCTCCTCCAGCCATTTTCTACCTGCCTACAGTTACCACCCACTCAGTCCATTCAGACCAGATGAGGTGACAGCTCTCACGACCTAATCATTGCACTTCTGAATATTCCTGTGCTAACAGGAGCTTTGGGGGCCCACCCCCATCCTAACCATAAGAGACCTGCCACGTCTTATGTGTCTGCAGAGCACGAGGAGGCTGCTCCCTCCTCCTGCAATGTCCTCCTTCCCCCACTCCCAGGCTTGGTGCCATCTCTCTGGGGCTGGCCCTCAGCCCCAGCCTCACCTCAATAAACATTTCCTCCCTACTGACCCCCTACAGGACATCTCCCTTGCTTTCTCTCAGTTGTAGCCCATATTTATTTCCTTTTTAGCACTTAATGCTGTTTGTTGCAATTATTTTATTTGTTGGCTCATTTATCTGATTGCCAGTCCCTCTCATGAGAATGTAAGACCCATGAAAGAAAGGCTTCATCGGCCCTTTCTACCTTCATAGCCCCAGAACTGAGGAAGGTGTTTGTCACCAAGCACCAAATAAATATTCAGTGAATGAATAACAAGCATATATTAATATTATTTAAGGGGCAAGATACATACTGAAGAACTTACAAATAGTTGAGCTAAGTTTGATGCCTATGAAAATGTTGATTGTAATATCACACTTTCTAAAAATAAGTATTATTCTGACAATAATTTCCATTATACTTTTAGCAAGTTAGCACCTCTCTGCTACTCAAGAGGCACTACCCAGATCCCCCAAGTCTGAACACCAGAGTGAGACCCCCATCCTGAGTGGTGCTATGGACAGAGCACCCTCCAAGCCCTGGAGGGTGGAGGCACAGTGGAACTCTGGGCACTTGAAAAGTCTCCTTCAGCTCTGTACCTTTATAAACTGGCCTTGAATGAAACTGTAGCTTTTGAACAGATGGTTGAAATGGTATTGTTGAATATAAGGGTTTGTTGTTTTTATAAGCTATCAAATCACTGATAACTTTATTTACATTATTTGATAAACAGGTTCCATTTTCTTTCTGCATTTCTGTTCTGTAAATGTCCTGGTTTCTAGATAAATTTTCTCAAACCTTGTAATACCTTGTGTAAAATAAAATGAACATCTCTTTGTATCTTGACATTTAAAAAGATGATCCCAAAGCTCGAGGAAAGGATTTTAAAAGTTTTACCACCTAGAAATGATAAATGTTTGAGGTGATAAATAGACTTAACCCAATTTAAACGTTATGCAACGTATACATGTATAGCAATATCACATGATACCCCAAGTAGTATGTCCAGTTTTCATGTTTTTAATGTATCAGTTAAAAAGCAAATTAAAATATAGCCAGATGCAGTGGTACACATCTATAATCCCAGTGGCTCAGGAGGCTGAGGCAGGAGGATCATAAGTTCAAAACCAGCCTCAGCAATTTAGCGAGGCCCTAAGCAACTTTGCGAGATCCTGTCTCTAAATTAAATAGAAAAAAGGACTGGGGATGTGGCTCAGTGGTCAAATGCCCCTAGTTCAATCCCTGGTACCAAAAAATAAATTAATTAATTAATTAAAATATAATCCCTCAGGGGGGAGGGGAGAAATGGGAACAGTATTGAGCATTGAAATGGAGAAAACTATGTTATATGCATGTTAAAATGAACCCCACTATTATATGTAACTATAATGAACTAAAAAGTATATAAAAACATAATTTGATCTTAAAGTATGCAGACTCTTTTAGTTCCAATCAGTGGTATAATAATGAGCAAATAATTTGAAGAATCCTCTGAATGTGTATATATATATATACATATATATATATATTTAGTTCCCCATTGGTAACAAAAGCTTCTTTATAACTAACGCACCCCAGGTGTGATTTTGGCTAAGGGAGGCATCTCCGTTGGAGAAAGCAGGAGAGCAGCACTAACGACATGGATGAGGCGTGGCTGTGGGGAAGGAGGCCCTGCCTCAAGTCACTCACAGATCATTCTCATTACTGCAGTCCCCATGTTTTCAACTCTCAGTACTGACGCTGCATGCCTAAGTAGCTCATGCTGAAGGATGCATGGAGTAATATGTATATACAGTATTCCACGCTCTGGCATACAATGCATATTAAATACCATACTGCAGATGAATACTTAATGACATGAAAAATTGTGACATATAAAGGGAAAAAAACAGAGGCGAAAGTAGACATACAACCTAATTCCATTTTAAATGTTAAAGAAAGCATATTCGTGCAAAGTTAAAAAGACTGGAAGGTTATACCATGCATTATGATCCAGAATATATTTGACTATTATTAGTAGGCTGCAAGGTAATGCCAATATAGCAATATGTAAATGTAAAACATTAAGGATGATTTCCTCCAAGCAGGGGAATAGAATCATCTTTCTCCTTCCCTTTTTCCTTTCCTTTCTTTTTTTTTCTTTCTCTTTATACCTCTGCTTTCTAAATCAAACCTAAGCACTGATTTCCTTTTGTGATTGAAGGACATTGTATTTTATTATTGGGGTAAAATTCACATAACATACAATTCACCATCTTAACCATTTTAACAAGAACAACTGTGATCTCTCTAATGCGTTCCCAGTGTTGGGCACGTACATCTGAATCTAGGTCTGAAACAAGTTCATCATCCCCGTCCATTAAGCATCATTCTCTGTTCTCTCCTTCCCCAGCCCTTGGTGACTACTCATCTGTTTTCTTTCTCTATGGATGTATCCAATCTGGTTATTTTCTATAAACAGAAATAGACAACACGTGACCTTTTGTGCCTGACATAGTTTTGAAGTTCATGCACAGAATGTGCCAGTATTCCATTCCTCCATAATAGTGCTTTGCATATGCCACGATCCATCCACTGATGGGCATTTGGGGTCTTTCCCACGTAAAACTTTTGAGCGTCATTTTGCAGCACTGAATTTATTAGATAATGAACTTCAAGATCAATGAAGAAAGGGAAGTAAGATAGGAAAAAGATCAAAACTGGCAAATTTTTAAAAACTTTCTTTGTTTAAAAATAGATACAAACATGGAAAGAGATGATGTGAGTAGGAGCATATAAAAGCCCTCCCATTCGTGTTTTCCTCTTCTCCAATTTTCTTCCCCAGAGGCAGTGTCCATATTTAAACATATACTTTGCATGAACAAATATACATGCGTGTTTGCGTGGCATGTGTGTGTGTGTGTGTGTGTGTGTGTGTGTGTGTGTTTAACTTTTTTCTCTCTTCACAGACCTATTAAGCTGCGTAGCCACAGGGGCAGGTCGCTGGCTAATGCTACCGTCTTTGCTGCCTTAATACCCTCTCTTCGGAATGCCCCCTCCTCAGGGTGCCCCCTCCTCAGTACCTCTCCTCCTTCCAAATAAACTACTTGCACTCAAATCCTTGTTTCAGGTCCCTTCTGGGAACCCACACTAAGATACAAACTTTACCTTATTTTCATAATGCTCTGGGAGGTGGGTGTTAAAGATAGTTTACAGGTGAGGAAACTGAGACTCAGTCAAGTAATTGAGTTGAGGCAGAGAAGAACAGCTAAGATTTCCTCAGGTAAACGTGCTGCACTTTGCCCGCCCTTCCTTCTTTCCTTCCTTCCTTCCTTCCTTCCTTCCTTCCTTCCTTCCTTCCTTCCTTCCTTCCTTCCTTCCTTCCTTCTCTCTTCTCTCTTCTCTTTCTTTTTTCCAGATCCCTTGCTCAGGGGAGGGATCTAACCTGATGCAGTGCAACCTCTGGGGCAGGCTGCTGGTAAGCCAGGCCTCCTACGGGTTGTGGAGCACACTCCGGAGGGGAAGGTGCCGTCCTTCTCAGGAGTGGTTGACTCCTGCTTGTTCCTCTTTCCTGTTTTCTCTTTTCATAGTATCAAGGCAATTCTTTTTCTTTATTTTATTTTTTGCAGTGGTGGGGATCAAACCCAGGGCCTTGTGCATGATAGGCAAACACTCTACCATGGAGCTATATCCCTAGTCCTTCAGAGTAATTCTTTAAAGACATTAAATTTTATGAGATGCATGAATTTTGTTTTTAAAATGTGCAAATTTTGGAAACTCCCTTCAGGCTGTTATTACCAGACCCCCCTCCTGTACGCATATCTAATCTGTCTCCAAATAACATGCTCACAACTCTTCCTGCTACATCAAGTGGCTTGTGGGTTTGCAGTTCAGGGTGGAGTGAGGTCCGACCACCGTGAAAAGCACACACTTGCTGACTGATGGGGACCCAAGAACACAGCACAGAGAAGCAAGCTCAGCTCCAGAGCCCTGTTCCTTCCTTCCCTCCTCCCTACACACCCAAGGAACACTTGCTCTGGAAGTCTTCCCTCGCTGTGCATGAGCAGGGGAGCTTTTGGGCAGGCTGTGGTGGGACTTCTACCAGGGCCTCTGGCACCCTTCCCGCCCATCGCTGCCTCACACCTTCACGAGGCTTAGGTGAGCAGCTCTTTAGACCTTGGGCAGTAACACCATAAACAGTCTTCAACTATTTCTTTTCCCAATAGTAATTTTCATGACTTTTATAATCTGCTCTTGTTTCTAAGAGCCATGAGAACATTAGATGTATGTAGATATGGAGATGCTGACTCCCTCCAGAGCACTTTCCCACAAAGGACACAGGAGGCCGTCTCCACAAGCCAAGAGCCTGAGATACTGGGATATCAATCAACTTCCTGTTGCGTGAGTCCAAGAGTTTAGAACAATAAATTCATCATCTCATTAAAATTAAATAGATTTAAATAGCCTAAACATATATAGTATTTCCATTTGAAACTTTGTTATTCAATATTCCACTCTATCTCAAAAAGATTACATATATATTATGGTAATTGCATATGGAAACATACATACATATGTGTATACACACACCCAAATCCTCTTGACTTGTAATGAGATTATATCCTAATAAACCCATGATAAGTTGAAAAGAGTATAAATTGAAAACACATTTAATACACATAGCCTACTGAACATCTTAGTTTATCAACAGAGTATATGGTAGAGTATTTGTCATCTACCCTCACAATCCAGTGGCTGACTGGGAATTGTGACTCAATACCACCACTAGCATCATGAGAGAGTAGCCTGCCACAATCTCTAGCTGGAAAAAGATCAAAATTTGAGGCATAGTTTCTACTGAATGTGTATTGCTTTTCTACCATTGTAAAGGCAAAAATTGTAAGTTGAAACATCATTAAATCTCAAATCAGGGACAATCTCTATGTGTGTGTGTGTGTGTGTGTGTGTGTGTGTATGTGTGTGTAGTTGTCTCCCAGTACACAAGGGTGTTGGTTCTAGGACTCCTCAGATACCAAAATTCATAAATGTTCAAGTCTCTTCTATACAATGGTGCAGTATTTGCATACCATGCATGCATATCCTCTGTATTTTAAATCATCTCTAGATACTTATAACACACAATGCAATGTAAATAATACATAAATAGTTGTTATATTGTATTATTTAGGGAATAATAACAAGACAAAAGTGTACATGTTTAGTACAGGAGCAGTTGTTAAAAAATATTTTCAATTTGCAGTTGGTTGAATCCATAGATGCGGAACCTGTACATGCAGAGGGCTGGCTGTGTGTGTGTGTGTGTGTGTGTGTGTGTGTATGTGTATACATACATACCACTAAGATCCAGTAGGACATATGTTCTCAGTTATATGTGTATATGTTATATATATATATATACACGCACACACACACATAAATATATAATTGTACATACATATATAAAATCTTAAAAGAAACACCTGTGCCCGTGATAAATCCAAGAATCACAGGCATGACTATATACTAAACAATTTGAAAATTGTCATAGGTAGCCTAAGAAAGTAATATTTGCTGATATATAGCATTCAAATGTAGGAAATTGTGCTGTGTACTGGACTATGGATAGATCTTTATGAAGTTCTTGAATTTTACCATTTGTGGAAAAGTCAGAGGAAAAGAACTGAATCATTATGACACTGAAAAAAATGTCCAAGGGAGAAGAGTCAGTGGGTAAATCATTCCAAATCCTCAGAAGGCTTGCATTCGTCAGTGGGGCCCCAGGACAAGCCCACTGATGGGCAGTGTTTCTTGATGGTACGCTTATATTTTAAAAATTCTCATTCATTATTTTCATGTTGCTCAAGGGAAATCAGACTCCAATGGAACTAGCTTAGGCTAACTAAATCCATAAGAGCCTGTTGATAAACTAGTTTACCAATTAACTAATTTAGAGTGGGAAAAAATAGTGCTATTAAGGAATCTGGAATATTTGTGTTCTGTCAGAATTTTTTCTCACATACGAAAATCTGCCAAGGAAGTCAAACTACCTTTAGTAAGTTGATGGTATGAACAACGTCAGAACAAAGCTTGATGGACCAGAATAAAAGAGAAGTGGTATTACAGATAATCAGCTGAAGTTGAAATGATTTGGACAAGACTCTGTGTCCTTTTCAGAGGCTCAAATGTGCATTTTTGGTGGAATTTCAATGCACTATAATGATGGGGCTCAAGTCTCCATCGATCTCACCTTTAAATGAGATTCTAATGATGTCTATAAGTCTCTCATTTACTAGAGCTTGCTGTTTTGGTCTAAATTTTGATAGTGTTTGATTCTAAAATTTCTTTTATAGTGAAGTCCTACCAATACATTTAAGAGAAGTCTCCCTTGTGATATTTCTCTATCGGCTTTCACTTCGTTCTTTAAACACTGTTATCTACTTCCCGGGCCAATGACCTTTACCTTTATGTCATTTGGATCATTATGTGGCAGGGTGGATGCTCTGGAAATGCTGAAATATTGCACTCTAATGCAACCACAACACGCTGGTTCCATTTTGCCAGCACTTAGCACGCTAACACTCCACTAGTAAATATGTTGGCAGTGGATAGACAGGATTTCTGCTTGGTGGATCCTTTCTTGATTACAAGAATCACGTTAAAGAAGGATATCGAGCAAACTGAAATTTCCACATTGCCTATAGACAAAACTTAGTGCTGGATGTCACGGTTGAATTTATGAGGACTTAAAAGTTTTATCAAGAAGCAGATACTGTGTTCTTCCTTTTAATCTTCATATCTTTAGCATCTATCACAGTGTTTGGTAAGAGGTCAGTGGAGAAGATAATTCCTCATGTATTTGCAACATGTCTACAGGTCTTGTGAGTAAAAGCACTGACTAATTTATTCTGGACTGGTTTTTAAAGTATGTTTGTAAAGCAAACTGCCTTGGAAGAGTGAGAAAGTGTCTTTCCCAATGAGCAGGCACGCTGCTGCTCTGTGTAAAAAGCCTGGTTTCCCTCAGGTCCCTCTCAAAGGCTGACACTGCTGTTACTATTGCTATGAGTTAGGAAGTCCCTTCTCTCTGACCCAGGAGTCTTTTTTTTTTTTTTTAATTTTTTTTTTAGTTGTTGATGGATCTTTATTTTATTCATTTATTATTTATAGGTGGTGCTGAGGATCGAACCCAGTGCCTCACGCATGCTAGGCAAGCGCTCTACCACTGAGCCCTGACCCAGGAGTCTTACAACTCATACCAGCTCCCGTGAAACTGTCAGGTTAACTTAGCTTCAGACTAGGAGAAGGTCTCATTGAGATCCTTCAGAGGTCTTGAGAGTAAGTGCTCAAAACTAAAACCAACCAAACAAGATGACTGAATAGATGAATCAAAAATATATTTAGGGACTTAATAGTCTTCTACATAATCAACTGTTACCAAAGATCCCAAGAACTTCTGCTTGCAAGGAGTTATTTCACAATGTATTTTTGTTAAAGTACCAGTGTGTGCTAGTCAGCTCTATGTTTATTTTAGATATCAGTGTTGACTTTAAAATGTTGGCAGCAGTATGTTTGAACTTGGCTAAGCGTGGGGCTGTACGATGGGAACCGTTTATTTATTTAAGCATTACCTAGTCCTATAGGAACTATACAGGCTTTGCATAGTTTCTACTGGTTTCTGCATTATTGTCACTAATGGAGGAAGCTATAGTTTTGGTACACAGAGCTGAAATTTTATTCTCTCTTTCTAAAAATAACAATGAATTACCTGTAGAAAGTTGTTTGCATTTGGAACCCAAAACACTGACTTTGGTGTTTATTTTTCCACTAGCTCCAGAGGTGGATTGGGTTTTCTCTGTTTTAGAATGCCTGACAAACCTGAGCTTGGGAACACTTTACCCAGAGGAAACGACCCAGGCTTCCTCCATGGCAGATGGCCAAGGTGCCACCTGCTCCCCTCCTGTTCACCATGACTCCAAGATCCTGGACAAAGGGCTTGTGCCAGGCAGCTGGGGATCCAGAGAGAAAAATGCTTTCCAAGAGTAAACAAGTGACTTAAGGTCAATCACTCATAATTATCTTAGAAATTGTTTAGTATTTCAGGAAGGTAAAAAGACTAGGATCCAGGAGAAAGAGGTTTGCTTCTGGTCTTGCCACTTTTTCTGTGACTTTGGGCAAGACATTTGACTTCTCTGAGGCTTATTTTTCCCAACTATAAAATAATGCTAATGATAATGCTAATAATGCTAATAATAATAATAATAATAATAATAATAATGCCTTCCCTACCTGTGTTTTAACGTTGTTTTTAGCATCACATGGAATAGCTCGATTGTGGTTACCAACTGTGGTTACCAAGTTCTCTACTTTTTGGTTATGAATTTATAAAGGCCTAGAAGACCATAAAGGTCTACATTAATGAAGCTATTGTTAGTTAGGAATATAACTCACATATTCCTTTTGAATTTTTACCTTCACTTTTCTGAACTTAGCAAAATATCACTGTAAGGATTAAAGCAAATGTGGCCTTGAATGCTGTCCGTATGTGATTGAAATAATTAAATCATGGCAAACCCATTCATTTTGGGGATAACTAAATCATAGCAGCCAAAACCAAACCAGAATCAAGTCCCACTGGACAAACATATATAACGTGCTATTTTTTTTTTTTTTTGACGTACTAGATTTCCTTAAAGGAGTTAGAACTTGGGCAATTACTCATGACCTAATTTGCACTAATTAGACCATAATGAGACAAAGAATGACTACATGAGGTTTATCTCTTTCTTCTCTGAACAAGGCAGAGAGACTTCCTAATTCCCAGAGAAAACAGATAGGTCTTGCAAGAAGCCAGTCTTTTTAGTAGCAAGTCACTATTGATATGACCAGATATTGTGAGTTTTGACACAGAAGAGGAGAAGAAGAGTTAACAAAATATTCATTTATTTTGTTTTTTATTGTATAGTACAACCATAAAATTGAGACCAGTTTCCATGGAAATATAGGAAAGGATATAAATATGGATCATAAAGATATGATTTTAAAGAGATATAAAAGCGACAGAAGGAGTAAGTGTTCCTTTTGTAGAACAAATAACAACATGGAGAAATTATCATTTCCTTTTGATTTGAGCCATCATTCCTGAATGCAACACACTTGTCCTAGTATAAAATTTTAATGAAGTAGAGGTAAGTTACAAAAAGAAAAACCACCAGAGGAGCATTTTTAAAACTTCAACTTTCATCTTCAGGATCACCTGTGACTGGTTACCGCCATCTTACCCCGTTGCCTTAATAAACTGTAATCCCTGGTTTCATGTCCTGATGATATAATGCTTTTTATAAAGGCCTTATGGCTTGCCTATAAGATAAAGTGGTGAATGACTTACGTAGAGATACGTTATCTCAATTCGAGACTTGCTTGTAACTTGCTGTGCATGGATATCTTGATCCTTCTAGGACTACCATACATGTTGCGTGTACTGAAGATACAACTCTTGAAACCTCTCCATAAATAACACAGTGTGTTCATTATGAATTGTAATTCTACTTTAAACACACACTGCACGTTTTATACGCAGATTCTTAAACACATTACCTTGTTGATCAGCCATATGTGTTTTCAACATAGAATAACACAAGTAACCCATCTTTTATTATATAAGTCAACAAATATTTGAACAAGGAGAACTGGAGGATGTCCCCAATGGCAGTCAGTCTAGCTGAAAGAAGGTAGATGTACAGGAAAAAAAAATTTCTTGATTACCATCATGTTTATTGTTCTCTGCTACATGAAGGCATCAATAGTGGTAAAAAGATTTTAGGATTAACCAGAACTTCTCTTCCAATGAGCCTCATAGAATCTAAATTTTCTGATAATACCATTCACTTTATTTATTTCCATTTGTTTGACATGAGTATAGAACACCTTTGTTTTTCTTCTGATTGTGTAAAATTTGAAAATATTCTTTGAGGAGAAAAATTCAAACACATACAAAGGCACAAAGAATAATATGATAATACCCCATGCCTCTAGTGTTCCTCTTCAACAAATATTAACACATAGCCAACCTCATTTGACCCATACTTCATATCACTTTATCCAAAAATACCTCTGTGTGTATTCTAATAGATACGTGTGAGTATCAAAACAATTACCACTCACAGAAAATGGGCTATGATTTCAGAGTTAGAGGAGTTTGGCAGGATATAGGCAGAAGAATAAGAAATGTCTACTGAGATCTGACGATAATACCCACAAATATTTGCAGATTTCAGTATTTATTTCTAAACAAAAGGGCCATTGTATTCCCTGATGCATCTGGAATTCCAGTTGGTTGGCATCTGCAGAGGCCATTTCTCACTTCCTTTGGTAACTGTGGGTGGAGGAATGGCGACTTGGGTGGTTAAAGCAAACTTGGGGGACTTTTGGTGCTCTGTGGGGTCTAGAGGAGTAGGCTGGTTTCCTGTAGCCACAAAGGAGCAGGGAAAGCAGTTCTGGGATCCTCTGGCATGTGCGGGATAGTCCACCTTTCTCTTGCTCTGTGACATTTTGAGCCCCAGTCAATTTTTAGCAGTCTGTCCTTGACTTTCCCTTTTCCAGGCCCCGTGGTAAGAATAATAATAAGGAAATAGAAGAAACCCAGTCCTCCATGATGGATGCTGAACCTTGGTAGGGTTACACATCATTTTCATAGATGTTGTCAAGTTTACAAATCACCCGCACGACACTAAGTAGGTAAGATTGTGCCTGCTATGGTGAGGGCCCTGAGGATCCAAGTTAAGGGACTTCCCAGATCAAACGAGAGATGAAGCTGAGGCCCCACGGTCCTCTGGCAAGCCATGGCTATTTGATTCTTCTGTACTGCCTCTGAGTGAACGCTTTTTAAAAAATTCTGCAATCTTTATAAAGGATTAAGGAAGGAGTGGGAATGAATTGGCAGTGAAATATCTTAGAGAGAAACATGACAGCAGACCTCCTCTCCTTTCTCATCTTCTAGTCAGAATAAAGGAGTCCCTGCCCTCTAGTGCAGGGATTGGATTCATTAGGGTCGACGCCATGTTAACAGCAGAAATGGAGTCACCGCATTGAGCTCTGACGCTCAGCAGCAAGAGGGCCGTGGGTTCTTCAGTGCAGGCCAGCCATGGGTTTGGATAAAGAAAAAACTACTCCTTTTGATCTCCTGAGCCTCTGCATTTCTGTCAGTTATGAATTTACACTCCAAACCATACCAGTTACGATTGGTTCCTGTGAGTCTGTCACCAGGGGAGACAAAAGAGAGTTTCCTATCACATGACAATTATTGTAGATACATTGAAAATATCATTTATGCTTATCCCAACTTCAAAGTATGGCAGTTGTTAGACTTGCAGCTGGCTCTTGTTTAAGGTTTTAATCATGACACATGATTTTACAACGAAGTTTTAAAAGTCACTTTGATCACTGTATTTCTATGTAATTATTTTTGCATGGCAATTGTTATCTTGAATATTTTACCTTATGCATTTAAACACGTTAGTCTGAGAAGGGGTGTAGGTATCAGTCAAGTCCACAGTACAAGTAAAAGTTTTTAAAACTTACTCTAAAAGGCATTCACTGGAAATATTAAATTATTCACTGGGAACAAAATTTCATAAACATTTCTTTGAAGGAAGAGAGAAGTTGGGACCATCCCTTAATCTAACCATCTCATCTATCACTATACTTGGTCTAAGGAACTCATTGAAAAAACAACACAAGTGAAATAAACATTCATAAAAATTATAATCCCTTTTCATTCTTGGAAAGATGAACAGAATGCTGGACATACATCAAATTTGGTTCACGTGACACTTTCTAAAAGAAGAGAAGGTATAAGATGGAGAATAAAGAGGAAAGGGAAGGGATACTGGTATGGAGAAGTTAGCCATGGGTGAGATTTTACCTTGAACAGGATGTTCTGCCTTGAATCTGAAAACAACATCTGTCTTTACGGGAAAAGCCATGCCCTGTGCCAACCTTTCTGTGTCCTCTCAACCACAGGTAATCAAATTATGCATGAAGTAATTTCATAATTTCATTTTCAACCGGAAAGCACTAAATTATGAGTTAAATCTGTACACATGAGAGAATATATTTGTTGTGGTAACATCTGCTAATATGTGCTTAGTTTCAGAAAACCATATACAATTATATTACAATTCTTAACCTGGGTACAAAAACAAAAGGGTCTAGGTATTTGACTACTGTATACTGATTCCTAAATACTAGGGGACTTCAGGATTTCTATATAGAATGCTTCTAACGGTTCAGTCTTCCACTTCACTACTAGAAACCATTTCGTTTGATGTGCTACTTGATCTTACATAAATCCACACTGGACAGAACTTCTGAGAAAAGAGAAATGAGTTCTACATACTGTCAGGGGCAGTATATAGAACTTGCCTGGACATGCTGGAGACTCACTAAATTGCTGGCCATAAGGAACAGCAGCCATTGACATGCTTAGCCATACCTGCTTGCAATCGATAAGGGGCTATAAGGGGCACAAGCTTTAGGTATGCTTAACAATGACTGGTTACAATTGATAGAAAGCACAGTCCATGCACATGCGCAAAGAATATGCCCAGTTGCATTACATCATCTCACTGGACATAACCGATGGATGTTGACCTTCATTGGGTATAACTAATCAACAGCTCACACCACCAACTTGAAACTGCATTTAAACTGCTTGTCCTGCCACATTGAGGGTTTTGCTCCAAGGACATCAGTGAGACTGACCCCCTTAGCTGTTCATCCCTGGATCAACTCCACCCTCCCTGACGTCCAGCCTTCGGCTGAAGAGAACCACCAGACAAAGACAACGTCTGCTCTTCAGCTAAGAGAAGTTGCATGGCACTGGAGGTATTTGGGGGCTCGTGGTCGCCCTAGGATTGTGTGAATTAGTTGTGGTGTGTAGTTGCCCTAGGACAGTGTGACTTGTCTATAGTGTTTAATGAGTGGGCATTGAATGCTAGTTGGGGTGCTCCAGCACTCCCAGCACTTTTTGTATTAATTGATTATATTTGACGATTGGTGGGATTGGATATACACTTGCATTTAAAGACACTCCACCTCTGAGTAATTATTAATTGTGCTGCTCACGACACCTCCATGGTGGTGGAGACAACCATGTTTTTCATATCCCCAAGCATTTTCCCTGACTGATCCATCTCCCTGGATGCTCTTTTGATGCTCATTTATTCTCTACTACCTAATCCCTGCAAGGTCATCAGTTCCTTGCAAAATCTTCACGCGAGCCCTCTCTTTGCACCAGGTGGAGCTAACTGCTTCTCCTGGGGCCGGGCGCTGTTCTCACATCCCCACCCATTCGCCACCCTGTTCCTCCCACCCTCTGCTCAACATCACTCTCTTGACTGAGCATCTCAATTATGCCTTTGAGTTATGGGTGAAAAGGAGGTCCTCTAGGTTTTCTGCAGGATTTACTGAATGGAAAGTGAATGAAGCGATCACATAAGACAATGAGACATGTCAGCCAACGTGGGGACTGAGAGGTGTGAGGAAAGGTGGGAGGCCAGCTGGCCCCAGTCTCACGTTCAAGATGTTGACCGGGGTGTGTGAGTGTGTGTTTGCATGGGACAAATGGTAAAACAGGTGAAGTGAGCTTTATACCGGTATGTATATACTTTCAATGTAGCAAGTATGGATATCATTCTGCCATTTTATGATGTTACATTTCTATAACTTAGAAAAATTAATTCTGCATTTTCACTCATATAATTGCAGAAAATTAAAATGTCGGTCATATTTGGCAGACTGAGAGTTCATTCAAGGTACTCCTATAGTTGGGGTGCCAGAAGTTTGTGGGGTCCCTATCGGCTACTCCATCTGCTGTGGCTCACCAGATTTCCAAGGCACTGGACAGATGACATAACCCAGCCAGACTAGAGATGCCCCTCGTGGTGGCCACTCTGCCACACATGGGCCTGGAGGGAGGAACTGCGTCTCTCAAACACATCTGGAAGACATTCCTGCCAGTTGCTTGTGCACCAGGGAGCACAGGCCCTTCCAGAAACCCGCAGGATTCCTGAGTCCACCCCCATTCCTGGCCTGAGGAAAAGAAACTTCTTGCTCAATTAGGCAGCGTCTGTGTCTTTAGTTCCTGTGTCTTAACCTCCATGCCTCTGCTCCAGGGAACACAATCTGGACAACTTCTTATTCTGAATGTCATGGGTAGGTAAAGGAGCCGGAGCCACCATTTACTGGTTTCTTAATAACTCACTTTATTATACAGTTCTTCTGAAGTAACAGAAGTAATGTGTCCCCCCTCCACTCCCGGCCTCCTCCCCAATCTACTGGTGGCCCTGAGCCTCCCTGTTGTCCCGGCCCTTGTTCACTCTACAGCACAAGGACACAGGGTCTTGGCAGTTGTCCCAGGTTTCTTCATCCTGTTCATGACTCCAAAAACAACACATTTCTCACTCAAAAACAAGCTGGAGGTTTCTATTGAGACTTCAAATATTTTCCCAGAGTCTGCTATAAAAATAATAAGGTTACATTTTAATTTGAAATGATTTATCCATGTGAGTTCTTATGGCAAGACCCTGCTACAGTCTTGTTTATCATACAAAGAAAATCAAGTCTGCTTCTAAATAAAATATTTTCCAAAATATAAAGCAAATGAGCATCCTGCTGCTGAACTAAGTCTCAAGAAGAGTCTGCATTTGTTCTATGGAAGACTCCAGACAAATATTTATAAATCCTGTCCACAGTCTGTTTGGCAGCTTGTATGATTTTTGTAATCATTCACGATACTATCGTCACTCAGGACCCACCATTCATATTCTCTTCCAAATATTTTGTTTTGGCGTTATAAATGTACCCTACATTTCCAAAAATGTCTTGGACAAGGACAGTCATAGTAGGTGTTACTGTATGATGCTGGATTCATTTTGGAAAAAGTAGGAAATTCCTGAGGGGGGTTTGGGAAGAAGAAATATTTTAATGATCTAATCCCATAATATTTATATCTTCTTACAAATCATAGTAATTAGGCTCCACTTGTAACTAACAAAACTAAAAATCTGCCCCCATCCTCCCGGTAGGACTCCATTTTAAAATAAATGTACTATACATGAACGTGAACGCTGTGCATGCCTTCAGTGCCATCAGGGAGATTCCACCAGGGCCACCTGGGTTTGTCAGAACGTGTGATGAAACCCAAGTAGAGACAGGATGGCAGTGTTTGCATTTGGAAGAACGAAAAATTATTTCCGAAGGAGAAAATGGCATGGGCGTAAGGAAAGGCGGAAACCCAGGAAGTCTTGGAGAGGGTTTTCACTGGGATTCGAAGGAGCTGACAGCAGAGACCCTTCAGGGATCTGCTGCAAAGCCGGCTGAGGTCCAGAGAGAAGGGGAGACTGTAGTGCAGAGGTGGCTGCGGCTGCAGATTCGTTCCCTTGGCGAGTCTAGTAAGGGGTTTTAAGTGTTAGACTTTACCTACCTAACTTTTGAAAAGATTATACATTCACAAGATTCAAAAGTGTTAGAGGCCCTACCAGGTTGATCAGGGAAGTCTCCTCAACACTCCACCCTCCAGCTCTCCAGTTTTCATACCTGGAGATCGCTGACGTTCCCAGCTGCTGTGTGGCCTCCGGAGAAATTTCAAGACACCAAGCAAAGGGCTCCTTGTTTACATAAGCATCCTTTCATTTTTCTGCTGGTGGAGCCCTCTACCTCAGTCCTGTGCAGGCCTTACTCTCTGGCTCCCATCTAGGAGGTAGTGTATATACTACGAATCACACAATCCTATCTTATTTTGTGTCATGAAGCCTTTTGGCAGTTGGTGAAGCTTATGAATTTCTTCTCACAATAATGTTTTAAAATGTACACAATACAATCCTCAAAGAAGATCCATTATGCTGAAATATAGTTACAAAAATATTTTTATTTAGAAATACATGTACTTATGTATTAGCAAATTAAATAACAAGGTCTAGCAGTGAGCTTAATTACGACTGTAATTTCAGGGTACAGAAGAGTATAAATGTTATTTCACAATCCTGGCAACATATATAATGTGACATAAAGTATGTGTGATTTTTTGTTGGTAACAAAGACAGCTGATGGTACTATTGTGGTTTCCTGTCTGCTTCATAATTAGAGGAAATAATAAATTTCAGTTAGAGACCAGAAACGCTACTTTACATGTACAGTATTTCCCAAACATTCACGCATATTTGTGGGGTACATTCTTAGAAGTGTTTTGAACGAGCAACTATGAAGACCTTCATAATTGAATGCTTGCTGCTACACTGCCAGAAATACATGGTCATTTCTGCTTTGAATGAAGGTGTGTTAGCGAGTAATTTAATCTTGGGCAACCTGAGAAGTGAAAAAATAGTATTTTGGTTTAGTTTTATTTTGTATTTGTCTCATGACCAGCACATTTGAACATCCTTTTATGTATTAAAGAACCATTTTCTTAGATGGACATGGTGGTACATTCCTGTAATCCCAGTGGTTCAGAAGGTTGAGGAAGGAGGATAGCAAGTTGGAGGCCAGCCTCAGCAATTTAGAGAGGCCCTATCTCAAAATAAAAAATAGAAAGGCCTGGGGATATGACTAAGTGGTTAAGCGCCCTTGGGTTCAATTCCTGGTATCAACAAAAAAGAGAGAGAACCATTTTTTTTCCTGTGAGTTCACGCCCTTTGCTCTCTGTGCTGTTGGTTCCTCAGCAAGTTAGTTATGTGTTGCAAGTGCCAGGGGACATCAGTCCCTGAGGCTGCAGTGTAAACAGCGCCCCCTGGGGTTGCTGCAGATGGTCCCAGTGAAGACAAATTGTTCTCTGTTGTTTTTTTCTGTCAGACTTCTGTTTCGTTGAACCATCTGAGTAGATTAAAGTGGAATATGGAATACTAAATTCACTTGTCTTATTTAGGTAACAATATTGTCTAAGAAACCATCTGGAAGAATTCAGAGCAAATTGCTAACTGTAGCTATCGCTGGCAAGAGAAGTGGTCTGGAAGGCTATGGAAGCAAGTTTTGCTATGATCTTTTTCAACTATGTGTTTCTACGTAATCTGGGCACAGTAAATAAAATAACCAATATACATGATGATCCAGAGGGGTATAAAACAGCAGTACAAGATTATATTTCTTCTACCTCTTCCCAAAGTAGGAATTTTATAAAAATTACTGGGCACTTCTCCTTGAGCCTGTATTGCCGTTTGAGATACTCTTTGCCCCTAGGAAAAGCCAGAGCTCCATAGAGAAATGACTGATTGCAGGAATTGTGTGAGATGAACCCATCACCTCTCATTTGTCATACCAGGTGGCAAAGTAATCAAAGTCAATGGGAACATCATGAGATCAGGAGAGGACTCAAGAATCAACTGGAGAGGCTCCCACAGATCAAAGACCCAGCCACTACAGCATCGGTAACTAATGGCCTGAAATACATTACAAACTTGAAAAGTTCATAATAATACTGAACAAAATGAAAATTAACTGGCCATTCTTGGAAGATAATGGAGAACCAACTTACTGTTTTGAAATTGGTAAATCAACAGGAAGAATTACCTAGGATTTACCTTAGCTTTCTGATCCACACTGTCTCTGGATCACCAAATAATAGACGAAGAGAAGGTTCTTCTTAAAAAAAGTAGTTCAGCTAATAAAATAAGAAAGAACAATAAAACATTCCATTTTGTACCTCCTAATGATTGATTGTATCTAAGCCTTGGTCGCCAATGGCTATGAGCATTATCAAAAGGAAAATAACTGACTGTAAGTGCCTCTTGGTGAAAGAACACCATCCCAGGTAAAAGCTGTCTTGCCAAAAAAGGAAAAAAAGAGAGCAAAACAAGAAGGAAACTGGAATTTGATGAAACTTTCAGGCCCAATCTGCAGGAAATACAAACACGTAAACTGAACAACACCACAGGCTTCCAGGCTGTGGAAAATTCTGCAGCTTTTATTTCTCTCCCTTTGGTACCAGGGATCGAACCCAGGAGCACTCAACTAATGAGCCACATCCCCAGCCCTTTTTAATATTTTATATAAAGACAGGATCTCCCTGAGTTGCTTAGTGTCTCACTAAGTTGCTGAGGCTGGCTTTGAATTCACAATCCTCCTGCCCCAGCCTCTCAAGCTGCTGCAATTACAGGCATGAGCTGCTGTACCTGGCTGTGCAGATTTCTTAACAGAGAAACTCAGGTGGAGGGGAGAAGAGAGGTGGGGGAGCCTCAGAGATATGCCAAGCAATTGGAACACAGAGACTTGATTCAAACATACAAACCAGAAAAACAAAGCAAAATGACTTCTGCAACATTTACAAAATGACTAGAAATGAGAACACTGAAAGATATTTGATGATATAGGGCAGTATTGTTACTGACATAATATTTTGCATACTATCATGTGGTTATGTGGTTGGGGGGGGGGGTCCAGGGGATTGAACTCAGGGGCACTCGACCACTGAGCCACATCCCCAGCCCTATTTTGTATTTTATGTAGAGACAGGGTCTCACTGAGTTGCTAGGTGCCTTGCCGTTGCTGAGGCTGGCTTTGAACTTGCAAGCCTCCTGCCTCAGCCTCCCGAGCTGCTGAGATTACAGGCGTGCGCCACTGCGCCCAGCTGGTGGTTATGTTTTTAAAAGAGCCATTCTCTTAAAGATCCATACTGGAAAACTTACAGATAAAATACAATGTCTGGAATATGTTCCAAGTGATCTGGGAGTAGTTGAGGTATTGAAGTATGAGGATTAGCCAGGGGCAACTCTTGGAGCTGAGGTGAGAGAGATCTGTGGGTCTTTACATGTTATTCTAATTTTGTATATACTTAAAATGTTTAAGCAAAATCATGAAAGGTCAGTTTTTTCTAAATGGAGGACATTGTGGTGGCAGGACATTGTGGTTTAGATATGAGGTGTCCCCCTAGAGCTCCTATTAATGTAGGAATATTCAGAGGTGAAATGATTGGACTGTGAGAACTTGATGTGACACATCAGTCCATCCTTGTTTGCAGGATGGGGTGGTAGCTGTAGGCAGGTGGGGCCTGGCTGGAGGAGCTGGGTCACTGAAGGCACTCCATGGAAGGGTGTGTCTTCCCTGCAGCCTTCTCTCTCTCTGTTTCCTGACCCACCTTGCCCCAAGCAGCTTTCCTCATCACGGGCCCTTCCTCCATGACGTGGTGCCTCACCTCAGGCCCAGAGCAGTGGAGTCGGCCATCTATGAACTGAGACCCCCGAAACGATGTGCACCAGAGACCTTCTCTCCTCTAAGTTGTTCTCGTCCTACCTTGGTCATGGTGACACAGAAGCTGACTAAAACAGAGAGGTAGAGAATCGCTCCGTTTCTGTGAGGTTCTATCGCTACATTCTTTTTTAAAAATCCAAATTTTAAAATCCTTATCCCTTATGGATCATAAATGCTCCTGCTTGCATTCCATAGGAAGGAGGGGCGATGCAGTAAGGCATCCCAGAGCTCAGAGGAGGCAGGTGGGTGTGGAGGAGGTACACGCTGAAGCCCGGCTTCCTGGGAAGAGAATCCTGGGTGGAGAAGAGCTTGCAGGTTCCCAGGGAGTACCCCAGGAGTCACCATGTGTATGGTGGGGAGCAAGGGGGCGGGAAGCAACAGGGGAAAAGAACTGTGAGGTAGGTGCATGGCTGGTCCCACAGGAGCTCTGGAGCTGGGGAGGCCCTCCCAGGCCAGCCCCAGTGAGACCAGCAGGCTAGGTATATTTTCCTTTTCAGTCTTTAGAAATAGGATGTCCTTGGGAAGGGAGGAGGCAGCCTCCTCAGGCTGACAGAGCAGCAGGGAGAGCTGGCCGTGGCAGGTGGACACCCCCAGCATCCCTGAAGGAGGTGGCAAAAGAGGGCCTCTGGTTGGAAGGAGATGGGGACAGTGCCCACAGCACCCAGGATGATGACCTGCCATCACACAACATCAAAGTTTGGCACCAGGCTTATTTCAGCTTCATTCTGGCTTTTTTTTTCTTCTTTGTTTTCTTTAATGAAGAAAAAAGGACAAACAAAAGGAAAACTTTTTTTGTTCCTTCTAGAATCACATATAGACAGTTGACAAGGATTTATGTCTTCAAGCTTTTCACAGTACATCAAAGACATTCAAAAAAGTTATTGAGGGAATTCTTAAAGGGAAATATTTCCACAAGACAATGAGGATCTCTAACGTATTCACTTTTTATTATTTTAAAGCGATATGGAGCAGGACTTCCCACACCCTCCCCGCCTATTTTCATTCTGCAGCCAGAGGCTCTGATCAACAATGAGACTCATTCAGCCAGCAAATATCTACTGAGCAGCCTCCTTGTACCTGGCCTGAGGGTCTCCCTAACTCACAGTAGCTTCTGAAGTGGTCACTATTTTAACCACCATGTGCCAGCCACAAAACTGCAAGAGCTCAAGTCATTTTCCCAGGGCCTTGCAGCTTGTCCACGGTGGCCTGGATTTTAGTTCACACCATCGTGCCTCCAGCCTTGGGCTGGGTCTGATGAGAGCCAGCTTGGCCACAGGTGCTAACATCCCAGGTGGAAGTAAAACTCACCTGGCATCCAGATATTGGTCTCTAGATACCATCCTCCAGTGAGAGAAACCAAGGGCCTCTGGAGCAGTGCTCTGTATTGGGGCTGAAGCAAGGAAAATATGATTCTGGAATATTCTGTGCCAAAGTTGTATGTTCTTTTATGAGATGATCAGTCAGGGGAGGCCTTAAAAGGACACAAAGGAGAGGCACAGGAAGACAATTTCATATGCTCACAGGTCCTAGAGACAGCAGGTAACACGACATGCAGGGCCCGTGGCCAAGCACAGGTGGTGGGGAGATGGAGAGACAGGCGTGAGGGACGGCCTCACCAGTAGCCTTCACTAAAGTTTCACAGACAAAGCAAGGTGAGGTAAAGTTCATGGTTGCTGAATAATCTCTGCAGGTTCTAAACTGTAGAGGTGGTCCTCACCCCTGGCTCTGGGGTTTAGAGCAGGGACATGTTGCTTCCTGGGGTGCAGGACAAATAGAGGGGGCAAGGGTCTGGTTTGGTTAGGTTGCATATCAAAGGCATGCTCCTGGCTGAGCCCTCTGCCTTCTCTGAAGATCTGACTACCCTGGAGAGAGACATTCTCTCCAGTCAGAAAGGTTTTTCAGATGTCAAAACACCACAATATGCAGACAATGAAAAATATAAACAATACAGCCAGAAAATAAGGAAGTGCTCTGAGGATGACAGATCTCTGCTAACGGGACACAGGAGCAAGCTTTAAGGGGTTTCACAGGCCAGGTCTGGGATAATTTGGGCATTAGGACTAGAACTCATTGGATAAACCAGGGATTGATGAATTCATAGAAATGAATGAATTAATTAAAAGTTTGATGAAAATACAATATTGGCATTGCCCCAAAGTACTTCCCTATAAATACCATTTATGCAAAGAGAGCGACCTTGTCCTGGAGGAGGATGGTGAATCCACCTCAGTCAAGTGATTCGTGACAATATCACCAGCAGACACACAAGCAGCTGTCGACAGGATGCCCTCAGAACGCAGCTGTGTTGTGCTGTACTTACTGTACCCCCACAACAGCTGCCTCCCAGAATTCACAAAGCTTCTCCTCCGAGCAACTGGCTTCTAATTAGTAGCATATAGCTAAGGTAGTGGGTTGTCACTTCTGTGATTATCTTACATGATACTGGACTCCTCCTGCTGGACTTGCTCTAGAGTCTTGGGCCCCTGCTGACTCTGAAGAAATACCAGCCCTGCAAAGCCCACACCTCAGCGAGAGTGTCCCTTTCCCAATCTGGCCTCAACATAAGAGTCTGCTCTTGTTTGTACCGCCATTGCTGCTGTATAGAGTATCCAGCTAACTGTCCCGTGTCCTGACCAATGAACTATCGTGTAAGAGGTGTCAGCTACTTCGAATGGCTACATTTGTGGTAAGTGATTGTGCCTGTGGAGAAGGAATAGGTGCTCTTCTGTCATATTCTTGCCAAAACTGCCTGGAGTTTCAGCTGTATCAAGGTGCTGGCCATAGGGCAAGATAGAGGAAATGTGCACAATGGACACACAACAACTAACTAAAGACTAACTAACTAGCTAACTAAACACACACAACAACTAAACACAAGATGTGAGCTTGGACTGGATGCTGGAACAGAGGGGAAAAAACATCTTCGGGACAATTAGTGAAATACAAGTATGAACTGTGGTTAAAATAATATTTTGTATGAATGTTGAATTTCCGGATGTTGATCATCATATTGGTTATAGAGCAAATGGAAAAATAAGAATGACAAAATGTGCACAATCTGTAGATGGGTAAAGGGTATATAGGAGATTCTGGTACAATTCTTGCAATTTTTCAAAATAATTTCTTTTGAAATTATTTCAAAAGAAAAACATCATTGTTAAATTTCACCTTTAACACCTGGAAATAATTCAAAGAATTCCTTTGCCACTTTGGGAACTCCTAGGACTAGGGACCACTGACATTTAAGATGCCACCAGTGTCACATGGGTACAAACAGTGCAATGACATGTAATCTTTTATCACATTATATGGGTTTGTGGAGCTGTCAGGAATTTGAAGTAAAAACTTACGCTTTGTGACTAATTCCTACTTGTTCTTCACATAGGAGCAATTATCCCTGGCCTGGTGAGCAGTGAGGACTGCCCTCATGGACAAGCTGCAAGGCCCTGGGAAAGTCACTTGAGTTCTTGTAGTTTTTGTGGCCTGGGTGTGGTGGTTAAAATAGTGATCACCTCAGAGGCTGTGGTGAGTTAGGGAGACCCTCAGGCCTGGCACACGGAGGCTGCTCAGTAGATACTTGTTGACTGAATGAGCCTCATGTTGATCAGAGCCTCTGGCTGCAGAATGAAAATGGGAACAGGGGGTAGATCTTGCTCCACATCCCTTTAAAAAAATAAAATAAAAACTGGATTTGTCAGAGATCTTTATTCTGTTCTGGGAATATTTATTTCCCTTTAAGAATTCCTCCCAATAATCTGTGTGAATGTCTTTAATATGCTGTGAAAAGCTTGAAGAAATCCTTGTCAGCTGTCTATATATTCTTCTAGAAGGGAAAAAATGTTTTTCGCTTGTTTATGATCTTCTTTCTTCATTAAAGGAAAAAAAAAAGCTAGAATGCTAGAATGGAGCTCCCATAAGCGGGTGCCCAACCTAGATGTTGTGACTCTTTGTCTGGTGCTTTGACTCCTAAAACACCAGGGCCATTGAGAAGACAGTCAGGACATGAGAGGAAGAAGTCAAGAAGCGTGGGGTCCTGCAGTTTTCCTTCTCTGTAAAACCCATGAGGGGCAGTGAGGACCACAGACCTACTCCTGCCAAAGTACCACGGAGACTCCATCTGAGGCTTGCTTTTACCAACACCTCTCATCAGTGATTGCAGCTTCCTGACTATTAAGTATACTCTCAGAGACAGCTGCCTGAAGGGTCTCACCAGATAAGCTTATTTGATTGTTTTGGAGCAAGAAATAAATATGTTATAAATCCCCTCAAGTAATTTTTATGTTGCAAATTGGTCCTTCAGTCCCTTTTTAGTTTTCCTCGGCTCCTCCAAAAGGAATTCCAAATCACCGTGAAGGCATTCGAAAAAAATCATGGCCTGTAGAATCTTTTAGTCATTTGAAACCGACCAGGCTAACGGTCTAACCTGAACGTGGAATGGATTTCCCATCTGGGTTCCCATAGTAAGCAATTGTGTTTTTGTAACCTACACAATGAAGGGAGTTGTCCCCAGATGATTCAGCTACTTAGAATCTGCACTCCCTTTCTGAGAAAGAAATCTGAGGCATGGTGTTTATGTTAGACGCCAAGGTAATGCTTACTCCAAACTCAGCCCTCCGGCATCCACGCCAGGCAGAAACTACGGACAGGAAGTGGGGAGGAAGGTCAGCTACCCACCTTGGCCAGCAGCAAAATCATGGCCACTCACAATCTGTCATGCTTCCTTGGTGTCTGTTTCTCTCTCTCTCTCTCTCTCACACACACACACACACATACACACACACACACACCCTGAGTCTCAACTCCCTACCAGTATAAGACCATTCTTGATAAAATTCCCTCCAGCAAAATCAGCAGTAATCTGAGTTTTCTGCTCATTCAGTCTCAGTGGGAAGTTTGCCCTGTTGGAGTTTGACGGCCACAAAAACCAGTTTGACTGAGAGCAGCAGGGCCACAAGGTCTGACTGGTGCATGACCTCACCCACTTGGAATGACACCTGGACAATGACATTACCTCTTGCGCTTCATCCTGAGTCTGCGAGAGAGCTGGAGCCATAGAGACGATTAGGCATACGTACAACAGGACGCTTTTCTATTCAGAACTTGACCACATGACAAAGCTCCTGTCACCAGGGATCCCTGGAAAGTGGTGTTTAAAGATGAGCTGTGAACCAAGTGCCCTCACTTCCTGTTCTGTGGAACCGTCCACTCCCTGCTGACAGCCGCCTGGTGGGGCTGAGCTTTCAATGGCATGAAAGCAGGAGACAGAGAGCTCTGGCCCCAACCTTCCCCGCTCAGAGGAAAGCTCATTTTCACCTCAGAGAAGGAGGAACGTGGGGAAACCCTTCACTAGTTAGACCAGGGAAGGAAATGAAAGTAGGCTTTAATGATTCTCTCCTCTGTTGCAGGAGATTCATTTTTTAAAATTTTAATTACATATATCTCTTGTCTCTTCCATTTTGTTACAGTACAACCAAGCTTACTGACCACTAGCCATGTTCAGCTCTGACCCGTCCACCGAGTTCTCACCACAAGGGTGGAGCATCTTATTTGAATGATGCCAGGTTAACCTAAAATGATTTATCCTGTGGAAGTAGAACCCAAGTGATGAATCTCAAAATGATCTTATTCAGAAGTGGCAGAGAAGAGGCTCCTAAGTCTCGCCAATGTTTTTTTTTATCAGAAGCGGGTGTCATGAAGTGTCACAGGAGAGCAGCGAGCTGAAATTTCAAACCTCAGTTCTTGTGTTCTGATGAAAGAAAATTTAAAGTGAGACACCAAAAGCCATGCAAGAGAACTTTATTAAAAGTGAGAGTAGAGTGGAAGTGAGGTGAGAGTAAAGTAAGAGCAAAGGGAAGCTCACACAGAGAGCACGCTCAAGAGAGAGAGCGGGCCGTCTCCATGCAGAGAGCGACCAAAGAGACAATTCTCCAAGTTTATTACTGTTTGATGTTTGCCTTGAGGACCGGGGACCACCTTCTGCACTCTCTGCGGATCAGACATTCAACTCCTCCTTCACATTGGGCAATGGGGTTTTTGACCCCAGTTGGTCCTCTCCAGAACTGTCATGGCGGTCATGCTATTCAGGGGGGTTTCATCTACAAGTCAATCTCAATTATTGTGGGCACTGGGGTCCATGGCCAGTCAGAGGTTACCTTACTGCACCTGCACCCTTGGCACCATAACTTCTAGTTTTTTCTTGACTTTTATGATCCTGTTAAGAGTTAATCCCATAAATTCTTCTTTCTTGAGATACTGCCTGCCCCCATTAGCTCTTTTGTTTATCCTCAAGGTTTGTGTACTGATATTTTCTTACAAGTAATCTGCTATGAATTATTGACTCATCTGCCTTGGCAGTAACTTAAAGAAAGCTTTAACTTCAAGTAAACCTGTGAACCTGCCATCCATCTCACTACTCACTGCTAGCTGCTACCTAACAGAAGTTGTCCAGATGAGCCAAACATGTGCAGGAAAGAGTGTAGCTGTCTTCATCAAGGGGACCTGAGTAAGAGAAATCCGGATCATGCACTTGCCAGCCCTGTGACCTTGGCCTGCACACTTAATCCCCATGAGCCTTGGTTTCCTCACCTATAAACAGCGCCCTTCACCTAGGGGAGCTATAAGGTTCAACAACAATCAGGGAGACTGGAACGTGTCTGTTGTATGTACTATTCAATTGTCCCTTCTCCTGCTCCCTGCCTGTCTCTGAATGCGCAGGAAGCAGTTAAGTGTTATCCAGGAAAAACTTGTGCTTATATGACACTTGATACGATCAAAGGAAGCTTCCCCTGGAATTATTCTTGAAGCCACATTTTGTACATCAAACAAACAACAGGGATAATAATGAGTAAAGACCATCCAGGTGTGGTGGTACACACCTGCAATCTCCACCACTCGGGAGGCTGAGGCAGGAGGATCAAGTTCCAGGCCAGCCTGGGCAACTCAGCAATGCTTTGACTCAAAATAAAATTTTAAAAGGGCTGGACATGTATTCCAGTGGTAGGGCACTTTGCCTAGTACTTGTGAGACCCTGGGTTCAATCCCCAGTACCACACGTGCACACCCACAGACACACAAAACCTATACCAGCTGCTTATATAAAACGAAAACTTACAAATTTAAATACAATAAATGTCAATTTTGTCTAACTTTACATAAGATATTTTGATTTTGCTTAAAAGCATATAACCTTAGAAATGAACCTACTCAACTTCCCTATTCATTGGAACATTTGGCAACTGTTATTGAGAGCCAGGTAAATGCCTCACACTATGCTAAATGTTGGGTCCACAAAGAAGAAAATAGAAGGTCCCTGTTCCTGCTCCCTGGGGGAGGCTGAAGACTCATATTCCTGCGTCATGGTCTGATGGGCGCTGCCATGTGGGTGTGGCATGTCAAGAACAAAGTGGAGTCAGGAGTGCCCGGGGGCAGGAAGCGGGCAGGGATGTGACAGAAGGTATCCTGGGAGAAGTACTGAACCCAGCCAGGGAATAAGGCACGGTGGTGTCACTCAGGGCAAGAGGCACAGGGCCTTCCTCCTAGTGGGACTGGATACTAAAATGTGGGGTTGAGAACTCATGCCCAGTGCTCAGGGGCCAGCCTTCCAGTAGCACAGTAAAAGCTGTTCCTTCCAAAGGTAGCCAGGGATAGAGGGTGATTCCATGAGGGTTGAGAGAGAGAGAAGTGAGTTTTTTTAGAATGGTAGGAATTTTAGTATTTAAAAATTTGTCAGGAAACATAACACAGTGACCCAACGTGTATCAGAGTGATGGAATCCCAGAAAAGTAAATGAAATGCATTATACATGGAGCACAGACATCTTGCCTGAGAAAAAGGGTGGGTGGAAAGTAAATAACATTTGTTGAGTGATTGCTAAATGACATGCTTCAGGTTTACTCATGTTGACTCACTTGTCTGTATCACAACTCTGTGAGGTAGATTCTATTATTATTCTGTCTCAGAGAGGTTCTCTAAGTAAGGTCTCCTCCATCTTCCACCTATTATGCACTTATCACCATCTAAGACACTCTGTATTTTACTTTATGGTTATTTTTAAGTTGTCTCTCTCCTTTCAATACAATGGTAGGTTAATCCTTTGGGGTTTCTATGGAAAATACCTAAGAAAAACAATTTAGAGGAGGGAAGATTGATTTTGGCTCACAGTTTCATAGACTTCAGTACATGGTCAGCTGGGTCCAAGGCAGAAACATCATGGTGAAAGGGTTTGGTGGAGGACAGCATCTTACCTCATGGTGAGAAGCAGAGAGAAACAAGGGAGTGAGTTGTTCTGAAGCCATAGGAACGCTAGTATTAAAATTTTGTAAGAAAAGATAACAAAGGGGTCTAACATGTACTGGAGTGGTGGAGTCTCAGAAAAGTAAATAAAATGTATTCTAAATGGAACAGAGACACCTTGCTTAAGAGAAAGGGCAGAAGTTGAGAGAAACAGAGGATTCGGGGAAGGGACCAGGGACAAGACGTAGTCCCAAGGGCTCCCCAGTGAACTACTTCCTCCAACCATGCTCCACTTGCCAACAATTTTCACCTCCTCCCAGCGTCCATTCATATGATTAATCCATAAAGTGAATTGATCTTCTGATTGAATTAGAACCTCATGATGAATCACTTTGCCAAAGTCCCACCTCTGGACATTGCTGCATTGGGGACCAACCTTCAATACGTGAGCTCTTGGAGAATATTCCAGATTCAAATGATAACAAGTGGACATTCCTTAAAGGCAGAAATTTTGTTTTGTTTTGTTTATTACTGTATTCCTAGCACTTAGAAAATATAAAACAAGTAGGAATTCAATAAATATTGGTGAATAAATGAATGATAGAAACTGAGGTATAGAGTGGTTAAGAATTTGAATTAAAACAAATAGTATGGCAAAGCCTGGAAGTAACAGTGTTAGTAGCTACAAGAGCTTTGTACTGAGATCCTGAGCTCACAGAGAGACATAACAGAATTGAGGGTGGCAGAGATGAGCCATCAGTCTGGTAAGAAGAGGCTTAACAACACACTAATTCCCTTGCCTTATTCACTTTACTAGTCGACAATATTTACTGAGCACCTATCATTGGGGAAACAGTGGTGGACAAGGAAGAAGACTCTGGAACTGTTTGGGAAGGGAGGGAAGAGAGAAGTAGATAAAGGAAGCAAATGAATACATAAAATAATTTCAGAGGATGATAAATTCTGTGATAATTATAGACCAGGGCAATGTACCAGAGAGTAACTGGTGGGGGCAGAGCATCATTTAGGTCTTCAGAGAGAGTGTCTTTGAAAAGGTGGCACAGTCAAGTATCCTCTATCCAAAATACTTGGGAGCAGAAGTAACTTGGATTCTGGAGGACTTTTTCAAAATTTTGGAATATTTGCATATATATAATGAGATATCTTGGGGATGGAACCCAAGTCTAGACACAAAATTCATTTGTGTCTACTACATAGCATACACATAAATTGAAGGTAATTGTATTCAATATTTTTAGTGTACTTCTATTTTGACTGCAACCTGTCATAGGAGGTCAGGTGTGGGATTTCCCACTTGTGGCATCCCATCCATGCTCAGGTTTCAGATTTTGGAATGTTTTGGATTTCAGATGCTCAGATTAGGGATGGTCAAATTCCATGTGAGCAGAATCCTGAAGAATAAAGCTGCAGGAGAAGAAAATGCTCAACATGGGAAGACAGGGAGGCAGAGGTGGGGTAGGGCCAGAGGCTGGGGGTGAACTGAAACCCAGATGTCTGTGGAGATGGCAGTCTGACCACGGGAAACAGAGTTCATGGCCAGGAGGAAGGCCAAGACCATCTCTTAGGCAAGGTCTGGCTAGGACCATGGCCCAGTGGCTAAAGAAATTGTCCGGAGAAATACACCTGGCCTTAAGCCAAGAGCTAAACCAGTAAAGATCCTGCTTCTTCCAGAGTTAGGGGATCATTAGAAAGGCAGAAGCAAAGGGTGCCACCCAGAAGGACAGAAGGGTGGGAGAGGGGAAGGGACTCCTCATTATGAGTGAATTCTGTCAGTTCAAGTCTGAAAATTCCTTACACACAACCTTAAAATTGCAGGGTGTCCCCCAACAGTTTGCATTTCCATTGCATGTTGACCGGATCCAGGCAGCCACTGAAGGTGTGCACAGCCTCGGAGAGAATCCAGTACAAATAATACTTACCTGGGGTTGTGGTCCCCAAACTTGAGGGAACAAATGACTCATTGAGAATGTTTGTCAAAATTGCAGATTACAGGGCCCTGCCTAGAAATTCCTGTTCATAATGTTAAGAGCAGGGCCCCAAATCCACATGTGTGGTTCTAGTGGTCCCCGACAGGACACACCTCAAGAAATGAGAGTCTGGGAACCCCAGAAATAGAATGAAAATATGTGGTGATTGTATATAGGCTCATTTGTTTCTCTGGGGAGAGGATCGATATCATTGCAAGATTCTCATAAACTTGTTAAGAACCCCTTAGCAAGTTAAGAACTCCTTAACAAGTTAAGAACCCCTTAACATGTGGTAAGGTGCCTCTTGTCTAGTCTTGTTCATTTTTTAGGAATGAGGAAACAGTCCTGGGCTGTAAGTGACTTACCTGAGGCCACGAAGTTGGAGAACAGCAGAGATGGGCTCTCTTTCCGAGACCCTCCTTCTCTCCTCTCTGCCCTGCTGACTTGAGGGATGGGGAGAAAAGAAGAATAAGGATTTAAGCACTTGGGGACAAAGTTGATTTGTTTCCTCAGGTCAGGCTAGATTGTAATCTCACCGGTCAGAATGCTCAGGCCACACTTCCTCTTGGGCTCTCCTGCCTCACCCACCCCAGCTGGCCTCCTCAGATTTGGTCCACACTCTGCCCCTCTAGTTTGGGGCCAAATCCTTCATACCCTGAGTCCCAGGAATCATGGACTCTGCTCACCTTCTTCTGAACTAACAGCTTCCCACCTTGGTCCTTTTCATTTTTTTCCTCATATTGTTTTTCCTGTCCTGGTAATGGGGCCCCTCCAGTAACCATCCTACCCTGCAACCTGCTCTTCAAGGGCTGAATTTATTCCATGCCCAAGCCCTCCTTCTGCAAGGAATGCTAGAACATGAGACTAACAGCTTGTCTCTGCTTTCATGGGGGTAGCCTATGAAATCTCATCTTGGGATCCAGTTGGGTGGATAACCTGTTCACCTCCACGCCCTGGTCGGTGTGCTCTGACTACCACTGCAGGTTCTGTTAGCCTTGCCAAGTCTTTTTCTTCTATTTTGTCCTTTTCTTTCCTCCCTCTGTTCTCCCTCCCTCCTTCTTTCCTTCCTCTCCTCCTCCTCCTTTTCTACTTCCTCTTCCTCCTCTTAGTCTCCCCCAGAGCTGCAGCCCTCCTTGGCCCTTCCTAACAGGCCTTTGCATGACAGCAATACTCAGTAATAAAAGTGCCGGAGCCCAGTGTGTTTCCAGAAGCCACGTCTGCATGGTGCAGGTTTCTTCTGGAGGCAGATGTCCAGGGAGACTGGACTGAAGGATCCCTCCAGCAGAACTGCTGTGGACAGAGGAAAGAAGGCTACTCTAATGTTAAAGACATTAACAGACGAAGAAGGGAGCTCAGAGCTCAGGCAACTTGCCCCAGGTCACAAACTAAATCAGGGAGGAGGTAGAAGTGAGCACAGAGCCCTCAGCCTGGAGGCCATCCAGATGGCGAGGAGGAGGGTCTCACTCAGCTGGCCACACCGGCTGTATACTTGGCAGTTACTGGAAAGTTCAGTTAGACTTTTCATGTCCATGCTTTAATCTGGGGAGGAGTTGCACAGTGAATTCCTTGTGGAGAATTAATCATTTTCTCTGTTGCCTGTGACTGGAGCCGTTTCTCATGTCCTGCCCCTGGTTTCGTTTGTCCCAAGATTTCATTTGAAGGGCGGGGCATTCCCCCTACATCCTCCACCCCAGCCGGAGCTGCAATCAGGACCAATGAAAGCAAAGGACCTCATCCACCGGTGACTAAGAACAGCCAGTATTTAAGAGGTAGCAGGAATGGGCTGGGGAGTGCTTTTGCTTTCTGTACACACGGGCACTCTCATCTGATTTGGGGATCACCACCGACCGAAGACAGAGAGAAGGCGGACAGAAACCTCCCAGGCTCCAGCCCCCACCATGTGCTACGGCAAGTGCGCCCGATGCATTGGACATTCTCTGGTGTGGCTCGCCATCCTCTGCATTGTAGCTAATATTTTGCTTTACTTTCCCAATGGGGAAACAAAGTATGCCTCCGAAGACCACCTCAGCCGTTTCGTGTGGTTCTTTTCCGGCATCGTGGGAGGGGGCGTGCTGGTAAGTCTTTCAGAATTATTACAAGCTCAGAAAATTCTCTGTGGGCCAGAATTGTTCATTTTTTTCATGGCAAGTTTCTGTCATGCATATTTCCAAAACTAATGACTTGTTTTGATCATTCTTTTGAAAACAGATTGCAAAAGGTGGTGGTAAACTTTTTAAATTCTGTTTGATGTTGTTTCACAAATCTGAACTAAAAGTGAACTACTTTTTTGTTAAACTCTTTTACTCTCAAGCTAGTAAACACATATTCAGTTAAAGCAGATTTGAGAGACCATGGAGTTTCTGCACCAAAATGGGTAGTTATTTCACATTTGCTCTGGGGAGCTGGGAGAGGTTGGCTGGTTCTAAATCTACAGTTTTGGATCCAAATTCTCTGCTGTTTATTCTGAGGCATTTGTGACAGAGAAATTTAGAAAGAATGTAAGCTTTCTCCTAAGGCGTAGTGTCCAGGGAAAAAATCCTGCAGTTAGCAGATCAGAGTCTGAAGTTAATAGTAGAATGTGTTATTTTTTCCAAGGTTTGTTTTTATTGAAGTGAGAGGAATTTGCCTGCCAACCTGGGAGCTGAAAGTATTAGCTTCAACCTCAGAATGGAAAGAATGAGAGCAAACTGGAGTTTGTTACTGCAAAATGCCAGGATTAAGAATTTTAAGGAGATATTTTATGCAAGTTGTTAATACCATACGGAATAATTTTTCTTAGTCAAGTAAAAGACACAGAAACATTTAAACTCAACATACTAATTATGGCATGGCAAATCTTCTGTGAGTTTAAACATTACTGTTATGCTAGTAATACAAATATAATTAATACAAATTAACATAATCATCATCTGTAACATAACATTCCAGTTGAAGTTCCTTTTGACTTTAAACTTCAAATATTTCAAACTCACCTTATTTAAAGAGCTTTACTGTTATGCTAAACAATACATTTGTGTCTTCAAAGAAGTAGATCATATTTATTATAGATACTTTCATCTGAACCACTTACAAAATAGTTTCGGTTATTCTATTAAGAATTTGTGGGTAGCTACTATGTTTTACTAGGGAAAAGAGTCAGACTTTAAGACAGGGTTTAATGGTCCCAAAACAGTCTGTGTCTGAAACTGTTATGAACCTTTGCTGAATAGGCACACAAGTTATGTTTTACCCCTCTATTCTAGAGCCTTACCCCCTCCAGCTGGGGAAGGAACCCCGGTCCTCAACAGGTGCACACACTAGGCATCTGAGCTCCACTCCCGGCCCCCCGCAGAGTGCTTTAACCTATCACATGAAAACCAGCAGATGTTACATTTAGAGTTTATTTCTCCTCTGACTTTTTCATTCTTGAAGATCCTCAACCTAAAGCCAGTTGACACCATCAGAAATAAACCCATTTTTTACTAAAGGATGCTGGGCTTGTCCCCGTGGACCTGGGAGGACAGGAGTGACTTTCGTTTGCTTCCTGAGCAGGTGTTCTTGCCGGCGTTCGTCTTCATCGGGCTGGAAGAGCAAGATTGCTGCGGCTGCTGCGGCCATGAGAACTGCGGCAAGAGATGCGCGGTAGGTCCTCTGCGTGGGGTGTCGAGGACTCGCTCCCGAGGTCACCCTGGAGCTCCGTGGCTCACTGCTTGTGTTCCTCCTTCCCTAGCTGCTCTCTTCTGTCTTGGCGGCTCTCATCGGAATCGCAGGGTCCGGCTACTGCGTCATCGTGGCAGCTCTGGGCCTGGCGGATGGACCCCTCTGCCGGGATTCCCTGGGCCAGTGGAACTACACCTTTGCCAACACCCAGGGGCAGTACGTAATTGTTCTATTTGCAACAACCTGTTCTTACCACATGAGTCAAGGGACAACCTCATCACACTAAGCATCCATTCATCATCCACCCAGGTGGCCTTGATTGACGCTGACATTTGCACAGTTCAGGCAACCACTGGTGGCCAAGGGTGGAGGGCCAATTCCTGACGTGGACACGTTCCACGTGCTTTTTAATAGATTCACTGGATTCTGTCCTCATAATAACCCTTTGAAGTTACTTCCACTATTAATCCTATTTTACAGATGAGAAAAATTAGGCTCAGAAAGATGGATAACTTATCCAAGGCTACAGAGCTAGAAAGTGGTAGTCAGTGTTTGAACCTGGGCAGCCCAGCCTTCTTGTTTGTGCCCATAGAGGTCCTATGTTACACCAGAATTATCAGCCCATTAAATTTGATACATTTTATTATTTTATAAGACAATATTACAGTATCCTTATATAATAGGAATGGCAACTATATGAATTTAATAAAAACTCAGGACAGATCCTACACCCACCCCCATATGCACGCAGTCTTGCTGGCAATATCAGAACTATGCATGATGTACCCTTTATTTAAAATTATGAGGCTATATAAAAAGGTCTTATTTATAGCTTTAAAATCAGAGTAATTTAAGAGCTCTCATTGTTTTACATTGAACTTTACTTTTGATCACTTATGGAGAAAAGAAGAGAAACAGGAAACTGATGAATGTCATCATGAATGAGCCATGTATTTCTCTCAGCAGGAATTGATTTGGAGTTGATCTTTTCCTGATTCAACTTCTTAAAATTGAATATACAAAGTTTTGATTTTGAACTCTGTGAGTGAAAATAATATTAATGAATTTGGATTGTCCTCATATCATCAAGAATATTTGTCCTTCATGAATTGTATAGCATTTAGTGATGCTATGGATACGTATATGTGTATGTATATGTATATTCTTCCCCCTCCATGAGATCATGAACTTAGAATTAGTTACACTTCTCTGAGAAGAGGAAAAAGTAAACTGAACTCTCTGCAACTTGGTTCCTTCATCTGTAAAATAAAACCAGTGGCAGTTGTTATGAGAATTAATGAGATAATACACGAGCAATTCTCCCACAGATTGGTGCGTTGCCACCAACGCTTACGATGAACACAACACAATGGTAGCCTCTGAAGGAAAATTGGCACTTAATAAATTTTAGTGTTCAAAATTGTCATTAATGTGATTCATCTTTGTTCAGAACATACTGAATGTACTAGTAGAAAATGATCACTCATGTCTGCAAACATATAAAACTACAACATGAAACTGCCTCTAAAGATTTTGTGATTTATGCAGTTGGAATGCAGGGAGGTAGGAGTACCAGTGGACAGATTTTATAGTTGTTTATGTGCTCCTCCCATTATCTGCTCTAGCTTCTGCAAGAAGCTCTTCCTCTGTGTCACTCCTCATTTGAGCCTGTCCAGGGACTTCAATATGGGAGGAACTAACAGTCCCACACCTCTGGTTGGTTTCACAGTAGCCAAATGAAGCCAAGGAATTTTTGATGTCGTGACCTGAAATTACAGATTTTTTGCTCCACTGATGTAGAGAGGCAGAGCTAGGACGGAATCTTGTTTTTGCTTTTGTTTTAAATCAGTAAATTGAATCTCTGATTGGCTCAATGGGCCATTCCAAAGTTAGGTCTTGAGTTTCAAGCCCTTTTGTTCTGCTGTGGCAGGAAGAAGTGATAAGGAAAGAATTGTACCAGACGTCTTTGTGGAGTTAAGTCAATTCTTGATTTTCCCACATGATTAAATCCTGCTTCATTAAGACTCCAAATATTCTATGCTGTAGCAAAGGCTGAAATTCTGGGAAAGTCATCAGAGCTGTAGTTTGTTTTTTTGTTTTGTTTTGTTTTTCAGACAAGAATAATATCCAGGTATTTAGAAAATGCCTGAAATCATTTTATATATGTATGTATGTGTGTGTATGTGTGTGTGTGTGTGTGTGTGTGTGTGTATCTTGATAGGACCTCAGCACAATTCAATGACTTTTTTCACAAAGTAACTTCAGGTGGTTATTTATCATCCAGCTACTTTAAAAATGTGTTTGGTGCCTACTGTGTACTAGATACTGTTCTGGCAGCTGGGTATACAGAGCTGAATTGGTCTGATTCCTGCATTTGTGGAGCTCAGCCTTGTTGAATAGGTGTATCCACAGGTGTTCTCCCAGGGCTAGGCTAGGTGCCCTTCTTCTCTGGCCTTGAGAGTTACTGAGTCAGTGCACTTGGCATTGAGATTGCCAGTACTTGTCTCTTCCCTTAGATACCAGGTTCTTTCAGGACAGAACCCATGATAAGTTCCCCCATCATATTCCCACACCCGCTTGATGTGCAACTTTGTACAGTGCTCCACGGTTCTTGTAGTGAATGCAGCTTGCTACATGTTTTTCTAGGTGTGTGGACATAGTGTCAGGAGAGTGAAGAGGAGCCTTCAAATTGGTCAGATTTAATACCTGTGTTTCCTGTCGTAAATTAACTTATTCCTTAAAAGCAAAAAATAATTTTGTTTACAATGTCTCAGTTGAAAACTCTAGCATATTAAACCTCTAAACTTTGCAGAAGTTCAATAATTTTCAGAAAGAACACATTATGTTTTAATGAAATGATCTAAATTATTATCTTAAAGTTCCAAAAATCTAATGTAAGAAAATTATATTTTCTAAATTAATATTAACTCAATATTAATATTTTATATTACTAAATCCAATCACTCAATAACCAAATAAATATTAACTGCCTTTTACATAGACAGCAATTAAGCAACAATAAATTGGAAAGCTGAGTAAAACAACTCCTCTGTAATTCTGCTCCCTTAATATATGGAGTGTTTTGACATTTTCACATCTGCTATTAGTTCAAAGACACACACATACATGAATTTGACTTAGCTTTAAGCATGGCATAAATACAGTTTTGCATTTTTGTTTTGGTTTCCAAAAATTCATGTCTGTTATTAGAGAACATAAACATCATTAAAAAGTGAAGATTTATAACCACCATCAAAAAAGCAACTCATGAGCTCTCCCATTAGGTGTGATCCCATGTCAGAAATTTCTTCTTACCCACAGGTACCTCCTGGACACCTCCACCTGGTCCCAGTGCAAGGAGCCTAGGCACGTTGTGGAGTGGAATGTAACTCTCTTCTCTATCCTCTTGGCTCTTGGTGGAATTGAATTCATCTTGTGTCTCATTCAAATAATAAATGGAGTGCTTGGAGGTATCTGTGGGTATTGCTGCTCTCGCCAACAGGTAAGAACCCATGTGAATACATCCTGGCCTGGTCCTGGTATATATATTCAGTTCCCATAATGCACTGTTCTCTTTCATCAAAGAGAAAAGGCAAACCCAAACCTACTCAGCCTCCCAGCAGATGTTCTCACATCATCTCTGTGGCAATGCACCCGGGACATGTGCTGTCAATCCCAGGATGTCTGGACCTTCACAGTCTCTGGGCCATCTTGGATCTCTGCAGTCAGCTCTATGTGCACAGGAGCATGCTGCCCATAGATACAGCGCCCCCTTCACTTGCCCTGCTGTGGTTACGGAGACACAAAAGGGATGTCTGAGCTACCCTCTCCGTGCTTTTTCTCATGTTCCCAACTGATACACATGAAGAAGAGGCCACATTCATTACTCGACCCATTTTTCAGATGAGACTATGATTCAGAGATTAAGTAATATGTCTAAGATGACCTAGTCAGGAAGTGACAGGCTTCAAACCCTTGGTCATCTTGTACCACAACTCTAGCTCTTAACCTGGTACTGTGCTCACCATCCTGTTGGATTTTATACCATTCCTTCCTAATAAGGAGCCACAAAATGATCTAAGCTGCTAAGTACTAGCAGCCTTTGAATAGCAGCTCTGGAAACCTTTCTCCATGAAAGAAAACCAGGAAGCACTTGTTTCCTGAGGATATGATTTAGGAGAGATATATGCATTCTTGGAAGCAGAGAAAGTTCTTGTTTCTATATTCTCCTGAAAGATATATACCATTGAATTGATGGAAGTCAAGCTTCAGTCCAATTTTGGGAGGGAGTTTCTTTTAGGTCTCGTTCTCTGAAATGGGATGAGTTAAACTGACCCTTATTTCATTTAAATTTTCTAAACCATTCACTTCTGTTTCCAGTTTTCTTTGCTTTCTTTTAAAATAAGACAAAAACCTAATGGAAACTGAAAGTTCATTGCAATCATGGAAAACTTGGTTGTAAATAAATGGAAACTTTCTATAATTTTGGAAAGGAAATTAAAATAAAAATTGAGTTTTCCTTATCAGGCAAGCACAGTGGGATTAATAATTTCTTTGAGATCCTGCCAAATTTCCAGGAAAACAACTGAGTGGGAACCCTTTGGGGCGGGGCTGTGTTCAGGCCACATCGTTGGGGGCTGCAGAGAAGAATCCTCTTGGGACTTCAGATGGACCTATCTTTAGCCTTAAATTTCACAGCGAAGCAGAGTTTAAAGTCAGTGGGTCCTAGCACTAAGGACAGGCATAAGAAGTCAGTTGGTGGTTGATTTGGCAGGAAGTGACATTTCCCCCAAGTTAGGCAAAGACACTGGCTTCCCATCCTGCACTGTAGGAGTGGCTTCTCCCCAGACACTGTGGAAGATCCCTTAATTTGTTATTAGACAAAAGACAGTTTCAAAGCACAGAGCTTTGTGTAGGACAGTGGGTCACTGACTGGGTAGCATTTAATTTGAAAGGCTATTCACACTGAGTTTTCAGTGGGAGGCTCCCATGACATTATCTTCTAAATCCCTAAAAGGAGAGCCCCACACAAACACACCGTGGTACCCCATGGTTTCCATGCGCACCTTTTGCAGCTTTACCAGGGAAGACAATGGGGACTGTTTGTTTAGGAAATATGTCATGGGCATCGTCTACACCCTAGCAGCGGTTGGCCAAAGCTCTGCTGAAGTTGAGATCATTGTTTTGTGTTCACTCAAACAAGAATGTAAAGGAGAGAATCGCCATTGTTCGTTTGCCCTGATCATGAACTAATGCATCTTTCATTTTCTTTACAGCAATATGACTGCTGAAAGAACCACCCAGAAAAACCACAGGCTTCCTCTATTTCATTGTAATTTATATATTTTACTTGTATTATTGTAAAACTTTGTACTAGGGTATCATACTCAGCATATCCTACTTTTATAAAGGTGTATAAAGACTGGCATCTTCACATGATGTCAGTGTTTGAACTTAAACTTTTTTTTTTTTAATGAGAAAACAAACTATGCTCTGGAGGTAACTTACAGAGTGAGAGACAGTCCTCAGCATATCTGAGGTCAAATCTGTAACGTTTAGAATAAAAATCACAATACAATTGCATGTGTGTGTGTGTGTGTGTGTGCGCGCAGGCGCGTGTTTAAATGTGTGCATGTGTTTTTTAAGATGAAGAAGAAACCCAACAACCTGAAAATATGTATTTTCTTCACTGTTTATATGGTGTTTCCCATTGCTATGTCCAAATCTCTACTAAGAGGCCTTTTGAATGGCTTCCTGTTCTGTGAGACACCAGTACGTGCCTGATTGGGAGAGCCTGTTGAGAATGCTTCGACCCAAATGAATAAGCCAAACCACGCGGCTCTGCTGGTTCTGTGAACGCCACCAGATCCTAAGCTTTTCTGACATGTGAAAAGCGTTTGTCCTTTAAAGACAAGTACCAAGGATTCTGTGTTTAAAGAAAGAAAGGCCCGGATAATTGGACAAGAAGAAAGCTGGGAAATGGAATAAAGCAGTTGACCCACATCATGGGGAGAGGAGAGAGGGGAGCTCAGACTGAGAGCCACAGGAAATACTCCCCAAAAGCAATGTCCCTGATGAAATAAAATATTTACCTCCATTTTGCTGTTGTTGCTTAGTTTCATGGTCCTTAAAGTTCCTCCTTTTTTCTTCCTGGTTTTTGTTTCTGTTACAGGGCTGGGGCCTTCTGGAAAACTGAGACAGCATGAAGGACCACCCCCACCCCAGTCAAACTCCAATTCTTAAGATCAAGTCAGAGAGATTTCAGACATGTCACTCTGAGTAACAGGCATGAGTTTATTAGAAGGGCTAGGAAAAGGGAAGGGGCCACTCTCTAGGAAGAGACTGGGTCCTCTCAGAGAGGAGAGGGACAGCGTGCCTCCCTGCATTCCAGTTTTATTGGGGATCCAAGAGAAGTTTCCCTGGTCCCACCCAGGTCACCTCTTGACTTTTGACTAGCAGCAGGATGACATCTGACTTTCAAGTCCCCATTGCCATGACAACTCTGGGTCACTCGAGCCCATACCGATGGGTTCTAATTGGATTCTACCAGAAATCCTTCCAGTTTTTTTGGTTAGGAGGAATTACCCTTCTCTCCCTGAGTTCTGGAATCTGGTCTATGAAAACAGTCACAGAAGGCTCCCCCTGTAGGGTAACTTGGGTTCCTCTTATCGACATTATCTCAGGCCTGCATTTCTCCTGCAGACAACAGGCAGTTTGCTGAGGAATGTGACATACGCCTTCCACTTAAGCCATGCAGGCTGCAGGTAAATTACTTCTTGGAAAAGAAAGCATGAGGGGGTCAGCACAGTGGGTCCAGTTTATAGAATTATTCCTTTAGCCTTGTATTCCCACCGCTAGCGTCTGTCTGTCCCCTATCTGTTCCCATTTTGCAGGTTGCATGGTCCCTGTTGCTAAGGGCGTCCTGCCCTCTATTTTCCCAATCTCACTTTCTCTGCCTTAACCCCTCTTCTGCCTTCATATAATACCCTAAATTGTCATCTCTGTGCCATCCCTTGGAGTCACCACCCAGTGAGATGATTCTTTTCTCCCAGACACTCCAGGCATCAGGCTCCTGGGGAGGTCAAGAGCCATTTTCTTTCTTACTGTACAGAGTTAGTTTTTCTGAATAGACAAGATCCCCTGGCCTGTCTCCAGGAATGGTGTGCTTTTGGTGTCCACTGTCCTGAGCAGCAGACAGTGGGTTAATAGAGAGCTTCTCTAGCTGTTAAACAGCTGGCTTCTCCTGCCAGCAACGTGCCCCTGGGGGCCCCTGACAGAGGCTTCGACCTGGTTGTACTGTGTCCCACGGCAGTCTGGTGAAGCCTATAGATGTTTCCTAAGAAAAATGTTTAAAAATACAGAAGGCATATAGGATTACAAAGCAAACCAACATATTGGGATATTCTATCAAAATGTTTTTAAATAATTATACTGCAGTTGTCCTGACAGCTCTGTCATCTCACAGGACAGTGATGGGGTAGGTATGCTATAGCTATAGCTGCTGTCTGATGAGGCCTTCTAAGAACATACTGCGCTTTTGAAATGCAATTTAAAAAGATACCTGAAGCAACTTAAATGTGATATGAAAACATAATTTTTTCCAAGAAAATATAAAATACACACATAAATTTTATCCTATAGATCAAAGTGTGATCAGTATTGCTGATAATACTTTGGTTTATTGCATAAAATCATGATGAAAGGAAATACTCAAATCTGGTTAGAGGTTAGAAACAATTAATGATATTTTTTGTTCAGGTTTTATTCCTTGTCCTCAGCAAGATGTTTGTGGCTAGGTTCTGAGAGAGCTCTGCTCTGCAGTAGAGAATCCTAAAAGAAAAAAAAAAAGGGCATAGCAACCAGTTTTAAGGACCATTTTTACCTAAATCTATCCATAGAAGAAATGGAAATTATAATTATTAACCGTTGTGGCAATAATGGCAATTCTTATTGAATTCCTTCAATGAGTTATTTATTATAATTAGTTTTTACACATTTTATTTCATTAAAATCTCTCTTTGCTCTCTTTTACAGAGCAAAAATATTGCTGACACAAAATACTGATACTAAATACTTTGGCAAGGTAATTTATCTGCCCAAGACTGCATATTTAGCAAATAAAAACTGTGGTTTCATCTGGGTCAGTCTAACCTGTAGACCTGTGTCTTTCCTCCCCTCTCCTGCCCTCCTCCATGTCCTCTCGCACTCCCAACCATGAGCAAAGAGTCTTCTCATGGTCCAGCACTGAAACCCAGATGCTCCACCCACCTACTGGGGGCTGTGAGGCCCCTGGGACTCTCCATCACTCTATCCCAGAGCCTGTGACTCACAGTTTCCCCTGGTTTGTGAATTCTTTAATAGTAGGCATTGCATTGCCCAGAGGAAAGAGCTTGCACAAGTTACCATGTAGCCTTGTAAAGTTCTGTGTATAGCCTATATCTTGGCCTGAAATATCCTAGATCTCTCAGTTTGGCTGGAAACTCCCTCCAGGATTGTTCTGAAACAGCTCACCATTACGCAGCAACCTAAAATCAACAGAAATTACTGTAGAATCTGAATCATTTTAATAGCACTCTTGGCCTCTGAGTGTCTATTCACCATAGTTACCAGATTCACAGATAACAACCTGCATGAAGGAAATCTCTTGAAATCTAAGAAAACCGGTGGAACATTACCTGCATTGCCATTTGAATTTCTTCTATGTGTGTGAGATTTCCTGGATTCTGTTTCCTCTGATTATATTTACTCATGGTGGGAACAGATGTGGAATTTGGTGTAACTTTTCAGAACAGCAATTTGGTGCTGTGCATTAACAGTCTACAAAGTCCGTACATCAGTTTTAACCCAGTGTTTTTATTTTTAGAAGTCTAAGAGAATCCTCAGGGATGATCCCAGTAGTTAAGCTTCCAGGGATAATTACGGACATATTGTTTATAATGCCAAGAAAACTGAACAAAATGTCTGACAGCTAGAAATTGTTTTGATAAAAAATAGTCAATACAATGAAATGATAAAGGGCTATTGAACCAGGGTAAATAATGTAGACCACACCTTCCAGGAAAGAGAAGGCTTTTAAACAGAGAAAAGATGGGCTCTCTGTATATGCATATTTGTATGTATATACTTGATATATATGAAAAAATTTTGAACAGATTCTACATGATTTTTATCTTGAGTCTTACCTACATTTTCTGAAGTTTACATAATGAAGGCATAGTACTCTAAAAAAAGAAAACAAAAATGAGAAAAGATTCAGGCCCCAAATCAGTCAGGAAGCAGCCCGCAGTCTTTAAAGAGACTCCCAGGTGTGTGAGAGCCATTGTTCTCGCTCTCAGACAGAAGAATTATTCTGCTCAGACGCTGGAGGGTCACACCTGCACTTAGGTGGAGGGATGGCTGGGTGAAGCAGGTGTCCCCTCAGGCTGACAGCACTGCAGGGGCCACGCTTCCATTTGGCCTTGGGAGAAGTCAGTGAGTGTGTGGCTTCTACGTAGATCTTTACCTTGTGTATTGGCCTTTTACTGGGGCTTTTGGTAACACAGCCTGAATTTTCCTGGTTGTCCTTTTCTGAGGTGAGAGGAAGGTTAAAGCAAAAATACAGGACTTGGTCCATTTTCTTTAGGGAAATGACCCAATGTGCCTTCGCAAAGAGAAAAACCAAGTCACCCACACTAAGCTGATACAAATTTCTCCTTCTTTTTAAACATTAAATCTTGGTGTGTGTGAGTTTGGGTCAGTTTAGGTACTTCCTTGAATTATTGTAATTAAACAAGACTGCTAGGTTTTTCTGGTGCTCAAGTTCAAGTTTACTTCCCTGAAATCAATCAATCAATCTCCCCCTTTCTTCCTCTCTCTCTTTTTCTCTCTTTACACAAACACACACACACACACACCCCTACACACACATTTTTCTAGTATTCAATTAAAAATTGTCTTCAATTAAAAAGAGCAAATGAGACAACTTGGATGAATTGTACAAATTATGAGAACCCAAACCACCTCTCCACACCTCCCACTTGTGAGGGCAGTTCTGGATATAACCTCAACTACCATAGCTAAATCCTTAGAACAGAGAGATGGCTCCCTTTAGGTCACATTTCACATGCCGTTTTTACACAGGAGCAACACTCAGTTCCCCACTGCCGCTGTTTCAAGGTATCTGCACTCACAAGGTGCCTCCTGCAGCTGGAAGACCCCTGTGAGCTTTCCACTCGCTTTAATTCTCACCACATCTGTCTGTTTCGGGTCTACAGATGTCCTTGCTTCCTGTGCAGGGCTCAGGGCCAATTGCAGCAGCCTCTCCTTTCTCAGACCGTAGACCCTTCCTGGAAGAGTTGGAAAGCTAAATCAGAGTAGTGGGCTGGCATCTCTCCCATAGCTAACTCCACATCACCTACGACAGTCATGGCTAACAAAGGATCCTCAAACCAAGACAGCTCTCTAATAATTGCTGGAACCTATCACTTTTACCCTTCTTAATAAATTATGTTTTTTTCTGTTTTTTTTTGTCTCCCCTAAAATATACAGCTTGGTAAATTTTTACACACGTGTACACCATATAGGCACCATCCAGATCAAGATTTGGGATATTTCCATCCCTGCAGGACCCCCTCATGTCACTTCCAGGCAATGTGCACCCCACACCACTACACACACTCAAGTGAACAATAACTCTGATTTCTATCTCCATGGATGTGTTCTTGAACTTTATATAAATTTATTCATAAAGCACATTCTATTTTTGTGTCTTTTTTTAAGGAGTTCAAAACACTTGGGCTATAAACCGGGCACGGTGGCGCAAGCCTGTAATCTCAGCACTTAGGGAGGCTGAGACAGGAGAATCCCAAGTTCAAAGCCAGCCTCAGCAATAGCAAGGCTCTACACAACTCAGTGAGACCCTGTCTCTACATAAAACACAAAATAGGGCTGGGGATGTGGTTCAGTGGTCGAGTGTCCCTGAGTTCAATCCCTGGTACCAAAACAAAAACAAAAAAAAAACTTGGGCTATAAACTGTGATGTATTCTATTGAAGAGAAGATGACTCTTTCAGGAAAGTTCCAATACTGAATAATGAAGTTATTTGCCTGAGCCAAGAGTCTCTTGGAACAGGAAAGCTATGGTAATGCAGAATATGGACTCAGAAAATCATGTTCATGTAGCTGAGGAGCAGTTTCTGGTTTCAGTCTTCAGTGCCTAAGTTGTGTGTGTGTGCACGCAGGTGCGTGCACGTGTGCTTTTATGTCTGAGGACAGCAGATGATTTTGGCTCTCTGAGGTTCCTCCAGGTTGCCTTGTTTTTTGTTGATGGCCGCTTGGGTTGTGTCCAGTTTGGGGATCTTAGGGAGTGTGCTTCCATGATATTTCACCCATATGTTCTGGTGCAAATGATATTTGGTTTTGCCTTGATGAGTAATCAAGCTGTCAATGCAGCTTCTTCTGTTGCTGTAGTTAGCTTCCCAGAGGTCCCAGAATGTCCCCTGGCCTCATACCTCAAGGCTGGGCTCATCCCTTCCCGCTGAAGGGACTAGCGACTGCACATTGACTATTATGGATTGTCTGTTGCCACTCGCTGCACACCATGCTGCAGACACCACTGTGAAGGAGACTTCCCAAGCCCTGTGAGAGCGGAGGGCTCTACGATGTTGCTCACTCTTTCATGCCCAGCTTCTAAAACAGTGACCAGAATTCAGCATGTACTCAGTGATCGACAGTCACCAAAATGTGGCTTATGGGCCAACGCTCGTCCATTGCCTGTTTTGTTGATGAAGCTTTGTGGGAACATGGTCACATCAGTTCCTTACATGTTGTCTGTCCTGCTTCTCCGCTACGCTGGAGTTAGGTAGTTGTAACAGAGAGCATGCGTCTCACAAAGCCTAAAATATTTATTCCCTGGCCCTTTAAAGGAAATTCTTGTTGACTTGCCTACCACCCAGCTAGAACAGATATTAAGGCTGTATTAGTTCCTTAGGGCTGCAATAACAAAGCTCCACATACAGGGTAGGTTAGTACAACAGAAATGTATTATCTCATGCTTCTGGAGACCAGAGGCCCTTAATCAAGGTGTGGTGGGTCTGTGCTCCTTGGAAGGACCTGGGGAAGGATCTGCAGCCGCCCTTCTCCTGGCCTCTGGTGATCTCAGACATTCCTTGCCTTGCAGGTGCCTCTTTCCCCAGTCTCTTCACACTTGTCTTCCTTCTGTGTGGGTCTATCTCTGTGTCCAAATTGCTACTTTTAATGAGATCACCAGTCATATTAGATTAGGATACACCCTAATGATTCCATTTTAAGCTTGATTACTTCTGTAAAGACCATATTTCCACAAATAAGGTCACATTCTGGGGTAGTAGATGTTGGGAATTCAACCTTTTTTTTTTTTTTTTTTTTTTTGATGGGGACACGATTTAACCATTTACAGAGGAAGACATAGTGGTCTCTGTCAGAGATCTCATCAGATGTAAGACCTGAAAGATGCCCTTGAAAATATCTGGGAAATAGTGTAGACTGCCCAAATCTTTCTGAAAATTCACCACAATGAGCATTTCCCTCATTCTGAAAGTATTGCTGTCAAATCTGTTTTACCCAAAACTTGCAAGTTTTTTTGACCAGAAGCTGTGGAAAGAGCATGAAAAACAGATGAAATGAAAGAAGAAGCACAGAGGTGAGAACATAGTAATCTCTCATTAAATGGCAATAGGTGGGTGAGTTCAGAGGAGTCCTAGGATAACAACCAGAGCTTAGCTGGAAAGTAGAAAATTCCCCGCAGAGTGGCTGCTGCCTGCTCAGGGGACAGCAGTGCCAACGTGCCTTGCTCCTGCTTTCTGCTCCCCAGCTGGTCTGCGGTGTTTCCTCCCTTATTCCAGTTCTCCAAGGGAACACTATGTGCCCTTTAAACAATCACGTTCCCTAGGTTTGGCATGATTGGAGGAAATCCTGACTTCCACTGTTGCAAGTTTGGGGAAAAAAAATTTCTATTGTAGCTGACTTGGTCTCCAAGCGAGTGACTTCTCTGAGTGGGAGAGATGACCGAATTTCAGAGCTGTAAATCAGATGACCGAATTTCAGAGCTGTAAATCATCCCATTACAAGACCTCTCATCCCTCCATACTTTAGAGTCAAGATAGTTCTCACCCAACCACATTACTGAGTCCCAATGTGTCTATTATGGGTGCACGTGTGGGAAGCGTGGATTTGTCACCCATAAATCCTTGAAAACTTTGAAAAGTAACTTCCATGTACATTGGTCCACATGTCCTCTTGTGTGCGGCATAGAAGGATGGGGACCAGGACACGGTGTGGCTGTGGGGCAGACAAAGATGAATGTTGAAAGAGTTCAATGACATGACAAATTAGTTAACCAGTTTCTTCAAATGCAAACGGAATGACTCAGTCTTCAGTGTCCCTGGCCAGAGGGTCAACATGTCCCATGAATCAGGTCATCTGGAGTGATTGGGAGCTCCTTTGGCCCAGGGAGGTATCACACTGGAGGCAATGATGGGTATCATCTCACGTAAGAAGATAAGTATTCAAGTCCTTTAGTTGGAACTCCTTCCGCATCTGAAAACATCAGAGTTGGTGGTTATGGGACATGTCAGGTGGCAGAATGGGGCTCAAGATTAGGAGAAAGGGGTGCTGGGATTGTGGTGCAGGGGTAGCGTGCTCGCCTAGCATGCGTGAGGCACTGGGTTCGATCCTCAGCACCACATAAAAGTAAAATAAAGATATTCTGTCCACCTACAACTAAAAAAGTAAATAAATATTTTAAAAAAAAAAAAGATTAGGAGAAAGGCTGGGTGTGGTGGCGCAGGCCTGTAATCCCAGCACTTTGGGAGGCTGAGACAGGAGAATCATGAGTTCAAAGCCAGCCTCAGCAACGGCGAGATGCTAGGTAACTCAGTGAGACCCTGTCTCTACATAAAACACAAAATAGGGCTGGGGATGTGGCTCAGTGGTCGAGTGCCCCTGAGTTCAATCTCCAGTACCAAAAAAAAAAAAAAAAAAGATTAAGAGAAAGAGTGAGGAGGACCGTGGAGGGTCCCTGGACCTTCCCTGAATACCACCTTTCCATGACTGCTGCCCCCCTCCTTCCCATCAGCATTCAGAAACAGTTCTGAAGGTAGGGCCAGCCAAACGGACCCAAAGACCCAAAGTTTCTCTCCTTCTGAATTTGAAGACTCCTCTGTGGTTCTTTGGAACTCATTTCTCCTTTAGTGTCACAGGGAATTAAATGACAACTGAAGTCATACTGGGTAAGCACATGTAAGTAGCTGGAGAACCTGGGAAGTTTGAATACCTGAAGAAACACAGGAAGGACTCCGGGACTCAGGAGCTCTGGATGAGTCCTGGCTGCTGATCTTGAACAAGTTCTATTTCTCTCGGAGCCTCAGTTTCCTAATCGTAATGTGAAGATGATAATGTTGCCTGGGATGCCTGCCATGGTTAAATGGGACCCCACATGAAAATCTGTTATAACTCTAAAGTTTTCTGTCAAATGTTTTTATTTCGGCCATGAAGGAAAAAAACTACCAGAATGATAGTTGGATTGTGTTATCACTCTCCTCGGTGATTGCTCCTTCTTCCTCTTCCTCACTCAAGTTGTGAAATCTGGGATTCCTCCCCTTTGAACTTAATTCAGGTATAACTGACGAATAAAAATTATATATACCCAAGGCATGCAATGTGATGATTTGATGAATGTATACGCTGTGAATTGAGTACAACAATCAAGTTAATTAGCATACATATTAGCACACATAGTTACCATGTGTGTGTGTGTGTGTGTGTGTGTGTTTGTGCATGTGTATGTGGGGTTAGAGCACTTCAGATCTACTCTTAGCAAATTTACAGTTATATATATAATTATATTACATAATATTATATATGATATGATATACATAACTATAGTCACCATACCATACATTAGATTCTCAGAATTTATTTATCTTACAGCTGAGTGTGTATCCTTGGATCAACATCTCCCAATTTTCCCCACCATCTCACCTGTAGAAACCAACATTCTAGTTCTACAAATTCAATACTTTTATTTTTAAGTTTTAAATATTTCTTTACCACATTTATTCTTTTTGTTTGTTTGTTTGTTTGTTTTTGAGGTCAGATCTCACTAGGTGGCCCAGGCTGGTCTTGAACTCCTAGGTTCAAGCCATCCTCCTGCCTCAGCCTCCCAAGTAGCTGGGACCACTGGTACACAAGACTTCACTTGGCTTTGAATTAAACTATTGTAGATTCCACATATAAGTGAGATCATACTGTATTTTTTCTTTTTGTGTTTTACTTATGTATTTGAGCATGATGTCCTTCAGAGTCATCCATATCATTGCAAATGGCAAGATCTTCTTTTTATGGCTGAGATTCCATTGTGTGTGTGTGTGTGTGTGTGTGTGTTATTGCCTTTATCCATTCATCCATCGGTGGACACTTATGTTGTTTCCATATCCACAAAGAAGCTGATGTAAAAATGGGCAAGGGCTTGAATAGTCATTTTCCCAAAGGAGACATACGAACGACCCCAAGGTAGATGAAGGTGCTCAGCATCACTGACCATCAGGGAAATGCAAATTGGAACCACAGTGAGATTCACCTCATCCCAGTAAGAATGATAATAATCAAAAAGACAAGAGATAACAAGTGCTGCCAAGGGCGTAGGAAAAAGAAAGCCCATATACATTGCCAATGGGGATGTAAATTGGTGTAGCCATTATGGAAAATAGTACATAGGTTCCTCAAAAAATTAAAAATAGAACTATCATATGATCCGGCATCCCACTTCTGGGTATTCACTCAGAGGAAATGAAATCTCAAAGAGGCATCTGCATCTCTGTGTTCATGGCAGCACTGTTCACAATAACCATCTCGTCCACAGCTTTGGATAAATTCATTCCGAAGTATTTTGTGCTTTTTGACACTCTTACGAATGGATTATCCACGTCTTTTTCCAATAATTTGTGGTTAGAAATGCAACTGATTTTTATATGTTGATTTGTGTCTTGCAACTTTACTGAATTCGTTTATTGGTTATAATCATTTTGTGGTGGAGTATTTGGGTTTATATATAAGATCACATCTTCTGCATTAGTAATTTCCCTTCTTGCTTCCCAGCTTGGATGCCTTCAATTTCTTATTTTTGCCTAAATGCACCAATTAGAATGTCCAGCACTTTGTGGAATGGAAGTGACCTGAGTAAGCAGCCTTGTCTCATTTCTGGTCTTAGAGAAAAAGTTCCCAGGTTCTCGTCATTGAGTATGTTAGCTCGTCATATATGACTTTTATCATCTTGAAATATCTTCTCTATATGATTTGTTGAGAATTTTTAATCATGAAAGAGCACTGAATTTTGTCAAATGTTTTTCTGCCTCTATTGAGGTAATCTCAAGGTTTTTATCCTTTATTCTGTTAACGTGGTGTATTACATTTACTGATTTGCATAGGTAGAGTCATACTCGCATTCCAGGTATAAATCCCACTTAATCAGGATGTACGATCCTTCTCATGTACTGTTGAGTATGCTTTGCTGTTATTTGGTCAAGGATTTTTGCATTTATTTTCTTTTTTTTAATTTTTTTTTTAATATTTATTTTTTAGTTGCAGGTGGACAGAATATCTTTATTTTATTTTTATGTGGTGCTGAGGATCGAACCCAGTGCCTCACGCGTGCTAGGCGAACACGCTACCACTGCGCCAGAACCCCAGTCCTGCATTTATTTTCTTCTGGGATTTGGTTTATAATTTTTTTACTTGCAGTGTCTATATCTGGCTTTAATATGAAGGTTACACTGGCCTCATAATATGAGTTTGGTGGTATATCTTCCTCTTAAAATTTTTGGAAGAGTTTGAGGAGTATCGACATAAGTTTTTAAATGCTTGGTAGACTTCATCTGTGAAGCCATCTAGTTCTGGGTTTTTCTTTTGAGGAGAGTTCTTATTATGGATTCAATCTACTTACTAATTAATGCTCTGTTTAGATTTTCTTTTTTTCCTTTCTTGCCTATTCATTCATTCATTCATTCATTCATTCATTTGCAGAACTGGATATCAAACCCAGGGGCCCTGCACTTGCTAGGCAAATGCTATACCACTGAGCTTTTTAATCTTTGTTTTGAGACATGGTTTTACTAAATTTCCCAGACTGGCCTCTAGCTTGTGATCCTCCTTCCTCAGTCTCCCAATTAGCTGGGATTACAGGTACGTGCCACTGCACCCAGCTAGATTTTCTATTTCTTCAATATTCAGTCTTGGTAGGTTGTATGTTTCTAAAAACTGATCTATTTTTTTCTCAAGTATTCAATTGTTTGGTATTCATAATCATCTCTTATGATCCTTTATGTTTCTGTAATATGCATTGTAATTTCTCTTCCTTTGTTTATCCTTTTTTTGGAGTCATTTCTCTTTTTCTGGTTAGTCTAGTTAAAGCTTTGTTAATTGTATTTATTGTTTTCAAAAACCAACTCTTAGTTTTATAGATATTTTCAATTGTATTTTTAGTTTTCTTATTTGTTTTTGTTCTAATCTTTGTTTCCTTCCTTCTGCAATTTTGGGCATGGTTTATCATCTTTTTATTTCCTTAAGGGTAAAGTTAGATTTATTTAAGAACTTTTTTCTTAATATTGGCATTTTTGCCATAAACTTCCCCCTCAGAACTGCTTTTGCTGCATTCCATAGGTCTTGGAATGTGCTGCATTTCCATTTTTTGTCTCAGGATTTAAAAAACATTTCCCTTTTGCTGTGTTCAGAAGTGTGCTATTTAATTTCCACATATTTTCAAGTTTTCCAGTACACAGTGGGAGGGGCTGTGTATGTGGGGACAGGAAGTGTATGTGAACTGAACTCTCTGTACTTTCTTTCCAATTTTACTGTGAGCCTAAATCTGTTCTAAAAAATAAAGTTTCTATTTAAAAACCCACCCTGTAGCTTTCAAAATTTCCACTGCCAAACTTGGCAGTGTTGGTCTGGAGTTGTGGCTCAGTGGTAGAGCACTTGCCTAGCATGTGTGAGGCTCTAGGTTCGATTCTCAGCACCACATATAAAGAAACGAATAAAATAAAGGTCCCATCAACATATAAAAAATAAAATATTAAAAAAAAAACTTGGCACAGTGTCATGTATTATAGTTCCAGCTGCTTGGGAGGCTGAGGCAGGAGGATTGTTTGATCCAGTTTAAGACCAGGCTGGGTAACACAGCAAGACCTCATCAGAAAAGAAAAAAAAATTCCAATGCCTTGGCTATGCCCAAAATCAATTAAATTAGGACAAATGGGGTATGACCTAGATATTGGTCAGCTTAACATACACTTAATATACCCCGTGTAATCCCAATTACAGTCAAGGCTGAGAACTACTGCCCTAGACTGTGCTGCTTTTACAGCAGTGGCTCTCTGCTAGAGTTAGATTAGAATCACCAGTTAAATTGCAATTAGAGTAGAATTGCAAGTGAAAATCACCTGACCATTTTCAAAACTATTCACTGAAATTCTGATGTTGTTTTTCTGCTCTCTAGCAGTTGTAAAAGCCCTTCTGATGATTCCGATGATCTTCTAATGCTCAGCATTGAGAAGTGCCGATCTCAGGAATGGTAACTCCTGGCATGTGTACTTCTGCTTCTGCGGTCCTGTACCCAAGGGAGAAATGACTCATCACTCCCAGAACCCTTTCCCACTGAGCCTGGACATGGCCTTAGGATCCTTCTCTGCTCCACCTGCCAGGCAGGCATCAGTAGATGCCCATGATCAGAGATTCCCATAGGATCCCCTCGGGCACCTCTGGTTTGCAGATGCGCTTCATCTCAGAGCCAGTCACACCTGACTTTGTCACACCTGACTCCTGGCTTCCTGCCTCCACCTCCATGACATAGAAGGTCTGATGTTGTCACAGGCTGACTCTGTGACAGCTACTCAGGCTTCAGGACAATGCTGTACATTCATACCCTGTGTATGATCTTCAGCTCTCAAGGACCTTCCGCAAACATTAACTCATTTGTTTGAAAATGCCTGGTGTCATGAAGACTAATGAGATAACATTTACAAAACAGGGTTCCCAGTTGAAAAGACAGCATATTATTCATGGAAAAAGCAGCTTTAGAGGCCTCTGAAAATTCTCAGAGGACCTGGGTGCCTTCTCTGCTGTGACGGTCCTCTAGGGCCAGGGCCTGGGCCAGGCCCCACCACCACTCGTCCCGGAAGGCCCAAGGCACTGGTGAGAACAGCCTGATGGGACGTCAACCTTTGCTTTGCTCTTGTTACGTCACCTTAAAGCAGGTTTCCTGAGGTCATTCAGCTTCTCTTCCCTCATTTGTCTGGTGGGAGTGACACTGTCCAGCCCAGAGCAGACCCTGTGAATGTCAGCTACACTGAGACTGAGAGCCACCACCAGGGCTGGTTTTCAACAGCCACGAGTGCAATAAATCAGCTCTTAAGAAAGGGAAAATGTAGAGCCCAGTGCCAATGAAGAACCCAGAAGGTGACCTCCTTTAACCAAAGGAGGATTCCAAGAACTTCTCTCTTCAAAAAAATTTCCTGTTTGTATTTACAGTTAAGTTCAAGATTTACGCTGAGTCCAGTTGTAGTCAGAAAGTCGCATCTGGCCATCTGGACGGGAGTCCTCTCTATGCAAAACAAGACCCAGACATCTTCGGAATCCACATCAAGCTGAACAGAGGCCATGAAGAAGGAAGGTTCATTTCCTCAGCATAGAAGAAGACCCTGTAACGAAATGAAGTACGTCTCATCTCTTCTAAGATGCACATTATTGTTGCCCTACAACGTACCTGAAATTAGAGTACATCTTAAAATTGAAGGCAGGTCACGGTTTAGTTGACAGCATTTTTCTTTCCTTTTTAAATGGTTCATAGAATAAATGAGTATGTGGAAATGGAGGCATCTTAGATTTGGGGAAATAGAGCAATACTATCACTCAGGGTTGTTGAGGGTGACATTACGAAAAGATGTATATCCATTGTAATGTGGCAAGCTATTTTTTTTTTAAAACCATAAGTGCTTTACCATCCAGGGACATTCTCCAGTCCTTTTTAATTTTTATTTTGAGACAGGGTCTCACTAAGTTGCTGAGGCTGGCCTTGATTTTGTGATCCTCCTGTTTCAGCCTCCCAAGTCATTGGGATTTCCAGGTGTGCACCACCACAGCCAGCAGCAACCTGCGTTTTCACTTCACAATTTGTGTGGGTGAGAAATCTAGGAGCCGTTTAGCTCAGGTTCTGGCTGAGGGTCTCTCAAGAGGTGTCAACTGGGTCCGCTGAGGCTGAATGGAGTTGGGTTGGAATCTACTTCCTGGATCACTAGGGTGACTATTGGTAGCAGAGCCCAGTTCTGGACACTGTGAGCCTCTCTGCAGGGCTTTTCGCAAGGCCTCTGGCCTCTCCTAGAGTGGACGGAGGAGGGCAGGAAGACAGCCCAAGATGGAAGCTGCTGTCTTGGAAGTTACCCATCATTCCTTCTGCAGTGTTCTGTTATCACATAGGCTAACCCTGCTGCAAGGCAGGAGGGGACTACACAGAAGGCCACCAGGCTGGAGGCTGGCTACTACAGCACCCCACACACAGAGTGACGCAAAGAACATAAGAAGCAAATGTTGGTTTCTTTCCCATGTATAGAACTTTCCTTTTTACCTGAAATGGACGCAGCTGGAAGAAACTGATTCGTGCTTGGGTTTGTATTACCATAAAACTTACCAGCTTCAGCCTCTGCAGCAGCACAGGCTGGAGTGGCAACTGGAATCAAAGCGGAAGGATGTTGAAGAGCATCTTTTGTGTTTGACTGTTTTGCATGGCTGGTGCAGATGAAGTCTGGCTTGTATACGAGATGGAGAATCTCAGGATCCTAGTGTCTCTTTTGAAAGAAACCTGGAAGGAACTGGCTTAGGCCATTTTTTACCCTTCTGCCAGGTGAGAATGCAGTAAGAAGACCTTCATTAGAACTCAAATTCCAGAACCTTGATCTTGAATTTTCCAGGGCCCAGACTGAGAGAAATCAATGTCTATTAGTTATAAATCATCCCCCACGCCATTGTCACAGCAGTGAACATGGACTGATAGATCACGCGATCACTATGGCCCCGGAGGTGGGATATTTTGACTCTCCAGGCATGGGCCATGTACCTACTCCATTGGGAAGCAGGGACAGGCCACCATGATTGGCAAACTCACCAGGATCACATGGAAAGGTAGTTCTGCAGAGGAAAGTAAAACTGAATCTCAGGTAGCTGAAACAGTAATACGCGGTTGCTGTGAGTACACTCAGTGGGAATATTTTCGTCCTGGGATGGAGAGAGGGGCACATGGGAAATAGAGAGCAGAATTAAGTGGTTCCAGCTGCAGTCTGAATGAAGCGGCCCCTGGGTCAAAAGCATGCGTGTTCCATGTCGGAATGCAGAAAACCAGAGTGGACGCTGAGGGGCCTGCCTTGACCACACCTCACTCATTTCCAGCTCCCACCCAGCCTCTAGGTAATACCGTGGCCTTCCCAGCCTGGAGGTATTTCAAAAAATGGAGATGCAGAATCATCCTACAAAAGAGCACAGACCAAGTGTCGGGGCCTTCAGTCCCAGGTCTGCTCCTGGCTGGGTCAAGTTCACATCCTTTCCAATGAACACGGCATTGGACCAGACAATATTTACACAGAGTATGGTGAAAACATGGGGCAGGGCCTGAAGGGAAATGAAAAGACCAAACACTCCAAAGGGGGTTGAATGTTATTTACAATCTCAAAAATACTATATTACAGATCTATAACTTTACCGGAAAATAAAAATGATAGAATGAAACTATACTTGGCATTATTTTCTCTTAGCCTTACATGAGACAAGAACTTTCTCTCGTAACTCTTCAGTTTTTAGTGGGAGAAGTGCTAAGTCACTTTTCCTCATAGGCCAGTATGGAAAAAGCCTTTATGGACCAGCGTGTGGAGTTTTTCCTTAAGAAGATATGAATCAGTCAAACCAGAGAAGACAGGGACAAAAAGGTGGGTCCTAGATCGTCTAGCGGAGGGCTGTGTTAGGAAGACCCTTGTTGTTTTGAGAGCTGAGAAGGTGGGTACAACACTCCTACCCAGTCCTTAGTCATCACTGGAAAGAAGATGGAGACGGCTCTGTAAACAGGAGAATCCATTGCAACCCAGAGCTTCTGGGGCCAGCTGCAGGTGTGCAGAGATTGGAAGAGCTGGGTTGAAAGGGCTGCCACTTTGGAGCCCCTGCCAGAGCTGAGAGGGAGGCCCTGTCTTCCATGAAGGACCCCTTGACTCAGGGCTGCTCAGAGCAGAGGATTTTATAATGAACCCAACAGGCTTCAACAGCGACACCACGTGGCCTAGCTAAGTAAAGACAGCGCTGGACCAATGGTCTCCTTCCTGGGGTTGAACATGCCTGGCCAGTCACTAACCCAAACCTGGGCAGTCCTAGAGGGTGCACGTGAGGAGGGACACACCGACCTTCCGGATTGTAGGTAGGTGGAGCTATGGCATTTTGGGTTTTTTTGTATTAGTACCTTGCTTTGTTGAAGAAGTTCATACTGCTAAGATAAATTCTAAAGTAAATGTTAAAAATTAATTTTGTTTCTGAAAATTTGCAACTACAGAATATCATCTTTTGCAGGCTGCTAGGAGGGTGGGAGCCCCGCTCCAGGCTGCTGAACCCGAGCTTGCTTCATTTCCCCCCTCACTGGCTGGCATGCCAGCTTGTTTTCTGCAAAGCAGAAAGGGAAGCGGCAGGAGAACCCAAGTTTTGACTTTCAAATAGGACTACCCTGGGGTCCTAACATATTTCTCTAAATTCCAGCTCAAATGTCTATTTTTTTATGGAACTGTTTAATTATTTTAGAATCTCCTGGGAAAGTTTGTCAGGCCACTCACTGGGGACTTCTAGTTGATGACATGTTTTATTCCTAGGTGAACACCGCAGAACCAGTTTCTGGAAGCGTTTATTAATACATCAGAGTAACATCATGTGAATTTGTAGCTCTTGTGGCTTAGAATGAGCTCCACCAATATCTTGCATTTTTCTGGGCATGGAAGGTACTGTGTACGCAGCAGAGCCGGCTTCTCCACTCAGGAGGCTACTTTAAAAAAAAATAAAAATCACAGGATGCTTTTAAGAGCAGAGAAGAAGATCTGAGCCAGTGTCTGTTGCCACTGCTGAGTCTGAGAGGAATAAAAACACAGATATGAACAACCAAACACCAGCTCATGAATTCAGTAACTCACTTAGAAGGCAGTTTGCTCAGGAATTTGGTGTCAGGTATGGGAGTCCAGGCTACTTGGTTTTGAATCCCCGTTCTGCCCCTTAGCTGTGTGGTATCTTGGCATCCTTACCTGTGAATTGGAGAGAATATCTGTCCTAAGGGAGGTTTAAGTTAGAAAATGCTGGCAAAGCACAGTGCTGGGTAGAATTCTTCGTAAGTTGAACTTTTCTGTAATAATGATAACCAGCCCAAAATTGTAGACCAATCTGATCTCAGTGCATTTGTGTTATGTTCAAATCAGGAGTTGGCCCCTTTAATAAAGAGCTGTGGATTAGAACAGATCAGATTTGCAGTACTTCTCTAACTCTCTGGATCTTAACCTTGGCTGTATGTTAGACTCAACTGGCTACTCTTAAAATGTTGAATCCAGGGGTTGAAGAGGTAGCTCAGAGATAGAGAGCTTCTCTAGTAAGTGCAAGGCCCAGGTTTGGGACCCACTGACCCAGCTGGCTATGGAGGGTAGGCAGATGTGTGCTTGGGCTACAGGTGACTGAGGCCGTTGTTGATGAAGACTTCCCCTTCCACACGCACATGCTGAGCTAGAACTTTCTTAGAAACTACCACTGAGGGAAGGGCATCACCTCCACCAACAGGTGCTAATAATCGTACTTCCAGCCCCACGAGATACCCCTGGTCCCTTTCAATACCAGCTCCTGTTCCTTGGCCAGCAGCTGTGAGGTCCCTGGAGAGCTGGAGTTAAAGAGTGGACTGCAGAGGCAGCTGCGCCTCTGCCCTGTCAAGAGGCTACAGGCAAGCCAGCCTCTTCTACTTCTTCATGCGTGTGTCCATGGAGATGAGAAGGACCTTCCTGTGTACCCTGCAGAGTTGTCCCATCAGTGAGGGTGTGTTGGCAAAACACTTTGTAAACCATAACATAACAACAGAACCAAATGCCCAGTGGAGAAGAGATGCAATGCTTTTGAATCTGTAAAAACTGCTGTTTTTTGAATTACAGTTTCTGCTGTCCAGGGTCAATTTTCCACCACCTTGTTGCAAAACCACGATGACTCAGATATATAAACCCTATCATATTTTTATAGCAATTCTGAATATGAGTTTTCACAAAAACAGGACTGTAGTACTCTATTTTCTGTCCTAAGCAATGACCTATCATGACAAGCCCCGGGAAAACAGCCCTCTAGGGCAGGGCCTGCAGGGCACCACGAGTCCTCAGTTGTGGAAAAGCAAGTGCTGTAATGAAATGTTAAGTGTTAAATAAATAAAAAGCACAAGGGTCCATGCAATTTTATTGAGAAAGGTGAAAATTTGCCAGGATTCAAATTAAGAGTTCTGGTTAATAATATAAAGGGGTTGGTTGCTATTTTAAGCAGAACTATGCCCTTCTGGGTTATGGTGACTTCAGGAAATGCTTTTCTGCTCTGATTTGGACTACTGTGTTTGTTATTGAGTGAGTTATAGAGTTGCATACTGTGAAAATGGAATGGAAATTCGGATTCCAACCACATTGAGAGAGACTTGCGACATGGGGCCAGGAGGCCATTCAGGGAGAAGGACTTACACGTGATTCCAGCTGCTGCCTGGGAGGGTGAACTTTGGTGACTCTGTGACTGCAGCAGCTGAAAGAGACACCCTGAGACTCAAGATGCACTCAAGAGGTCATCAGACTCATGTTTACTGGCATTTTTACTAAGAATATACATCCTCTTCTCTGCCTTCTCATGGTCACATAACCCCTGCTGGATTTCACTGTTCATTCTCAATTCAACACACATTTCTCACAAGGGAACTTTACTGCTCTGTGCAGCCGGCCTCGTCACAAGCCCACGTTCTCTGCCTTCTTGGGGACACTGATTCAGAGCTATCTAAACCTTTCTCTTGCATTGCAGTTCCCAAGAACCCAAACGAAGTCCTTTTGCTGTGAGTTTCTGAGTTTGAACTGAATGATAAATAGTGTGTTGTGCTGTGCAACAGCTCAGGGCACTTGTGGAGCTCGCAGAGGAGGCCATAGAGAAGCAGGCAGGCTGGTCTATTCACCTTCCATGGCAGAAGGCATGGGAAGAGCCAGTGCATTCCATCAAAAGGCTAAAAGCCCTGCCCAGACTCCACCCAGAGTCGCATGGCCGAGTGTGGGTCCCAGCTAACTTGACCTAGGCCTGTGACAGCCAAACGATTTAATCTCTCTCTGCCTCAGTTTCTCTTCCCATCAAATGGGGGTGACAATAGTGCCTACTTCATGAAGTTGATGTGAAGCCTAAATGAGTTAATATCAGTAGGATGCTTAAGACAGAAGCTGGAACATTGTAACTCCATGTCAGCACTAAATAAATTAAACTTTCTAACTCAGTGTTATAACATCTGTAATTTATTCCAGAATGCATCAGAAAGGCCAGACTACAGGAAGGCAAATTTACTTTCACATACATCTTAGTGGTGAGACATTGACACTGAAATATCAAATTTGAGAGTGTGTACCCCAGGGGTACTTAAAGCAGAACTGCAAATACTGTCCAGATGTGCACAGGAAGGGCCCAGGAAGTAAATGGACTGATTTATTAAGAAGAAGAAAAAATGATGACGACAAAAAAAAAACAACTTATAAAATAATATAGCTGCACAGCATCATTTACCTTAAAATACATTCATCCATTCACCAAATGTTAGGAATCTGTTGTGTAGCAAGCCCAGTCAGAGGCTCTGGATAAATTTCTTTCTCAAGTGGACGTGAAGCACCCTTGTGGGCTCCCAAACGAGACCTGAAGAACAGATCCTGCCCACCAGCCAGCAGGATTGGGCAGAGGGCCCAAGTAGCCGCAAGGACAGGGCGGGACACACTCTGCAGTCTGGGCAGCTGGAAGGAGCCGGGGGCAGGTGGGCATGGACAGTGGTGAGATGATTCTCCAGCAGCTTGTGACCTCTCAGACACCAGCCTTGGACCTGCTGCCCCTTGTTGTCTCTCTTTGGCTTCCATGCCACTCTTTCCCCTTGATTTTTCCCTGTCTTACAATGATTTGAAGAGTATCCCCTAAATTGACATCCAACTAGCACCTCTGAATGTGAGCTCACTTAACAGGTCTTCTCAGATATGCTTAGCTAAGACAGATGAGGGTGGGCCCTGTTATGGTTTGAGTCTAGAGTGGTCCCAAAGCCTCGTGTGTTGAAGGCTTGGTCCCCAAGGCAGCAGTGTCCAGAGATGGGGCTTGGGAAGTAGTTGGATCATGAGGGCCCTGATCTCTTTAGCGGATTCATCCATGCATGGATTAAAAATTTGATGGCATTTTTGGAAACTATAGGAAGTGGGGCCTAGCTGGAGAAGGTCTCTGGTGCTGTGCCTTGAAGAGTGTGTCTTGTCCCCAGCCCCTTCCTCTCTCTCTCATTTTCTCTCCATCTCTCCCTCCTTTCTGGTTGCCAATAGCTGAGCAGTGTCCCTCTTCCATGCCCCTTTGCCACAGTGCTCTGCCTCACTTCAGGTTCAAAGCAACAGAGCAGCTGACCATGGATTGGGACCTCTGAAACTGAGTCAGAATAAATCTTTCCTCCCTCTACATTGATTTTCCCAAGGTATTTTGTCACAGTGACAAAAGCCTGCCTCATACAGGCCATAAATTCAATGGCTGGTGTTATGCAAATCTACAAACGTTATCATCACAGAAACAAAATCAAGGATAAAAAATTATACGATCATTCTCAACAGATGCAGAAAAAGCCTTTGATAAAATTCACAGACCTTCGTGGAAAATGTCCCTTAATAAACGAGGCATTGAAGGATTATGCCTCAATGTAACGAAGGCTACATACAAGAAACCCATAACCAATATCATACTAAATGGGGGAAATCTGAAAACAACTTCTATAAAGACAAGGGTGTCCCTTCTCACCACTCGTATTCAGTATAGTACTGAAAACTTTAGCCAATCAGGCAAGAGATGGAAATGAAAAGGCATATAACTAGGAAAGAAGGAAGTCGAGTTATCCCTGTTTACAGATGACATGATTCTGTGCCTAGAAATCCCCCCAAATTCCACCAAAAGTCTTTAAACACTGATAGACAAACTTAGAAAAGTAGCAGGACACAAAATCAACATACAAAAATTGGTAGCTTTCCTACACACCAATAACGAACTCAGAGAAAGAGAAATCAGAAAAGCCATACCACTCCCAGGAGCCTCAAAAGGAAGATTGAATACCTAGGAATAAACCTAACCAATGAAGTAGAAGACTTCTACAATGAAAATTTTAAAATACTGAAGAAAGAAATTGAAGAACACATTGTAAGATGGAAAGACCGCCCCCATTTATTGATCGGGAGAATTAACATTGTTAAAATGGCCATGGTACTGACAGTGACCTACAGATTCAATGCAATCCCTATCAAAATACCAGTGGCATTCTTCACAGAACCAAACAACAACCCCACAAAGCATAAGGAAGCACAAAAGACCTGAATAGCCAAAGCAATCCTGAACAAAAAGAATAATGCTGGAGGCATCACAACACCTGACTTCAAAATATCCTGTAGAACCACTATAACAAAAATATCATGGTATTGGCCATAAAAACAGGTATGAAGAACAATGGAATAAAATAGCAAACCCAGTTTTAAATCTATGTATTGAAAGTCACTTGATTTTCGACAAAGTAACCAAAAACATGTTGGAGAAAAGACAGCCTCTTTAACCAATGGTGCTGGGAAAACTGGACATCCACCTGTAGAAGATTGAAATTGGATCTTTATGTCTCACCCTATCCAAAAATCAACTCAAAATGAATCAAAGAACTTAATATAAGACCTGAAGCTGAAACTACTAGAGAAAAAAATGTGAGGAAACCTTTCAAGACATTGGTATTGCCAATGATTTCCTGAGTAGAACTCCGTTTGCTTGGGAATTAATCACAGGAGATAACAAATGGGATTACAACAAACTAAAAAGCTTCTTCATAGCAAGAAAACAATCAGCAGAATAAATAGACCTTCTATAAAATGGGAGGAAACCTTTCCCGCCATTCATCTGACAGAGGATTAATACTCAGAACATATAAAGTCCTCGAAAAAGTTCACCCCAAAAATAATCCAGTCAAAAATGGGCAAATGACCTGAACAGACACTTCTCAAAGGAAGAAGTATAAATGGCCAATAAATACACGAAAAAATGTTCAAAGTCTTTAGCCATCAGGGGAAATGCACATGAAAACCATTGGGTTTCCATCTCACCCCAGTCAGTATGGCTCTTATCAAGAAAATAAAAAAGAGCGAATGCTGGTGAGGATGTGGAGGAAAGGGACCTCTCACGCGTGGTTGGTGGGGATGCAACTTAGTGTAGCCACTGTAGAAAACAGCCTGGAGGGTCCTCAGAAAGCTAAAAAGAGAATGATCCAGCTAAGCTTCTCCTGGGTTTGTCCCCAGAGGAATCTGTCAATGTAAAATAGAGGCACCTACACACCAGGTTGCTCATGACACAAGGGCCACATTATGGAATCAGCCTAGAGGCCCAGCAGCAAATTAATGGATCAAGAACCTGTGGTATATACACACAACGGAGTAGTGTTATGGTTTGGATGAGAGGTGTCCCCAAAAAGCTCATGTGTGTGGCAATGCAAGAGGGTTCAGAGAGGAAAGGATCGTTGTGGGAGTCTTAACCCAATCAGTGAATTAATCACCCAATGGGATTAATTGAGTGGGAATGGAAGGCAGGTAGGATGTGGCTGGAGGAGGTGGGGCATTGGGGGTGTACCTTTGAGGTGTATATTTGTATCTGGAAAGTGGAGTCTCTCTCTCTGCTCTCTGATCATCATGTGAGCTGCTCCCCTCTGCCACACTCTTCCTCCATGATGTTCAGCCTCACCTGGAGTCCCTGGGGAATACAGCTGGCTGTACATGGACTGAGATCTCTGAAACCATGAGCCCTTAAACAAACTTTTCCTCCTCTATGATTGTTCTGGTCAGATCTTTTAGTCATAGTGGCAAAAAAGCTGACTAAAACAAGTATTATTCAGCCATAAAGAAGAATGATATTATGTCACTTGTTGATAAATGGATGGAACTGGAGGTCATGATGTTAAGCAAAAAGAGTCAAAATAAGAAAGACTGATCTCATGCATTTTCTCTCATCTCAGAATCTAAAACAAAAAGAGGATATGAAAGCAGAAGGGAAACTTGGGGGCAGGGGAAGGGGACGAAGGGGAGGTAGGAGGGATGATAAGAGTGGGTAGGAGAGAGGACGGATACAATCCACGCATGCATTGAAATGTCGCAAGGAAACTCACTGATTTGTGCAATCAACGTGTGCTAAGAATTAGATTTTTTAAAAGAAAGCCAAGTGAAGACGCAGAGAAGAAGCCCACATGATGTCAGAAGCGGGGGAGGGAGGGATGCAGCTCCAGCCAAGGAAGGCTGAGGACTGTGGGCAACCACCCAGGCCAGGAGACACGCATCAAATAGATCCCCTTTCAGAACCTCCAGGAAGAATCAGTGCTGCGGGGCTGGGATTGTGGCGCAGTAGTAGCGTGCTTGCCTAGCATGCGTGAGGCACTGGGTTTGATCCTCAGCACCACATAAAAATAAAATAAAGATATTCTGTCCACCTACAACTAAAAAAATAAATAAAATTTTTAAAAAGAAGAATCAGTGCTGCCAGCTCCTTGCGTTTGGACCTCTCCTTTCCAAAACTGTGAGACAATAATTCACATCCTGTGGACTGTTCTCGTCCTTGGTTGATTTCTTCCTCCGGGGCACACTCTGGTGCTGCTCTTTCTTTACACTCTGTCCCTGGCATCTTTTAACAGACAGCCTCTTTTCCACACAGGGCATCTAGGGAAGAAGTCCAGGAATTGGCCTGCAGAATTCCTCACCCTTTCAGCCTCCACATCTGATTAGTCACTGTGTCCCCAAAACGCTGCCCTCTATAAAATTATTTTCAAGAGGAATGGAGAAGCAATACTTGCGTATGATTTAAAACTATGTAGCAGGAATAGACAGACAAGTGGAAGAGGCAAGACCCTTCAAGCATGTAAGTGTTGAAGAAAAATGAAAGTAGAGGCTACCATTTAGATGTAGCCCAAGGGCAACTGCCCATAACCACATGAGACAAACTGAGCCATCCTGATTTCTCTCCAACACTAATCTCTGCACACGACATAAGCTTTCTGCTCTCATCAGTGTGATTCTGTGAAGTTAAACCAACAAGCTGTAGGTAAATCATGTTACATGGCTTTACTTTATGAACCCAGCCTAATTCCATCTTAAGATTGGAAGCCAACTCATCACAAGATCCTGAACAGTTCATTTTTGTTTTACTTGCTTGGAAGCTTGGAATTCCTGCCCGTGCTTTGAACTCACCCGTGTCTGGCTCTCTCTGAATAGACAACTTCCCTCCCTGAAATCTCAGTGGTGCCTTATAAATTCTGATGTTGGAATCTAAGTTTATTCCCTATCTAGAGATGTTAAGCCATGTGGGTCATTCATCTGCTATCTGCTCTTGGATTACGCTTGTCAGAACCCTGTCAGCTACAAATTCCCAAGACACTCACCTTTGTAACTCTTTGTGTTATAAAAACTTCCCTCCTCTTAGACCAGGCACTGTCTGCTGGCCCTGCTTTTGGGTGAGACAGTCGCTGATCAGCTCTCTTGTGTACACAAAATAAGCTTGCTTAATTTGGTTTAAAGTTGGAGCTGGTGGTCTTTTCTTTGCGTTGTAAGTTCAACAACTTCCCTAAAAGAATAATGTACAACCTCTAATCCCCCATCCCTCTTTACACTGCATACATGGCCACAACTGCTGCAAGGCAAGATCCCTACCTTCTCTGATCCAAGTCTCCTGGTTGGTGAACCATTCCTCTGAACACACAATAAACTCCTTAAATTTGTCTAACTCGATCTGATTATTATTTTTTTGACATATGGAAATCTAATGGTCACTAGGAAAATATTAACTTTAACAAAATGGTGTAGCCAATTCAAAAAACATATTAGATCCCTATAAGATACCATATTCTGGAATAAATTCTGAGTGAATCAGCAATCTAAATATGAAAATACGTAAGGCATAAAAGTACTAAAAGAAAACACAAATGAATTCTTTGTAACTGGGTTTGACAAGAATTTTTAAAGTTTTAAAGAAAGATCCCAAAGCAATAATAGAAAATACTAATAAATTTGACAACATAAAAATAAAGGCATTTTTTCGGCAAGGCCTAGGCTATCCAAAGTAAAGGTAAAAGACCAATGAAAACTAATGGAAAATGTTTGCAACTTATATTGTGGACAAAGACACAGATCACTTTCATATGTAAAGAGTCCCTAAAAATAAAAAAAGAATAAAATAAAAAAATCTACATGATGGAGGATAACAGACACAATCATAAACCGATTACAGAAAGAGATTTACAAGGGGCCCTTAGTCATGTAAGACAGTGTTCAGCATTACTCATAATAATATCAATGCAAGTTAAAACCATGCAGAGATTTCATTTCTCACCTACCAGATTGGAAATAATTCAAAAGCTTGATGACACACTCTTGGCAAGACTGTGGGAAAAATATGAACTGCCAAACACACCTATGAAAATGCAAAATGATACAACCTCTGATGGAAAGAATTAGGCAATGTCTGACAATTAGGATCATGTTACTTATCTTTTGGCTCAGAAAAACTAGTTCTAGGAAATTACATTGAAGGTATACCTCCATAAAAAATCACCTGTAGGAAAGAACACCTGTACAAAGTCTTTCATCATAATATTATCATCATAGATAAAATATCAGAGATAACACAACCAACTACTAATAAACCAAATAATAGTGTAGCCACACGATGGAGACCATGCAGACATAACAACTAAAGAAAGATGCATACAAACTAATACAAAGTGATTCCCAGGCTGAATGACCAAACATAAATAAAACAAGTCGCAGCAGCTCGGGAGGCTGAGGCAGGAGGATAGCTGAGTTCAAAGCCAGCCTCAGCAACAGCCAGGCGCTAAGCAACTCAGTGAGACCCTGTCTCTACATAAAACACAAAATAGAGCTGGGGATACAGCTCAGTGGTTGGGTGCCCTGAGTTCAATCCCCAGTACCCCCCAAATAAATAAATTAAATTAAATAAGGCACATATGGCACAGCATGTAAAAAATAGAGAAAATAAAAAATTTGTGTATATAAACACATACACGTGTTTATATAAATATATATAAACATAAATGTGTATATAAACACATACATGTTACATATGTAATTTGCTTATTTTTCCAAAAAAAGAAAAGAAAGAAACAGAGAAGAAAAAATCAAGACTGACGGAAATACCTACTTACAGAGGAGGGTAGGAACAGAGTAAACATAAAGGACAGGAGTGCCAATTCTTCACCTATGTTTTTTTATACTGCTTGACTTTCGAACCAAGTGACTCATTAGAAATACGTCCCAAAATACTTTTAAAAGTAAACTTTAAAACTGAATATAAAAGGAAATGAACAAGTGTAGCAAATCATTATAAGATTTCTTTGCAGCCCTTTTGTTCTTGGATCCTAATTCACCAAGGATGTGTACAAAAGTGACTGGAGCTGAGCTGTTTGCTGTTTGTGCCTTTGGTGCTGCGGATCAAACCCAGAGCTTCACACAAGCAAGGCACACACACTACCACTGAGCTCCACCCCAGCCTGGGACAACTATTCCATACCAAACACAGTACCTGATTGCCTGTTATTAGTGTCCTTATATCCTAAGAGAAAAGAGAGCACCAAAAATCCAAACTTCTTAGATTTATGATTAGGAGTGATATTAGTATTATCATTCTAAAGCTATTTTTATGTATATCATAAAAAATAAAAGTAAACATGCTAATACTGCCAGGAACCCAGTTTTTTTGCATGGACTTGTAGAAGAATGCTTCTGGTCTTTGCAGATACCTATTGAAGTGTTGCGGTGAAGTTCGATACTTTCTACATTGGAGGATTAGTTTGGATTCTCGCTGACTGAAGCACACAGGCATGCTCTCTCCCCTGGCCCTCTGCCAGGGGATGTCACAGCAAGAAGGCCTTCATCAGACACCAAAAAGATGCCAGCACTACACCCTTGGACTTCCCGGCCTCCAGTACCATGAGTCAAATTAATTTCTTTTCTTTATAAATGACTTTGTCTGTGATATTCTGTTATAGCAACACAAAGATACATGAAGGAAATTCCCCAATGTACTTCCCTCAAATCAAACAGCACAAAGATTCACAGAGAAAAGTAAATTTCTCTCTCACATTGAACTTCATCAACCAGTTGTTCTCCCTGGATATGACTGTTATTAGCTGAGGCATGTATGAATTTATTGCCTTTTGGTGACAAATCCACCCTCCATGTCTGTGTTGGTGATAGAGTGGTCTGGCCTTTTTCAGCTGACACAGTGTTGAGCTTTGCCAGTAGAGGGCAGTAGAGAGAGAATGGAGGAACAAGAGGATGCCCTTTCTGGTGATCTCTCTGTCTCCCTCCTGGGCTGCTGTGGAGGGGCAGACTGAGGATGGAGTTGACCCCAGCAGGTTCTGGGATGCCCTGACTAGCTCCCCTGCAGCAGGTCCAGTGGCAGCTTGCAGGCAGCTCTGTGGTAGCATCCCAGCAGTCCAGTGAGGGGCCCAGCTGGCCTCCCCACCAAGTCAGCACCACCCAGAAAATGCGTTCTGGCCCTCAGCCTCGGCCTGCTGAGTGCCTAGTGGGGGAGTTTCCAGCCTGCCCATGCTGGCGTGTGACTCCCAGATTGTCAACTGATCAGCACTGACCTGGGACAACCCAGTAAAATTCTTCACCACCAGGAAGGCTGTCCTCTCTCTCTGCATGAGGTCTGCATTCAGCCTTGGGGAGCACCCCCTTCCCAGGCCACTCCTTCCTTGGGATTGGTTTTCAGCCCTAGGGGACTCTATACTAAAGCTTCTCTATTCCAGTCATTGTATGATTTCTGATCCACAAAACACCTTCTTGTCAAAGTCCTCCAGAAACCCTATGCCTACGCAAGTATGTGAACACAGGGTCACACTTGGTTTGCTTTATAAATGGCAACATTCTATCCATTGGTTTTTAAAAACTCAACCATTGCTTCATATCAGCATGTATACATTTATCTCATTTTTAACAACAGCATAGTCTTCCATTATACAGGTTATGTCATAATCTATTTAACCAGTTTCTCCTTATTAATGGAGAGGTAGCTATCCAGTATTTTCTCTCCACAAATGCTACACTTAATTTTTTGTTTGATTGATAGTGTGTGCCCATGTATAAGCATATATTATAAAAAATGTCACTTTCTAGAAAAAATTCTGCTCTCTTAAATTCTCTCTAAACCATCTCTACATCCACTGCTACCACATTATAGGAATTCTAATTTAAAAAAAAATAGTGTGTGATTTTTTTCTAAATTAGAATTAAGAAAACATTTTGCATGCATTTTAATTGCTTAAGGAACATATAAAAATCAATGCAAAATATATTCCAAGGAATATTATCATTAGATGCTTGAATAGAGGCATGTCCATGCAAAACTATGTCCAAAAACTTTCTCTGTATTCCCAGACATGAATTTCTCTTAAAATCCTTTATATACTTTCTAAAGTTAATAACATTGTGATGATACATACTTGTATCAAGTTGGCCTCTGTCTGCTTAAGCTGCTATAACAAAATACATTAGATTGGGTAATTCATAACCCACAGGAATGTGTTGCTTAGTTCTAGAGCCTAGGAAGTCCATGATCAAGTTGCCAGCAGATTTTGTATTTGGTGAGAGCTTGTTTTCTCTTCTTCAGGGATGGTTTCTTCTATGTGTCCTCACACAGCATCCCTATCAGGACACTGAGCCCCTGCACGATGGCAGAGCCCTCATGATTGAATCTCCCCCTAAAGCTCCTGCATCATAACACTATATGACCTTGGGAGTGACCCTAGCATTCAGATCCTGGTGATCACATTGAAATGGATGGAGGATGGTAGCACATCTCGATTACTCCAGAGATGACTGGATCATTCTTTCATCTTGCTGCAGCCATCAGGCTGTGTCAGGGGCAATCCTTTGACATCTCCGCTTCTTTTATTAGCATGTATGTGTTTTTATTCATCAAAATATGTTTCATTCTTCCATCCTTATCCTCTACCCAATCAGTCCTCAAGATCTGCTATTCGTCTTTTTCATTTTTGAAGTGAACTATATTGAGATACAATTTCTATAAAGTCAAATTCACATACATATCATTTTGATAGTACACAATTGTCTAACAACTACCACAACAAAAATACTATATAAAGTATTTCTTCGTCCCCTGAGGGTTTGAGGCATCCTTTGGTAGTCAACTCTCCCCACCCCACTCAGCTCCTGCTTGGAATTCCCAAGATGAAAATACTCTTCAAATTTTGGACTGTATTGCTGCTTATGCAAGTGAGTGGCTACCTAGGCATCTTTTTCAATCATCTTTTATGAAAAATTTCCCAAATCCAGGAAAGTTTAAAAATGAGTACAATGGGCTTCCAGATTCAAATTCAGCAATGATTAATATTTTGTCACATTTGCTTTATTTATGGGTCTATAATTATTCTCCTCCTCCTCCTCCGTATTTTGCTGACCCATTTCAGAGGCAGATGTATGCATCTCCTAAATGTGAGAACAATCTTCTCCATGGCTCCATTGTCAGACTCTAATTCATGATATCCATCTACCACTTTCAATACTACCAAATACTTTCTTTCCAGTTCTTCCAGTTGTCTCAAAATTGTGTTTCATCACTGTTATTTCCAAGCTTCATACCCTGCATTCACATTAAACTTCAATCAATGTATCAAAGTGCATAAATGCATTCTACTGTCATGTATGACTAATTAAAACAAACAAACAAACAAAAAAACTTCAGTTAAGTCTCAGCATCTTTGACTTGAAACCTCCATTCTGTTCCAGTCTTGCAAGAAAGCTTCCCTGACCCCCCAGATTCACTTCAAGAAACTAAGGTCAAATCCATTGTGAAGACTCAACATCTTGTATTGCAAATCTGCTGCTAAACATATTTCCTTCTACTCGACATTGAGCATCCTGAGGACAAGGAGTGGTTTTCTTTTCCTTGCTAGTCATGTAGATGCTCAATACAGCTTAAAAATAAGTGACTGGAATCAGCTTCTCTTGCTCTCACTGTGACAAGCTCAGATAAATAATTGGACTCTGAGGCTGGGTATTAACAGTGATCCAAGTGGACGTGCCCCCTGCAGAAGGCTGCTGGGGAACTTTGGGTAGGAATTGCTTACGCATTTCCTTCTCTCTGTGGGCGAAAAGCAATGTTCACCATTAGTTAGAGATAAACCTGGAGTCTGCTGGCATTGCAGGCATTTGGGCTAGATAACTCTAGAGAAAGAATCATAAACACAAAACTCAGGAAGGCTATGTCCAAAGGGCTCACATCTGTTTACACAGCTGTTCTGCTGTTTTTCTAATGTGTTTTTAAGCACATATTCACTCCCAGTGGGTCTCTAACCTGGACCCTGACCAGGACCATGATCCTTGGTCCATATAGGAAATCAGCATTCATTTATTTTGAACTGTCTGGGTGAAATTACTCCCAGAATAGTCACTTTTCTTGCTGCTACATATTTTATCTTTGTGGCAAACTTTTCTTTCAACACATTATTTCAGATGCTTCCTCCATCCCCCCTTCCCATCACCTCTGGGACGAATTCCAGGATCACGTATCAACTCTGACTCCGAGGTGACTCCAAGGCTGTGCGCCAAGACTATTTTAGGTGGAGTGTTTCCTCCTGAGTCACCCATCCCGGGAGGAGGGGGCAGGCATCCTGCGGATTTCCTCAGCTCCTCTGCGGAGAACAGGAAGCCAAGGCCAGAAGCAGCCAATGAGCCCAGCCTCCCGTGACCCTTTCCCGTTCCTGGGGATCAGCAAGAAAGTCCTGATTTAGTAAGAAATTTCTTGGCAGGAAAATCAGGAGCTTACTGGAGGCAAATCGCTTCAAGGATGTCATTTATGATCAGACACATTCTTTCAGAGGCAAGTTAAAAACGTTTTCTTCGGAATGAAATGGAGTACATGTTTGAGTTCTCTGGGGAGATTCCATTAGATATTTTCGCTAATGAGATCACCAAAGACAAAGAACTTGTTCAATTTCCTTTTTTGCAACCTTATCAAATTTTCCAGCTGGTTATGCATTCTTGGTTCACTCCTGTTGCTGTTTCTGGACAGTCTTCCAAATGACAATTGGTCATTTGTGTCCCTGAAGTCTTCATAACTACCTGTGAACTGAAACTATCATTAGAGACTATTTTGGGAGTGACAGAGACTGGGAAACACCGGCCAGGCACGGCGCCCTTCCCTGACCCCCGTTTCCATCACAGACATCACTAATCTATCTAGGTGATCTCCCTAGCCTGCGTAATCTCTCGCACTGAAGTCCTTGTCCCTTCAAAATAGTGCCACAGGCAGCCACTAGTAAGAAGTCGCAATCTCCCCACTTGAAACCTAATTGCCATGAAAAAGAAGGGGTTCGTGCAAAGAAATATATTAAGCATGGTTGTACCGGATGGAAGAGGCCAAATGGTGTAAAGGTCAGGGGCTTGATTTCTGGTTCCTGAGCAAGTGTTTAAAATTTTTTCTTAGATCCAAAGCTGGGTGCAGTGGCGCACGCCTGTAATCTCAGCACTTTGGGAGGCTAAGACAGGAGAATTGCGAGTTCAAAGCCAGCCTCAGTAAAAATGAGGTGTTAAGCAACTCACTGAGACCCTGTCTCTACATAAAACACAAAGTAGGGCTGCGGATGTGGCTCAGTGGTCGAGTGCCCCTGAGTTCACTCCCCAGTACCCAAAATAAATAAATAAATAAAATAGAACTTTTCTTAGATCCATATTTTTGTGCACATGTAAGATGGAGCTAACCATGTCCCCACCTCGGTGTTACTATAAGATTTTCTTATAGGGGATTTTTTTGTTTGTTTGTTTTTAATACTTGTGAAAGCCTCTGGTTCACTGCCTAGCACTTAAAAGATTCTCAAGAGACATCAGTCATGATAATTTTGAGGGAGGCCCTGTCTGAACGTGACAGCTCTTCTCACTGATATGGACAATTCCCAGAAGCCATGGCCTTTTTACAAGCTGAAAAAAACTTGGAGACTCCAGGCTCTATAGGCATTAAGAAATGTATCCTTAGGCACTCCTCTCCAAAGTACCATATGTTGGGAATGCATACTTTTTTTTTTTTTTTGGTACCAGAGATTGAACTCAGGGGCACTCGGCCACTGAGCCACATCCCCAGCCCTATTCTGTGTTTTATGTAGAGACAGGGTCTCACTGAATCGCTTAGCACCTTGCCGTTGCAGAGGCTGGCTTTGAACTCGCGATTCTCCTGTCTCAGCCTCCCTAAGTGCTGGGATTACAGATGTGCACCACCGCGCCCGGCTAATACACACTTCTTAAGAAATTTCATCTGATTGAACCTTCTTTGATTCTTGCAAACCAGTCTGGTACAACCCAGCAGCTCCTGAGATCTTGGTAGCCAGCAACAACTCGTCAGTAATGGTCTTGTTCTCTCCTTTCTTGCTCCTTCCTTCAGTGCTGGTTAGAACCTCCATGAGAGCAGGATTCCAGGTAGGGAAGTTGGAGGGGTCATGTTCCAGTCCATGACATCCTCTAATCCTTGTCTTCACCAATTTCTGAAACAACTCTATAACCTCAAATTGAGCGTCCCACTCTTAGCCTTTATAGAGCTTGCTCTTGCTCTGTTACCCCAAACCAATAATTCCCCTATTACACTGGGACATGCAATTTAAAAATCCAAGTGCTAAACCAGGTGCAGTGGTGCACACCTGTAATCCCAGCACTTTGGGGAGGCTGAGACAGGAGAATCGCGAGTTCAAAGCCAGCCTCAGCAACAGTGAGGCGCTAAGCGACTCAGTGAGACCCTGTCTCTACATAAAACACAAAACAGGGCTGGGGATGTGGCTCAGTGGTTGAGTACCCCTGAATTCAATCCCCGGTACTAAAAAAAAAAATCCAACCGCTCTCTTCCTGCCCCTTCCACTCTTTCCGTGTTCCCAGTGCATCACTAGAACCGCTCTCCACATCTCTTCCTGATCCCCCGCCCCTCTCTGTCCATGTGGTTCTTGCCTCAGTAGCTCCAAGTCCTGGTTGCATCCAGCTCTCCTCCCACTCTGCCTACACCTTGCAGCTGGGCTCCCTGGGAAGAGTGCCCAAGCTGCCTGACCTCACCCTCAATCCACAGTCGCGGACTCCAGTGCCTGCCCGCTGCCCGAGTCCACTCACTGCTCTCCTTTACAAGCCAACTCTCTGAACTTCTCCTCTCTGAGCGTTCAACATCCTTCTTGTTCTGGTTTGGATATGACATGTCCCCCCAAAGCTTGTGTTTGATAGGATGCAAGCATTTTCAGAGGTGAAATGATGAGATCATGAGGGGTGTAACCTGATCTGTAGATTAATCCACTGATGCGGATTAACTGTCCACAGGTAGGGTGTGGCTGGAGGAGGTCACTGGGGCATGCCTTTGGGGTTTGTATTTTATCTTTGGTGGGCAGAGCTCTCTCTGCTTCCTAGTTGCCAAGTCCTGAGCCCTTCCACCATGATGTGCTGCCTCATCACAGGCCCAGAGCTCTGGAGTCAGCCAAGCACACACTGAGCCTCTGAAACCCTCGGCCAAATAAACTTCTCTCCTCTACGTGATTCTTGTCAGGTCTTTTGGTCCCAGTGATGAAAAGCTCACACACCGCCCATCCTCATTCTCAGCAGATAAGCTGTTTCACTGAGGAAGCAGATGTCATCAGAAGCTCCAGGCCCATGTGCTCTGTCTTCCTTTCTGTCGCTAGGAGTGACCTGCCTGCCCCTGCTGCCTAAGCCCAGCTTCCCTCTCTCTCCAACTCCAGGACTCGCTCCAGCACTCCTCCACCTGCACGGCTGAGCCCCACCTCCCGCCACCGTCCTCCAACAGCACACAAACACACTGTAACTTTCCCCAGGAATTTGTTCCTTGACACCTACGTTCCCTCTGGCTATGGCTTCATACTTCTTGCTTCCTTTACAGTGAATCTCTCCAAAAGAGCTACCTCTCTCCACCCGTGAAAGCTCCTCTTACCCAGGCCACCATGGACTGTGCAGGCCTCACTGCCCTGACACCACTGGTCTTCCTGGCAGCGGTAAGCTCAAGGGGTCCACTCCCTCTTCCAGGAACCTCAACCTCCAGAATGGGATCCTGGTGCTTCTTGTGAGTCACTGGCCACTTCTCAGGCTCTTTGCTGGCTTCCTCTTGTGTCCCCAAGCTCAGCTCTGGACTGCCCAGCAGTTGGTCCTTAGGCCTTTTTTCCGTTGACATATGCCATTCATACCCCTGGAGACTGTCCTGTGTACACTTCATCCTAGATGTCTTCCCTGCACTTCATCTTCTTCCCTGAACTTCATTTTTATATATCCAACTGCCTAGGATGGGCATCTGCCCTAGGATTTCCACAGGGTCTCAAAACTTTACACGTTTGGAATGGAGGACGCCACCCTCCCCTCCCCGACCTACTGTGGTTCTCTTGTTCATTTTAGTTCATTACAACCTCTTGGTTCCAGTTGCTCAGGCCCTAACCAAGTAGTTGTCTTTGATGCCTGTCTTTCTCTTACCCCTGCATCCAGTCTGTCACTAAATCCTGTCAGCTTCACCTTCAAAATACACCCAGAATCCAGCCTCTCCTCACTGTCTTTGCGGCTGGGTTCATGATCTGCCACCTTCAACTCCTGCCTGGGTGGTTGACACGCTGTCAAAACTCATCTCCTTTCTTTGATGGACTCTCTTTATTATCCATTCACAACCCTTCAGCCAGAGTGAGTCTGTTAAGACCAAGCCATTTGTCTGCTCAGAAGTAGTCTTCCAGCTGGGCCCAGTGGCACACGCCTGTAATCCCAGCAGCTCAGGAGGCTGAGGCAGGAGGATCGCAAGTTCATACCAGCCTCAGCAAAAGCAAGGCACTAAGCAACTCAGTGAGACCCTGTCTCTAAATAAAATACAAAACAAGGCTGGGGGATGTGGTTCAGTGGTCGAATGCCCCTGAGTTCAATCTCTGGTACCAAAAAAAAAGAAGAAGAAGTAATATTCCATATTTAACTCCTCTTATCTTCCTCTTGGCTCCAGCCCCAGTGATCTCATTGCTGTATCTCACTTCTACCTCCAGGTCTCCACACACTTCCTGTTCTTACCATCTGGAATGATTTCCCCCTAGTTCTCTGCGTGGCTCCCACCTTCTACCTCCTTCAGGTCTTTGCTCAAATGTCATGTTGTTGTTAAGGTCTTGCCTGACCCCTCTGTTGGAAATTACATCCCCATCTCTATTCTCTGGTGCCTAAAGTGCCCTTTCTTGATTTATTTGAGCCACACTTATCACCACCTAAGGTGCTCCATGTTAGTAGTATTAAGTTTCCACTCTATGGAGGTAGGGATTGGGACTCTTATTCACAGATCTCTTCTCTGCTTGTAGCATAGTGCCTGGCAGATAGTAGGTGCTCAATTAATATTCAACCAAAAATGATGCTGTTCTTTCTTTCAGGGCAAGAACTCCAGTAAAGGTGACTTTAGGCTGCTTCTAGGTCTTTGGGAGGGGAGAGGTCTATTGTCCAGACTTTGTGATGCACTTGGATCAAAATCACTAGAGGGAAAAAACACCCACACCCATAAGGTGGTGCCAAGAACCGTCCCTGGCCATCATAGTGCAAGACCACTGGCTTCTCCTTTTGTTTCCTTCAAATCCAAAAGTGGTTCCAGGTATCTCAATCTTCTAAAAAAAGCATAATGATGTCTTTTTACAATCATGTCATCTGAAAATTATTCTTATAAAAATAAATTTTTGTTTTCCCAAATTAAAAGCATATGTGTTGAAGCATATTTAACAGTTTCAAGAGAACTATAAAATAGTAAATGTAAATACTTCTGGAGTCTAGATTTAAGACCATGATTCAGGACTCTTTGAGTTTACAGAGGAGTAAATAAGCAAACTTTCTTCTAATCTCTGTACTATTTTGACAATTATGTTCCTTTAATGGCCCTTTGTTTTATTATTGATGACTCCTAGTGTAGAAATGTAGCTCTGTCACAAAGCAGCAGCCCAGGGAGTGTGTTCAATCCCCGGCACTGAAAAAAAAAAAAGATGATTACTAATGGCTCCCATTTATTGCTGACTGGCTGGCTGTCTAATGTGCAGCTGAAACTGTTTTGTGCACATAATCTTGGTTAAACATCTTCACATTATCTTTCTGAGCAAGGTACTATTTTTTTAATCCCCATTTCACAGTTGAGAAGTTGAGACTTAAGAAAAGTCAAGCAGGTCCAGCAGAAAGGGGAGGAACCAGGCCTGGCAGTTGTTGGATTCCGGGCCACCACTGCAATCCAGGTGGCCTTTAACATGCTTCAGTAATTCCTTCTCATGTCATCATAATTAGAGAGCATAGCTGGCTCTTTACATCTAAGGCAATCTTGTGGAAGACAGAATGCCTGATCTTTATTTAAGGTCACAGAGTCCTAATCTACCTTGTTTTATCTCCTTTTCCTTAACAGTAGGAAAGATCTGCATCCGTGCCTGTTGTGACTTTCAGAGAGACAGAGGTGACGAACAGGAACTCTGGGAGGAAAGCGGTGCAGGTGGTCAAATGAGATGCTCCCTTTCCTCATCTCCAGGCCCTTCTTAGTCCTCTCTGTGCCCTTTCCAGTATGAATGTTGCCTAATAATAACTACAGAAAATCATAAAGAACATGGGGTGAAAGAGAGAGAGAAAGGTACGAGCATGCCAAGCTCTAACCCAAATCTCCTGCGTAGGTTTCTCTGGAACCCTTTCTCAACAGCTGGATGAGATTTGCCAGACTCAATTCCAGCTCCCTCCCCCACTTCCGTCTTCAGACATGCTCAGGGTTAAGTCTGTAGTGCTCTAATCCAGGGGAAAATGACTTATTTTCAAGAGCAGTGACAAACAGCACATTCCTCTGGCACAGGATGAAGACCAGCTCGGCACCTCAGCCCTTGATCATTCTCTATTGTTCTCCAAACAGTGAACCCATATTTCACACCAGATCTTTCTAGGCTGCAGCTGTGGTCCAAGCCCCAGCTCCTCATGAATATGCAGTGAAAGGCTCTGACCCAGAAAGTGGCAGGTAATTTTAAAAAAGGAGAAAAAGAAGACAGGTAGGAAGAAAGACCAGCGTACGTGATTGTCTCTTGGACGCTGCAGGCTGGGAGCAGGCCACGATGGGGTCTCGGAAGTGTGGGGGCTGCCTGAGCTGTCTGCTGATTCCACTCGCACTCTGGAGCATTATCGTGAACACATTACTGTATTTCCCCAATGGGCAAGTTTCCTATGCAGCCGGCAATAAGCCCACCAACTATGTGTACTATTTTGAAGGAATCTGTTTCTCAGGTGTCATGGTAAGTGTGACTTTGGAGATTTGAGATTGCAGAACGGGGTCTGTTAGTAAGCATGGCCTTGTACCTAGTCAAAGTAATGAATACTGGGAAAAGCATTCTACTAATCTTGGCTTTTGGATTTAGAAGACGGGAGGGGATAGAGGAGCCATTAGTCCTGTAGGATTTTGGGAGTAGCTTTGTTTTTGAAAAACTGTTCAGCAAAATAGCTTTAGCAATGCAGGAAACTAGTCCAAAAATAAAATTTGTGGGACACTGGCCTATAAAAAATATTATGCTGAAAAAAATCATAAACCTGGTATATCAATCTAAGCTATTTAATCTCCGGTGGCATTACTCTTTTCTAGAACAGATTTTCTGTGTGCACGCATGATTTGTTTAGCCTGGAGGCAGGGATATTAAAACAGCACAGAAAAATCAGAGACTTGGAGATTCAGACTAACCTTCCTTCAAATCTAAACTCTCATTTGTGTCAGGAGAACTTTGGCAAGATATTCAAACTTAAAGCCTCAGTGTCCACATTTTTTAAATGTGAATAATGATGTTTACTTTCCAGGGTAATTGTAGGGATTAAATAAAATCAGATAAGTTGCCCTGGACAGAGACTGACATGTAGTAGGTAGCCAGTGACTGTCATAATTATAAATATTTATTAAAGAATGGGCCACATTATCAGTAAGTAGTCCTATATTACCTCTCTAATGATGGAGGAAGTTTTTGCATATGAACTCAAAATTATTAATAGTAAGATCCGTGCATGTTTTCCTGATAGCTTTGTGTTCTTCGAAAATAAATGAGCTGATAGTCAATCATGCTAGCAACTCAGAGGAAAAGACACTTTTCCTCTGAGTTTCAGACATGGTCCATTTCAGAAGTGATCTCATTTCTGAAAACAATACATTGTGCATTGTAAGTTCACAAGACTGCCAATAACATGGAAGAAACTTCATAATAATCTATCTCTGCACTTGGGGGTATTTAATTATTACAACATTTGAATAGCTATGTTGGAAAGCAGTCTTCATTTACTTTTGATTTCATTTTGGTTTTGCACATGAAATTGGTAGACTTTTAAATATTAAGACTCAATGCTATGGAAGTTGCCATATTGTAGGTATACAATTATTATATGTCACGGTGACATTATATTAATGTCAGTGTGACTGCAAATGAAAGAAAATCTTTTGGAGAAGAGTTTGGTACAAACATCAAAGTCAGGGGCTGAGGCTATGGCTCAGCGGTTGAGCGCTTGCCTCGCATACGTGAGGCACTGGGTTCGATCCTCAGCACCACATAAAATAAATAAAGATATTGTGTTCATCTACAACAAAACAAAATATTTAAAAAAAAAAAATCAAAGTCCATGAAAATGCTTGTGTCTTTCACCTCAGCAATTCTAAATCTCATGATTCATTCTGGGGAAATAATCCAAAATAAGGAAAAAGTTACATGGGCAATGGTTGTTACAGCATTATTTTAAACAGCATCCTGCCAGAGAAGTGGCCAAATAAATTGTGGTATGCTCTCTTCATACAGTGATAAAAATTGTAATTATGAAAATATAACATGGAAAATGTACATTTTTTATGTTCGGTGAAAAAAGATACAACAAAGTTGATAATTTATTCTTGCAACTATAGAAAATGTATAGAAATGAGAAAACTCTAGAAATAAATATGTTGAAACACGAAAGTGGTGGATTGTGGGTAATTTTTCTCCATTACTCTGGAGTCCTCCAGAGTGCAGTAATGTTCTAGATCAAAAACAAAGGCAGCCTCTTTCTCAACAGAACTTTCTAGGGTCTAGGGGTAGCTACTTATTTCTACCAATATTATAATGATGCTGGTGGCTGTTACTTCAGCTTTTTCTTATCATTGTTTTCCTCAGTAAGTAATTATAATGAATGGAAGAATAGGCATAAATAAGAATAAACCAGAATCCACTAGAGTCTGTAATGATTAATGTGGGAAGGAGAGAAACATAGGACTCCTTGACTTGTATTCCAGGTAAAATTTAAAACTGGAAGAAGAATCCATTTTCTATTCTTTATTTTCTAGGGATTACTGAAAAATATTGTAACAACATGATTTCATACAGTTCTGGTTCCATTTTAGGAGAAGGGTGAGGAATATAGATAAATAGTTAAAGGGATAGATAAAGAAAGGAAAGCCGAAGGTGTTTGGAAACTGGAGGTGTTGGCTGCCAATAGGAGAGTTGACAGTGAACTCAACCTTGGGATTTGCTCAACAATGAAAGCAGTAGATGGGTGGAGAATTTCCCATAAGGTTTGGTTCATACCTGTCTGAGCCAGAAATTCAGAGTAAAGAAGTCCACGTCCTTTCCAGACCTTGAGCCCTTTCCCCAAGATACCAAGGAAAAAGTATTGAATTCTTCCAGATAGTTGGCTTAATATAGACAAAACACACTGGAAAATTTTGATTGCTCAGGGAAACAGAACCTCCTCTAAAGAGATCAAGTTTCAGACTATCCATTCCTCTCCCCTCCATTCCCAAGGGTAGTAAATGGGGAGACTGGCAGCCTGCAAACTCTGGTGAAAGATTTTCCTTCATCCTCCACAAGTGAGGCAGAGGAAAATGCAGCTTTGCTGCCCAAAGCAGCGTGCTCGTGTCTGTATCCCCTACTCCTCCTTATTCGTTAGCTTTGATTATAGCAAACCATGAGAATTATGATCAATCACTATGCCAATATTGCCAATATTGGTCAATCACTATGAATCCAGCACTAAACTCAAAATGTTACATATTGCCTCCCAACAACCCAGCAGGGTGAGTTCTGAACACCATTTTTTAGAGAATGACTCTCAAGTTCACACAGCTAGAAAGCAGCAGAGCTGGGATTTGAACCCCAGGTCCACCTGACTGCAGAGTCTGTGCTTGGAATCCCGGTCCTCTGCTCAGGAGCATGAGCGTAAATGAGCATTCATTTCTGACATTTTCTTCTCCCTCCTACAGATGCTTATCGTAGCAGTAGTGCTTCTCATCTTGGACCATGATAGCAACTCTAAGTGTTGCCAGAGTGAAAACTGCAGCAAAAAATACGTGGTAAGAGCAGCAGCTTGGGGGATGGTTGGGTGGATTCCAGTTTTCTTTCCTGTCAGTCAGTAGCATGAAAATACTGACGCCATCTTACCCTCGGTTCTCCACTCAGACCAAGAGTACTTAAGATATCGTCCACTTTGCTTACGTATTTCTTCTGCCTTTATTCTGATGCTACTTTTCTAGAAACCCAGGATTGAAAGGCACATGGAAATTAGGAAAAGAGCACTACTTTTTCCTCACTGAATTTCCAGGAGTCTGTTTTTTCCCGTGCCAACTTCACTGAGGACTAAATTACAAATGATAAATGGCATCCATTGAAAGTGCACCATTCCATGAGTTTGGGCTGTTGGGTGCACCGCGAAGCTATTATAATAATCAATATGTGGAACATTTCCATTACCCCCAAAAGAAACCTTTGGTCTGCTCAGTCATTATAGATCAGTTTGTGTTTTATGTAAAATGAATCTTATAGTATTTGTCTTTTTATAAGGCTGCTTTCATCTATATGATTTTTAGATTTATCCATGTTGCTATTTATGATGTACAGTTTTTTTAAAAACTGGAACTTTAAAAATAGTTAAAATAGGACAGGAAGAGTAGTACCACCCAGTTTTCTAAGCCTAAACTCAGCAGGCCCACCTGGGCTCTGACTTTCCCACCATCCTCTTCTTCCTGTCCTTCCTTCTGGTCTTTTATTCACATTTACAGAAAAATTTATAGTTCTTCCACATTTTCCCAGTGGATTAGATTGTCATGGCTCCTATTTTATAGAAGAGGCTTCTGTGGATCCAAGTGAACTTGAGATTGGTTGACTAGAAGGACCCTGACCAGGCTCTCCTGGGCTCTCTGCAGCAGGAGCTCCACATTGTGACCACCTGGGAACTTGCAAAAAAATTATCACCCGAAGTCCATCCCAAGGGTCTCCCATTCAGTTGGTTTGAGGTACAACCTGGGCATGATTTTTTAAAAAATCTTCCCAGCAGATTTTAATGTGTAGCCAAGATGGCATGGCCAACTTTCTTTGACTAATGCCTTTGGAAAATTAAATTAATTGCTTAATCTAGCACTATGTCCCTGGTGGAGAAGAATTAAAATGTGTGTGTGTGTGTGTGTGTGTGTGTGTGTGTGTGTGTGTTCTTAACCAATACACTCATATTGCCCCATAGCTACTTACATTACAATTACAGAAGAGCTTTCAAAATTGTTTGGGTGAAACAATAGATTCAGGTAAACACTTAAGCTATGATAGAGAAATTCTAGGAAACAAATATACATGTCAATAAGTATAGTATCAAAATCAATGTATCCAATTTATCTTAATTCCTATAGCATCTCCCGCACAAACGGCTGCTAGGAACAGTCTGATGTTATAGTCAGTGAAATCACCTTAAACAAAGGATTGCAGTTTGAGATCATTTTTATTCTAAAGTTTCAGGTTTGTCCTCTGCCTCTTGGTCTCAGCTTCTGGATTTACTTGGTCTCAGCTACTATTTTCCTGTCTTACTCTCCCCTTCCAATCAACATTTATGAAAATAAATTAATTTTTCTCCCAGTCTAAACTTCACCTCTTGGCATCATTGGTTCTGTTTTCACCCAAGTCCCAACTCTGGATATTTTGTTTTTTTCATTCCATCTCCAGCCTCATTTTTCCCTAATGTGTTTTCCTTCAGTGTCTCTCCTTGTCACCTCAACTCTGAGTCCTCCCCAACAGAGTCCTCACCTTCGGCTCCTCACTTCCAGCTCTGTGCCAACACTACCAGAGCAAACCTCCAGAAGCACATTTGGTCACATCATTTCCTTGCTCAAAAGTCAATTCCACGATTTGTTAGAAAAACAGCCTATTCCAGGTCTAGGACTGACTAAGTACCACATGAGCCTTGGCCACCAGGAAGCAAGGAAGTGTTCAAGAATGATAGGAGTATGCCAAGGAATTGACCCAAAGAGGGTTCCTATGGCCAAATTTGGACCATCTGGGCATCTGGGCAACTATGAGTTATTGTGCATTGGATTATAAAAGTCCACAATGAGTCCACAATAATATTGAAAGAGAGAAGCAGAGGAAAGAGAAATGGGGAATGTAAGTCCTTCTGTGCAGGAAAGTGGTCACCTAAAATTCAGAGACATGATAGAATCAATAAGGCAGCACATTGCCATGCCCCAGGTGGTCACTGATGACTAGTGAGGTTATCAGAGGAGGCCAGGTCCCTCACTTGAAATGTTAGGAAACAAAGGACTCCCTTACCAGTTATTTACCAATTGCAAGATGAAAAATGTACCTTTATAGGGGAGAGATCTGAGGGACACCTTTAGCCAAGAGAACCCCTCACCACTCAGGTGTCTCACATACACATCTGCACCCAAGTGTGAGGAATTAGGTAGAGAAGCCCAGAGTATGCGGCATTCACGAGATTATTCATAGAGTTCTTTGAAAAATCTGATACTATGAAATACAACATCTGCCTGGTGTAGAGAGAGACATAACCTTGCACATAAACCTTCATCAGATCCATTACAATTAAAAAGAGTTACAAAATAATGGAATACTGTTAACCTTAGGAAAGATTGCGCTGTGTATTTAGGGGTGAGAGATCTTAATGTCTGCAGACCCACTTTCAAATGGTTTAACAACAAAGTAGTGTATATGCATGCATATGCACGCGCGTGTGTATAAACACACATAGACATACAGAGAGAGCACAGCTTGGGAAGATGTTCATAATAGATGAGTTTAGATAGAGTATACAGGGGCTTGTGGTTTTATATATTTTTTAATAAACTGTTGGAGCGAGGCATGGCCCCTGCCAAGAACGAAGAAGTCCAGACTCCTTGATCTGGCATGCAAGCCATCTCTAGCCTGGATCTACCACGCTGTGGAAGTTCCTTGAGGGTTGAACAGCGCCTGTCCAGCAGTTTCCCCGACACTAACCCTGGGGCTGTGTGGTCTTCAGAGCTGCTCCCTCGTGCCTCTGAATGAGCCCTTCTCAGGTCAGAGCAGCCTGTCCACTCTCACATCTCCACATGCCCCTTTGCTCCTGCTCCCCACACGGAGAAGCCGTTCCTGTCCTTACCATCCTATGCTTACCTGCACATGAGCATCTAGCAAGCACCTCCATCCCTTCTTACATTCTCATATGTGAAGATTTTTCCACCTGCACAAAGGAAACAGGTCATAGCTTGTTCTTAGAGAAGTTGCCCTACCTGAAAAATAGCAGGTCTCAATAAATAGCTACAAGCTGATCGCTCATGCCCTTTCTCCTCGATTCTGCAAGAGGTCATCATTATTTTGATGACAAACTTCCAGAAAAAAGAAGAAATTTAGTAAATGATCTGATACCTTCTGTGTGATACTAAACAAAAATCATTTGAAAATGTATTTTATGATCAGACAGGTTTGGATCAAATTTTTCCTTTTTTTGTGGCATTTGGTATTCTGTGGGCCCCAGTGGGTGACGGTGAGCAGGGGTGGGTCCCAAGGGGTACTGTGGAGAAACTACCTCTTTGTTTTTCTCATTTTCTAACCTTCTTCTGTGTCTGATTTAGACCATGTTGTCGCTTATCTTTTCTGCCCTGGGAATTGCTTTCTCTGGATATTGCCTGGTCATGTCTGCTCTGGGTCTTCTCCAGGGCCCATACTGCCGCACCCTTGATGGCTGGGAATATGCCTTTGAAGACACCACAGGACGGTAAGGACTCATTCCCCAAACCAAGGAGCTCAGAAAATCAGAAATCCTGTCCTCATGCTCAGTTCTATTGTCCACGATTGCCCTGGGGTTCCACATGGCTACCTTAGTGCAGAATTTTCCTGTTTTACTATCCAGATCAGCGTGTTCGCTCCTGCATGCATCTTTGTCTAGATGGTTATCTTTTCCAGTCTCTGAATGCAATATCTATTCAATATTTTGAGGCCATCAGCGAAAATTATGTTTTTCCCAAAGTTCAGATTAAAGCCTTGCGGTTATCTGGCTACTGATGGAGCTAGGGTCTGACAGGTTCCAGTGACTCAGTCTTCTTTTGTGGCCAGTTTGGATGTAGTCTGTTACGGTGGCAGGGAGAGACCTGTGGTGCCCTTGGATAGCGCCACACTGAGCTACAGCAGCGGGGGATACAGATAGGACCAAGCAGGAGAGCAGGGAGGTGCAGTCAGGTCCAGGAGCAAGGATGGGGCAGGCAGCTCCGCAGGGATCCAGGAGCTTCCTAAGCTGGTGATGCAGAAGGGTCCAGAGAGACGCCCTTTGCTCAGAAGGCTGGTGGCTCAAGCACCCCAACCCTGTGACTCGTGATGCCTCGACTGGCCTTGCACTGGCTTTACTGGGCTTAGAACCTACAGGGGCATCTCAGGAGGAAGCAGGCCCCAGAAAGGGATGCAGGAGAAGCCCAGTGCCTCTCCTTGTCTTTATCCTGCTCAGAATGGCAATGGAATGGAGGAGCATCTTCCATTCCCTGGGGAAGTTGCATTTTCTTCTCCAGGCTCTGTGGCTGGCTCTGTCTGTTCCAGGGCCTTGTCTATGTGAGGTCTCACATGCAATCTGGGCCTGCATAGCACTGCTGACCTCTTTTACTAGACAGGGCTCTCCTCAGGTCAGGAGAACCCAGACAGTAACCTCAGGCCTTCTAGAGCATTGGAGGTGACCCTCCCATGGGACTGGAGGGGCTCAGGAAAGAGGACCTCACCGTGGAAATTCCCATGTGGGTAAAAGCCCTTTTTAATACCAACTTTTTCCTACCCCCAAACCCAAGCTGCCTTCTCTTTCACAAGCCTCTCCATCACTTCATTCAGCTGCCTTGAATGTTTGTTTTCACTTGCCTCTGACTATATAAAAATGTTTGGAAGTGAAACATTGTTTGCAGGCTATGCAGGAAAGCTGAGTCTCTGGTCTCCTAGAGAAGTTTCCAAGATTTGCCAAAGGCAGGATAGAGAAAGGATTGATATCAAAATGATGACTATTGGGGGCTGGGATTGTGGCGCAGTGGTAGCGTGCTCGCCTAGCATGCGTGAGGCACTGGGTTTGATCCTCAGCACCACATAAAAATAAAATAAAGATATTCTGTCCGCCCACAACTAAAAAAATAAATAAAAAATTTAAAAAAAAATGATGACTATTAGTTATTCATTTATGCAGCAAATATTTACTGAGCATCTACTATGTTCAGAACTTGGGCTTAGTGCTAGAGAATCAGAGCTAAATTACAGAGGATTCCTTCTTTCTAGGAATTCACAGAACTGACAGAAAAGTCTACTGAGATGGAAGCCTTAGAGTAAATGTTGCCCTTGGAACACATGTCTTTGATGCTTATAGATTTGAACTCAAGTCTCCAACACCCTCTTTCGAAGCTGTATGATCTTAGTCAAATATATGACCATCTCTGAGCCTCTGTACGTTGGGGAAAATAATCATATCTATCTCGCAGAGCCGAGAATTATAATGGATGTGATGCACAAATGAGATGTAATAAATTCTCATGGTTTATTTACTTGTTTATTTATTTATTTATTTATTTATATTGTTTTGGGAGAGTACTAGGATTGAACTCAAGGGCACTCCATCACTGAGCCACAACCCCAGCCCTATTTTGTATCTTATTTAGACACAGGGTCTCACTGAGTTGTTTAGTGCTTTGCAGTTGCTGAGGCTGGCTTTGAACTCGTGATCTTCTCACCTCAGCCTCTCAATCCACTGGAAATACAGGTGTGCGCCACTGCACCAGGCTCCCGGTTTTATTGTTATTAACATCATCACCCTGCAGGATCCTTTATGTCCATTGAATTCTGCATCTGCCAGCTGGCCAGCAGGTCTAGTCACTGTGCATTGACTAGTGAGGATCCTGAATCCATTTTTATTCAACAAATATTTGTTGATATTTACATTATCCTGGGAACTGCCTTGAGTCTTAGATGTGGCTGTTCAGAGACGAATAAAATAGAATCAGTGCCCTTAGAGTGCAGTCTGGGGCTGGAGTTGTGGCTCAGTGGCAGAGCACTTGCCTAGCATGTGTGAGGCACTGGGTTCAATTCTCAGCACCGCCTGTAATTCCAGCACTTTGGGAGGCTGAGACAGGAGAATCGCAAGTTCAAAGCCAGCCTCAGCAACGGCGAGGTGCTAAGTAACTCAGTGAGACCCTGTCTCTACATAAAACACAAAATAGGGCTGGGGATGTGGCTCAGTGGTCGAGTACTGCTGAGTTCAATCTCCAATACCAAAAAAAAAAAAAAAAAAAAGAGTGCAGTCTGGCTAGGAAATGGAAGCAGATGCAGATACGGATGCAGACATAGATGCATAGAGATAAATATCTAGGTTGAGTTCCTACCTGTGAAGTCAATGCTGTGACAACTTCTCCATTCCCTCCCACCCCGCTGGTGCAGTTTATAAGAGAAATAAACCTTACCATAGCCTGGGAGAGACACAGACTCCCTTCAGGCCAGCTGGTTTTTAAGTGCTGGATGATCTGTGCACAATGTGTGCGGGGAAGTCTGGAGAAAGGATCTGGAAGGATCCGCCCCTCTCATGGCTGAGACAGTTGGGCTGTGAGGGGGTATGCTGACCGGTCAAGGGCAAGGGTAGCAGCAAGTCATATCTGTATTATACCTTCCAGGTTCCAAACATTTTATGCACTTCTCATCAAATATTCACAATCATGGGGTATTTTAACCCCACTATCCAGATAAGACTCTGGAGGTCAGAGGGGTGAAGTTCCTTGCCCAGGGCCCTGCAGTCCCGCGAGAGCCCACTCTGTATTTGGTGCTCTTTTTGGCTGGGGATGAGGACTGTTAGCAATATCGAGAAATTCTCAGAGTGTGTCTGAGTTTCCAGAGCATTCCATAGTAGGAGATCATGAAAGGGAGGGGAAAGAGTTCCAAGGAAGGAGTAGGAGAGAAATGGAGGATACAGAAAGAAAAATAGAGGAGAGGTCAAGGTGGAGGGCGTGGTCATCAGAGTATACCCCTGACACCAGCACCCACAGCCAGATGGCCAGGACTCAGGCTACCTGCTGCAACTCTGAGCAAAGCCACCAGCCAAGCATCTCAGCCCTGTAAATGTGACAATCATTTTTGTCGGGGGAGCTTTTGGGGAGCCCAGTTCTCCATTTCAGTTTCACAGAACACTGAGCCTGGCCATTAGGAGACTTGTCAATGCCCATGGGAGACCCGGGGCTGAACCTGCCAGCCGGGTTGGTCCAGCGTACCTACTCATCCATCTTGGGATGAGAAACTTTGGGTCGCTGTGTTCCCACCCCATAATCTGCATCTCCTTCAGCTGGGATAGCAGTGCTGTGAAACAGAGGTTCTCCAAAGGACCAGAGCTGAGCACAGCAGCATCACCCCCAGGGACTTAGGCTCATCCAGCCCTGCTGAGTGGGATGAGGTGGGGTGGAGCCCACATTCGGGGTTCTCCTGGGGCCTTCCCATCATTTCCAACATACCAGTGCTGCTCACATGGTTGCCTTTGAGAAATGCTGTTGAAAGAGCTTGGACAGAGTCTAGGAATTTCCACCAGAATCTTTGTTATTTTGCCATATATGTAATTTTATATCCAGAAAAAGTCTCCTTCCCTGACTGACTTCTGAACTCCCTGCCTTGGAATCTGTCAACACCGCTGCCTTCCTCTGCATTTGACCTTTCTGGGGTTTGTCTGGCCTTCTGATCAACACCAAGCATCTCTCTAGCTCAGCGGCCATGCATACAATGTTCCATAGATACATCTTAATGAGCTTTCAAATGTCTTGATTCACAGTACAGTTTAATATTACTATATACTAATAGGATGGTATATTGTTAATTTTGATGATAAAATCTTAATTTCCCAAACATAGAAGTGGCTGTAGATTCAGCCTTGGATCCAGTGGGAGCCCCGGCCCTGGCTTTGGTTGGCCACTCCCTCTTCTCTCTCAGTTTCCTGACAGATTCCAGCATGTGGACCCAGTGCCTGGAGCCCGCACATGTGGTGGAGTGGAACATGATTTTGTTTTCCATCCTCATAGCCCTCAGTGGGCTTCAGGTGACTGTCTGCCTCATCAGAGTCTCCATTCAGCTTTCCAAGATCCTGTGCAGCACCTACTCTGTCATCATCCAGGTAATGCTGGCCCTGGGTCCCCTCCCCAGGACCCTGGGGGGAAGGTTTCTGCAATTCCATCCTTTGCCCCCATTTCTACTGAGCTTTTACTCAAGCTCTAAAATCTCGATTTTTTCCTGATGTTCCAATGCGTCTGCTCACTTGCCTCAATGGAATGAAGTCAACAAATGTAAAATCCACACGCTGTGTTGTGTGGTGGAAATAGCCTACGAGTTTTGAATGAATGATATTTCATTTCTCTATGTAGAGATAACCAAAAGCATGATGATGTTTTACTGTTATTAAGAATTTTCATGCTCATAAGATAAGGGAGGGCTCGGGACTTTATCTCTCTATTGTTATATTCGAGTAATAAAACTTCTTTTTTTTTTTTTTTTTTTTAAATTTTTTTTTTTTTTTAGTTGTTGATGGACACAATGTCTTTATTTTATTGTTTTGTATGTGGTGCTGAGGATCGAACCCAGGGCCTCACGCATGCAAGGCAAGCGCTCTACCGCTGAGCTACAATCCCAGCCCTAAAACTTCTTTATACTGAAGACATTAACAAGTGGTTTGAGAAGAGGGAAAATGTCTCATCCTATCGAAACTATTTCAACTTCATCTGCTAAAATACTGCTAATTTATTTATGGTTGCAATTGCTAAAGCTATTTAACAAGTCCAGAGTAAAGAGAAATCTTGAACAAGGAATCTCACATTTTAACAACATAATGTTAACATCTTAAGAAGTTTCAAGTAGATATTTTCCTATCTTATGTTTTGAATATGAAATATATTTAAGTTGCTATCTGGATGATGGATTATTAATCAAGACAATCTTATAACTTGACTCACTTGTTTTTTTCTTTTTTCTATAGCCTGGAATCATTTGAATATGGAACAGAGTATTTCTATTGTCAAGACACAGCTGTCAACTTAAGCCTCAGGCCCACCAAGTTCCTTGAGGGCAACACTAGATGGGGGCATTTTCTGCATTTGGTGCTCATCATGCCTATTTATGAAATTTATAGTCCTTACTGGAAGTTCCAATCAGGTCACCTTTCCATTTAGAATTGTTTTCAAACTAATGTGTCTGGAACTTCACAAGGATGTGTAGTTATACTCTTCAAACAAGTCCATTTCCAAGAATCTATACTATAGAAACAAATAAGAATATAAGAGAAAATTCTGTGTAAATGTGTATATTGCAACATGGTTTCATAGTCTAGAAAATTAGAAATCCCCCAAAAGTCTAACTTTTGAGGAAGAATTAGAGTGGTACATTAAGTGTAAAATTATATGCTAATTACAAATGCTATTTTAAAGCTTAGGAATAATGCTACATAAAAAACAGCAGGTTATAAATTTCTGTTTACAGCATTAGCATAACTATTTAAAACAAACCACCAAATAATCAGAGTTTAGGATGAAGACTACATCTAGTAGGAAATAACAAAATACCAACTGTGATTGATTTGAGTCATAGATGATCTTTCTTCCTACTTTCCTATGCTTTTGAAGTTTTCTTTATTAAATATGTTTTACTATAGATGTTTGTAAAAACTCATATTTTTACCATTAAAGTGTTCTATTTTTTCAACCTTTAAAAGTACATGCTTTTTTCAAGTATTTCCCAACAATTAGCATCCTATAAAAATCATGGAATAGCACTTCAGCTTTCAATGAGGAAAAGAGTGACTCAAATAAGCCAAGAAGTTTTACATAAATGCATATAATCTGATTCTTGGTCTTATTTTCTCACTCTTGGTGGTGAGCATGCTGGACTAGAATAGTAGCTGTGAAATAAATGAGCAGCTGGGGACCTTCTCACTGGGCTATGGAAAATCCATGGATCAGTAGACACCTGTGTCATGGGAGTTACTGCTGATCTGTATTGCTAAAAACAAAAGCATTTAAGGTAGAACAATTGCAAACCTTCCACCTGCACACACCATGGCACCTTTGAGGCATGCAGCCATGTCTTATATTTTTCCATAGCCTTTAGGACCTAGTGCACAGTGGGCCTGCAGGCCCTCCACGTCGACATGCATGCCAGGCCCTTCGCTCTGCTGGGCACCATCTCCATCACAGACCTGCTGGGCTTCAATGCTTCTGACATTCCCCATTGCTATGCTCCATGCACATGGTCAAAACCTGCTCTGAGCCACAAACACACACACACACACACACAGAGAGAGAGAGAGAGAGAGAGAACTTGCATACTTTTCTCGATGTATTTATCTCAGAAAAGAGTGTTTGGTACATGGATATGATTTACAAATGGTCTATAGCACAGTGATGAAAGGTGTAGTCTGGAATCGGATTGCTCAGGTTCAAATCTGGGCTCTGCCTTACTAGCTGTGTGACTTTGCAAGTTTCGTTAACCTCTGTGCCTCAATTTCTAAGTCTGTAAAACAGGAACAATCATAGTTTTATTGTGAAGATTAAGTGGGTTAGTACATGTAAAGCTCTTAAAACTGGAGTAAGTTAAATCAGAACCTAGGTGCAATTGGAGCCCAAGATTGGGGAAGCTGAGACCTGGAAATCCTACCAAAGCAACAAAAGAAGAGGGTGGAGGAAGGAAATTGGGTGGTGGGGATGACATAACATCAGAAATTTGGGAGACAAAGGAGAAGGTAAGAGGCAGGCATCAAGAGTACCAGGAAGACCGCCCTGTCTGTGGCCTCTAACACTTCCATCCCTGCGAAGCCCAGCAGTGGGGGGGTTCAAGGTCACATTAGGAAAGACCCTGGCCAGCACTGCTTTCTGCTGTGTGAGATGGGCTGGAATCAGAGACGAGGTCAGTCCTGGAGGAGCTGTGGCACCTGTCGGGAAACCGAGGCAAGGAGCAGAGCTCCAGTGCAGAAGGTGGGCAGGCAGCAGGACACACAGAATCAGCCACGGAAACATTCTGACTGGATTTGGTGCCAGGCCACTTGGGTCAGAAATAACACAGTGCCTGATCCAAAGAACTTCACCAAATCAAACTAAATGTTTTTTAAGGATTGAGATAAAAACACGTACACACACATGCCTGTAATTTCACTCCTGCCTAAAATCACACTGAATTTATAATCTAGTGGGGGTTTTTGGAGGGAAGGTTTGTTTTGTACCAGAGTTTGAACCCAGGGATGCTTAACCACTGAGCGACATCCCCAGCTCTTCTTATATTTTATTTAAAGACAGGGTCTCACTGAGTTGCTTAGTGCCACGCTGAGTTGCTGAGGCTGGCTTTGAACTCCCAATCCTCCTATCTCAGCCTTGGAGCCGCTGGGATTTAGGCGTGTACCACCACACCACATCCGGCATCATCCAGTCTTTTTTAGGACACAAAACCACAAATATGGAGAGATAAGGGGAAAAGACAACCACAGTGAAATTGTAAAAACTAGGAGGTAACCGACTAGCCAACCCAAGAAGCAGGGCAAGCTCGAGCTGTCAGTGAGGACACTGAGGACCAATGTGGTTTGTATCTCAGAAACCTCAAAAGGAGACCATAGATGATACCAGTGTTGAGAATAAATCAGGATCTGGGTCCCTGTTCCCCTTGTGTTGAAGATGGAACACCTGAGAAATGCTGGGGCAAGCGCAGAAACGAAGTTTTATTTGAAGATGGAGCAGAGACAGACTTCTCCAGAGGGCGAAGGGGATCCAGAGCTGGTGTCCGAGGGGGTGGGGTGTCCTTCCTCTTTTATACACTTTAGGTTTTCTTATTTCTCATGCCCCTTCCTCCTCATCTTGCCTAAGTGACCAGTGACCCAAATCCCAGAGCAGAGCTGCCCAGAAAAGCAGGAAGGGCGCCACCTAGGGGCACTCATTAGCAACTCCTTGCTCCCAGGAACAATTCCCTGGAGGCAGGAGACCTTGGCAATGGCTGGAGGAGGGTAAGTGCTCTGGGGGTATTAGCATTTTATTTCCTTTGAACTAGCCCCCACCTTGCTGACCAATCATTCATTACCTACACTGACAGTCCTTTTGCCCTAGCCTCAAAAAGACTCCCAAATTGACCACTGGACCAAGAAGGATTTTGTGAGCCACGTTTTCCTTCTCTCTATGCCACTGGGAAGTGGCAGGTATCTGAAAGTTCATTCTCTAGAAAGAGAAAAACAGAAGGTCTCTGAGTTGGAGGAAACCAGGCACGGTTACTGTACCCAGAGACCAAACGACTGCATGGCCTGAATACTGGATGACTTTTGGAGAAAGATTTGAGCCTCCAGCAGCTGATGCAGACTGACCTGGAGGTGGCTCCACCCATCTTCTCCCAGGAAGCTTCTTCCCACCTTGGCAAAACTGCCCTTTCCTCACACAGATGGGCTTATGCTGGCCATTCTTTTTTTCTTCAAAAATAAATAATATATTGTTTAGCATTAGAAACACAAGGCAGGATGGGAGGGGAGGGAATTAGGCAGTGGGAGGTGCTTAAGCTTTTCTGGAATGGGAACTGTGTTCACCTCTGCAGGTCCCAGACACACCACCCTGCTGAATGGGCACCTTGGGCTCTCTTGGTCTTGGGCACCCCATGAAGCCATTCCTGAAGGATCTAGAAAAAGAAGTACCCTATAAATGAGGAGCCTTGGACATGAGTGAGACCCAGGAGTTTCCACACCAGGGAAGGATGGGGCTGGCGGAGTCCTGCTGTCTGGGAAGGCTGGTTCTGCAGGTGGGAATCTCCGGTAAGTGCAAATACTACCTGAGAGGGCTCTCTCGGCAACCCTGAGCTGGAAATGAAGCTCTTGGTGTTCTCAGCTATGAGAAGGCAAGTCTCTTTCTCTGACTTTGAGCTCTGGGCCTCTCCTTTTTATCTACTTTGGCAGAGAGGCCATTAGACCCAACCCCAATAGTAGAGGAGAGGAGATTAAAGGGGAATATTTGCAAGAATCTTAGAAAGACCTCCTGTCTTGTGTCAGACTCTATAATAGCAGGAAACCACTAAGGATAAGTCACTGCGGACCTGAAGACATAAGAGGATAGTCAGGGGAAGAACGAGGCTGACTCAAAGAATTCAGGGACCAGGTATTATTAAACTCCATTAATTATAGGTTTTTGGAGCTCCAGTACTAGAAATAGAGATTTCTCCTGCATTAATCCATTTTCTGTTGCTATAACAAAATATTGGGAGCTGGGTACCTTATAAAGAAAAGGGGCTTATTTAAATAGCTCACAATTTTGGGAGCTGAAATTCCAAGATCAGGTGGCTCCATCACTTTAGCCTCTGGTAAGGGCCCCTTGGTCGAGTCACAACATAGCAGATGGCATCAAGTCAAGAGAAGGTATGATAGCAGGACATCACACAAAGAGACAAGAAGCCAGAGGAGTCAGGGCTGAGGCTTGGTCTTTTTATAACAACCCATGTCTATATTAACCCCTTCTGAGAGCACATCCCCAACAACCTAATCATCTTCCATAAGGTCCCAGCTTTTAAAGGTCCCACCACAATATCATCACACTGGGAACAAGCTTCAGGGGCCTGAACCCTTGGGGAACACTCTCAAACCATATGGAAACCACAGCAGATTCTTCATGTAAAAAGGAATTCTGGGTGAGTAATACTATATCATTTGTTTCAAAGTGTCTTTGGGTAATAAGATGCTCATTTGACCTTAAAGCTTCATCTTTGAGATTACTTCTTAATCACAAAGGTAAAGTTATCCTTGCAAAGGAGAGATCTGGTAGACACCACCTTTCCCAAGAGACCAAGTTGAGCAGAGCAGATCCTTGGAGCCTCCTCCAGATTCCCCTTGCTCTACCATGTAAGGCCTCTCCAGACAGATCCAGAACAGGCAGACAACTTCTGTATCTCTGTTCCTGAAGACACTTTCTGGAGACGGGAGCATGTGGTTCCACCAGTGAGTGTTGGTGGATAAATTCTGTGACTGTTATGCCATCGGTGATGTAGGACAGATGAGGCTGGACACCGGAGGAATTAGGAGGAAGCAGGTGTATGGGCTGCAGCAGTCCAGAGTGAGGCTCCTACATAAAAAAGCCCTCTGGACCCTGAGTCTGGAAATTCTTGGAACTTTATACTCAGTGTGGGAGGGGCTTGAAGGTTTACATTTCTGTAGCAGTCTACATAAATTTGTTTGTAGTTCACAGAAAGTGCTTTTAGTCTCATTTTTATATTAGTCAGAGGTTTTACAAGTTTTACCACAAAAGCAAAAGTAACATCATCAAGTCTACAGCCAAATTTAGCTTTTGCAAGACAGAGCAACTTAGTTCTCACAAAAAATAGGAGAAAAAATAACCCTATATTGAGTTTTGTGCAGAAACTTTTGCTGCTATTCTGTTAATAAGAACAATTATGGTGAGGGTCTCTGGAGAAGCTTAATTAAGATTTTTGGTGGAGGAGGGGATGCCACTACAATTCCCCCCTTTAATGATGTGCCCCCAATTAAGCCTTTTGAATTAAAGAGCAATTATTATCACCTTCTTGGCTTAAAGCCTTATATAATGCCAAAATCTTAGTTGCTGTCCTTCTTTCAATAGCCGTTTCCATAGTAGCCCCAATAGTTTTAATGCACAGGGGAGCCCAACATGGAAGCAATAAACAAGTTAATAGGAGAACACCTACTATACCAATTAAGCTTTTAAATCCACCCAGAGTTGAAAACCATCCTCCAAATAGTGAGCTTGGATCCCAAGCTTTAATGCCCTTCCAGGTTTGAACTGGCACGTGTGCTAGTTTTCTGATATTGTTAGCTATGTCCTTGACTGCCTGTCCATTGTCATCTATTTGGATGCAACAGTCTGAGCTGCTGAACTTTCCACATACTCCCCCTTCCTCAGCCAGTAGGTAATCTAATGCCAAGCGGTTTTGATAAATAGCTGCTCGCATCTGGGTCTGTTGTGTGGCTAGGAGGTCAAAGGCTGTGGCAGTCTGGTTAGTAATAATTTCTAGTACAGCTTGTAAGCGAATGATCCTGTTTAGCATATAAATAGGAGTTCTATAGCCCCAACTGCCATCCTGTGCCCAGGTAGCAGGACCATAAGTGGCAATAATCCTCTGGGGTGGCCAGTCATCTTCACCCCAAGTTTGTTGACCTCCTAGATCAAATCCTTTCCCAAAGGACCTCTTTTTCCTTGGCCCTAGGTTCTCATACAAAGGGATCCCTAGGTCTTTTCCAGTTGCATTTGGCAGCAGGAAAAATCCAGGTTTAATAGTACCAATAGTACAGGTTCCTCTCCAGTCTTTTGGGAGGTGGGTGTAGGCCTTCTTTCCACAGATCCAAAATAGTCCATCAGGTGCTTTCCAGGTTGAAGGGGCTGGATTGCTCCAGAATTTGTGGATCTCAGGGATGCCCCAAAAAGAACTGATTTGTTTAATGTCTGAACTTGTACAGTTAAAAAGAACTCTCTTCTTTGAGGTTTTTTTGCATGTTAGACCACTAATCCCCAGCCAACCTGGGTTATCTGCCCAAAACCAAGTAGGTCTTTTAGGCCACCAGGTGGCATTCCAAAACAATATTCTGTTACACGGGGTTTCACCTACCCATTGGGTGTGGTGGGGTCCAAATCTGCCAATACATTCCTTACCAAATACTTCTGAAGTGAGGACCCAGCCCTGGGGTCTTTCAATTTTGAGTTCCACATGGGTCTTATTCCATAGTAGTAGGGAATAAGCGTCTAGACTTATTCCAGTCCAGGGCCATTCTTCACTCATTAGGGCGCCTCCACACACCCAGCAGTTTTTAACCCCAAGGCTTTTAGCTATTCTTTCTGCGAGGTCCAGAAAGAGATTCTGTCCCAAAGAAGGAAGATTGAGATTTGGGCTTAACCCCTCATATAGTTTAGCAACATGGCTAGGGCTTAGGGTGGGTCTCGGGACAATCAATCCTGAATCACTTTTTATAAAATTTTCCCGTGTCAGAGGCTGAGGGTCTAGTGGCCAGCAGTACCAAATTCCATTGGTAGGGGGGAAATTCCCTGGGCAAGTTATGTCCCCCTTATATTGGGATTCAATCCAAGCCATGTAGACTCTTTTTCTTTTCCAGAGACAAAGAGTCATCCACTTATAACATCTCTCTGGTGGAGCAGGTCCTAAATATATTTTTTCAATCACCTCTTGATTATAATAGATTGATTTGACACACGGTTCACATGATTTCCACTCTCGGGGCAGAAGTGGGGCAGAGTCCCCTAAGATTATCAAAGGAAACCAAACTAAATGATAGACCAACATTTTGGTTAGCATAACAGTGTAAGTTAACAAAGCCAAACTAATAACACCAAACAAACCCTAGAAAACCTATATAAGCAAGGTAAAAAAAGTATAAATGAAATTTTGTTATGCTTATCAAACCTATAGCGAAAACCAAGCAGAAAACTCTATATATGGCTAAAAGTAAGGAGAGGCAATGCATTACAGTATAAGAACTATCTTAGAGGCTGACAGAGTCCATTTTGTCTTGGTGATAAGTTCAACTTCTCCTGTGTGTTGATCAGCCAGCCCTAGAGTGGCTGGAGCAGGGCTGTAGTCCCCTCAAGCTTCAGCCATGCGCAAGCTAGTCAGCTTCCGGAGTGACTAGAGCAGAGCTGTTGTCCTTCTGCTCCTCAAGCTTCTCTGGTGCTTCCTTCCACTGGATGGTCAGATTAAGGGGTGCAGCAGGGTCTGGGGTGTACTCCCAGTCCACGCCTGCGGGTTTCAGTCTGGCGTGATGAATCCAGGGACCTATCTCTGTAACATTTCCTGCAGTTGGGGGTGGATAAAATAACAGTGAAAAGACCCTTCCAAAGAGGTTTCAAGGGCTGAGTATTCTGTTCTTTGACCCAGACTGAATCTCCAATGTTGAAGGAATGTGCATCTGTGGTCAAACTTACTGACAACCTTTCCCTGATCCATTGGTTGAGAGTCTGTAAAGTTTTCCCTAAAGGCTGAAGCTGTTGACTCAATATTAATTCTCCTATTTCTCTGAAGTCTCTCTGTAATCCCCTGATAAGTGGGGGGGGGGCACCCATACATTATTTCATAGAGAGAGAATCCATTCCTCCTAGAGGGAGTGGATCTAATTCTCAACAATGCCATAGGGAGGATTTCATCACAATGCAGATGAATTTCCTGACACAGTTTACCAAATTGAGCCTTTAAAGTCCAATTCAACCTTTCTACTTTACCAGAATTCTGTGGCCTATAGGCAACATGTGACTTCCATCTGATATGTAAACTCTTGACCAATAATTGTATCACTTCTGCCACAAAACATGGCCCTTTGGCTGAGCTAATGGTTACTGGGATGCCAAATCTTGGAATGATTTCCCAGAAGAGCACTCTGGACACCTCTCTAGCCTTCTCAGTGCAGGTTGGAAAGACTTCCACCGAGCCAGAGTCTAAGAACCCACAAAAACCAAAAGGTATTTATAGTCCCATGAGCATGGTAATTCAGTGAAGTCTACTTCAAAGTCCTCAAAAGGTGCTCCTCCTATAGTTTGGATTCTTGGTGGAAGCTGGCCCCTGGTATGGATTGTTGTGGGCACAAATCTCACATTGTTCACAGATGACCAGGGAAATGCTTGTGAGCCAGGGGACATATAAATGCTGACTCAGAATAGTCTCAAGTGCCATTTGGCCAATGTGTGCCCCCTGTGGAACTGTCTGATGAAGGGAGGGGCTAGAGTCTCAGAGGTGGCCATGTGGCCATCAGAAAATCTCCACATTCTATCTGGGAGACATCTTCCTTTTTCAGTCTTAAACCAATTACTTTCTTCTGAGACTGAATTTCCTTCCTGTTTCTTGCAGGCAGCTAACCTGACCTCTCTGTCTGCTCTTCAGTTTCCCTGAGCAACCATGATATTTCCCCTTTGGTGGTCCTGGCAATGCATAACCACACTTTTCTGAGTGCCTGCACTATATCTAGAAGATACCGAATTTCCTGTCTTTATTTTATGCCTTTTCCTCCTGAGCAATTAGCCCCTTTTCTTTATATAAGGCCCCATGAGTCTGTAAATATCTACAGATACTTTGAGTCTGTAGATATTTACACAGATTCTTGCTGCCAATTGGAGTGCTCAAGTCAAAGCAGTAAGTTCTGCCTTTTGTGCTTAAGTTGCCTGAGGCAGAAGTTCTGCCTCAACAGTGGAGTCCAGAGTGGCCACTGCATATCTAGGAGGCTGTACCCCATACTTTAA